>OX438777.1:17715258-18436566 GCA_949316455.1 Acleris holmiana
GTACTAGAAAACTGTAATTTGGCATGAATATGCATATTAGACACGCCAACGAACTGGTACAATAAAATGTAAAAAAAAAACGTAACGGGGGCATGTATTTTTTTCTTGTCTACCCTATAGTGTGGGGTGTCGTTGGATAGGTCTTTCAGAAATATTACTGGTTTGTGAAAACAGTGTTTCGATTAAGTAATTCTTGAGATACAGGCGATTAAAGTGTTTAGTTTATACCTACTAAAATCATCTAAGTAAAAAATAGACTAATTATCTATTTAAAGTCAATTGGTGCTGCAATTGACTTTAAATAGAAAATCAGTTATTATTTGTTGTTTTTTGTTCGTTGTACCTAGCGGCTTCGGAACCCTACACTGCGCATGTTCCGACATGCTCTCGCTCCGTTTTTTATCGCATAGTCATGGGATTAACTCTATCGTACTACCAAAGAAGGCGGCTAACTGCATAGCTTAAGCATTTTAAATTTTATGTGGTTACCTATAGAGTATAAAATGCTTCGACTACTAAATTGCAGTTAGCCATCTTTGGTATTACGGCAGAACTCATAGAAATCATTTTTTTTAGTTTCAACCTATCAGGACCTATATTCTTTTTATCATGCTCCTATTGCAACTACTAGTAAACTTCTTGGCCTGATTGTGCAAAATGTGGTTACAGGATTATTAACAAGCTGTTTTATAGTTGTTGGTGTTTCTGATTCGCTTAGAGATAAGTTTAAAGAAATTAATATATTGACCATGCACAGTCAATACGTTTATGAAAACATTATGTATGTTCATAAAAACATCGCTAAATTTAGAAAGAACTGTGACATACATAATGTTAATACCAGAAATAAATATAAGCTCGCAGTGCCCTTCACGCGGCTCCATAAAATAAAAAACTCTTTTATGGGTATATTAGGTTCTATAATAAGCTCCCAAGTAATGTTACTGAACTATCAATAAATAAATTTAAGAGTTACGTTAAGCGTAAACTAATTTCTAAAGCATATTATAGTATTAAAGACTATATAAATGATAACAATGCTTGGGACTGAATTGCTTGTAATAAAATGTTTAGTCCTTACGACAAAAGGTTGCGAACGTCGAAAAAAAAAGACATCCGACAGAGTTTCTTACAGGTTCTTCTCTGATCGGTCGCGATTTGAACCTGCAGTCAATTTAGGCTAAGTCGCTACTATGACGTTTCAAAAGAGTTTATTATTTGTAAACCTACTTGAATAAAGATTATTCTGATTCTGATTCTGATTCTGTAGCTCTGCCTAACCCACTCTGGGAATGAAGACGTGATGTTATGTATGTATGTATGCTCCTATTGCAATTGTAGCTATTATGACGTTAACAATAGGAGTAAAATTGCTTTGCAAGATTTATCTCAAACAATATCACTGACAATTTTCACAAACGGGTAATAAATTCCATAAGGCGTCAAGTTCACCTTTTGTCCCCGATTTCATATTTACAAATTTAAACGTATTTTCTCCGGTTTAGTTCATGTTGGAAAGAAAATCAAATTATGCATTAATGGAGTGTTTCATCGTTTGGTTTTAATAATTGAAGAACACGATATACAAAAATTAAATTCGTTGATAACAAGGATTATACAATACACTAACTGTTAACTTCTTGGCCTGATTGTGCAAAATGTGGTACAGAATCATTAACAAATATTTTTAGAGTTGTTGGTGTTTCTGTAGCTCTGCCTACCCCACTCCAGGAATGAAGGCGTGAATTTATTTACATAATACTTTCAACACAATTGTTGGCTTTGGCTCTATTCCATTAATATTAAAGTTTTTGTTTGTAAATCGCTGAGACAAGCTTCAGAAAGTAAACGCTGAAACTTGAACAGGTACCTATAGTTAACGATCTTGTTTGTGTTTAGATTGCTACCATATCTAGGTAAACTCAGCTGTGAAAGTACATTTACACAACGAGGTAATTCGATTCGATTAATTTCAATTATATTCATGATTTCTTAAAAAATACTATTCCATCTTACGAGAACAAGATCAAGAGAATTTTTAATTAAGTACCTAAGAATCGGAATAGAATAGAATAATAATTTAATTGCAAGAATATGTTTATTAAAGTAAGTAGTAAGTAGTAATTAACATAAATATGTGTACAGTAAAATTCTACCGACAATAAGGCGCGCAAATATGAGTGGGTTTGTTTTTAGTTAGGAAGTACTATTAAATTTACTATGGTTAGGAAGTTTCGATTTAAATCATGTCTTGTACTATATACTATTTAGACACGCGGCGGTTTGGAGCCACTTTTGACGCCTCAATAACTCCAATATCTATTCTGTGATCATATGCGAAATCATAGCAACTGACAACTGAATATTTTAGATAAGTAAGTTAATTAGACAGTCAATAAAGTGAGAATGAGTAGAATGTAAATGTACTGATGCAATAAAAATAACCTAGTTTAATCACTACATACTATAAAACAAGGTCGCTTCCCGCTATCTGTCTGTCCCTATGTATGCTTAGATCTTTAAAGATAAATTTGATGCTGTTTTTTAAATAGATAGAGTGGTTCAAGAGGAAGGTTGATCAGTATAATACTTTAACCAGGAGCGAAGCGAGGGCGAGTCGCTTTAATCTTACGAATCGAAAGTTGTGGTTTCAAAGAAATCATTTCAGAATATATACATATATATTAATAAACAATTGTGTTTATTTCAGGTAGGTTAGTTATTTTTTTACCGAAGTATAATTCAGTTTTTATTTAATTAAGTTTCGCATAGTGTGGTTACAGAATTATCAAGAAGTATTTTTAGAGTTGTTTGTATTTCTGTAACTATGCGTACCCCACTCTGGGAATAAAGGCGTGATGACATGTATGATTGTACTCGGTATTTAATTAAAAGTACCTAATTAATTTTTATTGTATGTTTTTGTATGTAACTATTAACGTACACTTAAATTTACAATGGAAAATATTAACAATATAAATACATAACATAACGTCACACCTTTATTCCCAGAGTGGGGTAGGCAGAGCAACAGAATACCAACAACTCTAAACTTGTTGATAATTCTGTAACCACATTTTGCATAGTCAGGTTAAGATGTTTACCAGTGTATTAGTGACAGGTTGCAAGCCCATCGCCTAACAGTACTACAAGCCTTTATTCCCTTAGTCGCCTCTCACGACATCCACGGGAAGACATGGAGTGGCACTATTCTAACCCGGCAACCACACGGCTATAAATATACAACAATTAATTAATTACATACATAACATCACGCCTTCATTCCCAGTAGGCAGAGCTACAGAAATACCAACAACTCTAAAAAGACTTGTTGATAATTCTGTAACCACATTTTGCACAAGTAGGCCAAGTTGTTTACCATAGTGTATTAGTGACAGGTTGCAAGCCCATCGCCTAACAGTACTACAAGCCCTTATTCCCTTATTTATTAATTAATTAGGTACACTAAATCAATAAAAACTGAAATACACTTTAGTAAATATTAATACCTTGTCGAAAAAATCGCATTTCAAATATCTGACAATTGAATTTAGGCCAGAAACCAACGAGTATATTCCTCGAAACAGTTTATGATTTTTTTAACTAACAGTTTTTTTATATGCATATTTTGGTAAAAAACATTTACACACAAGACAGGAAGGAATACTGCCTTCTCCGACAATTCTTTACGAGGACCATCCACGTACTAAAGGTGATTGTTTTATCTAATGATGTTCGCGCTTCGCTCTCAGGAATTCAATTTAGCTTTCGCCAAATCTATTTATGTTACGACAGTCGCGAAGAGAAAAAAATGGTGTCGAAAATTTGATTTCGCCGATGTCTAAATTTGTCGGATGGCAATTGATCCACGAGCGATAAATAGCGTTGAAATAAAATTGGTATCGGAATATAAATATACTTAAACTCACGACAATATTAGAAATGTCAGGTTAGACAGGTTATTCAGGTTATTCTTGGGATTTGGAGTGTTCGTCGCCAAACAACAAAATTCAAAAGTACAAAGCAATATTTCATCATAAACAACGCAAAAATCACGTTGATCAACCGACTCGAGCGATATCTATTTTCGTTATTTTTGTGTACACAATTTGTTCTTCTGCTGATATACCCTGCTTGGGCCCTTTCACTTTGCCATCTAAAACGTGACTCTAAACTCATCTAAACGTGAAGTTTAGTCTATATTAAAGTAATATAATGTAAATATATTGACAGACAAAAAAAATAAGCTCCTGACCATTCTTTTATCAAGCAATGCCAGTTGTCAAATGTAAGAACGAAATTGGAAGAACAGGCAATGAAAAAACATTTGACGCAACATATCTCCATGTTCCATGTTCTGTTTTTATTTTTTATTTTTGGTGTTCAATAAAGAGTATTTGTATTGTATTGTATTGTATCTCTCGACAGAACTATACCTGTATCTGGAAACAGTAAATTACATTGTTCCCAACATAGTTACGACGACGTCGGAACTTCTCGAAGTGAAAGAAATAGGATTCCTAACCATATTCGCAGTGACGAAACTATTTGGAACAGTTAAATGTGTAGGAAGCGCGTTAACTACGTCTTAAAACGAATTTAGTTTTTATTATAGTTTCGCTGTCAAACTAGGAACCCTTATAGTTTCGCCATGTTCGTCCGTCCGTCCGTCCGCAGCCTAGCTCAGAGACTCTTAGTAAATTAGCATGAATATACATATAAGTCACGCCAACAAAGTGGTAAAAGAAAATGTCGTTTTTTTTTAGTATACTACTCCTACACGTAGCGTGTTTTTGTTCTCGTTTACCCCATAGTGGGGGGTGTCGCTGAAAAGGTCTTTCAAAAATATTGTGGGTTTATGGCAGCAATTTTTCAATCATGGGAACCGTTTATGAAATATTAAGCTTTAAAGCGCCAATTTTTTGTTCAAGTCAAGTGCCCCCCAATTTACAGCCAAAACTACAAATACTTAAATCTGAAACAAATCTCAATTGAAAGCGCATATAATGAATTTATAAGGAAAACTATCACGACTAAGTCGACATCATTGGTTCTTTAGACACAGGCGATTAAAGTGTGTATTCCTACCAAAATCATCTAAGACGGCACCAAATTTCTTGTTCATTTTTATGTTTGTAGTAAGTACTTAACGGTTTCGAAACCCTAAACTGAGCATGGTGGTTTAAAGTTTGACAACAGCCAATTTCGCCGAGCATATAAGTAAAGTAAAATTATGGAAAATCAAAGGCTTCGCTTTTACTGAAATTGAGAAACACGTCAACAAAACAAAGCAAACGTTAACCGGAGGAATCAACACAATACAAATTTGTTGAAATTCTTTGGCAAAGAATCGAACATGAGGCAACTGAGTTAAGAATGTAGGTCAGTCTGCAACATCCTAGAGAACGTGCGATTTCGCTTTTTGTCTTAAGTTTTACTGCAGAGCCAATGAGTCTGCCAAGAAATCTAGATGAGCAAGATACAGGTCGCTACAGTGTTGGCTTCGCTAAGTGATTTATTTTGCGCCTCTAGATGCTAGCCAAGTGTTTTCTGATGCTCGTCCGATGAAATACGTTGATATCATAGTTAATACTTTAGAATATATATTTTGGAAAATTCTCCGAAGTCTTTTTTTTATTTATGTTAAGGAGAAGGCACACGAGCACTCAGGCCACCTGATGGTAAGTGGAATCCGAGACCCATAGACACTTGAATTCTCAAGACTATAATCCTATGACCTCAAATGCGTTGCCAACCCTGAGGACTAAGATGGAATGCCTCTATGCTAGTAATTTCACCGGTTGTGTTATTCCCACACCGGAACACAACAATGCGAACACTGTTACTTGGCGGCTGGTTAATGGATAAGATGGTGGTAGCGATCCGGACGGACCCTGCACAGGGTCCTACCACCACTAACAGGTACAGTAAAATTTGTTTGTTTGAAATTGGTAGGCAAATTAGTAATAAAATTAGAGTAAGACTATTGTTGGCAGGCAATACACAAGTTTAGGTTAGCGTCTTTCCTGTGGACACGCCGTAAGTTAACGTTTTTAAGGCCTAATTTTCTGGCTTTTGGCCTAATTTTTTTTTTTTTTTTTTTCTGGCTAAGCCCGTGTGGTTGCCGGGTTAGAATAGTGCCACTCCATGTCTTCCCGTGGATGTCGTAAGAGGCGACTCAGGGAATAAGGGCTTGTAGTATTGTTAGGCGATGGGCTTGCAACCTGTCACTAATACACTAGTAAACTTCTTGGCCTGATTGTGCAAAATGTGGTTACAGAATTATCAACAAGTCTTTTTAGAGTTGTTGGTATTTCTGTAGCTCTGCCTACCCCACTTTGGGAATGAAGGCGTGATGTTATGTATGTAATTTTCTGGCTAAGCCCATTCCCGCATAAACGGCGTCCGGACTGCTTTAGACCTATCATATAAAAACAAAACTTATATGCACACAAGCTTTTAACTATTGACCGCAGGAGAGACAACTTTTGTTTTTAAGAATGTGTATGACCCGAATAAACTATTCTAAAATTGTTATTAGAGTTAAGGTCAAACCGTGGAGAATGCCATTAGGCATTAAGTTCACCTTTTGTACTCAAATTTGTATTTTTGTGCAATAAAGATTCAACATTATTAGAGTCCGGTCATGCCCACAGCACGGAAGAATGTCTCGAAAAACTACACATTGAATACATTGTCGAAATTGAATACATTCTCAGACGACACCGAAAATAAGACAAGGTCCAACTTCCCCACAGTAGTTTTGCAACTGCAGTTCGAACGAAGCATCTAGAAGTTTTTAAAGTTTTACCCGCAAATACCACATAGATATTGAGCTGATTTAAATTCATGTCTAGAGAAAATTACGGGTGTAGTCAGTGCAACTATTTTTATTGGTTCTCTGCCTTTTCGCCGACAAATCTTTGACAAATGCATCGTTTCGCAACGTATTCATTCATTTTAGCCAACCCGCTTTTTTTCTGTAATTATAAATAATTCAGGATTTTTATAAAACTAACCTAACTTAACCTATAGGGTTCCACACGATGGTCTTGAAATAAATCGACAGTTATTTTCAGTTTCGGAAAAGTTATATGTTAGTGAAATGAATCATTTGTGAAAAGTTGGTTATGAAATTATAGGATCCCCTTTTTATTATTTCAATAGAATACCTCGAATAGTTTATATGTCAATTCTTGAACGATTGCATTCAAGATTTATAGAAATACTAGCGACTCGCCAGCGGCTTCACCCGCAGTTTTTTTTTTTGTTGACAATATTTTTTTTATCTAACCCATACGTGTGGGGTATGTATGGATAAGTCTTCAAAAATGATATTGAGGTTACTGACATATTTTTTTTCTAAACTGAACAGTTTGCGCGAGAGACACTTCCAAAGTATTGAAATGTGTGTGTCCCCCCCTGTAACTTCTAAAATAAGAGAATGATAGAACTAAAAAGAAAATATGATGTACATTACCATGCAAACTTCCACCGAAAATTGGTTTGAACGAGATCTAGTAAGTAGTTTTTTTTTAATACGTCATAAAAACATTGATCAAAGCTACAACGAACTTTTATATTATGTTACTTGCTGCTACGGAACCCTTCATGGGCGAGTCCAACTCGCACTTGGCCGCTTTTTTTAACTTATTGAACATTCATATTGAAGTTTGCGAAACAGGTATAGATTTTTATGCCCTTAGTACTTATTCTAAAAAGTAAACAATAGTAATGTTATTTCAATTGCCTAATTTTTAGGCTTCTTGTCTCCTTAAACTTTTATATGGAACCTGGCAACATTCTAGCAGCGGATCATTTAAATTCTGAACACAACCACTGCACCACTTTTCTTTCTCTACAGTCAACTGTGTTTATAAAACCGTCCCGTAACTTTTGAGAGCTTCAGGGGATCAAATTAAATAATTAAACGTTGAGACCAGCGTTGGTAAATAATTACTTTATGTAGTAACCAAAGGGTTGAGACGTAATTATAAGTCAATTCCCGCGAAAGAACCCGTACCGTAAAATTAGTAGCCCGAATAGTTTCTGTTTCAAAGACCGGGGTATTATTACGAACATAATTCGTAGTACGCTGTTGGAAGAAAAAATAAACATTTATTTATTGTGAACATTTTTGGTGAAGGCGTTTTCGCTTCACTTAAAGTGCTGCTACGAGTAAATTACTTAATGCATTAACGAAATTGAAGATGGGTTTTTTCTGTTCTTTTGTTTATGTGAATCGTATCATATTGAATAGATCCCACTCTTTGTATCTTTCTTCTCATCACACACGCTCCACACGCACGCTTACGCCACGCAACCCTAGTCTACGCTAGCCTAGTTGTTAGTAGCCCTGCCTTCGAAGCTAGGGGTCCTGGGTTCAAATCCCGGTAAGGGCAGATATTTGTGTGATGAGCACCAGTATTTGTCCCTGAGTCTTGGGATTTTCTATGTATTTGGGTATATATTCTCTATATAAGTGAGTTTATCGTTGTCTAGTACCCATAGTACAAGCCTCGAGCTTAGTTTGGGACTAGGTCAATTTGTGTGACATTGTCCTGTGATTATTATTATTAATATTATCTAACTGATATTATGAATGTGAAAGTAACTCTGTTACGCTTTCACGGATAAACCGCTGAACGAATTTAGATAAAATTTGGTATGGAGATAGTTTGAGTCCCGGTGAAGGACAAAGGGTACTTTTTTCCCGAAAAATTGAACGGTTCCTAAGGGAATAGCGATAAACGACTTCTACGGGGACGGAGTACCCGGAACAACTACTATTAAATAAAATATTTAACTTATTGTAAAACTTTGTCATAGGCTTTATTTTATATCCGTTTTATGAAGCTAACTTTTAAACTAAAAAATAAGATGTTTGGTACACATATTTAAACTCGATGGGATTTTTTTTTATTTAAGTATTTATTTTGAACAATAATATAAAGTTCATAGATGAATGCAATATTACAGGGTCCCAAAGCTAATCTGAAGTAAGAGCAAATACTGAGTAAATAAAGAGGTGGCAAAGAAAGATTGATTCAAACATTATTTTTACAATAGATATATCAAGATTTGTTTATGTGTCTACCAAATATGTTATAAATTAAATTAGATTAATTTCATATGCTAAAAATCACTTGCTCGCTTGTAAATAAATTATTATATTATTATAATAAAACCCGTTTTCTATAACGTTCAGTTAAGTGTCTTTTAAAATCTATATAATTGTTTTTTTTTTTATAGTATTAGCTCTTACATTCTTTAATTTTACTAATATTCAAAATCTAGAATATTGACAATGTATCGTTACTCGTTTAAACCTAACAAACACTGATATTCGCACTATAATGATCGCGGTTACAAGGGATACAGAACTAAATACCAATGTATTTTTTATAAAATATTTATTTTCTTTATCATATGCAAACTCATTAAAAACGAATAGCTGACGGAGCCCCGCTGCGCGGGGCTTCTATTTTTTACCCTGAGGGATAATGTTACTAAATAACCTACCTGTGTAATGTTAGGGCTAATTAAGGATGTTTTCTAAAATATTTATACATTATTTTATTTTATGCCTTATAAGTATTATAATTATTAAACCTGCATTATGACTTTCATAATTAGTGCAAATAAGATTAAGTGTTTGACGCTTTAGTAAAGTAAAATTATAGCTAATGATGTTTAGGGAAAAATAACTTTATGACAAAAAGTAATTATGGCAAATGTATTTTATTTAGTGCAAACGTGTAGTGAGATACGACTTGAGGACAAACGTTATTATGGATCGGGAATCACCACCCATTTAGAGGAAGTGTAATTTATAGCCATTGATTTTATATCAAATAAGAGGATACCTTTTTAAACCTTGAAAAAACCGACCTCTGAACCTAAAGACCTCAATATTATTTTTCATCCTTTTAACCCCAACATCCTGCCACTATTTCAGAATCAACCAGACACATACCCTAATAAAATCCATCCCATTTTCCTTCCTATCCCGACGAAAACAGGCGCCAAAATCCTTTGACGTCATCCGAATCAGAAATTTTCCGTAGGTTCATCATTCACGAATGTATTTCCGACCAATCTGTTTTGAAAAAAGGATTCTACTATTCACACGACTTTTTATATTTTAAACCTTATTATTTACCAATGAAAGATTAAATATGTATAGGTTTATATAACGCTCATATGCCCTTTTATCTGAGACAGTTGGTGTATCTCTAATGTTGTCAGCGCCGGAGTGGGTTGCCGACCTGGCTGCGCAAACAAACAGCTGATCGGTTTCTCTTTGATATTAACTTGAATTTTCTGCGCAGCCTTGGGCGTCTTTAACGGGGCATAATTCCATAATAAGCTAAACCTACGATCAAAAAATTTTTTTTTTCTCACACTCATTAATATTTATATTTTACACATATAATCTCAAGGGTTAGCTGGAAGAGATCCCTTAAAGGGATAAGTTCGCCTTTGTACATCTTTTTATTTTTATTTTTTGTATTGTTTTGGTTTTTCTTTTGTACAATAAAGTGTTTACATACATACATACATACATACATAATCCATTCAAACAGTAAGATACTATATAAGGGCTTTTATAGAAAGCAGTATTCTAAGTGAATCAACTAGAAAACCACGAAAAATATCAAACGATTAAAATAATGTAAGTAGGTTACTTTTTTACAGTCGAATTTCGTAATTTTTAATTGAACTAAATATCAAATTGACCTAGTTTGATATTACCTAAATTTTTAATTGTGACATTCTTAAAATACCCGAAATTTCATAATGACTTAGGTCCAAATTGTCTTGAATTCCCAAAATGCCTGAGTTCTGACAAGACTAAAATGACCTGATCCAAAACATCTGCAAGGCAAAATGACTGAAATAAATTGAAAAAAATTAACGGAAAAGCATTTTCAAAATAAAGTGTACCCTAGTTAAGGAAAATTAAGAAACGTTAACTTGTGTCAGTTTTTTGTGACGAAATCAGCCAAATGAATGTATGGCAAATGTTCGTCACAAAACTGACAAAATTGACGTTTCTTAATTTTCCTTGACTAGGGTACACTTTATTTTGAAAATGCCCGGATAGTAAAGTCACGAAAGGAGGTTAATCAACGTGAATCTACAGGGTAAAACCGCATTGCCTTTGAAATGTTATCGTATTGTTTTTAACCTTTTCAACGCTATGTCAAATACAAAACCAGAGCGAATGTCAACTTTTTCCCATAGATACTTAGGTCTATTTTTCGAACCTGACGGAAATATCCGTCATTGGCGTTGAAACTCAACTCGGCTGCCATTACTGTCAAGTAAATAAGAGCTATCGAAACGTTGAACTACTGAGAAGAATAGAGGCCAGTTCCAATTTTAGGCGCTTGAGGTAATTTTTGATTAAAGGTTTATTGGGATCAATATGTTACGAATTTAAGTCATATTTGCTATTTCGAGACCAATAGGACTTCGATTTTTAAGAATTCTGATACTAATTCGTTTTGAGACCTAGAAGAATTTATAACAGAATATTATGAAATTTACTTAAATATTGTACGTTGCATTTGCATATAAACCCTACGAAAGAGTGAATATTTATTTCATTTCAAGTAAAATACTCGTAAAACTCTACGCCGCCATTGCAGCGAAAATGGCTCCATGCATTCAGTACGTCTGCAAATCGAGAATGCAATTTATGCAACACATTTCTTAGCTGGTAAAATGCGTTTATGCATTTTCGGCAGCAAAATTAAATTATTGTCATAATATACCTATAACCCAACACGAAGATATGTACACACATACATACATAGATTAAATCACGCCTGTTTCCGAGAAGGGTAGGCAGAGACCACTTCTTTCCACCTGCTACGATCCTGACAAAGCTCTTTCGCTTCTTCCACATTCATACATCGAGTCATGCATGCACGTCGGTTTCGGGAACTTAAGATTCGGCCCTTATACAGAATTTATCCAATTTGAATCTAAAAAGTACGCCTAGGGCGGCCCCTTCCAACCCTTTAACTCACCTTCGCACTGTATATATCTTTCGTCAATCTTCTTTCATACATACTTTCCAAATGAGCAAAGAGGATATATTTAACTGAAAATAGGGCAAAGAAACTAAACATGCCGATTCATCATCATCATCATTATTTTACCCGAAAGACATACACCGAGAGCTTGGGAGTCCAAGGTTTTCCACAAGGACTGTTCCAGCGCCACTTGCCTAGTTTAATGTTTTTGATTGTACTTTTTTATTGAGCGCATTGTGACGTTTCTCGCCGGACAGCTATTTTATTATTTCTTATTGTGTCTGGCAGCATGAGCATGTCATGCTCACTCAAAGGTCTTGGCGTACAGCGGCGTCATTGATCGGGTCGCCACCTTCCTAAACACATGGTTGAGGGAGGCGAAGGCAGATACGCGTCATACTCGTGAACGAGTGCTGTCTGTGGGGTCCGGTCTGTTCACGCTTGCAAGGACCTGTTTTCCAGTTAGTTATTTTAGTAATTGTACAATAAATAATTTATATACAAACTTCCACATACTTTTTCAGCTTAAAACCTAAAGGCCACACCAAACATCTTACTAAAAAGATTTATCGGTAAACTAAAGGCAAGCTATTTTAAATTCTTCGACGATATAAATAAGGTTGCAACTGCAATTGAAATTTTAGCAAAGCTCTGGAGTTTATTCTGAAAACAGAATTATGCTATCTTTAAGTCTTTGTTCAAGAATATTCCAGTATGCTTATTAGTTGCCCAAAAGAGTTAAGAAATTTTACCGACCGAATTTTGTGAAAAAGTTTTGATTACTTACTTAAAGCAAAAGTTGAGTCTGTAGATAACTAAAATAACTGTAACATACATTGATATTATGAATGAGACTGGACAAGAGCGATAAGGCCTCGCGTTCTGAGGGTTCCGTACAAACTTACAAGTATAAAGACAGTTATGTTCCTTAAAATCTTGTGTTTTGCCAATTTCTTCTAAACATCCTTCCTTGCGTATGAATCGATTAAACAGCACGTACCACAAAAGACATGTCATCGATACAATCCCGCGTTTAAATCAATACAAATGCCGATCAATCGCTAGTGTATCTGGCGTAATCCACGGAACTTTGAACGTGACAACTCACCAAAACATAACATCTAAGAATAGCCTCCCACGAGTCGACCAAATGACATAACAATTTCGCTACCAATATTTTTATGCCAAAAAAACCGCCACCCGCAGATTTTCTAATTTGCTATTAGCCACGTAAATGTCCACCGTTATTTTCGTGAAGCTTACTTGTTAGTAATAAGGTTTGAATTTGTTCGAATGGGCGGCCATTTTGTTTAGTCGCGAGTGTTTTGCTTCCGTTAGTATTAGATTTTATGACCGGCCAGTGTTTTCGTTGGACGGCTCGTCGTGTCCGGAGACGTCATTCAGGAATTGTATCCACGCAAATAACAACTTATTTCTGGCTTACTAAAGGGTATTAAGTAAAATAATAAATAACGAAAAACTATTTTTAAATAAATAATACCCATGTTTGACGACACGGTGGCCTAGTTGGGAGCGACCCTGCCTCCGAAGCCAGCGGTCCTGGGTTCAAATCCCGGTTAGGGCAGATATGTGTGATGAGCGCGAATATTTGATCCTGAGTCTTGGATGTTTTCTGTGTATTTAAGTATTTATTTCTTTACCTAAGTATGTTTATCGTTGTCTAGTACCCATAGTACAAGCCTAGAGCTTAGTTTGGGACTAGGTCAATTTGTGTGACATTGTCCCCTGATATTTATTTATTTATTTATGTTTCAACACTTCGTCTATGAATATCTATACCCGTATATTTGAATTCCTATATTTAGCCATTTTTAGTTTTTTTTAAACATTACAACACCTAGTGGGGTATCGGTGAATAACTCTTAAAAAGCATCCATGCTACATGTTACGACTTAGGAGACCGTTTAGGAAATAATGAACTCGAAACGTGTCATTTTCGTTATAGTTGTGTTAAACTACCTATAACATAATATAACGAATTTAAAAGGAAATTTATAACGACTAAGGGCTTGTAGTACTGTTAGGCGATGGGCTTGCAACCTGTCACTAGTACACTAGTAAACTTCTTGGCCTGATTGTGCAAAATGTGGTTACAGAATTATCAGCAAGTCATTTTAGAGTTGTTAGTATTTCTGTAGCTCTGCCTACCCCACTCTGGGAATGAAGGCGTGATGTTATGTATGTATGTATGTATAACGACTAAGTAGACTTGATTGGTTCCTGAGATACAGGCTACTAAAGTGTATAGTAGACACAGTAACGTAGACAAAACTAATATTGTACTTAAATTTCTGTTTACGTGGCAAGAAGGAACACAACTTACTAATCTCCTGCAATGGCCAGCCCGTCCATCCAGGTCGATCAGGTGAGATACTTAGGCATCATTATAGACTCCGGATTAACGTGGAGTCCGCATATAGATCTGCTATGTGGTCGCTTATCCTCCACTTGCTTTGCGCTGGGCAGACTTTGTCCTAGTCTTAACTTTAACAACATCAAAAAAGCCTAGGTACTATGGCTATTTTCATTCCATACTGGCATATGGAGTTGACCTATGTGGAGATGCTGCTGATAGACTGAGACCCTTCCGACTACAAAAACGGGCAGTTCGTTGTATATCCGGGGCCCCGTGGGACCACCCAGCGCAGGAACTATTTAGGGAAACAGGCATACCTACTCACCTTACCGTCCCTATACATCCTGGAGGTAGCAAAATATGTGAGAAGCAACCTGAGACAGTTTCCAATTCATGGTATCGCGCGTGGCACAACTACTAGGAGGTACGGGGAGCTACGCCCACCACTGACGCGCCTCGCCAAGTCGAAAAAATGTCTGCATACAGTGGGGCCCAAGATATATAACGGCATACCCCTCAAAATCAAAAACGCCTGTAGTGACAGAGCATTTACTAATAAACTCAAAGCCAAACTGGCATCTGATGCCTGCTACTCTATTGATGCCTTCTTTGAGTGCTAAATAAACAATTTCTCTTAGGAACTGGTTCGCAGACCCATGCTAAATTAATCGTATTATTAATTAAAAATGAATGTACCTACTAAATAATGTACTAAAATAATAATTTTAATGTGCATGATAGGAATAATATAGAATTAACCCATTGACATGTAAAATTAAAATTTTATGAATAAATGATTGATTGATTGATTGATTGATTGAGTACCTATTAGCACCAAATAACTTGATATAGAAAATTCGTTTATAAGTACTTGTTTATTTTCCAAAATTTATTCAATTAAGGTACCCACGTAATCGCGACTCTATGCTACAGCGAATCTAGTAACACATCGTTTCTCGACTGGTCGTCTATTTAGTGCCGGAATAAAGAACCATACATAAAAGTTTAAAGACTACCTTTCTTCAGCAGGAAGAACCGGTCAAGGGGCACGCCCATGTCCAGCAATGTACATATTTCAGATTTAAAAAGTGACGAACCTGAAGTACATAGAATTACAACAGACTTGTTGACAATACTAAGTAATATTTATCGTAACCATATAAAGTACTACTAGACAAAATCTATTCAAACTTATGAAAATGAATACTAAAAAGCTAAGTCTTAAAAACCAGCCAAGTGTGAGTCAGACTCGCGCGAAGGGTTCCGTACCATTATCTATACAACCTCGGTGTCTGTATTAAGATCAAGCAAAAAACGGCAAAAAAAATCACTTTCGTTGTATGGGAGCCCCCTTAAATATTTATTTTGTTCTGTTTTTAGTATTTGTTGTTATAGCGACAACAGAAATACATCATCTGTGAAAATTTCAATTGTCTAGCTATCACGTTTTATTAGCTACAACCTGGTGACAGACGGACAGACAGACACAGCTGAGTCTTAGTAATAGGGTCCCGTTTTTACCCTTTGGGTACCCTTTGGTATTGTGGCCAAGAGGCTTGAATGTGAAGCCTGGCCTACCTGTGAGTATGGAGGGTAAAACTGAACAGGGAGAGATTGCCGAACTGTTTAGAGAACATTTCATTGTGAAATCACTGTTGGGGACGCGGTCTACTCCTGAGGTGATCGATGAGGGGACCGCGAGGACTTGGCGAGATTCCTTGTTTACTGCGAAACTAATCCGGACGGTCATTAAAAAAATGCAGAGAGGTAAATCGCCCGGTCACGACGGTCTCAGCATCGAGCACTTCAGGTATGCGGGTGCTCACCTGCCTCGAGTTCTGGCAATGTTCTTTAATTTTTGCTTGGGTCACTCATACCTTCCGGAGGCTCTTATGAGGACGATTGTTGTGCCGGTGGTTAAGGACAGGACAGGTGACCTAACTAATAGGACGAACTATCGGCCTATTTCACTTGCCACTGCTGCCGCTAAAATATTTGACAGTATGCTTGACGGGGTTCTAGAAAAGCACTTGAGGATACATGACGCTCAGTTTGGGTTCAGACCCGGTTTGTCCACAGAAAGTGCGATACTCTGCCTCAAGCATGCTGTCAAGTACTACACGAACAGAAAAACACCAGTTTATGCCTGCTTTCTCGATTTGTCCAAAGCTTTTGACCGAGTTGACTACGATCTGCTATGGCGTAAGCCATATGCCATCTGCTATGGGAGACTGGTTTGCCGGTTGAGTATGTGGCTGTCTTGAGGCACTGGTACAGCCATCAGACTAATCAGGTTAGGTGGGCCAACGCTCTGTCTGGTGAGTACAGGCTGGAATGCGGGGTTAGGCAGGGGGGGATCACGTCTCCAAGGCTGTTTAACATATATGTAAATAAGCTGATAGAAGGGCTTAGCAGCATGCATGCTGGCTGCTATGTAGGGAGCACCTGTATCAACAATATAAGCTACGCTGATGATATGGTGCTGCTCGGCCCTTCTGTCAGCGCAATTGAACAACTGCTGGCTACCTGCGAAGCGTATGCCCGAGAACATGGGCTAGTGTATAACCCCGCTAAAAGTGAGGTTATGGTTTTTACGGCGGGCAAAATAAAGCCATACTATGTACCTCCAATCACTTTGAGCGGTAGTCAGCTGTTGGTTGTGGACAAGGTTAAATACCTGGGACACATAATAACGAGAGATCTGAAAGATGATTTTGATATTGAGAGGGAGCGCAGGGCGCTAGCGGTTCGTAGTAATATGCTTGCTCGCAGGTTTGCTCGATGTTCAAGGGAAGTAAAAATAACGCTTTTTAAAGCCTATACGCAATCTTTTTACTCGAGCAGCCTGTGGGTTGAGTATACAAAGCGAGCCTATGGCGCCCTGCGCGTCCAATACAATAATGCGTTTAGAATGCTGTTGGGGCTGCCGAGGAGGTGCAGTGCATCGGGCATGTTCGCCGAAGCCCGTGTAGACGGGTTTCAGGCGATCATGCGCAAGAAGATTGCATCACTGTTAGGCAGAGTGAGGGCGAGCGACAACAGCATTCTAAATGCGATAGCGGGAAGATTTGATTGTCCAATCCTATCTTTTTGGATTGGACAAATCAAGGGCGTAGCCCAATTTATTATTTAAAATTGTTTAGTCTACTAACTTAGTTTTAAGTCAATTGTTACTAACATACTATGGATCTCGGTCTGAAATAAAGAATTTTTATTTATTTTATTATTTTATTATTGTACCGAAGATGCTCGCAGCATTTCCTGAATAGTTAGAGAAAACCGCCAGCTCTTCGGTCTCCAGTAACGTTGATCATTAATTCTTAATATGAATTCCTACCACGTTCAAATATGAGATAAATATCAGGGGACAATCTCACACAAATTGATCTAATCCCAAACTAAGCTCTAGGCTTGTACTATGAGTACTAGAAAACGATAAACATACTTATATAGAGAAATGCATACTTAAATACATAGAAAACATCCAAAACTCAGGAATAAATATTCGCGCTCATCACACAAATATCTGCCCTTACCGGGATTTGAACCCAGGACCGCTGCAGCGCTGGCTTCAGAAGCAGGGTCACTCCCAAATGGCCAACGTGTCGTCGTTTAAGTGATAGATAATACAGGGTATTTTTTTTATCAGTAGCCAAATTTTAACATATGATTTTGTATCGTTAATATAATATATTACGACAATAAAACGAGTTCAAAAATATATTTTTTTTGTTGCAAATTATTTCTTTATTACCTTCTCGTGTGGACACAAAGTCACACTAGAAATGATGACATGGGTTGTCAAGCTGTAGGTATGCGATACACTGTATTGATATTCGAAATTTGAAATTTCATGTACAGCTTATCAGACAACAAGCCCCTCTGCTACTGATATTCTAAATTTGAAATTTCATTTATTAACTTACTTAACAACACTCCCCTCTCCTCGCACCCCTGCATTAGAGGGTCCATGAATATCGTTAAGTTAGTGGAATCATTGAATCGGCAATATCTCTAATATTTTTTAAGCTAGAGTAAAAATAACACAACATGTGTTATTGATTAACAATAGCGAAGCAAATATTAAAATTTGTGCACCTATTAATAAATTACCCTGTATAACTGTACCAGACGGTGGTGGGGACTTACTCGTAGTTTGTATTTTTATTTTGTCCGTATAAACAACTGCACAATTTCAACATATGAAAGGGCGCAAACACTTTGTCAATATCCCATTACAACTCTATTGTAGAGAAAAAAATACATTTTCTCGAGTTTTTGATGGAGAATCGTATGTCACGGCTCAGCGAGCAAAAAATGCAATAACGGTGCTAAGTGAATTTTTATCTAGTTGCGTAGAATCGCGAAATACATTTGAGAGAAAAAACGATACAAATGCGTTTAATCGCGAGACTTTCTAAGCGAGTAGAGCGAAAACGTCGACAATGATATATATCCTGTCGCAAGTGAGTTAACTTTTGCATCTAATACGCAAAAAAATGATTGATACTCTCACCAAAAATTGGTAATTTCGGGAGTAACCTCTCTCATAATAAGGTACATACAAAGTTCGCAAACATTACTTTTTCGAAGATCAATCAAAACAGCAAAAAGAGGACGTTGTTAAATTAACTTTATTAAATTTGGTATTAATGTATTAACTGTTTTACATGAAAAGTAAATTATTCTAAGAAATAAATAAATATCATAGGACAATGTTGCACAAATTGACCTAGTCCAACCTAAGCACTCGGCTTGTACTATGGGTACTAGACAACGATAAACTTACTTATATAGAGAAATATATATTTAAATACATAGAAAATATCCAAGACTAAGGAACAAATACTCGCGCTCATCACACAAATATCTGCCCTTACCGGGATTTGAACCCAGGACCGCAGGCTTCGGAGGCAGGGTCACTCCAACCTAGGCTATTTTCCATTCTATTATCGTCTTACGGCCGAACCCTATATTCAAACCGCGGATAGATAAGGCTTACTTTGGGTTGAAATTTGACATTTGCCCATACAAAATGTGCCTAGCTTCGAAGGCAGGGTCACTACCAACTAGTCTAGCGTGTCGTCGCGAATATGTTTAATGTTTAATGTTTATTGTTTAATGTTTTATGTTTGTGAATATGTGAATATTTATCTTCATAGTTACTTAAAAATATTTAATGTATATCAGTTTATGTCAACAGTGGACGTCTGTCGGCTACAATGATGATGAAGGGGAAATTAAACAAGTTGCTGTCAAAAAATGTTGTTATAGAAACACGCAACATGAAAGGCCTAAACCTAGATTCATAAATTTCAGCAGAATTTTACATGCAAAGAAAATTCTGGCCGCATTCTAGGTAGACTTGAATAAATATTCAAAATATAAGTACATAATGATGGATGATCTGCTTTGTGAGCAAAATATAAATTCGAAACACGACGAAACGCCGTCAAATAAGTGTCTCTGAACGCATGCGCTCGTCAAATTTAATGGCATTTATAACATTTCGAGTGTACAAAACGAGGAGTAATGAGTATCGGTCGTACCCGTATCTTGTTCTTTGGAAACTATTAGGTTTAACGGGGTTTAAGGAAATTTAAAGTGCGGTAATCGATTTTTATATTCTCGCGGTCAAATAATACGGGTCAGAGTGCACACGAGCGCTCAGGCTACCTGATGGTAATGGAATCTGAGACCCATAGACATTTGAATTCTCAAGACTATAATCCTAAGACCTCAAATGCGTGGACCCAACCCAACCAACCCTGAGGACTAAGATGGAATGCCTCTATGCTAGTAATGTCACCGGATACCCTAGCATCGATACAGAACTTCCAGAGTGCCTATAATACCTAACTTATTGAATCTGCGGGTAACGCCGAAATTGTGAATGTGCGAACAGTTAGGAATCTTAAGAACTTTTGACCTCTTCTATTGAACGTCGGCGTATCCACCATTAAACCTCACTCAAAACAACCCCTGGCCAGGAGCCAAGGCTTCGAAATAGCCTCGTTTGTATGGAAAACGCACTCTGACCCGCATTATTTGACCGCGAGGTATGTCTTTATCCAAAAAGTCTTAAAGTACACACATTCGAGACCCGCAAAATTAATGAGAATAATTCGTTTCTTTTTTAAACTAGTGTATGTAAAATCTTCACTATTATGAAATTTTCCTTAGATGATAAGAGGGTCATACACAGATTTAGGTTACCGTCTTTCCTGTGGACACACCGAAAGTTAACGTTTTTAAGGACTGATTTTCTGGCTAAGCTCATTTCCGCAACAACGCCGTCAGGACTGCTTTAGACCTATCATATAAAAACATAACTTATATGCACACAAGCTCTTAACTATTGACCACAGGAGAGACCACTTTTGTTTTTAAGAGTGTGTATGACCCAAGAATAGAAGTGCCTTCACCATAAAATATTAACCTTAGGATCAACGAATTTAAGCGTTTGAACAATCCGCTTTAAAGATGTGATTTTATTTTCTTAGCACTAATTCGCCTTTGGAAAAACTGGTAATTTTGCTTAACAAATTTAAAAACTGCATTTCGTGATAAAGTGACATCCGTCGTTCTAATCTCTAAGGAAAATTTAAGTATAAGGAACGATATAATCGCCATTAACTAACTCTGAAAGCGTCCGAAAAGCTAGTAACATAATAATCCATGAACTAAACGCACGCATTCCCAAAACGCGCAACGCGGGCTAATAAATTCCGATTTACATCCGATACCAATTATTCATTACTCTATCTTGTTGAAATATATTGCGGTTACATCGACGCGTATAAATTTCCACGAGAAATGTTTATTACACTACAATTTTATCACCATATTAAAACCAAATAACGTTCAATGCGGGGACGTAAAATGTTTACGTAACAACATGTGTCGCCGCTGCTGGGCTGATGACTCCTTTCAGGGAAGCTGTAGTTAAAGCATTTTTATGGTGTAAAAAAACCAAATGAGGACACAACCACCTGATGGTTAGTGGGATCTGACACTCATCGATATGCGTTCTCAAGCCTGCTACTTTTGCCAAAGCTGAGGACTAAGATGGAATGCCTCTGTTAGTAATTTCACTGGTTGTCTTATCCTTGAACCGAAATAGATACACTACTGCTTATGGCGGTAGCAATCCGGACGGACCATGTGCCAAGTCCTACGACCACAATATAATCATTTATACATTTCTCTCTTTATTACTAATCGCCTTAACTTCTAGTAATCGGGTCTTCTCGTCATCTTCAGGAAAATTGGTTTTTAGGGTTCCGCAACTCGAAAGGAAAAAGCGGAACCCTTATAGGATCACTTTGTTGTCCGTCCGTTCGTCCGTCTATCAAGTTTTTTTTCTCAGGAACGCGTGGAGGTGTCAAGCTGAAATTTATATCAAATACTCCTAACTACAATTTGTGTGAGATTGTCCCCGGATATTTATTATTATTAATTAATTAAAAGAAAAAGTAGGCGTCATGCCGTACCAGTGTGTTAAAGAGATGGCTCGGAATAGGTAAGAATGGAAATTACTTCACCAACAAGAGCTCAGCTCTCAGCTCTTAAGTTAATGATGATTGATGATGAACAAAAGGTAAAAGTATCTCGATGTCCAAACGGTTCCGAAATCCCGCCGAAAATTCACAAACGAATTCTAAACCGTTCACAATTCCCAATGTTCCGTTTCATAAGTAGGCAACAATCAACCACCTCCTATTGTAGTTGACTCGAAATGATAAACGACTCGTTACACTTTCAAAGGAATTGGGAAACAAAGAGGATGGTAAATAAAATTTAAATTTAAATTCGAGACGCGTCCAATAATATTATCATCAGAATAATTCAGGCTCATTAAAAAAAAGCTACAGACAGAAGCTTTTATCTGTGTTTAGTACTAGACCCCGGATTTTTGTGGCAATGACGTCACAATAGGGTAGTTTGGGGAGTAAATGGAACGGTTCTAATTAATACAATTTGTTAATTAACTATTACAACTGAATATTTTTTATTAACTATGCATTCACGACAAAAAAAAAACACAAGTCAATCATTACATTCAGCACAAAAGAGTACAAACAATATTTGAAAAGTTAAGATTTGTATTGAAAAAAAAAAGACGGATTTGCCACTTTGCGTAACATTAACAATTTTAACGCAAGTCTAGAAATACAAATTAATCCAAGGAACCGTAACAATCCTGCTTTGATAACCGCAATCTTTTCAAATATGCACCAATGACATCTGGCGAAGTGGAAAGAAGCTTTTCCTTTTTGAAGTGGGTCTATTCTGCTAGAAGACTTAGCCTAACAGCTAGTCATTTATCAACTTTTGATCTATTACGGAGAGTCAAGTTCTAATACCATAGAACACCAATAGACTAGGTAGGTTGCCGTATTAATTGACACCGTTCCATTTACTCCCCAAATTACCCTATTGTGACGTCAATGCCACAAAGATCCGGGGTCTATTTATTACATATTTTTTTATGGCATTGAGAAGACAAACGAGCACAAAGGCCACCATCAGGTGTTAAGTGGAAACTGTGACCCATAGACATTCGCATTCACAAGACTGTAAATGCGTTTCCAACCCAGGGACCGGAACCGCTTAGCATTAAAGGGGTTTTCGATAGGGTATTTGATAGACTTGTTTTTACAAACCCCAAGGATGAGCTAAGCCTATCGTTGACATAGTCCAATGAAAGGGCAACCAAGCGATAGAATTAATTCGACTAAGCGCTAACCCATTCCCAATACCCTATCATCTGTTACCCTTTTTAAACTTAATCGAACGGTTTCAAGCTTTTTTAATCTCTATGCGCAAGTGTTTCGACTTATTATTGCACTACCTAACAATTGAATGGGTAGCGGCGGCAGGTGAGTAGCGCATGCGAGACGGCGAGGTGAGCCAGCCGAAATGTGCCGAAGACGGCCGAGGCTTTGTCATAGAGTCGCACTGTTCGCTACATCAAACAATAGTAAACCTAATTATCGTTCCCACAAAATGTACATTGTTTTGTTTGGGATTTGCTTTGAACTTGTTTTTTTTTAAGGCTGTAGGTTCAACTGACTTTGGTGGATTTTGGCGTAAAGTGTTTGTTTACTTTCAGAAATGAGTGATCAGGGTCGATTAAATAAATTGTATACTACCTACGTAGTTAGCTAAGTTCTTAGTTCCATGTGAAATATTAGATATTTTTTAAATAAAATCGTCAGTTAAAAAGTTTCGCCGACGAATTTTCAAAGAAAACAAAATGGAAAGCTTGCTTTGCGCAGGCAAATTACGATGTTATAGGTGGGCGCAATTAATATGGCGCGCGGATTATGCAATAATAGACTCTCTATCAACGGTGTAAGCGCTTCCATACGCGCATTATTAATTGTGTCGTGCTATAAACACGGTTAATATTAATAAATATTAAATATTTGTAAAATGAGAAGTAGCTTTTTAGGGTTCCGTAGTCAAACTAGGAACCCTTATAGTTTCGCCATGTCCGTCCGTCCGTCCGTCCGTCCGCAGCCTAGCTCAGATACTCTTTATACTAGAAAGCTGTAATTTGGCATGAATATACATATTAGTCACGCCAACAAAGTGGTAAAATAAAATCTTGAAAAACATTTTTTTTAGTGTAGGTACCTCTCCTACACGTAACGTGGGGATGATTTTTTTTTCTCGTCTACCCCATAGTGTGGAGTGTCGTTGGATAGGTCTTTCAAAAATATTGCGGGTTTGTAAAAACAGTTTTCCGATTAAGTGATCCGTTTATGAAATATTCAGCTTTAAAGCGCTAATTTTTGTTAGAGTCAAATGTTAACCATTATTTAGCCTTTGTTCTTTTCGAGACTGTTGAGGAAATCAAAATGATTTACATACATTTTGTACGCTGTAAATCACTATTTACCTATTGTTATATTATACGAGTATAGGGTTAATTAAACCATCACTGCGATCTAAATAATTTACTTACGTTTTTAAAGTGTAAGCAAGCCATTATTCACAAATTGTTCCATATATAAGGTCGATTATTTAATGAGACTGGTTTATAGTTAAGTACATATTTTTAGTGTAATTATGTACTAGTTGTTCAATATAAGGTCAATTGTTTAATGAGACTGTTGATGATCAAAATGATTTATTTATTTTTCATATTTTTACAGTTTACCTATTGTTATATATAAGGTTAATTATTATTAAATGAAACTAGCTGTGATCAAAATTATATTTTTTTTTTTTTTTTTTTTATGTTAAGGAGAAGGCACACGAACACTCAGGCCACCTGATGGTAAGTGGAATCTGAGATCCATAGACATTTGAATTCTCAAGACTATAATCCTAAGACCTCAAATGCGTTGCCAACCCTGAGGACTAAGATGGAATGCCTCTATGCTAGTAATTTCACCGGTTGTCTTATCCCCACACCGGAACACAACAATGCGAACACAGTTGCTTGGCGGGTGGTTAATGGATAAGATGGTGGTAGCGATCCGGACGGACCCTGCACAGGGTCCTACCACCACTGAAACTGATATTGTAATGTAGAAGGTTAATTATTTAATGAAACTATTGTTGAGATCAAAATTATTTAGGTAGGTAGTTATTTACTTATACATATATTTATACAGTGTAAATCATTATTTACTTAAGTACAGTTTTTTAAAGTGCATCCATTCAGCAGTCCATTATTAAACCAATGTTTTAAAAAAACCGGGCAAGAGCATGTCGGACCATGCTCAGGTAGGGTTCCGACGCCGCTTATAAATACTACAAACACCAAAAACTATCTCTAAAAACAACAAGTATGAACTATTTTACTATTTAAAGTTATTTGGTGCCGTCTTAGCTAATTTTCGTAGGTATAAACACTAGTCGCCTGTATCTCAAGAACCAATCACGTCTACTTAGTGGTGATAGTTTTCCTTAAAAATTCGTTATATGCGCTTTCATTCACGATTTTTTTCAGATTTTTATTATTTGTAGTTTTGGCTGTAGGGGCGGCACTTGACTCTAACAAAAATTAGCGCATTAAAGCTTAAAATTTCATAAACAGATCCCTTAATCGAAAAACTGTTTTCACAAACCCACAATATTTTTGAAAGACCTACCCAACAACATGCCACACTATAGGGTAGACGAAAAATAAAAAATCATCCCCACGTTACGTGTAGGGGAGGTAAGTACACCAAAAAAAATAATCTTTTAAGATTTTATTTCACCACTTTGCCGACGTGACTAATATATATATTCATGCCAAATTACAGCTTTCCAGTACTAAGAGTCTCTGAGCTAGGCTGCGGACGGACGGAAATAATCAAAAATGTAATTATTTACCTAACGTTCAAATTAACAAGACATTAAATAGGTATTTACGTTTTAAAGCTTGCTTGATATATTTTTTTAGTTCTTCTTGAGAATCGTCCTGGTACGTTTCCATGTTAAAAATACTTTCAAATCAAACAAAATTTATTATTTAAAAGTCAACCAGCTCTCGCGTACACTTATAATAATAAAATAGCTTGCACTTTTTGCAGTAGGTACTTGCACAAGCAGCCATCCGTCACGCAGCCAAACGTCTTTATTATTCCGGCGGGAACATGAACTAAGAATTATTAAACAACATTATCATCTCAATCCCGTCCCGTCCCGACACGAACTTAAATAAAGTAGGCAAGTAACGTCAGGCTAGACAGAAATCGCCCAAATGCGCAAAAAAGAGAGAGGCGATCAATGGGGTAAAACCCAGTTAATGCTAAGCGCTTCAATATTAAACTACCGAAACCCTAATGAAATTGGTAAGCTCTATGGAAGTGGTTAACTAGTTCAAAGGGGTTCCCCTAACGTTAAGGTAACACAATCATAGGGTAACCACGTCGATTGGGTAGCCAAATGATAGGCTTACCCTATCGATAGGGTTAATCAAATGAAGGGGTTTTCCGGTCCCTGTTCCAACCCTGAGGATTACAATATGTTAGTGGTGGTAGGAGTTTGTGCAGGGTCCGTCCGGATCACTACCACCATCTTCTTTACACCCACCTTTATCAGCAGTGTTCGCGTTGTTGTGTTCTTGTGAAGGAATAAGACAACCGGTGAAATTAATAGCAGAGGCATTGCATCTTAGCCCCCAAGGTTGCCAACGCATTTGCGATCTTACGACTGCAGTCTAAAAAAAAAACATCAGGATCCTACCAATGAGGCTGACCGCGTCACGGACGTACGGATTTTTTTTTTACGCATACCTTGGTTTGTTTTCTATCTGTCTTTCCGATGTGCTAAGAGATTAAACATAACAAGAAAATAATGTAATAAAAATTGGTTCAACTTCTAGATTGATTTGAAAGATCAAGAAAATGAAGAAAATAAACATGTAATAGATGTGCTGTGAAAGTTTATGAAACTTAAATGGAAGAAAGCTTTCGATATTTAAATATATTTGAGAATTTTTCTTCTTGAAATATCTGCAATGTATACTATCACAATCAAAACTAAAATTATTTTTAGCCCACATTTTACAATTAAAGTAATGAAACACAAAAACATACCCCGCAGTTCGCAATCCATGATAAAAAAGTCAACAAACTCTTTAAACACCACTTTTTTCTATTTCAAGATATTGTATTTACTTCACTTCACTCTTATAAGGCTTCCGTTGCTAATAAGCCCAGTTACAAGAAAAAAATGTTAACTCGAGTCTTTACATAATTTTTAACAGAAAACACGTGTGACATCGAAAAGGAAACGTTAACTCTAACTCTGGAAACGCCAGAAACACGCACTAAGACAATTAACTTGTTAGTTTAATAGAGAGGGTAGGCAGTCGAAAATACAACGGGCAGGGCGGAATAGACAAAATTAATTAACTTGTTGTTCAGGATATAAATAAATACTATAAATATAACAACTAAAAAAAAGAGTCAACGCCGAGAGATTTTCTCTTAGTTCATCTGCATAATTTTGAATTGAGCGGTTTCTCTTTAATGTTGTTTTAAGGTGTACAGTCAAGGACTTTCATTGTTATGCCACTATGGAACCCTGTCATAATGACAGCGTCAAACCACATGAAAGAAAGCTAAATTAAAGTCCTTGACTGTACAGTATAATGATTTGTAGTGGTGGTAGGACCCTATGCAGGGTCCGTCCGGATCGCTACCACCATCTTATCCATTAAACATCCGCCAAGCAACAGTGTTCGCATTGTTGTGTTCCGGTGTGGGGATAAGACAACCGGTGAAATTACTAGCATAGAGGCATTCCATCTTAGTCCTCAGGGTTGGCAGCGCATTTGAGGTCTTAGGATTATAATCTTGAGAATTCAAATGTCTATGGGTCTCAGATTTCACTTACCACCAGGTGGCCTGAGTGCTCGTGTGCCTTCTCTTTAACATAAAAAAAAGAAAAAATATAGAGAAATACATACATAAATACAAAACATCCAAGACTCAAGAACAAATACAAAATATCTAAGTTTTTTACACCCTGCGTAGATAAATAAACACATAAGTAAGATGTATGGAAGGCACCCAAGATCTAAAACAAATATTTGTGCTTATCACACAAATACCTAACCTTACCGTGGTTTGAACCCGGGACCGCTAGCTTCGTAGGCAGAGTCACTACAAACTAGGCCAACGTGTCGTCAATTAAGTATTTTCTGACTCGTAATATCTGCTGCATTCAAAAGTCCAACTCGTATTGTGTTACACCCAATGCAGCAGAAATTACGTGACAGAAAATACGCGCCTCTGTTTGGCTTCACCCTTCCTGTACATCGTCGTCGCAAAGGATTGTATAAAGTAGTATTTATGCCAATAAACCATAGCACTATTTAAGGAGTACCTTTTATATAAAGAGCTCCACGCACTTTTGTCAAGTCCAGAAACCATAGAAATACGTGTTAAATGAGCTGTCACAGGGGATCAACATATATTCAAATAACTAAAGAACATACACAACATAACGCTTTCATTCCCAAAGTGGGGTAGGCAGAGCTACAGAAATGCCAACAACTCTAAAACACTTGTTGATAATTCTATAAGCACATTTTAGTGACAGGTTGCATTGCAAGCCCATCGCCTAACCTTCAAGCCCTTATTCCCTTAATCGCCTCTTACGACATCTACGGGAGGTAAGACTCATTTAAGGAGGTAATCAGAGGTATGACTTATAAAGATGGGGAAAGTAGCGGAAAGCGCGTGGTCGGCCGAAGAAAGAAATCCTTGTCAAGGAACATCCACCGATGGACCGGAGTCGCAAGTGCTGCGAAGGGGTAAGGGTTCTAAACTATAAGGGTTCCTAGTTTGACTACAGAACCCTAAAAAACTGTAAAGTAAAGTTTGCTGTATGGGAGCCGCCTTAATTTATTTTATTTAAATTTAATTATTTATTTTTAAAATCAATATACAACCGAACATTCTGTAAATATTTCAGACGTCTACCTGGGCCTCTATTCTACTGCGTTATAACGATATCGTGTTTTAGAATCGTTTATGTCACAGTGGCCATTATTGTAAATGACATAAGATTTATGAAAACGTTGACAATACGGAAACACGGCAAAGACGATATCGTTATTACCGAGTAGAATCCCAGCCGTTTCCGTTATTAATATAGAGTATAAAATGGCAAAAAACACTTGTGTTTGTTGTATGGGAGCCCCCTTAAACATTTATTTTATTCTGTTATTTATTGTTATAGCGGCAACAAAACTTTATCATCTGTAAAAATTTCAACTGCCTAGATATTACAGTCCATGATATACAAAAAGCGGAGTCTTGGTACTAGGGTCCCTTTGGGTACGGAACCCTAAAAAAGAATTGTTCGATTGCGTGCGTTTATATTAAAATAAAGTCGCTCTAACAAGACGAGTGGGCGTCATCTCAAATCTAGTTTGAATCCATTTCATTGCAATTCGAGAACACCCACGCAATGCACCAATAATTCGGCATCTTGTTTTGAGATCCAAGTATTTACATACAAAAGTAACTCATGAATACATTCATATTTCACAATGTAATTCCAGCATTACGAGGGTCGCTGAATTTTGTGTGACAAGTTATAAAAGGATAAAAACATTATAATGGCGAAATAACCTTACAATAATAGTTTTAAATTAAACTTTTTATATGGCAACAGTAATATCGTTGTCAAATATGTCAAACGCTTAAATTAGTATGATGTCCTAAACTTGATACTTGAAATCGTAACTAAGAAAGTAACTGTTCGATAATAAATTGGACCGTTTTTGCTTGTTAAGAGAGTTAAGGGGTGGCTACTGCTAATATTATTCACATTGAAGAATATCATATAAAGCTCAATTATTATGTCTCGTTAGAATTAAAATTTTACACAGTAGTTTTTATTACATTACATGCATACACAGAGCTACAGAAATACCAACAACTCTTAAAAGACTTGTTGATAATTCTGTAACCACATTTTGAACAATCAGGCCAAGAAGTTTACTATTGTATTAGTGACAGGTTGCAAGTTCATCGCCTAACAATACTGCAAGCCCTTTTTCCCTTAGTCGCCTCTTACGACATCCACGGGAAGACATGGAGTGGCACTATTCGAACCCAGCAACCACACACCACAGGGCAGTGCTTTATTTATCTTTCTTAAACATAAAGTAGAATAAAGTTAAGAGTTTTACTTCATATAAGTAACTTTACTTTCTTCTGCTTAATCAGTTGCATTGTGTGAATTGAAGAAAAATAATAATTGTTCAAGTATCATTATTATTTTATCGCGTTACACACAGTGTTGCAACACGCTGTTTTTTTTAATTTGCCGCTATTTTCAAGGCTCAACTTTTATTAGCCACTCTACCTATTGACATTTTATGATATTGACTTGAGTACAAAAATAAATGCTAAATAAGATGTCATACTTAGATTTAGATCATTATATTGTAGTGCCCTCGCGGGGTATCGCATGGACCTAGATTATAAGTTTTAAAGACACTTACACCTAACTGTATAATTTTTGTGCCATGTGATGACAATGAATAAATGAAAATGAATATGAATTTAAGTAATGTTCATACCTGGGATATCTCGGGGCATCTATACGAAAGTGGTGTAGCAAAATATATCGACAGAAAAATATATCGATGTTACTGCCAAAATCTAAATGTTATGCGACATAAATGAATATTACTTATTTTCTCCTCATTTTTAAATAAAAAAAGAAAGAAATTAACACGTGTACCTTTTATATGTTTATTTTAAAGTAGTTTTCATTATATACATTCAATATTTTTTCCATATTCGATGGTAGTAATGATTGCCGTCTAGATGAAAATATCCACTTTAAACTGCTAAACGCGACGACCACAAATGACAGAGCTATGCCAGTTATATAGCTCTGTCCTTTTCTTTGAGCGTAAACAGAACTGCATAGTTATGTCATAATAACCCCCCAGTTCAAAGAATTAAAAAAAAAACTCTATACCGCGCCCAATTCGTATGAATGCAAACCTGAAACTTAACATGGAAAGACAAGTTCAACCGCAAAAGCTACATCAAACTTAACTCAGCTTATCAAACAGTTTCCTTATTCCATCATCCATGTTATCACTAAACCACAGCCATTGAGGCTTAAAACTTTTTGAATCAAGGCATACTTTATCCCGCTCACACCTGCGGTGGTATTCATTGCACCTATTCTTAAACGTTAAAATAGGGAAAACTAAACTAAACTACTTGCCAACTGAAAGACGAATTTTGTAATTGCCATGGAGTCTGGTATAAATCTAAAAACACAGCTTACAACGACCAGCGCACAATCATCTTCAATGTAGAACTCACTGAAAAATAAATTGGAACCATAAATAAATCGATCTATCAAACAAAATAATCATAATGTATTAGTTTGTATTAGTATGTATTTGATTATCTATTTATTAGTTTGGTAAGCGTGTATTTATAGGTATATTGTATTTTATAGCTAGCATAGTTCCTTGTTATTGTTCGAAATTGGTCTGCACCACCTACTGTGTTAATTGTTTTAACTTGCACCTTATCCCTTCTAAGGTTGTCTGGAAGAGATCGCTAATCAGCGATAAGACCGCCTGTTGTTTACCTGGGTCTTCTAAATTGTGCAAATTCTGTGTTATGTTTTTGTTTGGTGGACAATAAAGTGTTTTGTATTGTTGTATTGTATTGTAAAATACTTAAGAACTAAGGTAAAACAAAAGGATTGTCAGCGTTTGGTTTTCGCGCCACTCTTTAGATGCATGGCTTATACTAAAACAAAAGCATTGGCGATCAGAAAATTAAGAAAGTTCAAATTTTCCATTTCATCACGAAAATTTGCCATACATTTTGATACGTTTTTTCATGACAAAATGGAAAAGTTTTTATTTTTTATTTTTTGTCCTTAAATGCCAGAGAGAGTGTGAAAGCGAAAGACAGCCGATTCCTGTTCAAACTCTGTTCTTTATGGCATGGAGGAGGCAAAAGAGAACACAGGCCATCTAGATATTCGCATTATCAAAGATAAAATCTAAAGATTGTAGTCCTTTGCCAGCAAATGCGTTGCCTACTGAGCAGGGCTCGGATACCGGTTCAATTTTCAAAACGTTTATATGTACTTGACGCAAAACCTTTTCATTTCCGTTCCGTTCGCATAAACCGGTTTTAACCGGTTTTTAGAAAACCTTTATATAAAGTTCTATTTAAATTAACCGTTTTCGAGCTTAAAATACCGCTTAATCCAGACGAACGTCACGCACGATAAACAAGCGCCGCTTAGTGTTTTATCTGGATAAAACACGAGTCAAGTCAAAAAACCAGCAGTTTTGTACTGGTAACTGCTGGTTTCTTGACTCGCCGCTCTTGGATTAAACCGGGTAATTAAGGTTAAAATAAAGTTTTCAAAACGTTCGCGCTCCCTAGAAAGTTCGGAGCTAAACCGAAATAAACCGGTATTAACCGGTATTTTTAAAACCGGTTCCGAGCCCTGCAACTGAGGACTAACACTATGCTGCTTTTGGTAGGTGAAAGGATAAGATGGTGGTAGCGATCCGGGCGGACCTTGCACGAGGCCACCAACCAACCCCATTTGACGTCGAACTATCGTAGAAAATAAACCCAACGATCGTTCGCTAATAACCTCAAGTTCTGCCATTAATTGGGGATGGAATGTTGGCATACTTGTCGGGAACAATGCCGCCATTGAAAACCAAAAGATCGCATATGCACTTCACTGTCCACAGCACATCAGACTCTTTCATATTAGGAATAAGATTGTATTTACTGTAGGACACACATGTGACCTTTGGTGTTTGGGTAGCTACAATGTGTTACCTAATTCACATAGTTTCTGAGTGGTAATTAAAAGGTTGGAAAATGTTTGGAGCATGTAAGTGGGATGTTTTAGAGAATTTTGATTAACGAGGACCTGGCGTTTGAAGTGTTGTGTTTAAAAGTCAATGTTTTATTGTTTTAAAGTGACATATTTGATAATTTTCCATTGAATTATAATCTCATAGGATATTATATTAAACGTACGGTCAAGGACTTTATTGGAGGAAGTCTTGAGCATCCAAAAATTCAAATGTTTACGACACGTTGGTCTAGTTGGTGAGTGACCCTGCCTTCGAAGGTAGCAGCGGTAGAAATTGTTACTTTTTATTTCGGTTTGTAATTATTAGAAACTCATGGTTTTTATATATAAATAAATAATGAATAATGTCACACGATACCTAGGCCCAAATTAAGTTCTAGGCTTGTACTATGGGTACGAGACTATAGTTGCTTGTTTTATAAATACATATAAAACATTAAAAACTCAGGAACAAATACTCGTGGTCATCACACAAATAACTGCCCTTACAGGGATTTGAACCCAGGACCGCTAGCTTTGAAGCCCGCACATTTTATTTTAAAATTAGCTACCGTTACAAGTTTAGTGGGTAAAGAGTGAGACATTAATAATTAAGTAAGTTGCGTTTACAAAAACCAAGAAAAAAAAACTTATTCATATATTTTGGCTCTTCCCAAGTTCTTCTTCAACTTTCTTTAATAAAAAAAACATACATACATACCTACAATAAATCACGCCTGATTCCCAGAGGGGTTGGCATTGGCAGAGACCTCCTCTTTCCACCTGCTACGATCCTGACAAAACTTTTTCACTTCTTCCACATTCATGCATGCACGTCGGTTCCGTCGGCCCTTTTCCAGGTTTAAAAAAAATCGCCACATAAATAATTTTACAAAGATCTAACTAGGTCGGTTATGATATAATTAATGAGGAAAGCCCCTCGGAATAACTTCTAATTAATCGAGTTACGTAACCTTTTTGTTATTATGAAGGTTTTATTTATAGGAGTAAGAAATGCTTGTAATGGATTTTGGATTCGTAAACTACCTAAATGACAAGAACATAGAACATAGTCATAATTTTGGTTTAGGTAGTTTAGGAGCACGCTATAACCCGATTACAAACATTTCTTCAACTAGGCAAGATAATTTTGCAATTTGAATAAAAAAAAATTGTTGCATTTTGAAGGCTGTTTTTAGCTTGTTTATACAATATTTTTTTATCAACGTTAGACGAGCTGTCACAGGGAAAATCGTAGATTTAATTAACTTTAGTATAATAATTTTAATGGTGATAGGACCCTGTGCAGAGTCCGTCCGGATCGCTACCACCATCTTATCCATTTACCACCCGCAAACAGTGTTCGCATTGTTGTGTTCCGGCGTGGGGATAAGACAACCGGTGAAATTATTAGCATAGAGGCATTCCATCTTAGTCCTCAGGGTTGGCGACGCATTTGAGGTCTCAGGATTATAGTATTGAGAATTCAAATGCCATTGGGTCTCAGATTCCACTTACCATCAGGTGGCCTGAGTGCTCGTGTTCCTTCTCATTAACATAAAAAAAAAAACTATATCATAAAGTACCTAAGCAGGATTTCTAATATAACCTCGTAACGCCCAAAGGCCTTTTAAAAGGCCTTCTGTCAAAATTATTTTGAACTTCAAATGACAAAATACCGTTCCAATTTCAATTCACGATATTTACCAGCGGGCCTTAAGAGCATAAAATAAAAAAACTAACAGATACATTCCACAGCTTAATATTTACTTCATAGCTTCTAACGACCTCTTTATTTACAAGACCGCAGTCCAAATAAATTTAAGGAAACGTTCCACTGCAAATGAACCCTTGCGAATTTACGTTGTCTATATTTCAGAAGGGAAACAATTAAAGAAGATGGCCTCTAAATTATACTGTCAGGGAACAGCCATTCCCCGAAAGGGCTCAATTTACATACATTGAAAACATTTCGCTTTGACGTCCCTTATTTAGGACAGGTTTTAATTAAGAGGAATGATCTCAGGATTAATTGATAAGACGTGACGATAGACTAAATAAAAGATCAAAAAAAAACACAAAGTAGCGCTCAAGGTTTAGTTTTCAGGGTTCCATGTCCGTCTGTCCGTGGATTATCTCACAGACTAAAAAGCTGTTATTTGGCATAATTATACATTTACATTAAGCGAGTTGTAAAACAAAACTAGGAAAAAATCGGGGAAGAGCCGTATCCCTACATTTTTTATAATTTCATTTGTCATAACGATCACTGACTACAACCTTCATTTTCCCTTATATCACATGCCATAATTTTAATTGCCATTAAGACATTTTTACTGAAATCGTAAATCTTTCAGGTAATTTTTACATGCCATCGTATAGAGCCCAATAGGTTAGGTTAGGTTTGTAATATCACAATTTAAATAGGTCTCGGTTTCAGAAAAAATGCCTTTATAGCAAATTAATATTATGGCACATGATTCGTATGGCATATAAAACTATGTCATATGAAATTCGGTCAAACGATAGAGAGCCGGGAAAGCAAATGTAAAATATTTTATTTTACACAATATCATGGAGTCAGGTGTCATTGGATAGCTCTTAAAACTTAAACATTATGTATATGTATTTATCAATTATTCAATATTGTACTCGTGTCCTAAACTACACTAACTGCTTTACCGTTAATTGATATCAAACAATTAAATTGAGTTTTAACCAATTAACTATAACATAAACATTCAAAGCCAAGTGTTCTGATATCCATACAAAACGGACTCAACTGGCGGGTCACTGGCGCTTAATGTGTTAATATCCTCGTGAAGGGTTACTAATGTCTTGCACAAAATTTATTCGCACATTTTCGTTTCGCATAGCAACCATTGGCACAATCATCATTTCGCACAATTGCTTTTTGCCTAAATTTCTTGGCACACTATCATTTCGCACAATTTTCTTTGGCAGAATAATACATTGGCATAATGTTGATTAGAACAATACTCCTATGGCCGAATAATCGTATCGCCGAAATTGTTATGGCATAATAATCATTTCCCACAATTTTCATTGGCATAATGTTGATTAGAACAATACTCCTACGGTTGAATAATTGTTAAGGGTTAAGTGTTAAGGGTTTGCAAGTTTTTAATGTAAAATTTCAAACAGAGGTAAATTCAAGTTGGTTTGTTCTTGCACTATAGGTACTCCCTGCCTTATTTTAAGCCCCAAAAACGGAGAATATTAGCATAGTTTTTTCAAGGGATGTCAAAAAAAAATAAGCTCGAAATAAGCTCGCTGCGCTTCGCTCCCGCCATAGCCTTCTAACCTAACCTTGCCGAGTCGGTTCTGCCCAGGAAGGTCTTACTCGCTCATGCACACATATATATTATATCTTTATTATAACTAGCTAACGTTCATGCCTATATCTCGTGCCTAAACGTTAGTAACATTAATATCTTTAGATATCTTTTTTAAAGTTTTTCTTTATGTTCTTCTCCTATAAAAATATATGTTTATTATATGTTTTGCGCTTTTCCAACTTTGTATACCACAAATATAACTATATGGGTATTTGGCGCGTATTTGGCGCCAAATACTTAAAAACAAATACGACGACCATTTGCCTTTCACCTGGATCTTTCAGCACGATAACGACCCAAAACACACGGCCCGCAGTGTTAAATCCTTTCTTAGTGAGCAACGTGTTACCATGTTAGACTGGCCTGCAAATAGTCCCGATTTAAATCCTATTAAAATAAACACCATCAACTTTGCCGCAATAAACTCAGCGGAATGTCTATTGTCCTACAGAAAATTCTGCGATATTCAATTCGGCGGAATGTATATTGTGCTACAGAAAATTCTGCGATATAAAATTCGGCGGAATACATATTGTGCTACAGAAAATTCAGCGGTATAAAATTCGACGATAGTAGTAGTATGCTATTCAAATTTGTGCCAAATGAATATTATGCGACATAATAATTGTGGTAAATATATAATTATGCGATAGTATCATTCGGCTGAAAGTAATTGTGCGAAAACGGTTATGCGAAGTGTATTTCGGACAACAGAGATTGTGCAAGATAAGGGGTACCCCCTCGTGAGACCCTGTATGCCACACGAGATACAAAACCTAGTAAATTTATTTTAGACTTTATTTTAATAAACATAAAGTGTAATTTTATTTCCGTGTGGTTGCCGGGTTAGAATAGTGCCACTCCATGTCTTCCCGTGGATGTCGTAAGAGGCGACTAAGGGAATAAGGGCTTGTAGTACTGTTAGGCGATGGGCTTGCAACCTGTCACTACTACACTGGTAAACATCTTAGCCTGATTGTGCAAAATGTGGTTACAGAATTATCAACAAGTTTTTTAGAGTTGTTGGTAATTCTGTAGCTGTGCCTACCCCACTCTGGGAATAAAGGCGTGACTTTATGTATGTATGTATGTAAACTTGAAAATGGCAATTAAGAGCAAAATTAACTAAACTTTATTCCCTTGCTGGAAGATTCAAATTCCCACTTAACCCACCCCAGGCCCACCATACTAATAAGAGCCAGGACACACTTTAAAAATCAAATCCTTAAACTATCTATTCGTATGAGAACTTGCACGTAAGATCAGATATTTTGATATGACCATCCATATTTTCTCAGATCCGAATCAGGCGCGGTGCAATACCGCCCTAAGGTAAGTATACTAGTAAAAACATTCCAAATAAAACAGCAAGCCTGTAATAACGCCACACTGCTGGGGATAAGAAAAATAAGAAACCTCTAGGTATTAAGAGGCCGTATACGAAATTTTGCCAGGGCATCGAGAAGGCAAAAGAGCACACAGGCCACCTGAAGGTAAGTGGAAACTGTGACCCATAGACATTCGCATTCTCAAAACTGCAATCTTAAGACTGCAAATGCGTTGCCAACCCTGAGGACTAAGATGGAATGCCTCTATGCTAGTTATTTCACCAGCATTTCAGTTTTGCTTATTTTCGTGATTTTACAGTTTAAATACTGCTTTTCTATAAGTTTTAATGCACATCATGATATAGCATTTCAGTTATGATCGAATAAATGAGTTACGAATAAATGAGCTACTTTTCTATCTTTGTCGAAAATTTAAATTCGGGATTTAGGTTATTTAAAAAAAAAATATTGCTATTTAATTTTTAATTTTATAATGTTTTTAAGTAATGGATTGGTTTTGAACTGAAGTTTATTACTGTTCTTTTAATTTTATTAACGAGTGTTTTAAGAAGCCGAAATTTAAAACTATTTTTTGTCCATTTTCTATAAAATTTTACCAAGTTCATAATTTTTTTACATAAAAAATATATATAAAGGTGGTAAAAAGTAATTCATACATTTTTTAGACAACTTTTACAGCAATCAATTGCTATTTTTTCATACCTTTAAGACGTCAAAACGATTCGTGAATATGCGATATTCTAAACCTCTTACAGCAAAACTCACGAAACAGTCGCCGGTTTCAGGTCGATTAATCAAAATTAAATAATAAAAACGTAAAATATTTACATTCATTGAAAATCGAAATTATCTTTCGTGTTGCGCATTAAAATTTGTAGAAGTAAAGTATTTCAACAGTAAAATCACGAAAATCAGCGAAATCGGCAAAATTTCGTGTACGGCCTCTTAATATCCGCAGAATGTTTGCCCTTTTTATTAGAAATCTCAAGCCAATATCTTTTCAAAGAGAAAAAAAGCATTATTAGTCAGTTAATATGAAAATCGGAATTACACAGACTACATTGACGACACTTTAGGAAATAAAGATACACTAAATTAGGCGTTTTTTCAAAAAAAGTGTACATCAAATTGAACTTTTTCCATTTTGTCACGAAATTTAGCCATACATTTCGATACGTTAATTTCCGTGACGAAATGGAAAAAGTTATTTTTTTTAATTTCGTCTTTGACGATGTACACTTTTTTGAAAAACGCCCTATAACACATTATTTACAAACCAAGATGTGCTTTTATTAAAGGAATACAAAGAGCATGATTATCCGGCCCTATGTCTTTCTGTCAAGTGTCAGTCTTTTTCAAGGACAGATTTTTTCCAATCTCTCTGTCGCTTTCGTTTTCTTTATCCAATTCTTTCATTTGACGAAAGAATACGGTATGACGTATTTAGATCTACGGACGAATACAACGTCGCCTCGCTTGTTGAAATGATCCACCCATTCAGCCTCTACGAGGGAACAAAACATACATACATACAGGTCAATAACGTAACCCTTTACTTTATTCAAGTCAAAAAGTACCCAAATTTCCAAGCCAATCTTAGATTTTAGACCTTAAACCTCTAAACTGATTAACATCTTCAGTGGCTTTTCTGTTTCCCGGCTACCTTCGAAGGTTAACAAAATCGAATCTACCAATCAATTAACTCACTTACCTCAAAAATAAATTGAACCAAAATAAAATAAAACAAACCCATTTAATGGCAAATCTCTTCACTCTATTCCGACTCACCCTCGCCCAATCTATTATCAAATCAGTTGAATGCACGAATTACTCCTTTGACATTCAAACAACGCCAACCTTGTTTAGTGAATTCAATTTCGCAATAGGCCCTAACTTGTCAAAGGCCTTCTTGGTTATGCAGGACACGTTGCAATTATTGTATTGGGGCATCGTGACCGTATATGTGACTACAATAACGCCAGCATTAGGGTGCGTCCCCATCAGAGATGTGCTATGCAAGTATGCTGCGAAGATGTGAAAGCTACCAGTTTCCAACAGTGCTATGCTATGTGGACCAATGAATATGATTGGTAAATATCAAACATGCCCGTAGCAAAGCACACTCTGGTGGAAAGGCACCCAGGGACGGCGTAGCGTTGAAAAAATTCGGAAAAAAACCTCGTTTTTTCGGAATTTAAACCAAAAAAAAACACTGAAATTTTCTCCTCTTATTTTTAATCTATGGTCGGTCTCTTCGGTTTGCTGCCGGGCCTTATCCAGTTAGTTCCCATCTATGTATATACCATAGGATTCCTAATAAAGTATCAATAGGGCCAAAAGTACGTTAGACAAATCTATCATTTCACAAACTTTATTATCCCGACAACATATTTGTGCTTAAAGCATTACATATTACATATTTGCTAACACAAAATGTAAAACAACGCGGCGGAAAGTTTGCCAAATGATGTTTTTGTAAAGCATTAGTGTGAGATCGCACCCTTATTAACCATACTACTGAATGCCGCTGTATCATTGCTTCTCGCTCCTGCATTCTCTCTCGCCCTCTGACTGCTATCGCCCAATAATTGGCTATACACCTAATGTGAACAAAGGTTATTTCATTAACTACCCGGGTTTTTGACACATACAACAATAAGTGAACCGTCAATGAAGATGGCGAATGTGCACCATGTAAATTCATGTCTTAAATGAGAACGCTTAACCGTTAAGGACCAAGACAATGTAAGATGCATAATTCGGCTATTATTTGGATTTACTCCTGTCTCATTGCTGATATAAGTCCTCATTTAGAAGATTTTCTTTAGAAGACGAAGCGATGTTAAGAGAAATGACGGAATCAGAGCGAAATAATTAGGGAGAATCTAGCACAAAGTAACCAAGTCCCAAATTAAGGCTTGTAAATTCGGTCTTATAACTAGCTGCAAACTTAAGTACCTTGTCGCTTTAACCTCTGGACAGATTAATGCTGCAAATCAAACATTGACGTTAACGTGACGAAGCACTTAACTGTTGAGCTACTTATAAGGCCGACCCTACTATGGCCTAACCTCCAAGATTGAGGAAAAAATACTCGTGCTCATAATCAGTGATCGTACTTTTTTGCATTTTTAGTGTGATGACGTCAAATGACACACGACTGCAACCTAGGGTTATCGACGTGTATAATATGATTAACGTTTTAAATAATTATGTAATATTATGTTGTCATTGAAAATTAAACACTATTTCATTTACCTAATCAGTTGTTATAATTGTGTATAGCATTTATTCGAAAAACATGTTGTTCTATATTACATTTTTTTGTAGATTTTATAAAGGTATCACAGTTTCTACAGTAAATTTTATCGTCTGTTATTTCCAAATCTACGTAAGCTTTTAATAAAGCATGTGAATGAGCAGATTAGTTATTAGGTTTCTCAATATGGGTGCGGGTTGTCATATGCCTCGTCACAACATGTTTCGATCGTGTAATTTTTTAGCACAATAGGAACAAATTAATTGAAGAACCTTTCCTTAATAAAAAAGAATGCTCACTTAACAGTTTCTCCATTGTGTTTAATCAGTTAATAATTACTGCTTATTTTCACCCAAAATCAATGCAACATGTTAAATTTTCTCATATAATAAATTAACCCTTCATTTCATTATACATAAAGGGTTGGGCTTTACATGTTCTGATAATATTTTCTGTATTTCCGATTTGTTTAATACGCTATTTTATATTTTATTTGATTCTTGGTTCAAACAATTTAATACTGGGCACTACTGACAACCCTAGCACTGCACCGAAAATGCTAGAAAAAGTACGATCACTGCTCATAACACAAATAATTGCCATTACCGGGAATCGGACCCGATATGCCTAGCTTCGCAGGTATGGTCACTACCAACTAGAATCTAGTCTAGTTACTAGTCCAACCATACAGATCCAGTTAATGAAACACCAACCAAAAATATAACTACGAAAAATAACTTGTTTTGCCAAAAGCTTTCGTTGATAATAATATTAGGTAAATTCAATTTCTGCCTCAGTTCAGAAATACTCACAAGTGTCCTCCCACTGAGTTTAGAAACACAACCCTAACGACAAATTGCCGTTCAAAGACTCGTTAAAATTAGAACCGAGAGTAAAATTAGCGAAATGAGTGCCTCAGGGTTCTAATTTAGACCCTTCTTTCTATATATCGTATCTTACAAGAACATTTCAGGATACTCGAAAATTCAAATAAATGCAAGTTATTAAGTAGTTGTTTAACACAGTGACTGAAAACTCTTTTTAGTTATTTCAATACGTCAGATACCTGTGTTAAGAGGAAACGTTCTTCTTATAATATTACTGATTCAGCATTTTACGTTATTATTTATATATTCTAAAACTTATTTTAATTACTAGGTTTAAATTAAATCTCTTTAATAAAACTCGGTACAAAATATTTAATATCGTAGGGAACCTTTCATTAATTCGCAATTGCTGATAGGAATTTAAAACCTACACGCTTAATTATAAATCCCGATGCAAGTGTGCACGTTTAATTGCATCTTGTATGGAAATCCCAATCAGCACTTTACCCACCGGAATACCCAGTAACAGCCTAACAGATTTATTACTTAAAGACTTCTCGCAAACAAATTTGTTAAGCGCCGACCTAAAAAGCAAATGTCACGGGGAAATTTGGGTTTCAAAACACTTTGAGCAAAGAAGATGGATTATGTTATCGTGGTTAACCTGATTACTTACCGTTCAGCCTTGAAACAAAGCCAAGGGCTTTTAATTTGGTAATAAGACGTTAGGGTTCGTGTTTTTTAAATGCTAACGGAAAAATGCAGTGCTTTTACAGTTTAATTAAGTCAGTGCAGAATTGCAGACAGAAATTTGATTCGGCGGTGTTGAGAGTTGAAAGAAAACTGAAAGAATTACACCTTTTGAATTAGAAGGTAAATGAGGACACAGGCTACCTAGGGGGTTATTATGACGTAGCTATGCAGTTCATTTTACGGTGAGCGTAAAGGACAGAGCTATGAAAGTTATATAGTTCTGTCCTTTATATTCGCTGTAAACTGAACTGCATAGCTATGTCATAACAACCCCCCTGATGCTACATGAATATTTTTATGGTCTACTTAAGACTGCAAATGCCTTGTCCTCAGGGTTGGCAACGCATTTGAGGTCTTAGGATTATAGTATTGAGAATTCAAATGTCTATGGGTCTCAGATTCCACTTACAATCAGGTGGCCTGAGTGCTCGAGTGCCTTCTCCTTAACATAAAAAAAAACTCTGAGGACAAAGGCAGAATGCATCTATGCTAGTAATTTATCCAGTTGTCTTATCCCCGCACCAGAAACCAACAAAGTGACCACTGCTGTTAAAAGTAGAGGGTTCGAGATGGAGGGAGCGATCCAAAACCCCGCGCAAGGGTGTACCACTTATTCACACATCTACACGAAATAAATGAAGAGAAATGATTCGTCTAATAATAAACTCAAAAACACTTGGACCGATTTTGCAAAGAATGCTTTATCACTGAGTAACATTAAGCTATATTTTATATTTCTACGTTGGCAGAAAATGATCGTTTTTCCCTTGCAACGGTTTTCCCGCTAACACAAACCGCCCTTTTCATCAACATAATCAAGAAGCTACCAGAGGGTGTTTACCGGTATGAACATCATACATTTTTCAGTTAATTGCAAGAGGGTCCGCATAAAAATTCATGGGTTTTTCCAGAAAACGTAACTCGTTTAAGGCACGCGATGTACACGTGGGGCCATATTAATTTGGCGAGGACTAACAACTTGATGTATTGATGTTATCAGCTGAATGGCTGGCGATTACTAACTGTAGTCCACTTCTATTAATACGTATTTATTTAAGTTTACATTAACGATAATAGAGTGGTTGTCTTTTACCGTCATAGGTAAGTATAAATATATTTTTTTATTTATTTATTTGCTCTTGTGATTATTTTGAGTTTTGACACGTTTGCCTACTCAACTACGCAATTTTCATTTTATTTTAATTGTTTTACATAACGCTAGATTTAAGTATTCTCATTGTCATAGGCAATTTTTTTAAAATACTGACTTTTGAGTTACCTACGGCGTTTTTTTTTTGTGTTTAGTAGAATGCACACGAGCCTTCAGGCCACCTGATGGTAAGTGGAATCTGTGACCCATAGATATTTGAATTCTCAAGACTATAATCCTAAGACCTCAAATGCGTTGCCAACCCTGAGGATTAAGATGGAATGCCTCTATGCTAGTAATTTCACCGGTTCTCTTATCCCCACACCGGAACACAACAATGCGAACACTGTTGCTTGGCGGGTGGTTAATGGATAACATGGTGGTAGCGACCCGGACGGACCCTGCACAGGGTCCTACCACCACTAAATCTATCTATCTTTTAGTTAGGGCCATCGGCATTAAAGGTTAAAACATTTTGGTGTATGTTTATAAGATTTATTTATGGATTGGGAGGAATATTGCAAGTCCAATTTGACGACGCGTTGTCCTAGTTAGACGTAGTAGGTCCGGCTAAATATTTGTTTGATGAGATGAGCCTGAGTCTTGGATATTGTCTATGCATTGGATACTTATTTATCTATATAAGTATTTATATCGTTGTCTAGTACCTAGAGTACAAGACAACTCAATTGGAGTGAGACTGACCCCTATATTTTTTTTTAATCAGGTAAATTGGCGCTTCCTTCCTTTTAAAAAGATACAGCTTGGGTATCCTTAAAACAAAAGTGAACTCGATTTCATTGATGCTTACTGTCACGTGAAATAGTAAAAACAAGATCTGTTGTCTTCAAAGTGAAACAAACAATCGAGTTAACATAGAAACGTCAGAAAGTATTGATGAAGATAGATTAAGTACGGACGGCCTTATAAGTAACGGCACACTTTAGTCCTTTGTCACATTAACGTCATGTTTTAACTGCTGCACTGATCTATCAAAGGCGTTAACGCGACAAGGTACAAAAGTATGCAGGTACAACACACACACATAACAGCAGTCCAAAAAGAAAATGATTTTACGGTGCGAATGTCGTAAAAAGTATCGAATAAAAGTTATCGCATTATAGAGAACTTTAACTCCGCAATAACGATGCCTGTAAATTTTCAGTACTACCTATTTTATGGAACATACTAAATAACCCATTATTTCTTTATCTGTTTAGGTCCTTATCATATTTTTACAATGTATTATTTTAAACCTTTCCAACGACGGCACGGTGGCTTAGTTGGGAGTGACCGTGCCTCCGAAGCCACCGGTCCTGGGTTCAAATCCTGGTAAGGGCAGATATTTGTGTGATGAGCGCGAATATTTGTTCCTGAGTCTTGGATGTTTTCTATGTATTTACATACATACATACATAGCATCACGCCTTCATTCCCAGAGTGGAAGTAGGCAGAGCTACAGAAATACCAACAGCTCTAAAAAGACTTGTTGATAATTCTGTAACCACATTTTGCACAATCAGACCAAGAAGTTTACTAGTGTATTAGTGACAGGTTGCAAGCCCATCGCCTAACAATACTACAAGCCCTTATTTCTTTAGTCGCCTCTTACGACATCCATGAGAAGACAAGGAGTGGCACTATTCTAAACCCGGCAACCACATTCTATGTATTTAAGACTCGGTCGCAAAATTACCGACTCGCAAAATGACCCCATCGCTTGTAGCCCACATCTCAAAATGTCTGAGTCGTAAAATGACCACATCGCTTGTAGCCTACTTCTCAAAACGTCAGAGTCGCAAAATGACCACTTCGTTTGCGTTACTAGGTAGGTTAGGTTCGTTAGGTAACTTCAAATGCCCGAAGGGCAAATTTCCCAAGAAGAGCAGCCCCGCCATGCGGGGCTGCGTCGACTTTGCTAAGACAGGCATAAAATGAAAAAAGTAAAGTGGTCATTTTGCGGCTCAGTCATTTTGAGATGTGGGCTACAAGCGATGTGGTCATTTTGCGACTCGGACGTTTTGAGAAGTAGGCTACAAGCGATGTGGTCATTTTACGACTCAGTCATTTTGAGATGTTGGCTACAAGCGATGTGGTAATGTTTCGATCTAGTCACTCTACTAGTGACCCGTATTTAAGTATGTATTTTCTCTATATAAGTATGTTTATCGTTATCTAGTACCCATAGTACGAGCCTAGAGCTTAGTTTGGGACTAGGTCAATGTGTGAGATTGTCCCCTGATATTTATGTATTACCTGTGTTCAGCAACTAAATATTGTGATTTGATTTGATTTAAAAGCCAAGTCAAAAAAAGGGCAACTGATAATTTATTATAACTATGCCATACTCGTAATAAGGTAATTTCCAATACGAAAAAAATACTACGACTGCTACTCGTACTAGGTATTACGCCGAAAAAACACTTTTTATTTTTAATACTTATTTTGGGGAGGAAATGGCTCAAGCATCTTTAGCATGAATGCCATGACGGCCCTTATTACACTTAGGTTTTTTTAAAACTTTATCCTTACTAATATTATAAATGTGAAAGCGTAGATGTTTGTTACGCTTTCACGCAAAAACTACTTGACGAATTATCATGAAACTTTGTACGCATATTCTGGGAGGTACTAGAAGGAACATAGGATACTTTTTATTTAAAAAAATAAATTTTACAAAAATAAAATTGTTAAGAAAAAAAATGCAGCGGGCGAAGCCGTTGGCGGGTCGCTAGTAATACATAATTATTAATAAAGTGTATAAACAAATTGAAATTAAATGTGGTGAAACTAGCTTAACTTGTATTTGAATTAGTTTGGCACTGATAAAGCCTTACCTTTATGTAGGCACTGTAGCCGCTACGCATCGAGTATCTACGAGCACAACCTCTACGCCGTAGCCTTTGTAACATTTCACCGTAAGCGTTTTTTTCCGTTCAACTTTCCAGTAACTGCCAAAATGTGTTTATTTTTCTACTGAGAAAACTCTTTGAAGTTGTTCGGAGAAAAACGCACCTTTGTTCTTACGTTAAAACATGGTGGTTCTAGTGATATGTTTATAAAGTCCAGTCATTTAACGCGTGTTTTTCACAAGTACCTACAAGAAGGAGTGTAATTTATATAAGACAAATTTTATGAACGTATGTATTTTATTTTGAGTGCCTGAATCAATTTGCTATAGCATAATTTTTATTTTAATAATGGCGCCTGTTCGGTGGTCTAAACATTACCAAAAGTTTTGATCATTATTTCATTAATCGCACATTACACAGCTTAAATATTAGATGAAAAAGCAGCCTGTAGTCAATGTCAACAGAAATGGGAAAAGATGTAAAAAAATAGTACAGTGACCTCAAATATTTTTTATCACTTGATCTTTAAAGGTACTTAATGATCGAGCAATAAAGGTCAATTTCTCTCTTAACTGTACATCGATGGACCTTATTACAAATGGACAGTTAACATGTGTGGGCGATGATTCATCTTTTCTAATTTCAATTGACATAGACTATAACAATAATCTTCCAGTCAACCAATTGGCTGTTGTTATATTTTTAACTGGTAACCTATCGCAACCTCGAAAAGTTTTTGACCGAATTTCATTTGACCGAAAACATTTCGTTTTTTATCGTTTCTCCGATGGCACGATTCGTCATTTTTTTATTTCACCATTTGACTTTAAGTAAATGGTTCGTTAGTCCAAGCAACTTTTCTCCTTGTAGTCACGTACCCTATGTATTGTTACGTATTTTATTTCAAAGCCCATTTTTCATTACACCAATGCTACAACTAGCCTGTGGATCGTTTTGTATTTTGTTTCTTAACCCATTTTTCACTTCATCAATGTTACATATAGATTTTGCTACGTTACGTCAAATATTCATTTCGGCCAAAAAATCTTGCTTGTAATTAGTTTCAACTATCTACAAAATGCAACGAGCAAGACGAGTTAGGGCAGAACCGACTCAGATAGGTTAGGTAAGAAGGCCAAGGCGGGAGCTTTGCTCCCGCCTTGGCTTTCGAGGTTATTTTTTTTCTGCCCCGAAAAACTTGCTTAAGTATAATTTATCCAGACAATGCAAAGATCGAGCCGTAATATTGGGCAAAGGATACTAAGGTAAAATCAGAAATAGGAAAAAGACAAATAGACAAAGCATTACATTGGACAACTGTTGATACGCCGAAACCAGTAATGAGGTATAGATAATTTGTCAAATCGTTAAAAAACCAAAACAAGTAATGAATAAATAAAACTATTCGAAATGATCATTCGGCCAAACGTAAAAAAACCCAAACCATAATTGACGAAAAGTATTTGTCGAACCAAAATTCGGTCAAACATTTTTCGAAGTTGTGATAGGTAACCTTTTTAACTATTTTAAAACTGCTTAATACTACACCTTGCGACAAAAATACATCAACTTTATTTTGTATTGCATAAACCCGTGTAAACCTTACGCAATAACTTGTAATAACAAATGCAAGTGACACCTTATATCGGCAAGATAAGACAAGATGACCTACGCCCACGCAAGAAATAGAAGAAAAAAAACCAATATGGATATTTTTAGGTTTTTGTAGAACTTTAAATATTTCTTCGTTTGCGTCACTGTGACATATTTCTATAGTAGCCCATTACAATCCGTAAGTTCTTCTTTCTATTTACTAATACAACAATTGGACGTAGCTTAGCGAAAAGGATTCAAACCACAATGCAAATATATTTAAATTTAAATCTTATTGCTGTCAATATAAAGTAAAATTTTACTCGTGTGAAATTGATGGGTTGGATCCTTTTCGCTAAGCTACGTCCAATTGTACAATGGGTTAAACAGATTGTCCCCTTAAACCATTCAGAAGTTGAATTACTAATGACATGAAGTGACCTTAAGGGTTTATATTTAAAGTTCGCTTAGTTTAGTTGTGGTAGGACCCTGCGCAGGGTCCGTCCGGATCGCTACCACCATCTTATCCATTAACCACCCGCCAAACAACAGTGTTCGCATTGTTGTGTTCCGGTGTGGGGATAAGACAACCGGTGAAATTATTAGCATAGAGGCATTCCATCTTAGTCCTCAGGGTTGGCATCGCATTTAAGGTCTTAGGATAATAGTACCTATTAAGAATTCAAATGTCTATGGGTCTCAGATTCCACTTACCATCAAGTGGCCTGAGTGCTCGCGTGCCATCTCCTTAACATAAAAAAAAAGTTTATTTTGTTGCGCAACTTTGAGTCTAGGGTATTAATAAAGGAGCGTCCCCATTGAGAGCGTTCGCGTGTAATATTCGAGTGGTGGGGACGTTGAGCCGAGCGTTGCTACGTCTACACCACTTGAATATTCGACGTCGAATGCTCATTAAGGGGTCGAATTAGAGCAGCCTCGGGTCGAGGCACGCACGGCTCACCTATTTTGCTCAAACTCGTACGCGCTCACGCGCCGTGCGCGTGTAGCGCGCGAGCCGTTGAGAGTCGGTCTTTTGACCGTGCTCAAAGGCGCCTCGGTGTTTATCCGAGCGCGCCGCGGGCAGAACGACACGTTCTAACTTGTCGGGGGGCGAGGCGCGTACAAATTTGATAAAGTTGCTGAGCCGTTCCACTACCGAGGCGATTTCTTCTTCTTTTTGTTAATAATTCAGTGAATTATGATAAACGCAGCCGCGGCTGTCATCGTGTCGGACGCCAGTTTGAAATGTCGGCTCGCGGCCAGCACGCTGCCTCTCCCGCGCATGTTTATGTGCAACAATTTGGGTCGCGAGCAGCTCGCCACGCAGCGCGAGCTTGCCTCAGGCTGAGCCGCTCAGATTCGTACCCAGCTTTAAACGCTCGTCCTGTAGACGAGGAATTAGGTGAGCACTTGGTTTTTTGCCCATAGGTGTTTTTTGAGCTTGCACTATTTTCTTCTGAGATGACTTGACGAGTGACTTACTACACGTCACTTGTTCGTATTGACTTATTATTTATATCAAAACGTATACACATGTTTAGGTACTGCAGCATTACCGCTGCAAAGTTAAACCTTTTTTGCACCGTCGTATTGTTACCTCCTTGTTCCGGTACGTGATGTTATTCTTTGGTCGCATGTCATGTAAGTTTTTAAATTTTTAAATTTTTAAGTTCAAAAACTTTCGAATTTTTCTGACGTTCTCCGCTCGCTTGTTCTCGGTCATTATGAATTCGGAGCTGACATGTTGATAGTCACATAAAGATTATTTTTTTGAATAAAAGTCACATGTTTGGATCAGTGAAGGCCCTCTAGTTTAGGCCCGCAACACGCCTCAGTCTTTAACCTTTATTTGGCCAACTTTGAGCCTTGTATTGCTTCACGAAGGCACCGCAGTACCGGTTTATCCCCCGGTTCCTACCGCCTACCCCATTTGGCACCAGTGCTATTACGCACCAACCAGGCTCCAGTCCTTCCACCTACCCTAACCAGCACCATGGGTGGAGAGGTTGACTCCGCACCACCACCGCTCAGCCCGCACCAGACTACACCCGGCGCGCGTATCGAGTTTTCACTCCAGCTACGGACTAACACCGCGGTCGGATGGAGACCGACTAGTGCGCGCGTGCATTTTTCCTTTTTAATTTTTTTCTGTATAAGTTGTTTTAACCGGTAGTCTCTGTACCCCATACCAAACGTCACCCCAGAAACCGTGAGTATACCATTGTCACATTTCGTAGTGTTGCTTTGGCGACGTCTCCGTAGTAACATTCCAGTATTTGTTGACTGGTATTTTAGTCACCATCTCACACCCTTCATTCGACCCAGTAACCCCTATCACTTTTCCCCCCTAAATTTAAAAAGGCCCGCGCGCCGGATCGAACAGCATTTTTTATGTTCTTTTTCGGTTTTTAATTTGGTCAACGATAATTTTATTTGTGAACTCATAACCGGCACGCTTTCCTCTTTTACCGTGTCAAGGACCTATCTGTTTAGGTACCTTTTGAATTGTGTACATCAACGTTATATTTAGGGTTTTGTTAAAATAAATTTGTACGGTTTGCTATTTTAATGTGTGCATTTCTCATTTGTGTATGTTGACTTAGGGATTGGTTAAAATAAATCTTTGTCTTTAAAACGTTGTTCGGCATTTTTAATTCCACAAATCCTACGTGTTGAGCACCGGTATACTCCGTGTGTTCGGTAGTACGATCATTTGTAGCACGACTATTTAAAAAAAGCTTTAAAATGAACATCATCTGTGAAAATTTCAACTGTATAGCTATCGCGGTTAATGACCATGAGATACAGCCTGGTGACAGACAGACAGACAGACAGACAGTAGTGTGCAAATAGGACTCAGCGCAGCATGTGCTGCAGCCGGGGCCACAACGCTGGTATTCAGCTGAACCCTGAATTGTAGGCACCTACCTAATAGGTTAGTCCAACTGATGTCTTCAACAAGTAAATATTCTTCGTTGTAGTCGCTCAACTATCTTAATCAAGATATCTTATCGCCACCGTTGAAATAGGTACCGTTGAGGAGTTCCGGTGGCCATCTTGTGGTGTTCATCATCAGTTCCAATTCACCAAGTGATACTTTCTAAATGCAAATCCTAGACTTGTTACTAAAAATAATAAAATCGCTATATGTTCGCCTACAATATTTGAGTAGTTCCCTCAACTCCTCACTGATCCCCACATCAGATTCAGATTTGGTGACAATGGGACTACCTCGGAAGTATACTATATCAAACAAAAACTAAATCACATACATTAAAAAAATAACATACAGTGGAACGTATCACCTCCTCCTTTTTTTGAAGTCGGTTAAAAACGCACGCAATCTAGAATCTAGACAAAGCGCGCAAAAGTACGCATAGTGAACGATAATGAAGAATGACAGGTCCACGCCATGATCGACTCAAAGCCACAAGTAAAAACCCGGAATCAATGTGTTTATCCTGCTTTCGGGCCATTCCTACATCGCAGGCGGGATCTCGGAATCGAGATGTAAATACGGAAGACTTGGAAAACAGGGTTATTATTCTCTTAACAACCCAATTTAAGAATAAGTGCGTCGTCACAGTCATGAATAAATTACAATCGCCACTGAATTACTAAAGTCTTTAGTGCCACGGAAAAGATATACAAAAATATTGCTTAATTACAGCGTGTAAATGTATTTTATCCAGACGTAGTTAACGATCATACAAATCATGTGACACAGATATTTTACTAGTAACTTTTATTATTGAAGCGTAGTTAATATTTTAAAGTTTGTCTTAGGAGCAATGTAATGTAAAACGTGCAATTTCCTATTACAAATAAATGAATTTAAGAAGAGTGAGAGCGTCCATCTGTTGTCAATGCATTTGATTTCCTGTATCCAAGTGCAAGGTTATTGAACCGCCATGATTAATAAGTAATTTCATTTAAAACGGAATACATTAATGATCTTTATTTTTTACTTTTATTGGCGAAATAAACAAATGGCGAACCGTTATTTATGTATCAAGTGACGTGTACGTAGATGCTTTAATTAAATCGGCGCAATATGTGATACATTGCTTGCTGAATTAATTAGTAAGAAAAAATTAAACACAATTAATATTGCTGTTACACAAGTTTTTACGTTAATTACTGTGTATATTAACTGTTGTTCCAACAATGCGATCACGATAGAAAGCCAGATGACTTAAAGCAAAATGGAATAAAGACCCAGCCCATCTGTTATTGATTACAAGCTTTAATTAAATTGCAATGTATGTTTGTCCAGGTGGCATCTTACAAGATTGATTGACCTGAAATTTTGTATACCTACGTAACCTCGATGACAATACAATAATATGGAACCACCGAGCTGGTCGAAAGGTGGTGACAGGATCTATGCTATACTTAACGTAAACCTATCGGGATTTTAACTCGTTAGGTTGATCTTAATAAGCAGTTATTACTTTGCAAAAGAAGTACAAAAGCTTGTCTCATAAATGTTATGACTAATCGTTTTTCTTTACACACACACACAACATCACACCCTCATTCCCAGAGTGGGGTAGGAAGAGCTACAGAAACACCAACAACTCTAAAAAGACTTCTTGATAATTCTGTATCCACATTTTGCACAAACAGGCTTTGTTGTTTACCAGTGAGTTAGTGACAGGTTGCAAGTCCATCACCCAACAGTAACTACAAGCCTTTCTTCCCTTAGTCCCCTCTTACGACATCCACAGGAAGACATGGAGTGGCACTATTCTAACCTGGCAACCACACGGAACAAACGTCTTTCTTTCCATTGTTAAATTGGTAGTTACTTGTACCTATGAATATAATTACACTAGTGGTGGTTACCTGGCTTCCGCCGCACCCGCCACTGCACCGGCGGCGCCGGGCTGCCCGAGCCCGACGAAGCCAGCTTGAGGCCGTCACCTGCAACAAGCATCGTCATCAATGTTCCCATCACCATCATTATTGATCTTGCATCAGCGTCATCAAAACTATAATAACCATTCTGATCATCATAATTATCTTTATCGTGATCATAATATTTATCACTCGCTTGGCCTGCGACTTCGTCTGCGTTAGCTATTTTGTCATTATTAAAGGTAGCCTACAAATGGTACTTCAGGATATAAGCTATTTCCATTCTGAATATCATTCTAATTTGTTCAGCCGTTTAAGCGTGAAGGAGAAACACATGGCAACTACCACACATCTAAAGCATTTACAATATTAGTGTGATCAGGCGGGTTGTTATGACAACTATGCAGTTCTGTTTACGCTCAGAGAAAAGGACAGAGCTATAAAACTGCCATGGCTCTGTCCTTTTCGCTCACCGTAAAATGAACTGCAAAGCTAGCTGATAATAACCCAGTGTGATTATCATCACCATGTACGGCCATCAACATCATCACCAACATATTATAAAAAATCATTCACCATCTCCATCATACTTTTTTAGGGCATGGTGAAGAGTTACAAGCCACAAGCAACTGATCAGTGCAATCTTAAACTAATACACATTTACAAATACAACATCTCATCTAAATTGCAATAAATAATGCAATCCTAACACTGTAAATGCATGGCCATGAAAAGTGTATATGCTAGTCATTTCCCTGGGTGTTTTTCCCCATATCGCAACACATCGCGAACTATGCTGCTTAGCGGCAAGGTATCATTACAAAAGTATTAACAAGTAATTTAATTTAAAACGGAATAAATTAATGATCTTAGTTATTGACTCTATTGGCGAAGTAAACAAATGGCGAACCGTAACTTATGACAGGACGTGTACGTAGATACCTAATACTAATAATGTTAATACTTTAGCGAAAGGCGTGTTTTAAAAAACTCAAACCGATGACAGAAAGTTTGTGATTCAGATTCCCATTTCTAAATAAAAACCTATTCGGAAAACGATTTCTTCGATTTCCTCTTTAGCGTCACAGAAAATCTCTAAACATCCCAGTGGACTGAGACCGCAAATGAAGTGGCCGGGACAAAGACGGGCGGAAATTACTTATTTCTGGACAAATGAGAGGTCTTTGTGTGCTTTAGAAATGGATAAAGCTAAATATATCCGGAGACCCCTCTATACATATAACAACTTGTACAACTCCGCATGGAACTTCTGCCGTAGTACCAAAGAAGGCGGCTAATTGCAATGTAGAGTCAAAGCATTCTATACTCTATTGGTAACCACGTTCAATGTAAAATGCTTATACTATTACTATACAGTAAGCCCCCTTCTTCGGTAGATTTGTTTTAGTCGTCTTATTTTTTTAGTAAATAATTTAATTATTCACATTACAATAGTACATTTTGATACAAGTGCGGAATGTTTGACATTTTACACGAGTCCCGAAGTGTCTTGGCCCGAGCTGCAAGGACAAGACTCGGGACGAGTTAAAATGACGATTCCGCACGTGTATCAAACGTCGTTTTTTAATACATTTGCGAAAGAGTATCAATAAAACAAAATAAAACAGTAAATAAAACTATTACAAGAGACAATTTTACTTTTAATTGACACAGAATTTATAACATGGCATGGGTTGTAACCATTCAGCCAAATTAAAAAAAAACCTATTTTTAAAAATCAATAAGCATTAATACTCTATTAACCAGCAGTAGCGCAAAAAGGCGGATTACGTATGTATTTATGTAATTTTAATATTATTTAACCTATATAGTTTCAATGTTAGATCGAAAAGTGGTTGAACATACAAACTCTTTGGTTGGATGCACAGCTTGGAAGTTGAGACAAAGTTATATTTAAAAAAAATGAAAAGTAACACACATGAGTGCGAAATATCCAACTTTCCGCACGATATACAGCTACGACAAGTACCAATTTTTAAGAAACTGTATTAAAAAGATTAGAAAAGAAATCAGTTGCGTGTGAAATGTAACTCAGTAATGTTCAAGTACAAGTAACTTGGATTTGTGTCAGATGTATGGAATTTTCAGTCACAAATATAAGTATAGATGGTTTTTGTGCAAGTGAATCTTAGCAGTTTGATTGAAGGCAAATATTAGACTATTCAAAAAAATCTTTCATTGAGTTCTCAGCTGAACATTAGACCTGCGCCTCTATTCAAGTGTGTTATAACGATATCGTTTTTGACCTGTTTCCGTATTGTCAACGTTTTGATAACTCTTATGTCATTTACAATAATGGCGACTGTGGCATAAACGATTCTTAAACGTGTCAAACACGATATCGTTTTAAAGCACCTGAATAGAGGCCCAGCTCCTTAAATTAAAGTTAGAAACGAGTAAATTAATTTCAGTTCAATCCCGCATTAGCGAATACTGTCGATTTAATAACCAAAACTCTTATTACAAACAGCGTCCTTCGCGCTCGTACATTCGTATTGTGTTTGCTGTTATGACTAAAAATTGTTTTGATTTTGTAAACAGCGCCATCTGCCAAAAGGACCTTTAACTAAAACGAGAGACGCGTGCCGTCAGGATAATAAGGTCATCATCAGAACGCCAAGCTCCGATGCCTGGTTTCTCACTAGTTTACAAGTGTTCCGCTAGATGTCGCTGAACGTGAAAATGCTTTATAACTTTTTGGATGGCTGAAAACTTTTTGTACGGCGAAAATTAGGTTAATAAAAAACATGTTAAATTAACTTAATTGCCACTCCCCAACCAAATAAATAAAAAAAAACCTTAATTAAACCTCCCTGACTTTTCCCTGACCCGCGAAATTGCCTGACATTTCCCGGTTTTTCCGAAAGTGGCCACCCTGTTTGCAATCGTAATGCCCTAAAACTATGCATTTTTGCTATTCAACATGATCAAGCTCTATCTTAGTATAATATTTTTTTACTAGCTTTATTTTTACAAGAAATATCGCTATTTCGCTATTCAATTTTAAATTTTCCAGGTTAAAAAGTACCCTTAACAATTTGGAAATTAATATAAGCTCAGAGAGCTTAAATTTTTCATGTTCATCTCGGACTCTCTCCTTTTCTTATACTACATATTATATGCATGTTCAGAAATTAATCTAAAAAAACAGGAATTATACTTACTCGTCCAGTACTGAAGAAATCACCCTTTCCTCGTCCCCACCTACTTCGCTACAGAGTAGGTACCTGAAGAAAAAAAAAACTCTAATTAGATTTTAAACTTTTACCAAAGCTATTTTGACTAAAAATAAAGATAACCACAGATCAAAATAAATTAGTGACAAATCTAAGTAAAATTCCTCCTTTGACAAAGCCTAAGTATACCTACTTACTTATAATTCAATCTGGAAAAGGCCATTATTTTACCACCCATGGTAGTCCCTACATAATGTTGAAAATTACTACAATATCCTGACTTTTCCGTCGCAATTACCCTTTAAGCGCGAGGTTACTCGTTTCACTCCTCGTCTAGGAACCCATACAAACACACATAAATCCTACTTCCTTCATAAAAGGAGGCACGTATGAAAGGTAACTCGCCTAATTCAGTTCAAGTTAATAAAGCCGCCATTTTGTGCACACATTCCCAAAAAAATACAAATTTGCCAACGTATAAGGCCGTTCCATATGCAACCTTATTCATAGCAACAGACTGTTAAATTTATCGAAGCTATATTTGTACTTGAGACGTTTTTATTTAGATAGGCAGAGGTAAAATTCTTCCTTCATAAATATTCATAATGCATAAAGGCGTATCCACAATTAAATAAACAAAAATAGTGTCAGTTCTTCCCTGATCACAATAAGGTTGCAAATGCAATAAAAATACAATATGCCAGAATTGGTCGCATTTTTCTCCGATTAACGGTGAAAGTAAACAAAATACCTGAAGTAATGAATTGTTCGAAGTTCCTAAGTAAAGTTGTTTACGTGGAGTTTAATTAAAAAGGATGTAAAGGGACGTTGTTTACAAACAAACACGGGTATTGTGACATTACAGGAAGCAAGATTAATATCTATCTACCTACTGGTAGATTGCTAGCAAAAATAGTTTTATTATTGGTTCGGTATATAAATTTAAATAAAAATATCTGGAGATTACCTCTAACGTCATACAAACAATCAACACAGTTTTACCACTCTATAACATGTATTGATAGTGCAAGTTAAAAAAAAATAGGAACAAATCCCAAAAGAATAAAGAAACTCACAAATCACAGTACATACCGCACCTTCGGTAGAACAAGGGCACAATGTACAATGTTACTGAAGGGGAAATTGTGCCCTTGTCCTACCGAAGGTGTGATACATTAATCCTGAAAACATTGCATTCCTTTTTTGGGCAGTCGTGTAAAAAAAACATCAGATAATCCTTTATATTCTTAAAAGGGAATATTATAAGATCGTTGCGAACAAAGTTGGCTTTAATTAGCATAGTTAAGTTATAACGTAACCCTTTTCAAAATAACCTAATGATTAAATAACAGAACAAATAACTCCAACGTAATCCAATTTCCATGTTGGTTACCAACAAAATGCTTCAGATCAGTTAATCGTGATAATGATAATGGATTAAAGGCCGCCCAGCCTCCCGCCGGTAATTCAATTAGCTTCATTACAAAATACTGCATCCAACGCTGCCCTCCTAAGCAAAAAAGCAGTATCTCAGATTTAATGGCCAAAGCAGATTCAACCCCAAAGCGTAAGTAATAAGGTTAAATTTGCTATAGAAGTTTTGTCTCAGATACTGCATTTTATGTTAGCAGGGCAGAACGGGAGTTCTTCTCTGTAAAACCATATTGCCTTCGACATGCTATCGTATGGCCAATAGTGTTACGAAAGCTCTTATTTACTTGACAATATTATAATAGAATAGAATAACTCTATTCCACGCCATATCTTCCCGTCGATATCGTAAGAGGCGACTAAGGGAATAAGGACTTGTACTGTTAGGCGATGGGCTTGCAACCTTTTTTATGGCATTGAGAAGGCAAACGAGCACACAGGCCACCTGATGTTAAGTGGAAACTGTGACCCATAGATATTTGCATTCACAAGACTGCAATCCTAAGACTGTAAATGCGTTGCCAACCCTGAGGACTAAGATGAAATGTCTCTATGCTAGTTATTTCACCGGCTGTCTTACCCCAAACCGGTACACAACAATGCGAACAGTGCTGTTTGGCGGTAGGTTAATGGATAAGATGGTGGCAGCGATTTGGACGGACCCTGCGCAAGGTCCTACCACCCGTAGAACCTGTCACTACTACACTGGTTAACATCTTAGTATCAATTTCACCACGATGTTTACCACTTAACAGACGATTAGACCGTTACCAGTTGTGAAATTGGTACTTAGCCTGTTAGTGTAAAGTGTGGTTAGAGAATTATCACGGAGTCTTTTTAGAGTTGTTGGTATTACTGTAGCTCTGGCTACCCCACTCTGGGAATGAAGGCGTGATAGTATGTATGTCTATGTCACTTTATTTCAGGCAACAATACTCATATTTACAAATACCTTACAGGCTAACATACTTAACATTATATAACTTAAAGTTATCATTAATATACAGGAACAAGTGTACATTATATTACTGTACAGACAGAGAAAAAGGGTGTTGCAGGACGAATGCCTCTTGCGCAACCGAACGCGGCGATGGCGCGGCACCGATAAACCGGCTTGGTCCGTTCTGTTGAGTTTGCTAATGGAGGCTCGCAGCGCGTACGGTCGAGTCACGCACACAAGCAAGCTGCGCGATTTATACTACTCACACGTTTTAAACCTCCGAGAGGAGTAATTTAAGTCCGCCAGTAACCCCATTATTTACTTTGAATGACGGTTAACGTAATTGGTAGTGATCCTGTCTACGAAGCTAGCGGTCCTATGTTCTATTCCTGGTAAAGGCAGATATTTGTGTGATGAGCGAGAGAACATTTTTCGTGAGTTCTGGATGTTATCTATTCATTGAGTATGAATATTGAGTTTATTACCGATAGTGCAGTCGGCCTTAAATATAAGTCACTGCACACTTTTGTACGTTGTCGTTTTAACACCTATCACAGATTATCTCAGCAGTTCAAACAAAACATTACAGTGAAAAAGCATTAAGTGCACTAATAACGCCGACCGTATAAGCCATGACTGCCGTAATACCAAAGAAGAATGAGATCAAATTTATAAACAAAAAGTATGAAGATGAAAATACGGGAGAGTGATGAAATCGGTACTAGGACAAAAATTCGAGCAAACACTTGATATGGACGGGTCTCCATCGTTTGACCGAATTACATATGCAATAATTTCATTTGCCCGAATTTCATATGACATAATTTTATATGCCATAACGATGATGTGCCATAATATTCATTGGCCATAAAGGCATTATTTCTGAAACCGTGAACTATTCAGATTTGTAATAAAACAAACCTAACCTAACCTAATGGGCTCTTTCCGATGGCATGTAAAAATTACCTGAAAGGTTTACGAATTCAGAAAGAATGCATTTATGGCAAATAAAATTATGTCATGTAATATTAGGAAAAATGAAGATTATAGCCAGTGACCATTATGGCAAATGAAATTAGTGCAAATGAAATTATGAAAATTGAAGGGATACCGATATGGACCCGTCGCCATTACTAGAAACAATACTAGTTTTAGTAAATTACTTTGACACACAGAAAACTACTCTCAACACTTATAAGTTTCCACTAACTAAACTACTTACTCGTTTCCAGTAACTTCTGCGAAGCCAAGTAAGCTTGGCGAGAACATACTTACTTCACGACTTCTAAGTTATTGTCACACAAAAATGATAAAATGGTACATTTAGTGATATTATTTGCCACTCGACGTGGCAATGCTGCTAACATTTTGGGAATGATTCCCACTGGTAGTGTTGTTTTTATTAGGGTTCCGTACACAAAGGGTAAAAACGGTACCCTTACTAGGACTCCGCTGTCTGTCCGTCCGTCTGTCACCAGGCTGTTTCTCATGAAACGTGATAGCTAGACAGTTGTTTTTTTACGATGATGTATTTATGTAGCCGTTATAACAACAAATACTAAAAACAGAATAAAATAAACATTTAATTCATATTACTAACGGCAACAGGTAGACGATTGAAACATTCACAGTATAATTAGGTGTATGTTCACTTTAAGAATAAATAATTAAAATAAAATAAAATAAATATTAAAGGGGCTCCCATACCACAAACATGCTTTTTTGCCGTATTTTGCTCGATCTTAATACAGACACCGCGGTTGTATAGTACGGAACCCTTCGTGCGCGAGTCCGACTCGCACTTGGCCGGTTTTATTAGTTTTAGGTGTAAGTAGTTTGTAATTATTGTTTATTCTAGTATTTTTAATGTATTTATATTGTTGATTTTTCTTATTAAATTATTTATATTATATACTATTCAATATACCTGTGCGTCACACACAGGAACACAATAATGCGAAAACTGCAGCTTAGCGGTGGGTTAAAGAATGAGATGGTGGTAGCGATCCAGAACGACACTACACAAGTCCTACACACACAAAATATCTTGAAAACTTACATAAATGAATTCCCTAGCATAGAAGGAAGATCTCGCTACCCGACCAGCTGAAACATAACTAAATTAGCAAAACACAATTATGTGTTAATAAAATGAAAAACACATCATGTTTCATCCAAAGCTTAAAACCTACTTTATTTTCGCGCCAAAGTAAAAAAACACTTTATACAAAACTAAAACTGCCGTCTGAAAATAATGATATTAAAGTAAGCCTGCCTATTTATTACACAAAGCCCTACAACGGGTAAACAATTTAAGTAAAAAACCTTTTAAAACGACACACAAAGTGTCCCAAATCCCGAATTGGGTCTGTAAGAGCAATTCATGTAAATATATGCAAATGCCGCGCTAAAAGGAGCATTTCCAATAACGGACCATTCTCCCCGAGACGCTTAGGAGCTTCTGTTTGCTTTGGAAATACGCAATTTTAACAAAATACCACACTCACCGCGAAGGGGTTCCAATCTTAGACTTATGTCACACAGGGAACGAGTATCGCTGAGTGAGAAAGAAAGAAAACTAAAGAAAACTCAGCAAGCTTCGTGGCCTAAACACGGTACTCGACTAAAAAGCTCTCTATTATAACACGATTGTGAAAAATACTAGTCTAGTCCTTTTTCGCTATTAGTCTTAACCAATTCCCTTTCAACCAGCGACCTAACACTTTGGCCAAAGTGTAAATAGAAAATTCGTTCGTCTCAAGTCTCACGAGTTAAAGTTTAAGAGTAAGTTTATCGTTATCTAGTACAGTCAAGGACTTTAATTGTTACGCCACTACGGAACCCTGTCATAATGACAGCCTCAAACCACATGGAAGAAAGTTAAAATTAATTATTAACGCTGTCATTATGACAGGGTTCCAAAGTGGCATCATAATATTTAAAGTCCTTGACCGTACCCATAGCACAAGCCTAGAGCTTATTTTGGGACTTGGTCAATTTGCATGAGATTGTCCCGCGATATTTATTTAATTACGTATAATCTTCTGCTCTAGGCCTCTATTCGACGGGGTAATTCAATAATCCATATTGCCATTGACATTTTATCGTATTGTTTTCAACTCGGCAGCCATTACTGTAAGGTAAATGAGAGCTATCGAAACTTTGACAATACGATACCATGTTAAAGGCAGCATGGTTTGACCAGTAGAACATAGGCCGAGTGTGACGGTTGTATATGGGTAATGACCGTAAAAACAACAAAAGTAAAAAAAGGTCCGTTGTGACACGAAATCAATCCCTAAGTACAAATGTATGGCTAGTTTTCGTGTCACAACGGAAAAGTTTCATAGAAAATTTAGTTGAGTGAGTTAGCGGGGCCAACTTTTTGGTCCTTACAAATATATTATTATGTTGGACGATCGTGTACTACCAGGGGGGTGATTCTCTCAACACAGCGCTGCGTCGATCTTAAAGGTGAAGTTTTATCTGGCAAGTTTAAGAAGTCCCGTCGGAGCGTACAAAACACTTTTTAGCGCGTGCCTTCTCAACTAGGCAGCAGGCAGGTGAGTGAGTTCAGTGTTGTATAAAGCTGCCTAATTGAGAAGGCACGCGCTAAAATGTGTTCTGTACGGTTCTCTATTGGATGGCATAAAATTATTTGTAATAATAGTGTTACGCATAAATGCTTTTAGCCGAAATAATGATGTGCATAATCATCTTTACGCATAACATTAAAAAGCATAAATACAGTAAGCATAATTGTCATCAAGACTAACATCAAATAGCATAATTGCAAAAAGTCATAATAATTAATTGGCATCATTACAAAATGGATATCATACTAACCTACCTAACCTAATGTACCTAACGTGACCTAATTTAACCTTTATCTAATAATTATTAGCCCAAACAATAATATACATAATTTGTATTAGTCAAATACAAATTACTCCAACTAAAATTATTCTAATAGCCTAATATGCTAAAATAGGAGTATGCTAAAGTATTATTATGCGACAGTACAATTATGCCAATACAAATTATACGAAAACAATTATGCGAAACAATATTAGTCTAAAACACATTATGCGATCCAAGGGGATCCCGTTTTGTACGCTAAGACGGGACTTCTTAAACTTGCCAGATAAAACTTCACCATTAATATCGACGCAGCGTTGATAGCCCTCATGACCCCAGCATAATAGCTTAAGCGACGCTCCGACTGTCGTAACTTAGGGTTCAGATATACGACTCCGCTGTAACATAATGACAATACGAATGATAGCCTCAAATAATGAGGTACACGACGAAAGCGTGTCTTGGATAACAATGGATTTTACGTAATGGATCTTAAGAAAATGTTGACGTGGAACAATCGAGAATTTTCACTCCGAATTTACATTGGGGGAATTTCAATTTATTTATGGAACTCGTTTGCTAACACAGAGTGATTATTAAGCCTAGTTTTGATGTCCATCTAAGGATGAAGGGTTTTTAGGGTTCCGGAGGACAAAAAGCGGGACCCTATTACTAAGACTTTGCTGTCTGTCCGTCCGTCTGTCAGTCAGCAGGGTGTATCTCAAGAACCGCGATAGCTAGACAGTTGAAATTTTCACAAATTTTGTATGTTTGTTGCCTCGATAACAACAAAAACTAAAAACAAGATAAAATATTTAAGGGGGCTCCCATACAACAAACGTGTTTTTTTTTCGTTTTTTGCTCGATATTAATAACTGCAACAGGTAGACACTTGAAATATTCACAGAATATATATAGTTGTATATTCACTTAAAGTATAAATAATTACATTAAAATTAAATTTATATTAAAGGGGGCTACCATACAACAAACGTGTTTTTTGCCGTTTTTTGCTCGATCTTAATACAGACACAGTGGTTGTATAGATAATGGTACGGAACCCTTCGTGCGCGAGCCATACCGGAAACTAGTGTAAAATACGTCAAACGGTAACTATATAGTGTCTAATAGAAAGTTGCTATTGAAATGAAACGTCGCTTACGTTTTTGACCCTTTCTTTAGGATGAAAAGTAAGGAAAAAAAGCGGCATACGACACACATAAGCGACATCTTTCAAGGTCACTTTTCTTGGCTTCAATTCGTTGTTCGCCGTGCAATTTCCAGTGTCATATACTCGTATATAACCTTCTTGTAAAGAAACTATTGCAGTGACAGCCACCCGGGGTTTAAGTTGCTAAAGGACTCGTTACGATAAACACACTTTTATTTTAAGCCTTAACACTTAATTCTTACGTTGGAGTATGGAATAGACGGATTAAAGTCCCTAGCCTATGTCAAAATCCTGACACGTTGCAGTATGGTTTCACTGATGGTGAAAGCCGCACCAAAAAATATCAAAATACGTTGCGTTGGTGGTTGGTGATTACAGACAGACAGACAGACGCGCCTTTGTTTTATACTAGGTAAAGAACAAGACAATTTAAAAAATAAAAGTCCCCAATGGTTTATCCTTGGTTTGCCGACACTGATTTCATAGAATGTATCACTTCACAGAATTTTCATTTCAAAGACAGGCTTCTCTATGCGCAGGAGTTAAACACATTGGAGGGGCCAACGATATTACAGATAAAGAGTATGTATATAGTATAGTACCTATGTTACGTCCGTAGTAAATTGCGTTTGAAAATAGACAAACTACAATAAGTTAATTTGTTTTTGAATGATGGACAGATACGGAAAACACTAGATTAAGAGAATTAGCTATCGTCGACTCGTTTGGCGTAAACAGAGCGAGAGTAGTTAAAGGCAAAATTAAGAAAATTTTACTTAACCATTTCGTCACGAAAATTAACGTATCTAATTGTATAGCTAATTTTCGTGACGAAACGAAATGGAAAGTTAAATTTTCTTAACCTTGTCCTTAACGATGTACACTTTTTTTGGAAAACGCCCAATTGACATACATACATACATACATAACGTCACGCCTTCATTTCCAGAGTGGGGTAGGCAGAGCTACAGAAATACCAACAACTCTAAACAGACTTGTTGATAATTCTGTAACCACATTTTGCACAATCAGGCCAAGAAGTTTACTAGTGTATTAGTGACAGGTTGCAAGCCCATCGCCTAACAATACTTCAAGCCCTTATTCCCTGAGTCGCCTCTTACGACATCCACGGGAAGACATGGAGTGGCACTATTCTAACCCGGCAACCACACGGCAAATTGAGTCTTTTAAGAATCTTGTGGTTATCAATCCTCGTGTGGTTGCCGGGTTAGAATAGTGCCACTCCATGTTTTCCCGTGGATGTCGTAAGAGGCGACTAAGGGAATAAAGGCTTGCAGTACTGTTAGGCGATGGACTTGCAACCTGTCACTAATACACTAGTAAACTTCTTGGCCTGATTCTGCAAAATGTGGCAACAGAATTATAAACAAGTATTTTTAGACTTGTTGGTATTTCTATAGCTCTAATTTAGGCTTTATGTTATGTATGAATGTGAGTGTAATATTGATATACGGTGATCGAACCAGCAATGAACAAGGTCCAATGACGGACACTTGGCTCTTATTTTACAGAAGATAAAGGATATTTATTTGTTTTGCAACAATGAATTTATAACCTTATGATCTTTGAATTAAGAGTAAAGTGTCCATCATTGGTGCTTGTCAGCTTAAAGTGTCCAACACTGGTGCCATCACTCTAATCTCTGCTTTCACTAAAGGTTAACTGTAAAGAATACCTTGCGGCATTAAATTCGCTTTCATTAAGTGTACTCTAATTTGTAATTATGATTGCGGACGTAATAATAATATGTTTACTTGAAATAAATGTAGGTTAACGATAGCGATACGTAACGATAGTTGTAGAATGTAGACCCAAGGGTCCCGGACACCCAACTTAGAAAGGGGTGTAAGAGGATGAGAAGGGACACTAGGTCAATTGCAGGCTATACGCAGGTCGCAGTGTCAGGAGGCAGATGTTTATGACTTAAAATTGTTTTAGGATATTACGTTGAAAGTGGGTGTTTGGGTTCTCTGCCCTTTCGCCGACAAATCTTTGACAAATGCATCGTTTCGCAACCTATTCATTTACCAAGGTTTTTTTTTCTGTAACTACAAATATTTCAGGATTTTTATAAAACTAACCTAACCTATAGGGTGGTCCTGAAATAAATCCAGAATTATTTACAGTTTCTGAAAAAAAAGCGGGCTGTCAAATGATATGTTTGTGAAATGAATCATTTGTGAAACGTTGGTTATGAAGTGATAGGATCCCGGGTGTTTCCCTTTTTGTATTGACAATATACATTATATTTTTTTAATGTCGCAATTGTCTTAGTTTATAGCGGTAACGATAGTAAAGCTTTCAACGACGGTCCCGAGTTCGAGTTTTTCTTCGGGTATTCGATTCCTTATTATTTAGCTTAAAAACTATATAGATACTTAAAAACTAACATTTCAGAGATAGACGAATAAGAAAGTGAACTTCTTAGGAGATGGACAAGTTTCCTAACTTGTAGTACCTATAGTTGGCGAAGTCGTCCCGAGGGTTTCCATTTAGTTTTAGCCAATCTTGTTTCTGAATGTTATGTGGTTTACGATATGGTAGGTCTTCTTCACTATTAATTAACGATAAAGAAGCAAGATTTTGACGACACGGTGGCCTAGTTGGGAGTGACCCTGCCTCCGAAGCCAGCGGTCCTGGGTTCAAATCCCGGTAAGGGCGGATATTTGTGTGATGAGCGCGAATATTTGTTCCTGAGTCTTGGATGTTTTCTGTGTATTTAAGTATGTATTTCTCTATAAAAGTATGTTTATCGTTGTCTAGTACCCATAGTACAAGCCTAGAGCTTAGTTTGGGACTAGGTCAATTTGTGTGAGATTGACCCCCCTGATATTTATTTACGTAATAAAACAATAGACCACCCTGTGGGAAGCAGGGCTCGATACCGGTAAAATTTTCAAAACGTTATTATTTACTTGACGCTAAACCTTTTCATTTCGGTTCCGTTCGCATAAAACAGTTTTTTTAACCGGTTTTTGGAGGAACCTTTATATAAAGTTCAATTCAAATTAACCGTTTTCGAGCTTAAAATACCGGTTAATTCAGACGGACCTTACTCACGATAAACAAGCGCCGCTTAGTGTTTTATCCATTGCAGTACAAAACTGCTGGTTTCTCGACTCGCCGCTCTATGATTAAACCGGTTAATTAAGGTTAAAGTAAAGTTCTCAAAACGTTTGTGTTCCCTACAAAAGTTTGGAGCAAATCCGAAATAAACCGGTTTTAACCGGTTCCGATCCCTGATGGGAAGACCCAATCTGCGTCTTCCAATACTCGGTCGCCTTGTTTTTATTCCGTTATCTTCCTTATTATTAGGATTAGTATTAATATAACGTGTTACAAAATAATCCGTAAAAAAGAAATTACAAAAGTAGTGTCAACCCTTATTAAATAACATCAGTTCAGTAACTTAGGTATACAGTATACTAGGGTTGACACTACTTTCGTAATTTCTTTTTTACGGATTATTTTGTAACACGTTGTATAATGATTTGATTAGTATGCGTAGTGGCGTAGTTTTTCGCTAATCATTACAAGATAAAAAAAAAGAATAGCGTTATCAAGAAGTCAGTATCAATATCTGCTACATCAACCATGTTGTAGGTCTGACATCTTTAAAAGAAACGCCTGTAACATGTGCGTAGTATTATTTAATAACCTTCCCAATGAGTTGAGGGTGTTACATGGTAGGGTGCTCAGGGCTAAGTTGACTGCATGGCTACGGGAACACTGTTTTTATAGCGTTAAAGATTTTATTAACTTTAATAGAGCATAACAACGCTGATGCATGCTATATAGCTAATTTATTTTTGCGAGTTATTTTAAGATTATTGTGACCAACTTGTCAATTATTGTGTCTAATCTAATATTTTGCATGTCGATTTTAATGTCGGCTGAATACTGATTCTGTTATTTATTTTATGATCTTATTGTAACGTATTCTAGCAAATAAACATTTCTATTTCTATTCCTATTCGATGTTATAGTACACAAAGTTGTTAACTGAATCACATGTGCAATAAACATTTATACGGAATCGACAACGCTGGGTATTACTAATTAATTAACGAATTGTCCTCTTTCAAAATTTGAATCTACGAAGAAATTACTCAATGTTTTAGCAGCACCTACGTCGTCGCCATAAAGTCTGAGAGTCGATTTTTAGGGTTCCGTATCCTAAGGGTAAAACGGGAAAGCTATTACTAAGACTTCGCTGTCTGTCTGTCACCAGGCTGTATCTCAAGAACCGTGTTAGCTACACAGTTTAATAATTTCACAGATGATGTATTTGTGTTGGCACTATAACACAAACACTAACCCATACAACAAACGTGATTTTTATTGTAATTTTTTGCTCGACATTAATAACGGCAACAGGTAGACGCTTGAAATATCCACAGAAAATTTAATTACAGGTTTACTTTAAAAATAAATAATTAAAATAAAATAAATATTTGAGTAGAGCAACAAACGTGACAAGAAACGTGATATTTTTGCCGCTTTTTACAGACACCGTGGTTGTATAAATAATGGTACAGAACCCTTCGTGCGTGAGTCCGACTCGCACTTGGCCGGTTTTTATGGTTCTGTAGCGTAAAGGTGCCAACAGGACCATATCAATAAGTCTCCGTTGTTCGTCTGCCTGTCTTTCAGTGGGCTGTATCACAAGGACCGTGATAGGTAGGCGGTTAATTTTTTTCACCAAGTGGGTATTTGAGTCATACACAGATTTAGGTTTCCGTTTTTCCTGTGGACACGCCGGAAGTTAACGTTTTTAACGCCTAATTTTCCGGCTGGACTGCTTTAGACTTACCATATAAAAAGCTTAACTTATATGCACACAAGCTTTTAACTATTGACCACAGGAAAGGCAACTTTGTTCTTAAGAGTGTATATATGACCCATTTCTCTTAGTGAGCTTAGGTACCAATTTCACTAAACGATGTCAACCACTTAACAGACGATTACAGCGTTGACAGTTGTCAAAATGTATGACGTTACAGTCGATTAACATTGATTAAATTTAATATCGTATGGTGAAATTGGTACTTAGTCACCGGATGAGATTTGAAAATCGACACCCACTAAAATCCTATGTGAATATTTCAATTTCGTGAAAACCACGAGATCATCTATCATCCATCAAACGGTTGAGCCGGCACGTGCACACCACGACCACAAAAACTAATAACTTACTTCCAACAAAGAGACCCTTTCACTACAAAATTGATATAGAGCGAGTAATTAAAAGTTACCAACACTGCGCGGGTGACACAGCCTTTCCTGGGGGGTGATTCTCTCACTACAGCGCTGCGTCGACCTTAAAGGTGAAGTTTTATCTGGCAAGTTTAAGAAGTCCCGTCGGAGCGTACAAAACACATTTTAACGCGTGCCTTCTCAATTAGGCAGCAGGCAGGTTAGTCGTAGTGTCGTATAAAGCTGCCTAATTGAGAAGGCACGCGCTAAAATGTGTTTTGTACGCTCCAACGGGACTTCTTAAACTTGCCGGATAAAACTTCACCTTTGAGATCGACGCAGCGCTGATTATTACTTACTACCTACTCCGTCCGCGTAGAAGTCGTTTATCGCTATTCCCTCGGAAACTAAAAAAAATCTGGGACAAAAACTAACTTTTTTACATACATATGGCATCACGCCTTCATTCCCAGATTGAGGCAGGCAGAGTTACAGAAATACCAACAACTCGATAATTCTGTAACCACATTTTGCACTTTCAAGCCTAGATGTTCAAGCCTAGACCAGTGTATTAGTGACAGGTTGCAAGTGTTATTTTAGACTATACTTAATCTACAGGATGTTTTTTTGGTCAGCAACTTCCATAATAGGGGTTACTATATTCATATTTCTAATTTTTAATAAAGTTTTTTTTTTGCCATAAGTCGAAAGAATGTACTCGCTATTTTATAAATCATGGTCTCTCGTTTCTGTAGCTACGAAGGGGTAGGGGTAGGGGTAGGCCGCTTATCGTCACGATGTTATTGTTTGATACTACCCTCACAAAACTATGCGCAAGCGACGTCAGTTCCGTGTTTGTTTCGAAGCGAGTGCTTGTTAAGTAAAGTGTTACATCATTTAATTGATGAAAAAAATGGATCCGCGAGAAAATTTACTTCTGGACAATCGTGAAATGTTTTATGTTGTGAACATTTACTTTGTGAGTGGTCAAAACATTGCTGACACCGTTAGGATTTGGACTGAACGATTTCCTAATCGGCAAGCCATTACGCGCTACACTGTAAGGTCTATCGTTAGCAACCTTCTCTTCTCTGCTCAAGGAAGATGCCAAGTGGGCTTGCAGTGGATGTTAAGCAGGGTATTCTCGGTTTGTAATTTTGACAGTCCTAAGCCCGTAACAAGTATGAAGGGAAAGATGATTCATATCATTGTGCACGGTGGTTACGTGATTAAAGTCTCGGTAAACATGGCGCATGGTAACCACAATTAAGTAAAATAGTGGGAAAAATTTAAAATGCAATTTCTCTGACCTCTTTAGGTTTTTTATTTTTTTAATAAGATATTCGGATTCAGCATTAATTGTACTATCTGTTTTGGAAGTTATTGACCAAAAAACACCTGTATATCTGTGCCAAAAGAGATTGACAAGGTTTGGACCAAATGCTGCCCAGAATAGACCATGAAGCCTTTGAAAATGGTAGAAAGTAAATTAAAATAATGGTAGGATGAAACTTATTGGAAAAGAAAGAGAATGTCAGAAAAAATAAAGGAAACATAATTTACGGGCGATCTGCCCCCTATTTCACCATCTTGACAATGACATGTGATAGGTGACAATTTTGAATGCATTGCAAAGTTAACACGCTGATACATCACTGGGTTTCATATAAGCTGCGCCACGTACACTAAAATGTCACCTGTCAAGTGTCATTGTCAGTAAGGTGAAATAGGGGGCTGAGGTCGGGAAGTGGTTAAGGGTAAAAAACGGTTCTCTCGATTCCGGCAAAACTACAAGTTCTATGGAAAAAAGTTAAATGGCAAAGTTGTAGGTAATAGAATAATCTACTATAATTAACTTATATTTTTGCATGTGAAAAATATAATAAACCAAGTTGTAGGTTTTTTATTTTTATATTTTTTAAATAAAGATATGTTGAAAACTTACCTTATTATGTCCTAAACCTTTTTTTATTATTATTTTTCACCTTATTTTGACTTAATATCGAAAAAGCACCCTAATTTTTAATCGAAAATTCTCACGTCAAAATATCTATTTTTTTTAAATGTTCGTTGAAATCTCTACTTTCTGATGATGTAAACAAAAGTATATATTACTAGCGACCCGCCAGCGGCTTCGCCCGCTGCAATTTTTTCTTTACATCACTTAGGGGTATGAAAAATAGACGTTGTCCGACTGTCAGACCTACCCGATATACACACAAAATTTTATTAAAATCGATCCAGCCGTTTCGGAGGACTTCAATAACGTACACCGTGACACGAGAATTTGATATATTAGATTATGATAAATGTTTTCAGAAAAGGCAAAGAACTAAGATCGCCCGTAAATATTTTTTCCTTTATTTTTTGTTATATTCTGTTGCTTTTCCAATGGGTTTTATCCTACTATTATTTTTTTTGGTTTCAAAATTTATCGAGAAATACCTAAAACGAGTTCCTTACGTTGCTAACTATTAGAAAAAAATACACATGTACAAAATTGGTGCAAGGGAAAAATAATCGAACGCTTTTGTTTTGTGTTTTTTACTTTACACTTTTGGTTATTAAGATTTTATTTGTGAGAGATTATCAAATGGACCCTTTCAGCGCCAACGACGCCCTAATACAGTTACAAGCTTCCGTGCCCACAACGCCATAGACGACTATAAATATGTTGTTGTTGATGGATGTCAAAGCAATCTACAATTGGCTGTTGTGTGCACGTTATGTGCCTAGCTTGGTGTTTAGGATAGGCTAGACACCAAGTCATTGTTAGACGCCCTGCTCTATTCCTCGATATAATTAGTATCGATAACAATGACGACAATTTGTTAGTCATGTTTTATGAAACAAACCCCACCCCCGTGTGGTTGCCAGGTTAGAATAGTGCCACTCCATGTCTTCCGTGGATGTCGTAAGAGGCGACTAAGGGAATAAAGGCTTGTAGTACTGTTAGGCGATGGGCTTGCAACCTGTCACTTTTACATCTTAGCCTACTTGTGCAAAAAGTGGTTACAGAATGATCAACAAGTCTCTTTACAGTTGTTGTTGTTTCTGTAGCTCTGCCTACCCCGCGTTGGGATTGAAGGCGTGATGCTATGTATGTTTGTTTTATGAAATAGATTTTATTAATTATTTAGTTCTTAACAACTGTTTTTTTCAAGACTCCCGGGATAGATCTTGAAACGCTTTAGTGTACAGTCAAGGTCATATGTATTCACTTTAGTACGGTTAGTACATTCAGTTAGGTACCTAAAACAAATGCAGTTAAGGGTTTGTTTTGGGTATAAATTGCAAAAATATTGTACATAGTTAAGGCCCTAATTGATGTCAATGTTTAATTGAAACAAAATACTTTTCCTTTGTGTAAAGAAGATTAACCATACAAGTGTATGACTAATTTTCGTTACACAAAGGAAAAATATTTTGTTTCAGTTAAGTTTGACATCAATTAGGCCCTGGGCTGGAATTCTACAAGGTAATAACGATATCGTTTTTGACCTGTTTCCGTATTGTCAACGTTTTGATAACTCATGTCATTTACAATAATGGCGACTGTGACATAAACGGTTCTTGAACGTGTCAAACACGATATCGTTTTAACGCAACTGAATAGAGGCCCTTAACTATGTACAATATTTTTGCAATTCACCCTTTTAGCTGTTAGAAAGTAACACCGCAGCGAACCAGTTATTAAGGGCCTGCTACCGGCACTTTAATTAAAACATCGATGGTCCAACATCCGCTTTGTGTCGAAGTTTATAATTATTCTTGTGGTGAGGGGGTGAGGGCCTCGTATTAGCAGCGAAAGGTATTCGCTCAACCAGAAGGAAGTGTTTTTGTACTGCGAAGAGAAAATAGATTTCTCTGTGGTGTGGTTCTAATACAGAACATTAATAAAACTAAAGAAATTGACTTAAAAAGAGGTGCGAAGGCATATTTTATCAATTAAAAGCGATATTTTGATTGATTCGCTAAAGGTAAGCTCGTAGAGAATGCTTTACCGCATTAAGTTCACATTTTGAAATGAAGATTATATATTCAAACTAGCGACCCGCCCTCGCTTCGCTCCGGATTAAAGTATTATACATATAAACCTTCCTCTTCAATCACTCTATCTATTAAAAAAAACCGCATCAAAATCCGTTGCGTAGTTTTAAAGATTTAAGCATACATAGGGATATAGGGACAGAAAAAGCGACTTTGTTTTATACTATGTAGTGACTAGCGACCCGCCAGCGGCTTCGCCCGCTGCAATTTGAATTTGAATTTCTGCTGGGTATGAAAAATAGATAGTAGCCGATGCTCAGACCTACTGAATATGCATATAAAATTTCATAAAAATCGGTCGAGCCGTTTCGGAGGAATATGGTAACTAACACTGTGACACGAGAATTTTATATAGATGTACGAGTATATAAAGCGTTAAAATCAAAACAAAATAGGTTTAAGGTAAATCCATTTATGAAATGCGGTCGTACGTTCTACAGACCAGGACTGAAGCCTTTGAAAACTTTCTACAAAACCATACCATAGGAACGTATGTTTTTGCCCACACATTCATCGATTAAAGGCTTTAAAAGACTTACCTCTCAATAGAATATCCCACTAAAAGAATAACCTCTTGGAACAAATTATATGTATGACTAAAAAAAATTAACACACAATGTCACGCCTTCATTCCCAGAATGGGGTAGGCAGAGCTACAGAATTACCAAGAACTCTAAAACTTGATGATAGTTCTGTAACCACATTTTGCACAATCTGGCTAAGATGTTTACCAGTGCATCAGTGACAGGTTGCAATATGTATGACTAAGTTATTTGTTAAACTAACTATTGACTATAAAGGAAACCTTAACAGCTAAAGCACAGATAACCCTTATAAATAGCGTTTTAAAAAGCATATCGAACGGCTTTTCTAAGTAAAAAGCCTTATAAAACCCATTCGAAACCCCTTGAATGGGATAGCGGGTTTTAAAAGCAAATCTAACGGCTTTTAAGCGATACGACTTTTCTAAGTAAAAGCCTTATAAAACTCATTCGAAACCCCTTGAATGGGATAGCGGGCCGGTCCCTGGTTTTTTGTTACATCGGAAAGTAGAGATTTCAATTAACAAAAAGCCCATCGACTTTAAAAAAAAGTGATATTTTGATTGACGTGGGAATTTTCGATTGAAAATTAATATTTAAAATAAAAATAAAAAACTGTGTGTTTGGGAAATAAAAAGGTAAGTTTTCACTAACTTTTGTGATTTTTTTTTAATTAGTTAAAGATAAAAATAAAAAACCTAATTTTGGATATTTGAATTTTTCACATAGGTACATTTTGAGGTTACCTATGTGAATTATTCGCCCGTAAATTATTTTTCCTTTCATTTTTATTATATTCTGTCCCTTTTTTTCTCAAGAACACGATAACTCCAACGTTATCAGTTCTGCAGATTAAATGCCCATCCCACTTCCACTTCGAAAATAATATATTTTGTTTTGTAATAATATTAGCTAAGTAAAGCATGGTTTAATTAGCTCAGGCCTTGCAATATTGCTTCAGTTCATATTGAGCTATAACTGTGAAACATAATACTATTATGGTTAGATGAAATAACATCCTTAACATTATAAACGCGCGTGAGTTTGTTTGTTTTGTATTCGCGGTAACGCCTTTACTGATCGATGTTAATTTGGCACATGAATATTTTATAGTCCGACAAAATTAGGGATAAGTTCAGCATGATACATACCTTTAGTGCTTCTGTCTATTTTGTTGTTTGCTATTTACCTGTTTATATGAAGGTTTGTACCTATATTACCTTTTATCTTTTAAACACTACATAATTCCTAAGAGTCATAATTCCAAATTGATCAAAACTCCGAATTTTAATAATTTAGGTTACCATCTTTCCTGTGGACACACCGAAAGTTAAACGTTTTTAAGGCCAAATTTTCTGGCTAAGCCCGTATCCGCAAAAACGCCGTCAGGACTCCTTTAGACTTATCGTATAAAAACATAACTTATATGCACACAAGCTTAACTATTGACCACAGGAGAGACAACTTTTGTTTTTGAGTATGTATGACCCGATTCCGAATGAATTTTTTTATGGAAGACTTTATTTTATCGCTTATAAATCAAACCTAACCTAACCTACTTATAGCGTCTAAATGATGTATTTTATTTAAAATAGCTTCTTAGTAACCTAGCTTTCGGAAAAATTAAAATTCGGAGTAATGAATATTCGGAAAAAAATAGTTCCGAATTTTAAGGTGTTCCCCATTTAAACAGCTTCATTCAAAAGCTAATAAAAAACTAAATGCTGCTAGATGCAAAATGTCTTCTTTGAGAAATAAAGTTCTAACTTTTCAGCTATGTCTGTATTTCTATGTACCTACAACATATTGATTGAGACTATAAAAGGAAATAATACTTTGCTCCGATACGAAAGTTTTTTCTTAAATATATGATTCGGCAATGTGAGCTGGATATTTATGCGATGTTTTATAAGAGCAGTTAAACGATTAAAGCGTATAAAGTGTTTTATCACCTGCGACTCGAGGCGAGAGGAGAATTTAAATTTGTACAATCATATAACAGAGTATAGATATGTTAGAGGGACATCCATGAGTCTATATAAGACAAGTAACTCTAATCAACAAACTGCATTCTGGACATTCTACTTTCAGTGTCTGACCAAGAGTAGCGTGCTGGCTGATGATGTATCCTTTCATAAGACCCTGTCAACAAAATGCACCCGCATAGCACTCTTAAGTCAAATGACAGTTAGTAGGTGAATAATACATACATGCATAACATCACGCCTTCATTCCCAGAGTGGGGTAGGCAGAGCTACAAAAATACCAACAACTCTAAAAAGACTTGTTTATAATTCTGTAACCACATTTTGCACAATCAGGCCAAGAAGTTACTAGTGTATTAGTGACAGGTGCAAGCGCATCTCTGCCTACCCCACTCTAGGAATAAAGGCGTAATGTTATGTATGTATGTAATTTGTTATTTAATCTTATCTGAAAAGACACTTGAAAAACGTGTCTCGTCACTAGTGCTACCTAATCGCCACGATTCGCCGATGTTTAGTAATAAGGTTGTTATTGCTACAGGAGTTTTATTTAAGATGCTGCTATTTGATTTAGCAGAGGCCCTTGCCAAGATGCGTTCGCTAACTGGCGTTGTTATTCTATCTATTCTATCGCGTCACTGGTCTACCGTGACTTTCGCATGACGTGATCTACCAGTGACGCGATGGGTTTAAAAACAAAACGAATAGAAAAGCTAGTAAGCGTACGCATCTTAGCTACGGCAGAAAACGCGAGCACAGTTCGATTCGTGTTTCAAGTCAGGACTCCACGTCCCGCACCCGCTTTCAGTGTGTTTTGCGCTAAGCTAACTACCCTTCAACTTCACGAAGTTAATGCAACTTCCGAGCGCATTAAACTTGCCGAATGAGCCCGGAGATGTGACCGGATGCGTTTGAGATGCACTCAGTCTGCTGCAAATTTGAGAGGCCAACTTTGGCGTACTTAAGTCCTAACTTATCTTACAGATGAGCCCTCTCGGATACATTTCGGATTTAGGATCTTTTGTGCAATAAATCTTACACATTTAGCGGTTCGAATATGCAAGTTTCATCACGATGTTTTCCCTTCACCGTAAGAGCATACGGGCACTTGTAATTAAGCTAGAAAAACTAATTGGCACATGGCAACCGCGGGGTTTCAAATTCGGTACCTTACGATCACGAGTCTACCCCCTAAGCCACTAGCCCACCCACGCTCTTTAAGTCCTAACTTACTCTCCAATACCGCATCCTAGTTCCAATACAAGTTAAATATCTAAGTATAGGTGAAAAATTTAAGTAAAGGACCTGTTGTATGTAGTTGTAACACATCTGTATAGACAGTTTGGCCTTTTATATTTGAAAGTTGACATAAGTTCCTTATTAATTTTGTACACAACCACAACACTTTAGTTATAGTTTTAGTTATAGTACAGGACCATATGCAGGGTTCGTCCGGATCGCTACCAACAGCAGCACCGCTTGCATTGCTTGTGTTCCGGAGGCATTTACAATTTAACACCAGAAACGCTATTTGAAACATTAGGCATTTTTTTTTTAATATAGCCTTAGTTAGTGTCCCACTGCTGGGCAAAGGCCTCTCCCTCGGATTTCCATCCCAGTCTGTTCATAGCAATTTGTGACCAATTGCTTCGAAATGCATCTAAGTCGTACCGCCACCTTCTTGGTCTACCACGGCGTCGGTAGCCGTCCTGTGGCACCCACTCAGATACTATCTGTGGCGACCTGTCTGCATTCGGCAAACGTGACCGGCCCAATTCCACTTTTCCGCCAACATCAGCTATGCCAGTTGGAGCGCGTGGTGTTTCTTTAAGCATAAAAATCGAATTTTATTTGACGACACGCTAGCCTGGTTGGGAGTGACCCTGCCTTTGAAGCTAGGGGTCTTGTGTTCAAATCCCGGTAAGGGCAGATATTTGTGTGATGAGCACGAGTATTTGTTCCTGAGTCTTGGATGTTTTCTATGTATTTAAGTATATATTTCTCTATATAAGTAATTTTATCGTTGTCTAGTACCCATAGTACAAGCCTAGAGCTTAGTTTGGGACTAGGTCAATTTGTGTGACATCGTCCTGTGATTATTTATTTATTTATTTATTATTTATTAGAAAATACGAGCAACCACATCTAGACCGACGATATGCAGTCTTGAGATGTCAAACGCTTATGGGACACAGCCCCACATACCGTCTGGGGCTGGGGAAATCGTCGCTTTTGCCGTGTTATCATATTGTCAACGGTATAATAGCTCTTATTTACTTGACAGTAATGACTGCTTAGTTAGAAACAATACCATAACACGTCAAAGTCACGTCGCTAGGTAATGCACAGTTCAAAAAGAAACTTAAAGAATGGCTACTATGCAACTGTTTTTACAATTTATATGATTTTTCTCGGTCAAAAGCAATCAGATTTTACCTGTGTATTATAAAAAAACTCGTAACCTTAGTAAATTATTAATAACATGAAGATGGAGAGCTGCAAAGACACGGCATGTCTAATAGGTCTCCTTCCACGTGGGCCAAATTCCACACAAAAAGCAGGTTAATTCAGTCCATAATTTTATGGCTCTGTTCCATCTTAACAAGCAATTTCTTTAACACCCGACACATGAACTCGGTAACTACGCGACTGCCATAATAACAAATGCGTTCAGGGCTAATAACATCGAAACAACAAGAAAATTGAGGCCATTGTGTATGCGAATCAAGTAGCCCGGCACTGAACTAGTTACCAGACCAAATTGCCGACTGCATACAAATATTATAAGGGGCAGGAACCGACGCCGAAAGAATATGGAATTAATACAATGCATTTAAATTATTTTGTTTGTGGCGGTTCCATGAATGTTTCTTTTTGGTAAGCAAATTTTTAATGTGGGAGTCATTTTGTTTGGACGAATTTAATCAGAAAATAATCTTGATGTTTGACCACAGGAAAGACAACTTTTGTTTTTAAGAATGTGTATGACCCAAAAGCCATTCAACACGATAAAACTTTATTACTTTTGAAATATTATCGTGTTTTCGACGTTGTGGTAGAACCTATTTATTTAACAATACTGGCAACCTATGTTAAAACAATACGATAACGTCATAAGCAAGTCCAGTGTGCCTCAGTGGAATGGACAATTTAAATACTTAGATACCGTCTGCATTATGGTCATAATATGCTTCAATGTCATAAAGGTTAAACAATAAAATTGTCCTGTGACCAGTTGACTCGCTTAAATTAGCCGCATTGTGATTAGTACTTGCGTATAATACAGCTCAGAGTGGCCGAGAGCCACGAAAGCCGTATTATGCGCAAAGAAACAAACTTTACCAAAGACTTGAGTCAGTTAATGACGATAAAATCGTTCTTTAGTGTTGATTTTCCATACCACAAGTTAAAAAAAGGCACTAGTTAATTGTCTACAATTCTTTAAGTACGGCGCTTAATATCAGCAAGTCTAACAAAACGCTAATTTCAAAAAGCCAACTGCATGTTGTGATTATGTCGTCTACATATACATTAAATAGATATCGGGAGAAAATCTCGCACTAATTAACCTAGTCCCAAACTAAGCTCTAGGCTTGTACTTCAGGTACTACCCAACGATAAAAAATGTAAAGGTGATCGAACCAGCAATGAATAAGGTCCAATGAAGGACACTTGACTCTTATTTTACAGAAGATAAAGGATATTCATTTGTTTTGCAACAATCAATGTATAACTTTACTAGCGACCCGCCAGCGGCTTCGTCCGCAGCAATTTTTTTTTCTTGACAATATATTTTTTTATATTTTTTTTAGTAAAAGGTATCCTATGTTACTTTTAGTACCTCCCAGAATATGTGTACAAAGTTTCATGATGATTCGTCAAGTATTTTTTGCGTGAAAGCGTAACAAACATCCACGTTTTCACATTTATAATATTAGTAAGGATTATTTTATTTATTTATTTATTTATTTATTATTAAATTAAATTTCACAGCATAACAGTTTAACCAAAGCACTATGAAACTAAAATACAATTTAATACACCGAATACAGGTTAGGAAAGAGGTATTTAAAATATCACAGAAGAAGGCCGTACATCCATCTTCTCGCAGAACTTCAGACATTCGTCACACACGTTAGACCATCTACTTGCAAACAAATCACAGATTGTGGCTGATTCGAGGAGCGAGTTTATCAGATGCAAAGCCCGTACTAGCGGAGATTTTCGGCGGGACACAGTACGCGCAACCGGCGCTGCTAACAGATGGCGACAACGCGGTCGAAAAACAAATCTAGTTGGAGAGGGAACATACAGACGCAGCAACTGAGCTACCAATTCAGGACAGTCGGAATCGAAGGATGATCTTTGAATTAAGAGTAAAGTGTCCATTATTGGTGCCTGTCAGCTTAAAGTGTCCAACACTGGTGCCGTCACCCTACATAATTAAATACATAAAAAACGTACAAGACTCACAAACAAATACTCGTCCTCATCTCACAAATATTTTCCTTTCCCGGAAATATTCAATCACATTTATACATACATAGGTACATAGCATCACGCCTTCATTCCCAGAGTGGGGTAGGCAGAGCTACAGAAATACCAACAACTCTAAAAATACCATGTTATTAGTTCTGTAACCACATTTTGCACAAGTAGGCTGAGATGTTTTCTAGTGTATTAGTGACAGGTTACAAACCCATTGCCTAACAATATTACAAGCCATTATTCCCTTAGTCGCCTCTTACGACATCCTCTTCACAATATCAATTTATAATACCAATTATCCGAAACAATTGTAATGTATTGTTTGAAACTTGAAGAACGTACCTGAAACAAAAACAAAATATATCAGCAAATTAAATTTCTCCCACTAAATGTTAATCTTTTTATCGCTTAGGGAAAGCTTTTAAGTGGGATCTCTTTGTCACCCATAAAGTAATTGTACCAAATTTTGATAGTCAGAATTTAATTCTCATACTATTTACGCTCATAACTAATGGGCGGATGACGGATGCAAATTACGTCAAAATAATATCAAACGATATTCATAATATGGATATGACTACAATTGGTTTAAAAAAGAGAATATAATTGCAAAGTAGTTATAAATTTTATTGTTGTAGTAAATATTCAATGTCTAGGATGTCTTAGATATTGATTATTACGTACGTTATATACTTTGGAGCAAAATAAATCGACCCATTTTCAATGGTAATTCAGTAATAAGTGGCACGATTTCTTTGCTCCCAAGTGTAGATATAAACACTTAATAGCCTTAAGACTCTCAAGAGGTGATAATTTACAATTGGCCAGTACTTTCTTAATATACTAATTATTTACTGTGAATAATAGAGGTATTATGCACTTACTGATATATGTATAACAAAAACAGCATATATTTTTTTATATAAATAATTGACAAAAGCATAGGATGGATAAGAAATTTTATAAATGTCTTATCCATCCTATGCTTTCGTCACCATATTGCATCCATCGTCCGCCCTTTACTCATAACCATCGATAGTGATTACTGATTAAAATTGTAACGCATAACGCTTAATAATGATTATAATTTTCATAAGTCATAAACATTATATCTATAAAATTCAAAGGCTTAAGGATAACTATTTTATTTAATATTGATGTTCATCTTTTTTTTTATTTTTACTTATTCATCAATTACACATTTTTACAGAGAAATTGCTTAAAAAACAGCGAACGGAAACCATATGTGGTTAATTTGTCGCTGCCATCGCTCAGTACTTATTCTAATAAACTTATTTTAATTTTAAAGTAAAGAATCTAGACTGCTTGCCACTTTTTATGACCAACCTGCAAATACATTTGTTTAAGAATGGTGTTACATTTTTGAGGATTGTTACAAATCTTATCATACTCATAAGAGGGTATACCATTTAATATTTGCGGGAGTAGGTCCTCCCACATCCTCTTCCCATAAGCATTATTAGATGCTGGGTCTTAATTCGTGTTTCAGTGAAGTGAGCGAACAAGGTGCCCAATGTAAAACCGACTCTGTTAAGCAGTGTTGGGTTAGGTTCAGAGGGCTCCCCCCGGATGTGCTGCCACCTTGCCGTTGTGGGGGGGCTTGCGTGTCTCTATGATCCCCGTGGCTATACCGGACAGGGCTACCCATACCGGAAAGGCTCGGGGTGAGGGGCCAGACTAAGAGCAGCACGTCCCTATCCCATTCCCACCTTCCCGATTTCCCATTCCTTCCCAGCTCCATCCTTCCTCCCTTTTCCACCGAACCAGTGGCGGGATATCCACTTTCCAGGGCCAGCGCGGGCCCGGGGAACCAAATACTCCCCAAAAGAGCGCCCCTGTATGTGAAAGAGGTTTCTTGAAGGGGCAGTTGCGTGTGCCCTTGAGGCCGCTCCTGCCCGGGAAAGTTTCCTTCTGTCACCCGGGGAGGGATGGTGACGAGCGGCTTTTCTCTGGAAAAGCCGCTACGTTGTCATCAGTTGCGGGCGGTGACAGAGGTTGTTGGAAGGGGCGGTTGCGTGTGCCTTCGAGGCCGTTTCTGCCCTGGACAGCTTCCTTCTGTCACCTTTGGTGGTTGGTGACAGGTCTCTTGAAGGGACGGCTGCGTGTGCCCTCGAGGCCGTTTCTGTTGCGGAAAGATTCCTCGTCACCTGGAGGGGGCAGTGACAGAGGTTGTTGAAAGGGGCGGTTGCGTGTGCCTTCGAGGACGTTTCTGCCCTGGACAGCTTCCTCCTGTCACATTTGCGGTTGGTGACAGGGTCTGCTGGAAGGGACGGTGCGGCATGGGCAGCTGTAGTTTCCTGAAAGTACTCCCATGTCACCCGAGGGTCCTTCTACGTGTCCTCTGGAATCTCAGGGGGCACTGTAGCTATTGGTGGGACAACTGTGGTGAAGTTTGTTTGAAGGGTATTGGACCAACCCACTGGGGTTGGGTATCCGGAAAGCATCCTTCACCACAGGCAGACCGTGGAGGGAAGGCGAACTCAGCGGACACGGGGTTCGTTGCTCGCCCGAACTTCTTGTAGAGCCAGTGGGTTGGGGGCCCACATTGCACGGCTTTACCGGTCTGGGGAGATGGTCGTGGGCTGTGCAACACAGTGGGCAATGCTTTTTAGCGGTTCCGCGGTGCCTCACAACCGGCTAGAGGGTTTAAACGCCGGAGTGGTTTTAGACGGTACTTCTATGAGAGTCCGTCATACCTCCCATTGTACAGCCATCCCCAGGCTGGGAGGATGCGTAAATGCATTTCCACTTCGCCGAAAAAAAAAGAAAAAAAAAAAAATACCGGCCGGTATTTATTTCTGATGCTTGATTATTCTGTTGTCTATTTTCATCCTTTCTCGTAATGCTATCTTTCGTGAGTTCGTACAATATTATACCACCTACAACAATCTGCGTTGCCCAAAGGTCAACTGGTAGAAAGTGCCATTAGGCATTAAGTTCAACACTTGCACTCGATTTCTTTTATTACAATGTAGTAAGGAAGTGCTTATAGATTAAGTATTATTTCACCAATTTTCATTTTCTATTAAGTGGGTCTTTCATAAGCAAAAACCTAATAAGATTTTGTTTACATAAATCATATTACTCGCCAAAATAGCATCGTTTTGATTAAGATTTGTCCTGGCATTTTATGATATTAACGTCCTACCAAGTTAATATTTCTGAAAAAGGTATAAAGAGCTCCCACGCAATTTCTCAGAACAATGAAAAGAATTATCCGGACGAAGTTGTCTTAAAGATATTAATATTAATGTCTAGGAAACTGCCATCACGGTTCTTTTTTATAGCCATAACGTAGTTTCAACTTGGTGAAGCAGTAAAACTTAGTAAGAGACGTACAATGTACTGTTTATTGTTTTTAGACATGCGGGAAATGCGTCACTTGAAATAAAATATATTTCGTTCACTATACGGCGTTATAAATATAAATAAATATCAAAATCACGGGACAGTATCACACAAATTGACTTGATCACAAACTAAGCTCTAGGGTTGTACTATGGGTTACTAGACAACGAGAGAACGACGAGACGACAAAAAAATCACGTTTGTTGTATGGGAGCCCCCATAAATATATACTTTATTTTGTTTTTAGAATTTGTTGTTAGGTATAGCGGCAACAGAACAGAACGGACGGACAGACAGCGAAATATCGCCGCATAGAACTTTCACATTTATCATAATATGCTAAATGTGAAAGTAACTATGTCTGTTTGTTAAGCTTTGCGATTACGGATAAACCGCTGAACCGATTTCATGAAATCACTAACTTAATGTAATAATATTTATTTATTTTATAAAAATACAGAGGTTTTTATTTGTAATACATTCATTCAACCGTATTTTTTTAAATTTACAATTAGATAAACATTTTTATCTGTTCAATCAAAGTCTTATATGATAATCTAAGATCCGAGTATACTTCTTTCGCCGAACTGGTTACCGGATGAAACGTATTTTATATTAAACTAGCGACCCGCCCTCGCTTCGCTCCGGATTAAAGTATTATACATATAAACCTTCCTCTTCAATCACTCTATCTATTAAAAAAACCGCATCAAAATCCGTTGCGTAGTTTTAAAGATTTAAGCATACATAGGGATATAGGGACAGAAAAAGCGACTTTGTTTTATTATGTAGTGATTAAATATCTAAGTAAAAAAAAAATTGCAATTGGGTTGACTAAAAAATGTTTGTCCAGTTATGTTTATATTAGTTATACAGGGTGACTTATAATATAGAAATATACAGGTACTTAAATACATCCAAGTCTCCGGAACAAATACTCGCACTCATCACACAAATTTCTGCCCTCAACGGGATTTGAACCCGGTACCGCTAGCGTCGAAGGCAAGGCCACTACCAACTAGGCCAATTTGGTGTGTGTTATGGCGCTTCTTAGTCGTTTCACTATAGTGTTCCATAGTCACTGCCTACCCCTTGGGAGACGGACGTGAAGGTATGTATGTATGAAGTTCACTATAATTGGTTAAATTTAGGGTCAACCCTGTGACAGTTCATGCAAACAAGAGTTACGCTTGTTTCATTGTATTTTTTATGGCATGGGGAAGGCAACCGAGCACAAGCCACCTGATGATAAATTTGCGTTCTCAAGACTACAATCTTAAGACTGCAAAAGCGTTAGCAACCTGGAGGACTAAGATAGAATGCCTCTACATATACTAGTATTGTAACCGGTTGTCTTATCCCCACACCGGAATGCAATAATGCGAACGCTAATGGTAGCGATCCGGATGCCCCCTGCACAAGGACCTACCATTAAAATGTATATTTTCCATTTGACGACACGTTGGCCTTTCTGGGAGTGACCCTGCCTCTGAAGCCAGCGGTCCTGGCTTCAAATCCCGGTAAGGGCAGATATTTGGGTGATGAGCGCGAATAAAATTGTTCCTGAGTCTTGGATGTTTTCTATGTATTTAAGTATGTATTTCTCTATATAAGTATGTTTATCGTTGTCTAGTACCCATAGTTCAAGCTTACAGCTTAGTTTAGGACTAGATCAACTTGTGTGAGATTGTCCCCGATATTTATTAAAATTGTTTATTTATGTAACAAAAAACGCCCAGTTATTACTGAACCCCGATTGACAAAAACTCTGATTTCCTGTCCCATTTTTCCTATAGCGAGAGGGTTGCACGACCCACAGCAAAAGGGTCTAATAAATAACGGTCGGATTAACGAACATACTATCACGCCGCGGCGAGCGGTCACGAGATACGACGAATTGGGGCATGAGAGATTGATATCCCACGCCTTTCCTCACCGCACAAATATTCCTCCTAATAAGAATGGCATAATAAGTCATGTCCATCTTTTTCCAGAGCATAATGGTATAAGAGAAACGAGCTGAGGAATTAGCACCGTATCCTTGGTGTTTTTACTTCGCTATTGGGTAAATGAATGCACTGGATGGATTTTTATGGAAGTTTTTTATACGGGCTTTGGTACATTACAGGAGCCATGTCAGCCCCCTTTTATGGAGTTGGCAATAGCAAAAAACATGTTTGATACTCCATTACCAGAGTGGGGTAGGCCGAGCTACAGAAATACCAACAGCTCTAATAAGACCTATTGATATGTCTTTGACTACGTATGTAATATTTAAAATATAAAAAATAAATATAAATATCACAGGACAATGTCACACAAATTGACCTAGTCCCAAACTAAGCTCTAGGCTTGTACTATGGGTACTAGACAACGATGAACTTACTTATATAGAGAAATATATACTTAAATACAAAGAAAACATCCAAGACTCAGGAGCAAATACTCATCCATAAAATAAAAAACTCTTTTATGGGTAATTGTATTAGGTTCTATAATAAGCTCCCAAGTAATGTTACTGAACAATCAGTAAATAAATTTAAGAGTTACTTTAAGCGTAAACTAATTTCTAAAGCATATTATAGTATTAAAGACTATATTAATGATAACAATGCTTGGGACTGAATTGCTTGTAATAAAATGTTTAGTCCTTACGACAAAAGGTTGCGAACGTCGAAAAAAAAAAGACATCCGACAGAGTTTCTTACAGGTTCTTCTCTGATCGGTCGCGATTTGAACCTGCAGTCAATTTAGGCTAAGTCGCTAGTATGACGTTTCAAAAGAGTTTATTATTTGTAAACCTACTTGAATAAAGATTATTCTGATTGTGATTCTGATTCTGATTCATGCTCATCATACAAATATCTGCCCTTACCGGGATTTGAACCCAGGATCCGAGCTTCGAAGGCAGGGTGACTAGCGTGGCTAGCGTGTCGCGTGTGTGTGTGGCCTGATTTCGACAAGCGAGGTCTCGTTAGATTCCTCTCAGCATTGTGAGTGTCAAAATAGCGGATTGACACGTGTATAACATACCATATACCATAGGAGGTACAAAAGATTAGAATTCAAATAGAATAAAATAAATAGGATGGAATAAATTAGGATTCAAATTTCCACTTACAAAAATCTTCCTGTTGGTTGTATGGTGGGTGGTGGGCTTCACTAGGTTAAATTATATAGACGACTATATCAAAACTATATCAGGTTTTTATGAAACTTGCTTTTTGTTACACTTGCCTTTTTGTACATCACTCACACAAATTCGCGTTCAAAACACACGCCGCGGTCCATTTCCATTGCATTTAAGTAGGTATATCATTATTTATAGCAATATTCATTGGAGCAAAGTTGCTATAATCAATATCATAGGCACCATCCGTTACAACAGTGTCTATAGTAATGACCGCGGGTATTTGTAAGTCTAGGACGTTTTCTATGTAAATATGTAATTTATTTATCTATATGTATGAGTCTGGTGTCATGATTCGGCGACTTTGTGGCCAACGGCTAGCTGAGACTGCGAAGATGTTGTATTAGTTATGTTAATTTTAAGTTATATATTGTTACACGTTAACCTAGTTGGTAGTGACCTTACATTCGAAGCTAGCGGTCCCGGTTTCAAATCCCGGAAAGGATAGAATTTGTATATCAGCGCGAGTCTGGATGTTGTCTATGTATTTAATTTATCGTGCCCCATAGTACAACCAAAGTGCTTAGTTTGGAACTAAGTCAATTTGTGTGAGATTGTCCCCCGATATCTATTGTATTTATTTACTGTGCCGCAAGCACGAACTTATCGTTACATATCATCATCGAGATAGTATTTATTATCAGAGGGCTGTAAAAATGCATAACTCTGCGTTCTCTCCGAGTGATTTTCGAAAACCGACGAAAAAACGATTGACATAAGCTGATTGCAGATCACGTCGAAAGCTTTCAACTCCAAACATTTCGAATTAATAGAAAACAGAAACGTTAGTTAGCGGTTGCATCTTGACTAGGCCTTAAGGACGTCTATTCTACTGGGATAAAACGATATTGCCTTTGATGTGTTTCCGTTTTGTCAACTTTTTTGAAAACCATGATTTAAGAACGACCCAGCCATTTACGAGCAAATAGGCCACAAAATGTTTGACAAAGAAATGTAGATGGCACGTGTTCTATCTATCCTCAGATGGTAAAAAGGGAAGCGGACTTGAAGTACTATAATAACAAACTTATAACTTTAAAAGGATGATACGTTGCTTGTCGATACATCTTAGGAGAGTTGAAAAGGCGTGAATAAAAACAAGGTAGGAAAGATATCACAGAATAATATGTTACCAGAACGGAAAAATATACACATTTTTTGGTACAGGTAGGTCAAAGGTAATGCGGTTTTACACCAATAGAATAAATAAATATCACAGGACAGTGTCACACAAATTGACCTAGTCCCAAACTAAGCTCTAGACTTGTACTATATGGGTTTAATAGAGGCCCAGATTGTAGTTGGCGTCGACTTTCGTATCGTCATTGAATAGTAAAGGTGTATATGTACGTAATAATGCGAGAATGGACGAGAGTCGCTGGACAAGACGAGTCCTTGAATGGAGACCCAGAGCCGATACTAGAGGGCGCGGTAGACCACCGCAGCGCTGGGTGGACGACATTCGACGGCACGGAGGTCAGGACTGGATGAGACGGGCACAAGATCGCCAAGAGTGGAAGAAGAGGGAAGAGGCCTACATCCAAGATTGGATCACCAAAAGGCCACCATGATGATGATGATGATGATATGTACGTAATAAATGTAAAGATACGTGAGTGTGTCTTAGGGGCTCGTGCTACAGATAAATTCAGAACACGTTTTCGTATAGTAGAGGCGATCCGAAAACATGAAAAGTCAAGTATGATTGAAATTTCCGCACTCCAGCTTCAAGTCCTACATAAATAGCCAGTTCTTTTCCATCCTGCGCATCGCATTTCATCTCATCTAAATAGTCACGAATGGCATAAAATTTCCACACACTTGTCACGTTTTCAGAGTCGTTGCCCCGTGACGTCATGTGTTTGTTACAGCTGTTTGTCTTCAAATTATTCAGCATATAATCACGGGAACATCAATTCTCTTTAGGGAGAGAGCGAAGTGTCAGCTCAAATTAATGGATGCCGTTTAGCGAAATATTTTTGGCCAAAATTAGAAGTTTTTTATTTACCTAAAAGGTATTTGCCGCAGGACCTGTTTTCGTTTTAGTGTAGTCACGAGTTTGAACTACATATAACTAGATTAAACGATTTCAAAAAACACCCACATTTTTCTAAAACAGCCACACATCATTGGATTTTGGAAATTAACATAAACTAGTGGTCACTTCTCATCGCACAACAACATTTTCATTAATGTTCTGGATGGCTGTACAAATTTATAATAAAATCCCAGACGCCTTAAAACTATAATTCATAACTGGCTATTAAGGAAACTTTTCTACACTGTTCAAGGATTTTTAGAAAATGCTGGATAAATGTAATGACATTGATTGTGACAAGAATCTATCTTGTATTTAAAAAAATATGTTGTTAGTCATAGTTACTTTTAAATAGGTATAGTTTTGTCATTTCGCGGCTTTGAATATGTAAGGCAAATATTATACACCATTTTACGGTAGGCTGTAGCTGAATTGACACACAACAATGTAACATCTTGCATGTTTACCTACAGTTCAACGATAAAATAAAGTGGATTATTTTAATTTCGGTATTCTGATAAAATACATATTTTATTTCCAAGTGTTAATTTTGGAAACGATTAATGTGACCGAAAATATGTCTCTAACATCAGGCATGGCTAATTAACATCTTAGACCCACCCTCGATTTATACATAAATAAATAAAATTAATAAATTAATATCAGGGGACAATCTGACACAAATTGACCTAGTATCAAACTAAGCTCTAGGCTTGTACTATGGGTACTAGACAACGATAACTTACTTAAATATATAGAAAAATACATACATAGAAAACATCCAAGACTCAGGAACAAATATTCGCGCTCATCACACAAATATCTGGCCTTACTGGGATTTGAACCCACGACCGCTGGCTTCGGAGGCAGGGTCACTCCCAACTAGGCCAACGTGTCGTCAAAAACACAAAACAAACAAACATTCCAATTTTCCTTGTAACCTAAGGGCTCGAGTAGCGTGGATACAACTTAGCGCTACGGATAAGAAAATTGTTTCTAAGAAGAAATACATCTATGTGTATTCTATAATATATCTTTACAGAGTATTCAACAAAGTCGCTTCCCGCCGTCAGTCCCTCTGTACGACTATGTACGCTTAGATCTTTTAAATTACGTAACGGATTTTCATGCAGTTTTCATTAATCGATACATTTACGATTCGAGAAGTTATAAGAGGACCCGGCATGTACGCGAGAAACTCAATAAAAACTCGACCAATTTAGCTGTTTTTTTTAGGGTTCTGTAGTCAAACTAGGAACCCTTATAGTTTCGCCATGTCTGTCCGTCCGTCCGTCCGCAGCCTAGCGCAGAGACTCTTCGTACTAGAAAGCTGTAATTTGGCATGAATATGCATATTAGTCACGCCAACAAAGTGGTACAAAAAAGGTAAAAAAAAAAAAATTAGGGTACCTCCCCTACACGTAACATGGGGATGTATTTTTTTTGATGTCTACCCCATCGTGTGGGGAAAATGCTGAATAAATGCTTTAATCAAAGGACATATAACGAATATTAAAGGAAAACTATCATGACTAAGTAGACATCATTGGTTCTTGAGATACAGGCGATTAAAGTGTTTATACCTACTAAAATCATCTTTTGACACCAATTGTCTTTAAATAGAAAATTAGTAATTACTTGTTGATTTTATGTTTATATTACTTAACGGCTTCGGAACCCTATACTGAGCATGGTCCGACATGCTTTTGCCCGGTTTTTTTTGTTTGAATGAAGGAAAATAATGAAAAATCCTTCAGAAATTCGGAAATTCGCATCGGGGGCGAATTCGCCGTATGGGCCGCAAAAACATACAAAATAATTTTCTATCGTTTTTACCAGCTTTGGCCATACTTTCCTTGAGAAAAACCCTCAAAATAAAGATGAAACCCCGTACCCGTACCCGTACATTTGATTTTATACAATCTTTACAAAGTTCGTATTCGGCCATCGAATATTCAGCCGCCGAAGTTACTCGGCGGAAATTGGAGAAACCCCACAATGTGATAAATGCGTGATGGGAATTTTGCAACTTGGTTCGGTAAAAAACTTTGATCCACAAACTTCAAGGCGTGTTTTTAAAATGTGAAACCTTTTTCAGCTTGGATACGTTTGGTATTCAAAGAGCGCAAAGGAATTATATCCTAAAAAAGTTTGAAGTGACCTAACCAAGGAGATAAACTCAAGGAAAGGTTTTATCATATGATTCTTTACCTACCGATTAATGAATACTAGCTAATGATGCTTGATCGAGTATTAATGGTTTGTCACCTAATTATTGTTTAACTGTGAACAACTCTTAAAGGTATAATTATTACGAGTTAATCAATCTGGGCCTCCATTCTACTGGTATATACGAACTATCGTTTTAACCCAGTAGAATGAAACACGTCACGTCAGTTTTGTTTCTCGACCGCCATTACTGCCAAGTAAATAGGAATAAACGTCGACAATACGAAAAACATGTCAAAGGCAATATGGCTTTACCCCAGTAGAATAGAGGCCCTGTATTTATTTCATATACGCACGGAAAACGCAATGTTGGCAAGTCAAGCCCAAGGGGGCGGGATGCGAGAAGCGAAGCACCAAAAAACATTTAAATGAATATTTAGGGAAGTAACTGTCTAGCATTGGTGTTTCAGCTGACAAGGTGATGATCAGTTTGTACACTATAATATGCCTTTCAATTAAACCTACGTACATATATAACATCACGACTTCATTCCCGGAGTGGGGTATAATTCTGTAACCACATTTTGCACATTCAGGCCAAGATGTTTACCAGTGTATAAGTGACAGGTTGCAAGCCCATCGCCTAACAGTACAAGCCCCTATTCCTTTAGTCGCTTCTTACGACACCCACGGAAAGACATGGAGTAGCACTATTCTAACCCGGCAACCACACGGCACTTTCCGTATAACGGCAATCTTGGAACAACCCTTTGAGGCTACAATGGCCTGCAATTGCATTGCATAATTGTAAGCCGCAGACAGCTGAGACAAAGACAAAGAAGGACTTGATTCAATAGGAAACGATTGAAAGAGGAAACGATCCCTCTGTTTGTAATAATTTCAATTGTCCTAACGTATTTGGAATGCATACTTGGCATAAAAAGCTTTGACAAAAGTTGATATTGCAGAAAGCGTAGTAGACGATATTGAATATTTATTTGTTTGAATTTTAACATTATTATAATGACAAGGCCGAATCCTACTAATATTATGACTAGGTCAACAGGTAGAGAATGCCTTACGGCATTAAGTTTGCCTTTTGTATACTACGTGTATACGTACAATACTGTTTTGTGCAATAAAGATAAATAAAAAAAAAAAAAAAAAAATTATATTATAAATGCGAAAGTTGGTGTGTTTGTGTTAGTTTTTTACTATTTGACGCTGGGCTTTGGATGAAATTTGGAATGGAGATGGCTATAACTGGATTAACGGTAACACATCACTTCATCGAATGTATCATTTCATCGAACGCTATTTTCTGCTGAAACCATGTTTTTAGGGTATCTTAAACATCTAACTTAACCTAACCTACGTAATTAATTGGATCCTATCATTTTATAACTAACGTTTGAAATGATTCATTTTACAAACATATAATTTGATAACCCGACAAGGAAACACTTATTTTTTAAACTCAACAATCACTAATTACACTCACTTCTATGATATCAAATACGAATGCCTCTACCCACTCGTAAACGAAATAACAGCGTGACCATTTGAAATTTGAATTGACGTTGATATATTACAGAGATAGATGAAAAAAGGGTAATATTTGTCCGAAAAAATTGTCAGTTCCTAAGGCTAGTCGCAAGTAAAAGCTAACTAGGTAAGCAAAATGGATAAGAAAAACACCCAACAAGCCAATACCTGTTCAATCCAGTTCTATATTTGCGAATAAAGCAGAAACCCTTCTACTTGCAAGTTATGATGAAACACGACACTACTAACCGCAGAACTGCATTATAACTGCGATGTACGAAACCGCAAGCTCGAGGGAGTATCAAATGTTATTGTTACACAAGTAGTTGCTTGCTTAACCAGCTTTGACCAGCGACTTCGTTCGCAAGTATTAGAAACCCGCGTAGAAGTCGGTTATCGCATTTCCCACGGAAACTATTAAATTTTTCGGGGTCAAATGTACCTATCCTATGTCCCTTCCGCGACTCAAGCTGTCTCCATAACAAATTTCATCGAAATCGGTTGAGCGGGTTAGCCGTGAAAGCATAACAGATAGAGTTACTTTCACATGAATGGTAGGACCTTGTGCAGGGTCCGTCCGGATCGCTACCACCATCTTATCCATTAACCTACCGCCAAACAGTAGTGTTCGCATTGTTGTGTTCCGGTTTGGGGTTAAGACAGCCGGTGAAATTACTAGCATAGAGGCATTCCATCTTGGTCCTCAGGGTTGGCAACGCATTTGCAGTCTTGTGAATGCGAATGTCTACGGGTCACAGTCTCCACTTACCATCAGGTGGCCTGTGTGCTCGCTTGCCTTCTCAATGCCATAAAAAAAAAACAGTTACTAAGTATGCAATTTACAAAGAAACAAGCGTTCAAAAGCGGCTCTGAAAACTGACTTATCAAGAAATGAACAGAATCTCACGTGTAATCAAGGGAATCGTAGCGACCTAGATAACTCTATGAAATATTCATGTACATACAAATCAGGTGACACCGGGCTATTCAGCGATCCGGTAGGACGTGGAAGGAACTTTCTGGTTATAAAATTCAAACCATTGATTCTGTAAATTGAATACAAGAGGTCTTTTAAAGTGAATCAGCAAGCGCTTCGGACAAGAACAACAATCACGCCGTCAACAGCGCCGCAAGAAACTCCCATTTTTTTTAAAGTTTGTTTAGTAATACACACTAGTACGAAACATCCAACTTTCCGCACTATGTGCAGCTAAGAAAAGGAAAAAGCACTAGTTCGTACATCGTGCTTTTAAATTTGGTTTTTAACCTCCTAAGACCTCTCGTACAAAAAAATGTACATAATACGTTCATTAGAAAATAGACCTATTGCAAATGGAATAAAATAGGTTTTCCTTTGTTTTTATGACGGACTATCGAACTAGAAAATTGACTCTATTGCATTTGTAATAGGTTCATATTCCATTGGCAAATTTCGTTGTATGGTGGGTCTTAAGAGGTTAAACCAATACTGGGGGCGATTTTTGACTTTCGAGCGCTCGAAAGTCTTACTCGAAAGTGAGCAAAAACGGTAAAACCGTATTTTTTAAATACGAGCGATAAAATTTTAAAATTAATGGTTCACAACACAAACAATTTTGACATCTCAAAACATTCCTAGGATTATTTCTACCGTGGATTGGAATAAAATAAGAATTGGTCTTTATTTAACAAATAAATTAGCCCGTGTGGTTGCCGGGTTAGAATAGTGCCACTCCATGTCTTCCCGTGGATGTCGTAAGAAGCGACTAAGGGAATAAGGGCTTGTAGTGCTGTTAGGCGATGGGCTTGCAACCTGTCACTAAAGGTACACTGGTAAACATCTTAGCCTACTTCTGCAAAATGTGGTTACAGAATTATCAACAAGTTTAGAGTTGTTGGTATTTCTGTAGCTCTGCCTACCCCACTCTGGGAATTAAGGCGTGATGTTATGTATGTATGTATGTAAATTCAAATTCAAATTTTATCTCCCTATATAAAGTCGCAGTATAAATTGCACAGCATGTCAAATTATAAAATATCTTAGTAATCAATTCTTGCGGGGTAGGCAGAGCTACAAAAATACCAACAATTTTTTTTTTTTAATCTTTATTTATGTAGGTATAGGGGCTTTGGTACATTAAAGGAGCCATGTCAGCCCCATAGTTCTCTAATCTACCTTTATCACCAACAACTCTAAAAAGACTTGTTTACAATTCTGTAACCACAAATTGCACAATCAGGCCAAGAAGTTTACTAGTTATGTAACAGTTGATAAAAAAAAATATTTTAATTGTAAAAACATTTGGATTCCTTAGGTTTCTTTTTGTGCATTACCAAATAAATGCTTTTGTATTATTCCAGTGACATAAGTGCTTTTATAAGCACAGAGCAGGTAAGGGCAGATATTTGTGTGATGAGCGCGAATATTTGTTCCTGAGTCTTGGATGTTTTCTATGTATTTAAGTATTTATTTATCTATATAAGTATGTTTATCGTTGTCTAGTACCGATAGTACAAGCCTAGAGCTTAGTTTGGGACTAAGTCAATTTGTGTGAGATTGTCCCCCGATATTTATTTATTTATTTTATTCAGTAGAGCGAACTGTACATAAGTTTATAACCCATACCCAGTACTTATACATTTTCATAACGTGTTTAAAAAGACATAACTCCATGCTCGTGTCGTGTCAGGATAAAGCTAAGCGAATATAGCTCTTAAAGTTAATGAATGCACCAATAACGAAGCAATTCATTACACCGTAGCGAGAATCTAATAACCGATCATCTTAACCTTAATGGGGAGTTCAAATCAATCTCCGCTCTGTATTTCCACCATCTTGGCCCCGTTCCAAATACCACCCCTATGAACTTGATAAGTGTGCAAACAAATCTTCTCTGAAGCACTGAGCTCAGTGACATTTCTCTTTTACACGTCAATGGCGACTAATTCGTGAGAATGAAACGGAGACAACGTATCTTCGATCTTCGGTTTTTGGAATAGCGCCCCAGTCTTCGGGTTTCAAGTGAGGAAAACAAAATGTTGACTGCGAACACATCACATTACTTAATCGCGTTGAATACTTTATCAGCGAGTTCGATGGGTAAAGTTGGAAACGTTATTAGTTAGTCTGTTAAAGGTTAGTACGGTCATTATTATAGATATAAACATCGGCCAAGTGCGCGTCGGACTCGTGCACTAAGGGTTCCGTACCATTATCTATACAACATTAGACACTATATACCTTTTTTTTTGTTTCACCTGTCCCGGCGTCTGTCTGTAACCACGGGCTCTGTATTAAGATCGAAAAAAAACGGGTAAAAATCACTATTGCTCTATGGGAGTCCCTTAATATATTTTATTTTAATTTTTAGTAGTGGTCCCTGTGCAGGGTCCGTCCGGATCGCTACCACCATCTTATCCATTAACCACCCGCCAAGCAACAGTGTTCGCATTGTTGTGTTCCGGTGTGGGGATAAGACAACCGGTGATAATTACTAGCATAGAGGCATTCCGTCTTAGTCCTCGGGTTGGCAACGCATTTCAGGTCTTGGGATTATAGTCTTGAGAATTCAAATGTCTATGGGTCTCAGATTCCACTTACTATCAGGTGGCCTGAGTGCTCGTGTGCCTTCTCCTTAAACATAAAATCATAAAATAAAAAAAGTTTTTGAGAATATACAAATTAATATTCTGTGAATATTTCAGGCGTGTGATGCCGTTATAGATACCGAGCAAAAATATCACGTGTTTCGTATGGAAGCCACACTTAAATATTTATTTTATTCTATTTTGAGTAGTTTTTGTTATAGCGGCAACAGAATTACGTCATATGTGAAAAATTCAACAGTTTAGCTATCACGGTTCATGAGACACAGCCTGGTGATATACCTACAGACAGTGGAATAGTAGGAAATAGAGTTGCAAATAATTAACATCTGTATAGGTTCGCTTGTTTCCGAGGAACAGAAACAATCGAAACTGAATACTACTTTAATTGCGCAACACATTGTATTGACAATCCATAAAAAATGTCTCTTGACGCAAATCGTGTACAATAGAAGTGGATACAAGTTATCTTATAGTTCGTCACACAAATACAAAGTTGTTATGGTGACTCATACCACGTGCATACATTTGTTGACTTTGTTTTCTACACATTAAAAAACAATCAGGGCAATTTTATTATGAACTAGTTCTCATTATTCCGATGACAACGCAATATTATTGTTTGTTTGATTAATTTGATTATATATAAGTAAATTTCAGTACACATCATTTTAAAGTAAGTAAGCAGTTTATCGGAATTCGTACATTTGTCATGAATAAATTTACAACCTTGTTTAACATAGCTTGGCTACTAACTCCCTTGCTAATAAACAATGAATAAGCTTAGAATAGTTTTACCATGCTTTGTCCTAATCTGTCGAATTCAAATGTCGTTAACGTGTCGTTTATGGCATGGTAAGAAGGTAACGATCACACAGGCCGCCTGATGATAAGAGGTATCCGATACTCACAGACACTTCCATCCTCAACACCACAAACTCGAGACTACTATCCTAAGACTACAAATGCGTTGCCAACTCTCAGGACTAAGATTGAATACCTCTATGCTAGTACCAAAGAAACGAATTTCGACCACAATTTTATTGTAAAGTGAAAATTATGTTTTTAAAATCAAGCTAAAAGGTTGCCGTAATGTTTTAAAAAGAGATGTAAAAGCCTTCTAATTTGCATACCTTTGCCACCCTTTGAAGAGTTCACTGTAATATCCAGAGTTGTAATGAAAAACTTTGTGTTTGATGTGAAAATGTTGAAGGAAACATGAAAAATAATAATTGGGAGTGGATCCTATTACAAAGAGGTACAGCTATAGGAACCGGGGTATCGTACGAATTAAAAAGACGGCAATTACGAGTACCAAACTTACTTTTAATTGTACAACTCTGAACCAACTAACTACAAGCCATTTGATGCAAGCAATTAGACCCAGAACAGACAAATGTTACAATCAACAGACCAAGGCAATATTTCTCAAGCATCGCCGATCGGTATCATATGGAACGTATAGGTAGGTATTACTAGTAAAAAAAATACGTAACAAGTACTTAGTCCAGTACTACCAGTTTCACTATCATGTATACTAAAGGGTTCTCTGCCTTTTCGCCAACAAATCTTTGACAAATGCATCGTTTCACAACCATTTGTCAACCCGCTTTTTTTCTGTAACTACAAAAATCTCAGGATGTTTATAAAACTAACCTAACCTAACCTTTAGGGTTGTGATAGTCCTGAAATATATCCAGAATTATTTACAGATTCGGAAAAAAAGCGGGTTGCCAAATGATATGTTTGTGAAATGAATCATTTGTGAAACGTTGGTTATTAAATGATAGGATCCCATACTAAAGTTATAAATGTGAAAGTAACTCTTTCTGTCTGTCTGTCCGTTGGTAACGCTTTCACGGATAAACCCCTGAACCGATTTTGATGAAATTTGGTATGGAGATAGTTTGAGTCCCGGGGAAGGAAATAAGGTGCTTAGATGAGCATTACAGTCGAGATCGATTTATTGCTACAGCACTAAATTATATCGCAAGTATCACAACTTTACACTGAGAGCAACTTGCGAATCGAATTGCATATCAAACGTCGTACTCAACAACCCCTAGGAGGAAACCGTACAATTAGCGAATAGTGACGAGGGAGTGTTACACACTTTTCTACCCTGTGACTGACGTAACGATAAAAATAAATATTTTCATCACACTTGCTCGGAAAGGGTGTTATTTCACGCAAAGGTAGGACGCTGTTATGAAATAATGAGTCAATCCACAACTATTTAGCAATAAAGTGTTAACCCTCAGTGTGATTATTCTGGGTTGATGGGATGACACATTTTTTGGTAACAGCATCCTATAGTAGTTATAGCCGATTTACCACCTGAGAGTTATGGATTTTTATAACTCCCTCGGGAGTTTCGTTTTAATAGTATACACTGTGCATCAAGGGAAGTAAGAAGGGCATAATTAAAGAGAGTACAGTCAAGGTCATAAATATGTATACACTTTAGTACCTTGTCTATTTAACGTCATGTTTCAACTGCCATATGAAATTGTCACAGCGATTAAAGTGACAAGGTACTAAAGTGTATACATATTTATGACCTTGACTGTACAAGAAGCCCGACGCTGGCCGGCCTGTTAAGTTTGAAAACTAATGGTAGTTCTTAGCATTATCTGTGGAAGACTATATTGAACAAAGTTGAGTTGACATGTTGACAATCACTTTTAGCGAGTCAAGTGCCATAAAATTTTTGAATGTCGTTTTCTTGGATACTATGTTTTGTCCTTATCTGTCCTGATCTTTAACGATGATTTTGGATTAAATGAGTACTTATACCTACTTAATTCTGGTAAACCATTTTTTAAATGAATATTGTAAATTTAAAATAAACAGCAATTATCTGAATTTGACGCTGCCGTCAAGGCGCACGAGAACTATCTCCATTTCACGTTCTTCGCGCGGAAGCAAATAAAGCCATCCCATTTGATTCTTGTGTGGGCGTAGCAGCATACGTAGCCTCTTCAGACGTGTAATCTAATATGACTACACAAAGATATTGTGTTTTCAAAACGGCGATAATGAGAGCTTTGCCTCCTATATCCGGGAACAAGCATATTTATTTCCTACACATACATACACATACATAACATCACGCCTGTATTCCCAGAGTGGGGTAGGCAGAGCTACAGAAATACCAACAACTCTTAAAAGACTTGTAGATAATCCGGTAACCACATTTTGCACAATCAGGCCAAGAAGTTTACTAGTGTATAGTGACAGGTTGCAAGCCCATCGCCTAACATACAAGCCCTTATTCCCTTGGTCGCCTCTTACGACATCCACGGGAAGACATGGAGTGGCACTGTTCTAACCCGGCAACCATCACACGGGGCAATTAATTTATTTCCTTTGCAAATATTAATCTTATTTCCAAAAGTTCCAAAGAACATTCTATTTTTTCTGGAGTAGTTTATTTGTCAGTCACGCATGAAAGGTTTTACACATTAGTAGTTATAAAACTAGCGACCCGCCCTCGTTTTGCTTCGATTTATGTGTAACATTTAATACCAATTTCACCATACGATGTTAAATTAAATCAATAGGTATTAATACCACCGTGTGGTCGCCGGGTGAGAATAGTGCCACTCCATGTCTTCCCGTGGATGTCGTAAGAGGCGACTAAGAAAATAAAAGCTTGTAGTACTGTTAGGCGATGGGCTTGCAACCTGTCACTAATACACTGGTAAACATCTTAGCCTGACTATGCATAATGTGGTTACAGAATTATCAACAAGTTTAGAGTTGTTGGTATTCTGTTGCTCTGCCGACCCCACTCTGGGAATAAAGGCGTGACGTTATGTATGTATGTAGGTATTTATCAATTGTTAGTTCATACATTTTGACAACTGTTCTCGCTCTAATCGTCTGTTAAGTAGTTAACATCGTATGGTGAACTTGATACTTATTATACGTAAAAACCTTACGTGAAAAATTATCTAACTGACAGTGAAAACCGCATCAAAATCCGTTGCATGGTTTAAGAGTTTGCGGATATACAGACGGACAGACAGACAAGACTTTGTTTTAAAATATGAAATAATAATAAAATGTAAATGCCTGTTGCCAGTCGTTTACCTTTTTTTTAATGTGCTATTTCTCTGAACTGTTTTTGTTTGGTGTAGAATAGTGTTTCGTATTGTAAACGAAGATAATTAAGTTACCGAGGGAAATGTGATAATCTCGTTTTATGCGGATTAAGCCCCAGGAAAAGGCCAGCACTTACAAAAAAAACGTTTCTTCGTTAATTAAATGCAATATTTGGTATCATTATGAATTATTTCATTATTCATGTCCAAGGATCGTTAACTGCGAGCGAAATCCATTGAAATGACGTATGACAACCAGTTAGGGATGGCGATGGTTGTAAATTGATGAACTAAAATATTATGTACTAAAATAATACAAATAAATATAACTGAACAGAATCTGAATCTCAGTGTAATGTTATTATTACAGTTAAATGGTAAATTTTTGTATTGTATTTACAATTTTTATCCAAAACTCTCCAAATTTTTCACTTGGGACAGTGAGTAATAATTTTCGCAAATACGATGGCGAAACAACACAAATAATACAATCAGCCTTGCAGTTACCTGAAAAAAAAGACTTAATTGCTTGTAATCACACAAATCTAAAGTTTTTATGGAGATCGAAAAATATTACTTCGTTTCTGACAAACAAAATAATTAAATTAAATAATACAGTCCTTTTATATGCAGTAGTTTCTGATTAGCGGCCTATTTTGATGACTAACAGTTGCATTACGTATTTGCTGTCAATAAATCAGGGCAGGCTACATAATTTAGATTACCTCGATGATCAAGGTTGCATTGAAATTTTGTAAACACCGCCATAACTTCATCCAAACAGTCGTCGAATTTAGTGTTTTCAACGTCTTTTAGCATTATTCTTAGGCATCTTTCTCGAAAATTTATAAAACAGCTGCATGTTTTGGGCACTGTAATAAATTAAATAATAATGTGAGTAAACCGATGACTTATATTCAAAATTTACAAGCATTTTGTATTTTACCCTTATAGTTATTTCCTCGTCGGAACGACTTTATTTCTATCTTTGCCATGAGAAGTTTTAGTTTAATGTCATAGATAGCACTTATTACTTATTAGTGTCTAGGTGACCTAGACACTGATAAGTATAATATAATGATATTAATGATAAATAAACACATTCCTCCATACATATGAATAAGTAGCATAACTGACGATTCGAAAGTGCTTGTTTCTAAGCCTACTCAATAAATAATTTTTGCCTTTGACTCGACTTGACTGGGTAGCAACCCTAGTACTTCAATGGATTTCGCTCGCAGTTAACGATCCTTGTTCATGTCTTAATGCCTTAAGGCATTTTTTAAACCGAACTTTAAGCCGAACAAAGATAAGTATAGTCCTCCAATTCTGAGCTACGTTTAAAGTTCAAAGTTTCTAGCTAACAGACAAACAAACATAAATATAATTAATATTTGTGCGTGTTTCCTATTACAGGAACCCTCATTAGCAGCCGAAATTAATACAGTAAACGTGGCATCCCCGCAATTAATTTCAGGAAGGCGTGTCGGCTCGCTTTAGGGTTCCGTAAATAATGGGTGCCAACGGGACCCTATTACTAAGCCTCCGCTGTCCGTCCGTCCGTCTGTCTGTCACCAAGCTGTATTTTTACAGAATAAATATTAATATAGCCGTTGTTACAACATAAATGCTCATAAATAACCGACGACAACCTCACACAAATTGACCTAGTCCCAAACTAAGCTCTAGGCTTGTAACGGGTACTGGACAACGATTAACTTACTTATATAGAACTAGCTGTTGCCCGCGACTATAATACATTTGAGCAGAAAACTAAATCATAGTTTTCAAAATCGGTTCAGTAGATCCAAATATTATTTATATTATAAAGAGGTAAAATTTGTGAGTTTGTAGGGGGTAATCTTTAGTATAGATAACATAGTAAAATGCATCCAAGACTCTGGAACAAATACTCAGGCTCCTCATACTAATATCTGCCCTTACTGGGATTTGAACCCCGGACCGCTAGCGTCATAGGCCCATTACCATCTAGACTAACGTGTCGTTGAATAATAAAAAATAAAATAAAATTCAATATTGAAGCGGGCGACTCGCACTCGGATGGTTTTAGGCTAACAAATAGTGCATTAAGTTTCTCTCGTAAAGTAATTATCTTATTTAACTCACTCTATAGATTTAGATTTAGATTTATTTATTTCATAATATAAGTTACAGTTATATTGAACAACATGTCAATTTTACAGAGTTCATATTATGATCGTCAAAGAAGTAAAACTAAAAAATAATAAAATAATAATAATCATTTAGCAAAAGCCAATGTCAAAAATTAATGGATTATTATAGCACACAAATACTTAACAATAAAACAATCGCAAAAGTATAGGTATAAGTCATAATTCAGCGTCAATAAATTCACTTACAGAGTAAAATGCTTTATCCAACAAAAGGTTTTTCAATCGACGCTTGAATGTTTCGTCACTGGATTAATTTTTTAAGTCAGCGGGTAGGTGCTCGTAGAATTTAGGGCCGATAATACGCGGGTTCTTCCTGGCTAGCGCCGTGCGGCTCGGAGCCGGCCGCAGGCGGCCAGTGCTGCGAGTGACCTTGCCCTCGACTCCCATTCGCGCGAAGGTATGGAGGTTTAAACGTGTATACATTATAATTTGGTACAGGTACACGGAATATTGGGTCAGAATGCGATATTGAGAAAATATCTTCTTGCATGAATCTCGTTTTTTAATACCGGCAAGGATTCTGAGCGCTCGTTTTTGGAGGATCATTACGCGATTTGAGTCCGTGGAATTGCCCCACAGCATTGTACCGTAAGACAGCAATGAATGAAAATAAGCGAAATATGCCTGCTTTAGACCATCACTGGTTATAATTGGCTTTAGCTTTCGTAAAGCGAAAACTGCACTGCTCAACTTGACGCAAAGTAAATCGACATGCTGCTTCCAGTTTAGATTTCCGTCTAGCGTGAAGCCCAAAAATTTACACCGCTGACACAATGGTAAGGGACTATTTATAGACAGGGGTGCCACTATACCTTTACCAGAAAACAGCATGACGCTTGACTTTGCCACGTTAAGGATAAGCCCGTTCGCTGAGAACCACTGCTGTAGCTGCTCGCACACTTTAGTTATCCTTTGGTTAAGTTGCTCATAAGTGGGGGCACATACTACGACAGTAGTATCATCAGCGAACAATACAGTTAGGCCATCAGTAATTGTGCTAGGGAGATCATTTACAAACATCAAAAATAAGACATTTCCCAAGGAGGATCCTTGAGGGATGCCCATCTCGACGTCCCCGGGCTTGGATCTATGTTTGCCACCAGCTTCTCCGGCTACCTCAACTACTTGCTTGCGGCGAGATAAAAATGAAGTTAATAATTTATGAACGTTGTTATGGATACCGTACATTTTGATTTTTTCCAGCAACAGCTGGGTATTTACGACATCGAATGCCTTAGATAGGTCGCAAAAAATTCCGGCAACTTTATACTTTGAGTCCATGCCCATAATAATCGAGTCAATGATCTGGCAAGCAGCTAGTGACGTTGACTTATTCTGTCTATAGGCAAACTGTTTGTCGGTCAATAATTCATTGGTCTCTAAATGATGCATAATATGAGACGAAATAATGCCCTCTATCATCTTAGATATGGTGGGAACAATAGTAATAGGTCTATGGTTGTCAACACTGTATTTGTCACCTTTCCCTTTGTACACCGGGCATACACGCGTGCTCTTCAGTGCGTCGGGGTAGACACCGGACTGAAACATGTCATTGATCAAGGCGACGAGGACGATGGATATAACTGGCCAAATGGATATGATTGTGTTTACTGAAATATCGTATATATCCAAAGTATTTCGTGCCTTGAGCATCGACTGCAGCGCTGAGTCAAGGGCAGCTTGCGTGACGCAGGGAAATGTGAGCTCCGGAACATCAAGATCACGTATATGACGTCGCAAATAACCAGCGGACTGCTCGTTGTTACAACGGAGGGCAAAATTTTTGGCTACACTTAAGAAATATGAATTAAACTGGTCAGGGATATCTTTATATGGCACGTCAACATTGTAGTCGTCCTTGAGACACACGTTTCCTTTTCTTGGCTTAAAACGTATCTCATCATTTATGACTCGCCATATTTCTCTTGCAGGATTTTTGCAGTCCGCCATACGTTGCTTATTATATTTTTGACGAGCTATTATGGTTGATTTTCTAATTATATCCGCGTAGTGTGATATGCAGTCTGATATAATTTGTTCAGTAGGATATTGCCGACGTAAGATATTTAAGTCTTCGAATTTCACTAAGTGTTCGCGTACTGTGTCTGTTAGCCAAGGTAAACTATGTCTATTTTTTAACCTAAATAATTTAATTGGAAAATGTAAGTCAATATAATAGGTAAACAATCTCAACAATTTATTAAATTTTTCATTTATGTCAATGTCATAATCGTTAATAAAATTCCAATCATAATTTTTAAAGGCAACATAAAATGAATGAATTGATTCGGGCGAAACGCTTCTGCGTTCAAGAGACAAATTAATTTTACTTATACGTTTTGAATTTGTGATGGTCATGGTTATCTTTTGTGCGTTATGGTCGCTTATGGCAGTATCAATGGGCACTGCGACTATGTCCTGGCTAGCAGTCGGTACTATTCCGCAGTCAATAGTCGACGAACTCTCAAATGTGACGCGCGTTGGAAAATTGATAATGTTTTTAGACCCATAACTATTCAATAAGTCATCTAAACGTAGTTTTGTACAATTTATACAAGAATAATCAACATTCAAGTCGCCGACCAAAATAAACCTTTTGTTTTCGTCAACTAATTTACATAAAAGTGATTCCATACAGTTTAAAAAGATGTCAAAGTTTCCGTGACCAGTTCTATAAATAACAACAATAATTAATCTCAAATGACAAATTTCAATAGCGGTAAATTCACAATGGTATTGCACGGCTAGGGCGTGTAGGTCACCACGCGGCCTATACTTTGTACCGGTTTGTATATACAATGCAACCCCGCCGTGCTCAATGGTCGAGCGGCAGAAGTGATTAGCAAGATTGATTCGTTGTCGAGTTATTAACCGGCAAGCCGAAGTTGTCCCGCTCATTTTTAATTTGGTCGCTGATTTCGACGACGAAGCAGTTAAACTAATCTCACGGGTTATTCCCATCTGATACCACTCGTAAATTTTTCCTGGCTTAATACCGACTTTGCCCGCGACCCCAACAGCGTATAAAAACAAATTTATCCTATGTTGCTCAGCTTTCTACTGGTGAAATAAGTTTTGAGATCGGTCCAGTAGTTTTGAGTTTATTCGTTACAAACCATCGACATACTAATCAATAGACGCCGGGTCCCATACAAAATTCTCTTCGAAAAGTGTCCCAACGCGACCTATACAAACTTCATACTTATAGAAAATCCTTGTCAAAATAAAACTTTGTTAAATGGTATGTCGGTGACGCAATGCTTAATTTTGCTTGAAACAATTTATCAGCTTATGTGGCTTCAACTAGATGCTCGTTTTTTACCTTATGCAGCTTCTACTAGCGAAGTGCCAACGTCATCGCGAACAGAGTACAAGGGTGAATCAACTTTTAAGATACTCCCCAATTTTCGACATGTCTCACTATGTCACCTTAATTTGGTAGAATGCAATTTTTTTTTTGATGTGGTCAATATATTGAATAAATCAGACAATTAAACTTACTTTCTAGTTGACAATTTTAAAAATTCTTCTATGATTTACACAAATATATCAGGTAACGCAGGGGACGACGTTGTCCCCGGGTTTTGTATGAAAAACGTGCATTTTCCACTGCGTTACCATGTTTTTACAAAATTATAGAATTGGTTTATGATTATGAATAGTGAAATCCGAAAGTCTGATTATCTAATTTTAACATGTGTAAACCATTATCAATCTCACATATTCTAGTAAGTTTTTATTAGCGTGTAGAAAAGGAGGACTTTAAAAGTTGATTCACCCACAAATGGAGTAGCTTTACACTTAAGAGTGCGCCGAGGCAACGGTACGTAATTACGAAAAAAATGCGTTCGTTTGATCGCCTGCTGCATTGTTTTTACTGAAGCTTTAGTTATGTAATTCATATGTAAGATATTTAAGGAATCACTCTATTTATCATATACTTTAGAAACACGATTACTTGTACTTCCCTCGATAGAAAAAACATCCAAAGATACCTCTACATAACAAAATAAACACTTAGTACGGCGTAATTACTTCACGGAAGATCATCAGTTTTGGATTTACAACAAAATTACACGTCTTCTATAACGTCTACACTTTACATTTTTAAAACGTGTTTTATTTTACTAATATGAAGGAAATACCTAAATTCGCACGCGTTTCGTCCATTTTAGCCAGAGCCGTCACGTTTCCCCCATGTCCGCATTAGTCCTGCTTCGGCCGTCGGACGTGGAGGCTGTGTCGCTTGTTGTTTGGTTGCGTTTATCGCGATTTTTGTGATTATTCACTTTATTTTAAATGGGGAACATACACAACCAAAAAAGGAAGAGAAGGGGTTGGCAAAAGCACAATGCTAAACGCTTGCGTGAAGAAATGAAGTAAGTTAAAATCGTAAACCTACTGATAGTGGAGTCGTTCTAAGAAACCTGATTTGACAGTTGTCAAAATGCCACGCTAAGGGAGGAGAAAATAAATCGGTAGCAACATAGACTGATTTTCGAGATGTATCGATTTGTATTATTAAGACTTTGTAATCGTTTAGTTGTAGTCTTGATGTTTTGGGCCTAAATTGGTTTGTTTACACAAGTAATTTTAAACAACACGCGAAGTTCTTTCAATTAGTAGTTATATAAAAAATACACTTCTATGGTGAATATTTACCAAGATTTAAAAATAGTTTAGCTAAAAAACACATTTACAGGCAAAACAGGCTTCTTAGAACGACCCGAGGTTTTTTTTACTATAATTAATTATATAATATTGTTACTTCTTGGGATGGTTTCAATATTTCTAGAGCAAGACATCTCCAGAAATCTGAAGACAAAGAGAATACTCCGTAAGTATACTCATTACCTAACAACAATATTTCAACAAATGAGTAAAATTGCAAAATTATTCAATTTTTTATTTTATTTATAGGGTTAATGTTCCAGTTGTTGGCACTTCGCTACAAAACGAAGAGTTACCTAATGAACCGGTGAGGTATGCGTAAAAATAGTAAGAGGTGTATAGGAAAACATTTTAATAAATTTAGTATGAATTTCCACATTATCTTTATATTTTTTCAATTTACAGAGTAAATGAATTGGTTGACATCGATTATAAAATTTACCACACAATGGAATTGTAAGTCCCAAATACGAATTATTTTTATAGAATGAGGATTACAAAATTTCATCCAAAAACCAATTCTGTTAATAAATAAATTATAGTTAAATCAAAACGTTCTGTTTTATTACAGGATGCCAATGGACCAAATTTCTTGTCTTTCAGTGGATCGAGAAATAGACAATGACATTGCTTACTCACACAGACAAAATAATGCCGTGAAGTAAAATCCGATATTGATTATTGTTGTTTCTTGTGTCCTAATATTTTTTTCTAAAGATACCTGCGTACATTATTCATTACATTATATACATACATACATTAAGTAGGAACTTCTAAATATGTATGTAATTGATACAGCGGCTTTAAGTTTTTAGTTTTTTAAAACATCAATTTAATTTTATACTTTATAGTGATCAGAATCAGACATTGAAGTTTTTGCGGAAATAATCACGGATAAACATTCGTACATACGGGTCAAACTAAGACCCTTTTTTAAAGACGATTAAAATACCAAAACCTTCTCCTATGTGAAACAAATACTTTTCTGAAAACCGCATTAAAATCGGTTCAGCCAAACGTGAGATAATCGCGGACAAACATACATACATACATACAGGTCAAACTGAGAACTTCCTTTTCTTTGAAGTCAGTTAAAAATAATAACTTGAAGAAAGGGTCGATGACTGGGATTTTTGCCCTACTTAGCCGTTCTATTACTTTACATTAGGTATTGAGTTCACTTTATTTTGTGCTTAGAATATTGTCAATAAAGGTAATTAGGTTTTATTTCATTTCAATATACAGTCACATTAAATGACGGGGTTGTTGAGCCACCATAGAACTCTGTCCTAATGACAGCGTCAAGTCACGCAAAAGAAATTATTTACGTCAAAAGGACCATGGGCAGAAATGTCCCCCCCCACCAACAGAAATGAAACATGTCTCATTTAATAGATCTCAGCAACATTATGTATTTTTACTATGGAGACGATCACCAGATGTATGGGGTTTTCTTGGAAAACCATAATCGTATCGTATGGAATTTGTTTGAAAATGAACACATATATGGATGATTTGCCTTATTTGGCCCTTGTTTTCATTAAAAAAATCCCATTGATTTTGCTACTAAAATAAGTATTTTGTCTTTTTTTGGGTCCTTATAAACATATAGACATGCATCCCGTTACTGTTGGTGGGGGGGGACAGTGCCCATACAAATTTGCCCATTGTCCTTTACCGTCAACTTTCTATGAAAGGGTTCTCCCGGTAACCTTCGGAGAGGAAGGATGGCCGATTGGAAGATGTACGGCTTTTACTTATGATTTATTCTCTTTAGCCGAACAATTTCCCAATAAATATTATAAATAACTTAACACTACCTAAATACACCTTAGTTGTACAATTAAAAAATAAACTATCTATCTGTGAGAGGGTTCTAGAGTGGCTCAACAATCTCGTGATGTGACGTACCTCATACAAGTAATTCAATCCTACCTTACCTACCGACAGTAAACAAAAAATTAAAAAAAAATTGTTGGCTGAAAAAAATGTTTAACTTCTTATAGTGAATATTTTAATAAAAGTATTCGGAATCGATTATGTTTTTTTATTTTGTAAACATTGGTAGCAACCTCCGCGCCTAGTGGATCGGCGCACGGCTCGTCAGGCGCGGCGCGCGGCCGGCGCATGGCTCCAGCTCGCTCCTTGCTGGTGTGCTATACGCACACATACACAGAGTGCATAAAATACCTAAAGTTAATGAGCGCAAAAAGCTCGGTGCCCCCTTAATATTATTTCTGTTTTGACGTCTCAGGTGGGTATGGGTTTAATATAAAAAACAACTCAACGTTATTTTACAAGCTTTTATTTAACTTGCTCTTTATGTATGTAAACATGTATGTAAGGGTCAAATCTTGCAGATAATTTTGACCCACAACCCAGTTTTCAATAAGCTGAAAAGCATACGCCTTTATTTCTGATGACAATATAATAATGTGGTATCATCGAGCAGGTCTGATGATGGAGACTCAGGGTGGCCATAGGACTCCTACTCCTAGTGGTAGAATCAGTTTTTAATCATTTATGACATTAGTGACATACCTACTTAGCTTCAGTTCCACGTCATAAAAATAATGATAAATACCATATTATATTATTGGCAAAGTAAATAGCCTGCAATTTAGAGACAGCTGTTTGACGCAATCGACGTCATTGCGAATTTCCTACGACATCAAATTTGTAGAAATAGAACGAACATACTACGGAACTTTTTCCTGGTCTAAAAAACTCGTCCTGCCGTTCACTCCGACGATTGACAAATTCATATTGAAATGGATCACCAGAAAATCTACAAATTAATATTAAATTTACGACTGCAAAAAATATAAAGTATTAAAGACTCAATTGTTGGTCGGAAACTACAATTAATTATTTTATCAGAAATACTTAGTTATTTACTAATTAATATTAAGAATCGACATTTCCTCACCGAAAGTATGATATTCCGTCTGTTTTTTTTTGTTACGGTGATTATTTGTACAGTTTTTGAAAACATACTGAGGCATTGTAACACGTGTCACTGTTGGCGTAGTTGACAGCGAACTAAATTCAATTAAACTCCCAACTTGAAGTGAGTATCCCGTTATCTAGTTGTGTATTGTTGATCGAAGATACAAACTCAAAAATACAAATCATACACACATACTATCACGCCTTCATTTCCAGAGTGGGGGCGCAGAGCTACAGAAATACCAATAACTACAAAAAGAGTTAGTAAATACAAATCTTTATAATTATTAGTGTAGATGAATTAAGTTCAAAGTGGCAACAAAAGGACGCTGGGTGGGAATAACCGAACCTAACTCTGCCTTACGTGCTTACGGGTGCGCGAAGCAACTAAGCTTGCCGGATATTTCGTTGTCGAATTAAAACGTGATTTAATTAAGAGAAAAATACTTCTAGTACCCATTTACCGTACAGGTTCTGTCAGGATACCAACAAATGGATATCTTAAACGGTAACCCTACCACTAATGTCCCAAAAATCCCTACATCCGCACGACAGCTGTGGCGAAAGCCGGGGAACCGCTAAGTAAACGAAATAATATAAAATACCACTAGTTCAGTTAGTGTCAGTGTTCAGTTAACTACCTACTTATCAAACAATCAGCCCTTACTCGCGACGCTTGGATCAAAATATTAATTTTCCTTGCAAGATTTGACCCGAACATACATAGGTACATACAAACATAGCAAGTTAATAAAAAGCTTGTAAACATATTCTGTACGCACAAGATGATGGGATCATATCATTTCATAACCAACGTTTCACAAATGATTCATTTCACAAACATACCATTTGACAACCCGTGTTTTTTTCCGAAACTGCAAATAATTCTGGATTTATTTCAGGACCATCGTGTAGAACCCTATAGGTTAGGTTAGGTTGGTTTTATAAAAAAACAGAAATATTTGTAGTTACAGAAAAAAAAGCGAGTTGCCGAATGAATAGGTTGCGAAACGATGCATTTGTCAAAGATTTGTCGGCGAAAAGGCAGAGAATCCAGGATGATACTACATGTTTGTAATTGCCTCCGCTAAGTGCTCCCTAGAGTTAACAAATTCGCTATGTTTTCCTTATGCGAAGAGCTTTACTGGTTCATATATATTTTACCAACCCTCCCCGCTCTGCAAGATACATTGTTATTTCTAACAACACTGTATTATAAAGGGTGTTCAAGACTTGAGATTCTATAATAAATTAACTGACAACCCGCCGTGGGTACAGAACTTTAGAGTATGCTCTCAAACCATTGTGACAGAGAAATGTTGATGATTAATTGCGAGTGTTCAAGACAATGCTGATTATCTTAAAGCGTTATTCAATCCACAATAAATTTACTAAGCCTGATTTAAGCTTTCATTATCCGTAAAACAAAATAGTTCGCACATCTATAGAATATTTTTACTATTAATTATTTGGTCATTCATAAATAATTTCGAGGATTACACATACGAAACCCATTCAGCTGGCAGTTTTATTTAAACGCTTTTTGAACAAGGTGTTATTTCCAGTAGCATATCGCACAGTTAATCCAACAGTGACACTTTGCAAAAAAGGAATTTATTCAAAAGTTAAACGCAAAAACGTCACTATTTTTGTTATTTAGTGTCACTGTTGGATTTAACGTGCGATATGTACATACGTATGTAAATATATTTTTTTACAAAACAAAAAACCGTCTTAATAAAAAAGGGACGTAATGAAAATCAAAAGAAAAAAATATTCCTTTGATGTTTTATTTAGCTATCTAAGAATTAATGAACCGTAAAGGTTTTTTTACGGAATATATCACCGCTGTAGAATTTGCTCAAAGTTTACTTAGAAACAGAAAGAAAACAGTTAAACTCATTGAAATACGAAATGAATCAAGTTATTTTTAAACTTGTTTATTTTTAAATGAGTAATTTCAATAAAAACCCAGGGTATTTTTTCAGGTGCTAATATTGTAGATTTTTTCTTTTTCTCTACATTCTATACAATTAATGCTCGTATTTAACGTAACACGATCTTACACATCTAAATTCTGTATTCTCGCTCCTATAATTTCCGGCCTTCCAACGTCATCAACTCTTAATAGATGAAACTCTCTTCCTCCGGATATTTCCTCCAAGCATGATAACTTGGATAAACTCAATCCAAGAGCGCATACATCCGTCTTCGACTGCATCATACTTACAAACCAGTAGAATGGAGTCAAATGCTTACCTGAAAACAAAGGACACACAGTTTACTTCCTGTTTTATTATCAGCTAAGTGCACTGCAAAAACTATTAAATGACAATAGGATCTACCACTACTAGCGAATGGTCCTCCCACGATCGTAAACGACTCGGAAATGACTCTGGAACGAGCCTGCGTGCGGCGAGGCGCGTTAACAGCACAGCACTTAGAATACCCACCCTTGAGCATTATGTCCGCTAGGGATAAGGTCACCCTGTATTTAGGGTAACCGTACGTAAGGGTTTGTCTTCTCATGCGAGATTTTCAAGGCTTACGATATTCATGTACTAGGGCTTCTTTTCTACAAGGTAACACAATACAGGGTATTTTTTTATCAGTGCACAAATTTGAACATATGATTTTGTATCGTTAATATAATATATATTACGACAATAAAACAAGACACATTTTTTTTTCTTTAATTTATCTCTCTTTTAACTTCTCGTGTGGATACAAAGTCACACTAGAAATGATGACATGGGTTTTTAAGCTGTAGGTATGCTATACACTGTATTGATATTCGAAATTTGAAATTTCATGTACAGCTTAGTCATAGTCATAGTCATATATATTTATTGCGTTATGTTGTATATGACAACAAGCCCCTCTCCTACTGATATTCTAAATTTGAAATTTCATTTATTAACTTACTTAACAACACTCCCCTCTCCTCGCACGCCTGCATTAGAGGGTCCATGAATATCGTTAAGTGGAATCACTGAATCGGCAATACCTCTAATATTTTTTAAGCTAAAGTGAAAATAACACAACGTGTTATTGATAAACAATAGCGAAGCAAATATTAAAATTTGTGCACCTATTAAAAAAATACCCTGTATAGCTTTTGACATGTTATCGTATTGTCAACGTAATCATAAATATTTTTTCTCTCATAACAGTAATGCAAAAGGCATGACAAAAGTAATATTGTTTAATCGAATAGAATAGAGGCCCTGTAGCCTATAGACGATGGATAGGTTCATAGGTTCTCTGCTTTTTAATTATTTTAATTATTTCAAGTAGCTTTTCCTTGATGAGCGCTGTATGTTCCTGTAAAGGTGATTGCACGTAGGATAAGTAAAACTGTTTTGTGTAATTGTTGATGGAAAAAAACATAATGAATTATTGTCTGACACAGATATATTTTGTATGGAAATAAATCAATTTGTCTCTGCAATAACCGAAATAACTCAAGATAACTTCAAAGCATAAAAATGTAGCAATGATAGTATCTAAATAAAACGAAAATTATGTATGCATAAAGTAAGAGAATATTATATAATTGTAAAATACTCAGTTTCAGTTAAAATGATTTAACAACATTAGTCTAATACCTACTACATACTCTGCAAATATTGTTTTATTAAAAAAAATAAAACACTCTTTTTAATCCTAGTTCTCCCTTTTACCTTTCAGAGAGGTTTAGCTCTATGGCCACCGGTTCTCAAAACCGGTTGCGCTCAAAGGCCAATCTCACTCTCGCTTTCCCATCTCACAAATCAAAATCCTATTCTAAATCCTTTTCAGTGCACTCTGTCAGGTTGTGGAATCGGCTACCGGCCGGCTTCAGGCAGTCACAATCAGTTGACTCCTTAAAGGGCAAATTGGTGAAGTTTTGGCTAGACCCTAGCTCCTAAATTAAATATTGTATCAACTGTCCTTTACATAAATGTAGTTTATGTAAGTTTAAGTAGGTATGTATATTGATCTATAAATATATATTTCTGTGTCTAGCATATTTATGTAAGCATTTGAATGTAGTTAATTTTATGTTTTTAGTTAGGACTTATTTGTATGAACTGATCCTAAAGAAATTTGTAAACTCGCCTACTCGATGCACAACCTTTCACTTTTCTCAATCCCTCAAGGGTTAGCTGGAAGAGATCCCTTAAAGGGATAAGTTCGCATTTGTATATTATTTTCTGGTGTCTTAATTGTTTTTTTTTCTGTTTTATTTTGTACAATAAAGTGTTTACATACATACATACATAAAAGTAGTTTTAAAGTCTAGCCTGAGCAACTGAAATGTTTTTGTTTACAAGTGGAAACTGTTTTGGCTAATGTATTAATAAATATTAAATAAATAAATAAATATAAAGATGGATTTTGGATTTGTTTTGATAACTTTTTTTGTGAACTATATGTATCTTCCTTCCTTCAAGGGACTATAGACTTGAGTATATGGTTTTCATTTCAACTCGATACCATCCACGCGTTCCCAGGATAAAAGGTCTTGACATAAAGACGGACGGACGGACAACAAAGTGATCCTATAAGAGTTCAGTTTTGTTCCTTGTGAGGTTTTTAATGTGCTTTTTCACCTAATGGATTGGCGGTTCGATTAGAATAATGCTTTTATGACTTTTGTACGTATATTATAAACTTTAACGCTGAAATAAATGTAATTGACAACAGGAACATTTGGGAAAAGTATTCTAAAATTTTGTTGTTTTTTTATTGTTTACTGAGAAAATAAATAAACAAGTTCCTGAAATTACTAAAGAGCTTGAACGCCACATGGTCTTCTTTACATTACAACTAATGCTTAAAAAACAAAACGTCCGACCGCTACTTAATCCAAAACGGGCGTAGCAGACAATATACAGAAAAAAAAATGCTTTTGAGACAAACCGCTACAAACATGGATTTTCTCAAAACACCTTTGTTTTTTTTTTTGTCGTCAATTGGAGTTGAATTTATCTAAGTACTAACTAACGCTCTTATTGGCTTGGCAGAATAGCCAGCCATTATGCTAAAAACTACAAAGATTCCATATCAAGACAATAGCAATGCAAAATAGAGGGCTTGTTACATTATGTATTTTATAGTCACACTAACAGCAACTGTGATTCACGCTAATACGCGCATTAAGTCCGTGTAAACAAACGTCACTTGAGTCTAATAAAAATTTAGCGCTTTAAAGCTAAATATTTCATAAACGGATTACTAAATCAAAAATCTGTTTCCACACACTCAGTATTTTTTAAATAAAAATAAATAAATAAATAAATATCAGGGGACAATCTCACACAAATTGACCTAGTCCCAAACTAAGCTCTAGGCTTGTACTATGGGTACTAGACAACGATAAACATAATTATATATAGAGAAATAAATACTTAAATACATAGAAAACATCCAAGACTTAGGAACAAATATTCGCGCTAATCACACAAATATCTGCCCTTACCGGGATTTGAGCCCAGGACCGCTGGCTTCGGAGGCAGGGTCACTCCCAACTAGGCCACCGTGTCGTCAATTTTTTTTAAAGACCTATCCAACGACACCCCACAATATAGGGTAGACGAGAAAAAAAAATACATCGCCAGGTTACGTGTAGAGATAACCTAAAAATATTTTTTTTTAAATATTTTATTGTACCACTTGGTTGGCGTGACTAACATGCATATTTAGGCCAAATTACAGCTTTCTAGTATTAAGACTCTCTGCGCTAGGCTGTGGACGGACGGATGGGCTGACGGACATGGCGAAACTATAAGGGTTCCTAGTTTGACTACGGAACCCTAAAAAACATACTTCCTATTAAGTAACCGATCGATTACCGAAAAACGAAGGAACTCTGGCGCATAACGCTAGTATACGTTTGATAACATTAATGACATTGCGATAAAGTTTACGAGTTTTACTAGAATTGTATGAACTCGTGCGCCGATAAAGGCTTTGTTTTCTATTACTTAAAATAAGGTCAAGAAGAAAACTTCATAATGGAGTATAATTGGAGAGAAACAGAACAAAGGGACGTTTTGTTACTCAAGAGGTTGTACTGTATTTCCATAAATATTTATTTATTTAGCCATTATGACACAATATCTTAATATTAGGATCAGGTAAAAAATTCTTCGTATTTTATATGAAAATTTACCAGGGCGCCTGGAGCGAGGTGCATCTTTGACATCGAAATTCCCAGATTGAAAAAGCTTAAATTAACTTTGTGCTACTCTTACTGACACTGTGGTAGGTCCATAACGTCTTAATTTTTTCGCGGTTTGCGTTGCATTACGTATTTCTTTTTTGTAATACAATTTTAAAATGTATCTTCCTTCATTAGATTCACTCATTTTGACAGAAAGAAAAACAAATGAAAAATAGCGGGAAACGACATTTTACTGATTATTTTGTTTATTTTTTTTAAATGTCCATGTCATCGAAACTAGCCAGGTACAGCCAAATACATTATATTACAAGTTTATACATACTAAACGCGAAAAGACTTTTTCACCGACCTATTATTTAGACGCATTCTATCTTACTGCCGAACCCTATATTCAAACCGCGGATAGATAAGGCTTACTTCGGGTTGAAATTTGGCATTTTCCCATACAAAATGTGTCAAATTTTATCTGACTGCGGTTTGCATTTAGGGTTAGTCAATACTACTACATAAATGTTTGTATACGTAGATATTCACGTATGTGCATACTGGGTGTTGCCTGTAATAGGAGCAATAAATTGAGGGATCGTTTCTACTGTATAAACGTAGCAACATTTGTTCTACAACTTTTACAAAATATGTAATTTATTATTTGGGATTTTTTCGAACAAAAAATAGCATGTATGTACTCCATCCAATAGTCTAGTTGACATCTACTGTCAGCCTACAAACTTCGTAGTTTTCGCAATACATTGCTGGCTTGGAAAATCTAAAATCATTCATATTTAGTAAACAAGTTATTTTCAAAAGTTGTAGAATAAATGTTGTTTCGTTTGTGGTGTGGAAACGATCCCTAAATTTATTGCTCTTATTACAGGCAACACCCGGTATATGTATTTTCCATGCTTAATATTGTCTATTTTTTTCACTTAATGCTATCGTTCGTACAATATTTCACCGGCTACGACCATTTCCGAATTTGCTCAAAGGTCGAGAATCCTATGTATTTAAGTGCAATAAAGATTGAATAACAAATAAATAACATTATGTCCCCGGGATCTACCAAATCTTGAGGAACGACAAAATATCCAGTATTGTTCAATTACCTGTGGGCCTTTCATCCCAATCCGTTTAGCTGTTAATACGTGATTGTATCCCGGGTGGTTACAGGGTTAGAATAGTGCCACTCCATGTCTTCCCGTGGATGTCGTGAGAGGCGACTAAGGGGATAAGAGCTTGTATGTTAGGCGATGGGCTTGCAACCTGTCACTAATACACTAGTAAACCTTTTTGGCCTGATTGTGCAAAATGTGGTTATAGAATTATAAACAAGTTTTTTAGACTTGTTGGTATTTCTGTAGCTCTGCCTACCCCACTCTGGGAATGAAGGCGTGACGTTGTGTGTGTGTATGTGTGTACGTGATTGTATTATTAAAATAAATCTCAATAAATACGAGTCAACTAAAACAAATGGTTACATCATACATTTGTTGTTTTATTCATTCATTAATTTGTAAAATCAAGGCCCACAATTCATTCCTATCTAATCATAAGTACCTACCAGTATCATGATTAATAAGAAATAGATTTGATTAAAGACACTGAATTTAATCTTAATTTGGTTTAAACTGATTGCAAAACTGATGAAATGTTGGCTCTATAGGTACATTAATTGTGTACCTATTACCTACTTACTAACACTGATAAAAATGAGGTAATTTCGAATTACTATCACACAATAACCAATTAAACAACATGAAATAATAAATAGATAGTATAGATAGGCAAAAAAGATTTGAAAAAGTAGTGCTTTAAAGAGTTCCGTACCCAAAGGGTGCCAACGGGACCTATCCCTAAGTCTCCACTCTGCCTGTTTTTTTCCGTCTAGACACTTTAAATTTTGACAAAGTATTTCTATTACTGCTATAACAATAAAAAAATAAAAATAATTAAAATGAAAAATAACGGGGGCCCCATACAAGAGTGTTACGGAATCCATCGTGTGTGAGTCCGACTCGCACTTGGCCTATTCTTCTTCCCTAAAACTACTTGATAATATTAGCATATGCTAAAGAATAAATAAATAAAGCTAAATGAAGGCATTAAAGAGTAAAGGCTTGTAGTACTGCTAGGCGATGGGCTTGCAACCTGTCACTAATACATTGGTACCCTTCGGAGCAAAATGCACAAAACGCAAAATGTACATTACACGCAAAAAGTAACCAATGGCAAAATGCACAATACGCAAAATGTAGGTACAGAACGCATAATGTGAAATACGCAGGGCGTACAAAACGCAAAATGAACAAAAAAACGAAAAGTGTAGTGTCACATTTTGCGTATGTACGTTTTACGTTTTGCACGCTCTACGTATTTCACATCGTCGTCTTACTTACTCAAACTCATATCTGCATATTTTTTTTGCGGTGGTAATTTAATTTTCATTCAGAAATACTTAGAGGCAATAAGTTTACCAACGGCAAACAAAATACGCAGATATGAGTTTGAGTAAGTAAAACGGCGACATTTTGCGTATTGTGCATTTTGCCATTGGTTACTTTTTGCGTGTAGTGTACATTTTGCGTTTTGTGCATTTTGCTCCGAAGGGCACTGATAAACACCATAGTCTGTTTGTGCAAAATGTGGTTACAGAATTATCAAAATGTCTTTTTAGAGTTGATGGTATTTCTGTAGCTGTGCCTACCCCACTCTGGGAATGAAGGCGTGATGTTATGTATGTATGTATGTATAATATGCCAGTATATATATATAGTAGTGTATATATAGCGCTGCAGGTGTCTATGGGTGACAGTATTCGCTTACCATCAGGCGATCTGTCTGCTGGTTTGCCTCCTATTCCATATATTTTTTTTTATTTCAGTCCTCAGGGTTGGCAACGCATTTGTGTTAGGATTGCAGTCTTGAGATTGTAGAGTTGAGAATTCAAATGTCTTTGGGTCTCAGATCCAACCTACCATCAGGTCGTCTGAGTGATCGTGCAGTGCTTTCTCATTGGAATAAAAAAAAAGGTCGTAAGTGTAGAGCACAGGTGTAGTCAAAAATCGATATTACCGCATAGGGACCGTCGCCATTTTTAATTCGAGGCTTCTTAATTTATTAAAACTACCTACTACACTTATTGAATAAACTAAGTCCAAATTCTACTATTATAGCAACTACTGAGCATGAGTGGGTGGTTGAGTGGGCTATGTCAACAGCAATAAGGTTTAATTTGCAAGTTCAATACGCTAATTATTGCCGGCGACTCGTGACAACACCGTTACTTTATTAGGTACAATTAGCACCGTGTCTTTTCACTTTACACTAGTTTACACTTTATCACATGACGCACGAAAGATATACTCGTAGATCTGATTACGGTACTAGCGTTTTCTTATAGCCATTATCAAGCTTCGTTCTTCAATTATTATTATTTTTTCCTACTCCTGTACTTTTATCTGTCATTTATATAGTCACGAACACTAATATAAGAATATAGATAATATGTCCGCAGAACATTCCGTAGAAAACTCTATCTAGTCTATTCCCCTTAACAGCACTTGTGCTTTTTTGAGCCAAAACGACATGCCTAGCTGCCAAAGCTTACACCTAGGTTAATTTGACCAATCAAAATACTTCACCAAATTAATCCACCAATCACAATACACATTGACTGTCAATCGGAACGTTAGGTTCTTTTTGGTATGTAAACTCTTTTAGTAATTTAACTCTTTAAAAACATGGTATCAACCAACCAGAATGCAGCTATATTAAAATCGACCAATCAGGTAAAAGAACTCATTTCTCAAATCATTAGGTGTTTTTTAGTCCCTATTTCACAAGTTAAATCGATTGTGCAACTTTTTTAAAATATAAAACCTGGCAAGTGCACATCAATTTAAAAACAATGTTAACCATAGACACATATTTTGTCCTTTTCGAATGATTCCCGCTCGTTTGTTGTTCTGTGCTTCGTTCGTTCGTATTCTAACCTAGGTATATTAATAAAATTTTGTTAATTTAATTTTGCATTTTATTTGAAACCTAGTCGTAGAAAAAGTATTGTATGCAACGGTGTATAACTAAGTCAAAAAATACTCGTGGCGTCTTGCTTTACGATGTTCGCCTGCGGCTCACATCGTAACCACACATCTCGTCTTTTTTGACCTCTCTTATACAACTGTTGCATAAACTACTATTACAGCAGGGTGTCTATTATTTCATATAAACATCTTCCATCGAACGGCGACTCAGGGAATAAGGGCTTGTAGTATTGTTAGGCGATGTGCTTGCAACCTGTCACTAATACACTAGTAAACTTCTTGGCCTGATTGTGCAAAATGTGGTTATAGAAACATCAACAAGTCTTTTTAGAGTTGTTGGTATTTCTGTAGCTCTGCCTACCCCACTCTGGGAATGAAGGCGTAATATTATGTATGTATGTATCTTTCATCGAATGTATCATTTCACCATTTAGTAAGTTTACTCAAAAAGTTGTCATGAAATAAACTTGGCATGTAGCTTTAAAAACTTTCTTAGTTCATAGTGATTCTAACAATGCAAGAAAAAAGTGAAAATAATATGAAATAATACATGAAGTTAAGGGTTTTTCGTAACATGGACATAAGGAAAAATGACAAAAATCCGATTAAAAGTCCAAATCTCTCGAAAACCGTGCGACTTTTACTAGATCTATTTTAGCTTTTTCATAACGTCCTAAGTGCCCTCTATCCGTAGTTCAAGGATTATTCACTCATTACCTAACACCCTGTACTATGTAGTGAAGACATGGGGTGTAAAGAACTTTGGAAAATCGTTCATTATTGTAAATGACATCAGAGTTATCAAAACGTTGACAATACGGAAGCAGGTCAAAGACGATATCGTTATTGCCGAGTAGAATCCCAGCCCTGAAGGTGAAAACAGAATTAAACATTTTTTAAATGTTACCAAGTTAATAGTCAATTTATTTACACAAAAAAAAATACAAAAAAAAAAAAAAGTTATTCATACATTTTCAGACGACTTTTATAGCAGTTAATTGCAAATTTTTCATACCTTTTAAACATCAAAACGATTCGTGAATATGCGATAGAACCTCTTACAGTAAAATTCACAAAACAGTCCCCTGGTCGATTAATCAAAATGATAAAAGCCAAAAAAGTAGCTCATACAATCGTTGAAAATCGAAATTAACTTTCATGTTGTGCACTAAAATTTGTAGAAGTAAAGTATTTCAACTGTAAAATCACGTAAATCACGTCTTAACATAAGTCACGCGCAGGAAACTGCGCATACTAAGTACATTTAACTTAATATCAATTTGAAATACATAGGCACTATGGTTCACCTAATAAAAAAATCATTTCTATCTGCACAATTCATCAAAATAATCATACAATATATCCGTGACCGATAAATATACGGGACATTTTGTTTAGTAAGTAGATACCTACGAAGTTTTGTTTTTCATAACATATTCGGAAGAAATGAAAAAGAAATAAGGAAAATATAAAAGGGTTGTAACATTTCAAGTCCCATCAACCCTTCGAAGAAAAACACTGCTAAAACATCAGGAACCTCCGCCCCCGAGAAAGTTTGAAATATCTTAAGATGTAACAAAAATAGGTGTTTTCATCACCCCTGTTCGATAAGTAAGAACCTAATGTAAATAATAATTCTAATAGCTTTATTCCTGTTAACTCTTTGCACACTGGTTTTGGTTAAAAAGTAATTAAGTACATTTTGCAGTAGTTTATTATTATTATTATTTAGGACTAAAACAGGCCAAACAATAGGTATCAAAGTGTTTTAACTTTTATTGTTTAATTATTTATTATTATTATGTATAAGCCCCGTGTGGTTGCCGGGTTAGAATAGTGCCATTCCTTGTCTTCCCGTGGATGTCGTAAGAGGCGACTAAGGGAATAAAGGCTTGAAGTACTGTTAGACGATGGGCTTGTCACTAATACACTAGTCAACTTCTTGGCCTGATTGTGCGAAATGTGGTTACAGAATTATCAACAAGTCCTTTTAGAGTTGTTGATAATCCGAGACTAAGGAACAAATACTCGCGCTCATCACACAAATATCTGTTTTTACTGATTTGATTTCAACCCTAAAGCTTCGGAGGCAGGGTCACTAACGTAAAAGCACCTATTGCGGAAAATGCTCCAGTGATGTTTTAAAAAAAAATATAACGTTAAACACAAAATTGGACAGTTGCTGCAAAATGGTCACAACTCAGCATGTGGCGGCGGCGGTTAAACCAGCGCTAGTTTTCCGTTAGGACCGCTCCGCTGATTGACAGCACGGTAGGTGACAAAAAAACAAAACAAATGTAAACAATAGAAAAAACAATAACCACAAAGAGAATACAAAAAAGAACAATAGTAAAGCTATAATAGCATGAAAAAAAAAACTAACTAAAAACACGGACGGCTGTGTAGTTGCCTAAATCTATACCACTTAAAGCTTATTTTTATGGGATGGTTCATAACTGGAGCACTGACCATAACATATTACATTGGGATCCTATGATTTCATAACTAACGTTTCACAAATGATTCATTTCACAAACATATCATTTGACAACCCGCGTTTTTTTCCGAAACTGTAAATAATTCTGGATTTATTTCAGGATCTTCATGTAGAATCCTATAGGTTAGGTTAGGTTAGTGTTATATAAATCCTGAGGTATTTGCAGTAACAGAAAGAAAAGTGGGTTGGCAAATGAATAGGTTGCGAAACCAACCAACGAAGGCAGAGAACCTAGTACATTATTGCCTGGGCGCCAAAGTAAGGGATTGCCTGACGAGGTGGTTAGCAGGCCGAGCAATAGCGAGGCCCGCTAAAATACGAGTCAGGCAATCCCATTTCCGACAAGGCGTATATGCTCTTCCCAATAAATGCGGGGAAATGATACAAACGCATAATTAGAAGTATGTATAAAAAAAATATATCGACAAATCGAGAGAGAACCTCCTTTTAAAACTACAAATACTACTCTCACTACTGTCATTGAGAATTCACAATGACTCGTAGCCCGCCGCGCCACCGCACCGCCACCTTTTATTAAAATGGGTGTATGGGATTTTTTCATGGTCAATTTGATTTTACAGTCAATAGAGATCTTTTTTTTTTCATTTTAGTCCTCAGGGTTGGCAACGCATTTGCAATCTTAGGATTGCAGTCTTGTGAATGCGAATGTCTATGGGTCATAGTTTCCACTTACCATCAGTTGGCCTGTGTGCTCGTTTTTCTTCTCAATGCCATAAAAAAAAATGGACATGGACGGAGACTCCTAGGAGTTAAATGAGACACTTTCCGTCTTTGTGTTTCAATCGGAAATCGGTTCTTTCCGAGCATGTTTGAGAAAAGAACTGTTACCTTACAAACCAGGGTATTGTCGTATTATTTACATAATTTCTTCCGTTGTTGTGTATGTTAAAAACTCTTATTAACCGAAACAAAGCTAGGGCGAGTCGCTAGCTCAATAATAAATGAAGGTGACAAGTCCGACAAGTACACTTTACGCCACTAAAAGGGCTTTCCCGGTAATCTGTCAAAAATAATGACTTTTGACAAACCGCCCTAATGGAACCGCAGGAGCGTTTTAACAGCTTATGACCCTCGGGGCATAATGGCCGCGACTGGATTTGGAGTAAGCCTGATTAGTCTCAAGACCGCCACGGAATATACAAGCAGCTGACAGATTTAATCCCGAGACTACGAATAGAATAGATACGCTAGTAAAAGCTCTCCAAGACGATATCTCTTTCTAACTGGTCTGTGGGACTAGAAAAGTTGCATTCGACAATCATTAGCGATTTTGTTTCGATTGCTAAATATATGGAATTGACGTAAGCCACCGAGATAGTACCACGTGACTGTATCTCGGTGGCTTACGTCAATTCTATACATTTATCTATAAAACATAATCGCTAACGATTGTCGAATGCAACTTGTCTAAACCTACTGCAATGATAAACGCACTGAACGATTTACCTAGCCCCAAATCAAGCTCTAGCTTTGTAGAAATAAATATCTAAATACACAGAACACATCCAAAAGCCAGAAACCATTACACGCTCATCAATCTCATCATACAAAAATACAGGATGTTTAAAAGCAAGTCGTCGAATTTAAGACAGCAAAAATATTCTTATACTCTTAAAATAATTGGCGTTTCTTTTTGCTTTATCAAACGACGAACTATTGGGGCTGACACCGGAAACTTTAACTTGAAGTATCGCTTAGATAAACATCCTATTTTTTTAGTAGGGTTGTTGTCTAAATAACATCTAATTAGTAGCAAAGTAGGAAAGTTAACTATGACAGTTTTTTAAGTAACGCAATGCTACAACGTCTTCCATTTTTATTGGCTGTAAGTTTATTTTAAATAGAAAACAAGAGTCATTGTAATTAGGTAGCGATGATTAAAATAATCTTTACATACATAAAATCACGCCTTCATTCCCAGAGTGGGGTAGGCAGAGCTACAGAAATACCAACAACCCCAAACAGACTTGTATGAATTCTGTAACCACATTTTGCACAATCAGGCCAAGAAGTTTACTAGTGTATTAGTGACAGGTTGCAAGCCCATCGCCTAACAGTACTACAAGCCTTTATTCCCTTAGTCGCCTCTTACGACATCCACGGGAAGACATGGAGTGGCTCTATTCTAACCCGGCAACCACACGGACGTATAATCTCTACAAACCTTCGAAATCTCAATGCCATTGAAATAAAAGCATTCAATGAATATTATTTATTTACAAAAAAATATTGAATACCCAGAAAAGGTGTCACCGTTCTCTTTATTCCAATATGATAATGCTTTGTCAATAACGAAAAGCTAATAAATATTGAGCGACTCAATAGGAATCTAATAAATTACATATTACAGGTAAAATTGTATCTCTGATAAAATTCATTTTGGTTTTTCGTTATTTTTTTATCTACCTACAGTAATGCTCCCTTATGAGATTATTTATTTATTTAAACTTTATCGCACAATAAAAACAATACAAATGGCTATAGTAAATGCAACCTTAACACAAACTAAAGAGTAACAATAATAATAAATAATATCAGGGGACAATCTCACACAAATTGACCTAGTTCCAAACTAAGCTCTAGGCTTGCACTATGAGTACTAGACAACGATAAACATACTTATATAGAGAAATACCAACTTAAATACATTGAAAACATCCAAGACTCAGGAACAAATATTCGCGCTCATCACACAAATATCTGCCCTTACCGGAATTTGGACCCAGGACCGCTGGCTTCAGAGGCAGGGTCACTCCCAACTAGGCCAACGTGTCGTCGTGTCGTGAGTGTTGATTTTGTTTCAATCATTGGGTTTTGAAATACGTAATTCTCTCTTGAAATGGCAGCATAAACCCTAGACATCTTAACTACAGCTTGAGCATATTAAAACCTGTAATATTTATTTATATATTTGGTGCTGTACTTTCTTAATATTTTTAGTATTCTACAGCTGTCCTTTATTTAGCCACCATGTGTTTTACTAGCTTGTATTATGAACATGGGTCGAACTTTTGGTGCTGATGACGTTAATTTGCATATAAGCTGATTAAAGTCAAAGACTAGTAACCTAGTCATGAAAGGTTTAAATTTGGTCCGGGTTCTTTGATATTGATATTGAGATGTACATAAATAAGTGTAATCGAGTGATATTATCATGAAAACAAACTGTACTTGGCATTATTACTTACTCAATTTGCCATTTTTATAAACGTTGGAAACAAATACAGCTGGTGTGATCCACATTTTGATTACATTTATGTTGTATTTGACTGTGATCATTTTACCGCTTGTTCATCGCATTTTATCGCTAAATGAGAGCATCATGTGTGCAAAATTTCTCCATTTTGAAGTCATCGGCACCAAAAGATCGACCCTTGGGCCTGTATTCTATTTTTAGTGTTGTTTCTAACTCGACCGCCATTAATGTCAAGGAAATACGAGTTAACAAAACGTTGACGTTACGGACACGTAAAAGCACAGAATAGAATAAGTACAAGTAGTCAAAGGCAATATCTATATAACTTGGCTTGTGAATTAAATAACTGGAATGCCTTTGCTTTGTGTTCCGGGAATTGTGTAGGACAGTAGAAAGTTTTGGTTAATTAATTGTCTGTGATTTCATTACTTTGATGTTTTATTTTTACAGTTTGTAGGTATGTAAAATGTTTCTTGTAAAACTAGCTTTTGCCCGCTACTCTGTCCGCGAAAGATTGTTTACATACATACATAACATCACGCGTTAATTCCCAGAGTGGGGTAGGCAGAGCTACAGAAATACCAACAACTCTAAAGACTTACTGATATTTCTGTAACCGCATTTTGCACTAACAGGCTAAGAGGTTTACTAGTGTATTAGTGACAGGTTGCATGCCCATTGCCTAACAGTACTACACAAGCCCTTATTCCCTTAGTCGCCTCTTACGATATCCACGGGAAGACATGGAGTGGCACTATTCTAACCCGGCAACCACAACCCCACCGGGTATTCTAACCGGGTCTGGGGGATTGTATATTGCTTTTCTTTTAAAATCTGTTGGATTTTCTGGGCTAAAAGTACCTACCTTCCCCATGTCCTTTATATTTTACTACTTGTTGCCCACGAGTCTGTGATAATATAGCATTCTACTGGTGAAAAATATTTCAAAATCGGCCATGTAATTTTTGAGTTTATTCGTCACAAACATACAAATATATAAATCAAAAAATCATCAATTATTATATGGGTAAGGTCTAAAAAGTTGGGCACGCTAACTTACGCAATTAAAATTTCTATGAAACTTTTCCGCTGTGTGACGAAAATTTGCCATACAAATTGTATACTTGACGTCGCACATTGGATCTTTTTTCACTTTTGTTGTTGGTATAGTTAACTACGCTTCTGTGGTCCAGCTATTTAGTCCTTACCCATATTGGTGTTGATGATTTATCTATTGAAGCGTTAGCCAGAATAAATATACAAATACTTAAATATCACAGGATAAATATCACAGGACAATCACACAAATTGACCTAGTCCCAAACTAAGCTCTAGGCTTGTACTATGGGTACTAGACAACGATAAACATACTTATATAGAGAAATACATACTTAAATACATAGAAAACATCCAAGACTCAGGAACAAATACTCGCGCTCCTCACACAAATATCTGCCCTTATCGGGATTTGAACCCAGGACCGCTGGCTTCGGAGGCAGGGTCACTCCCAACTAGGCCACCGTGTCGTCTTGCCAAACAGGATAGTAAAAATGTGGACTCTATAAGTTTTAACCAGTTTAAAAATAAGTTTGACAATGATACTAAGTGAACAGTGATTTGGACATATCTGTGTTAACTGCCTGTCCAAAATAAAATAACAATAAATTCAAAAGCTAAGAAAAATCGTTTTTACACAAAAAACATGTCTAAGATGCACATGAAGGGTTTTCTGATAAGCTTTCTTGGAAAAACGCTGTCGTTGCTAAACGATGCGTAAATAAATTGTCATACAAATTTGCAAGCGAGGTAAAAACTACAAATTTCCAATAAGGGTATCAATAATTTATGAGTAAATTTACGGTCGGAACCGGAGTTTATCCATACTACCTATATACTACTGTAATTTATTCCATTACTTCACCCTATTTAAAAGTTCCTAACCTGTCAACCCCCATTATAACCATGATTTTTCTTGTATGCATAACCATATGTTGGACTGCTGCTGCAACCCCATCTCACGCATCAAATGTGTGACGTATTTGGGCGTCAAGGTTGATGAACACTTTTCTTGGACGCATCATGTAGATTATATTTATAGCAAACTTAAAGTCCTTTTGGGAAGATTTTATTACTTGAGATTTAAAGTGCCTTTGCATATACTTAAGTATTTATATGTATCCCTAGTGGAATCAATCATTGGTAATGCTCTTGATTGCTATGGATTAACGACTAAAACTAATTTAAACAAGCTAGAATGTATGCAAGTAAGATTCCTAAAATTGTTAGTTACTAATAAAGTTAAAGATAAGAATAAAAAGGATTATAGGAATTTGTTCAAAATTTGTAATATTTTACCAGTGAGCCTTAAGCATAAATATTTATTAGTATTAAATAATCACGGCTGTCGAGAGCATACCCAATCACAATTACACCGTCATGATGCTTGTGATACCAGGTCGATGTCGGCTGGCAAGTTTGTTGTGCCAAGGGTGTTTAATTACTACGGCGATAGGTGTCTCCAGAAACGCCTTCCCTATATACTCAACAGCCTGCCCTCTGACATCAGACAGGAAGCCATTAAAGCAAAGATTGGTAGAAAGCTGTATAGTTACCTTATTAAAAACATATAGTAATTTAGGATACTTTATAGTGTTTAGTTTTCATTATAGATTTAATAAGAGAGTAGAGATTACTCGATCCACAGTCAAACTGTGCAAACGGTTTTGTGGGACGTATGTTCCTATATACATGTTGTAATTTCATCTTTTTAATAAATAAATAAAATACTAAATACACGTAAAAAGTATTGTAACTTTACCTCAACGCAATCACATGTGTTTATAGCTTGTCTACTAATTCTAATTTTAATTAATGACTTCACTACTGTTAAGGTGTATTTCGCCAATGTCAGAAATTTATAGACACTCTCATGGACTTATTAGAGAAAAAAGTCCATGATTAATACACGCGAGGGCAATTTTATGTTCGGTAATTAATTAATTAATTCTCTTTTGGATTAAACAGAAGCACATGGGGTTAGCTCCACACGCTTCTGTCAACGTCAAGTCCTTATAGCTTGTCAAATAAGACCTACAATAGGTATTCCCAAGTATCAATAAGGTTTGTGTAAAAGTTGGATCATTTTTAGGGTTCCGTAGTCAAACCCTTATAGTTTCGCCATGTCCATCCGTCCTTCCGTCCTTCCGTCCGTCCGTCCGTCCGTCCGCCCGCAGCCTAGCGCAGAGAATATTAGTACTAGAAAGCTGTAAATTGCATGAATATACATATTACGATAAATATACATATTTTGACGACACGGTGGCCTAGTAGGGAGTGACCCTGCCTCCGAAGCCAGCGGTCCTGGGTTCAAATCCCGGTAAGGGCAGAAATTTGTGTGATGAGCGCGATTATTTGTTCCTGAGTCTGGGATGTTTCTATGTATTTAAGTACGTATTTCTCTATATAAGTATGTTTATCGTTGTCTAGTACCCATAGTACAAGCCTAGAGCTTAGTTTGGGACTAGGTCAATTTGTGTGACATTGTCCCGTGATATTCATTTTTTTATTAATTAGTCAGGCCAACAAAGTGGTATAATAAAATGAGTATTTAAAAATTATTAAAAAATAATATAAAATAGGGTAACGTAGCGTGGGGATGTATTTTTTTTCTCGTTTACCGCATAGTGTGGGGTGTCGTTAAATAGGTAATTCAAAAAAATGTGAGTTTGTACAAAACATTTTTCGAACAAGGGATCCGTTTATGAAATATTAAGCTTTAAAGCGCTTTTTTTTTAGTTTCAAGTAACCCCCCCCCTCCCTTCCTATAGCCAAAACTACAGATATTAAACATCAGAAAAAAAACTTAAATGACACATAACGAATTTAAAAGGAAAACTCTCATGACTAAGTAGACATCTTTGGTTATTGAGATGCGATTAAAGTGTTTATAAAAACTCTAAAAAGACTTGTTAATAATTGTGGAGCACTAGAAGCCTTTATTAACTTAGTCGCCTCTTACGACATCCGCGGGAAGACATGGAGTGGCACTATTCTAACCCGGCAACCACACAGGAGCACGGGAGTTTGATTACATTTACATTATATAGTCGGGAAAATTTAATTTTACAAATTCAATTAATATTATTTATACATAATTTAATTATTGTTTTTGTACCTACGTAAATTTTATAGAGTATATTTAACATTACCTACTGGAAAAAATCGCAAATTACCGTTTTCTTCGCAAGGGGTGTATTTAATTTATCCATCATTTACAGAACAATTAAGTACAGTACATCTCTACTGACCATTCTTAATACTTGCTACTGAAATGTATCAATTTTGAACCTTATATATTCATGACTAGAGTCTTATCTAGAATAGAGACTTGTTGCACATTATGCAAACGCTATGTACCGAGGTATGTCAGGCCTGTCCGAAATACTCGGACGCGTGCGACAAAGGGCTCTAGGCGACAGGCGCCATACGCCCACTCGGACACAGGCCACGGGTCGGTGCTTTATTAGCTACGGAATTATAGCGACGAATTTTTGCTTCTGGATCACCCTGTAGCTTTAAATTTGCTTCTCGAGCGCGCGAAGCGAGGCATATTGACGTTTGTTTCAAAATAACTTGAGTTTTGTTGATTAGATCTATATGAAACTGTGTAAGAGAGCAGAGCACTTATTACAAATTACTTTATTTATATAAATCTTGTTGTTTAATTAGAAGGAGAAAAGCGAATGCAATGTATGCTGTCTAGCTAAACCAGTCCATGGGTCCACAGAAAACCAGCGTCGTACTCCCAATAGGTGGTACGACACATAGCTGAGTGGATACCTTTTTCGCAGCGCTGTCATTGAACTGTTATTTCTTCTTGTTAGATTTAAGAATTTAATTATATTGTACGCAATAGATAACTATGTAAAAAGCGAAATAAATATTTTCTATTCTATTCTTATATTGCGGTAAATATCACTTAAGTTCGAACGAGAGGAGAATCGACATTTAAAAATATATATACGTTTTACAGTTTATTCGAACACATTTCGTTGTTTAGGGCAAATAATATATTTGTATTAAGAATTACAAGGATTCCCAAACCAATCTCTTTTGATTCTGAAACAGCATGAAAAATTTACAAAAAGTATTAAAAAGTTATATTATGCCAGTTTGAGGGCTGAGGAATCTTTGAAAGAGGTTGGATACGACACTTCTATCTATTTGAATGTCATCCTGGGCAAGAGAATTTCGAACTCACGAAATAAATAGTATTTTTTGTTGGTACAGATAATTGTAGGATAGATAAAAAATATAAGAGTGAGTGAATTAGATGAAAGACCGATGATTGAATGAAAGGGTTGGATAGGCTGACAAGAATGAGTGAGTGAGCGAGACAGATGACGACTAGGAGAGTGATAGGAAGTGTGCGCTGAGCTAGTTTTATTTTAATAATTTCTTTTTACGTAAATCCATAGAAAACGATTAAAAAAAAAGGTAAAAGTTGTTTATTCAGTAAGTAGGCCGCACGGGCACTTTTACAAGTCAAAACTCTACCTATACTAGCGCTTCAAAGAGAGACCACTGCTGAGAAGAAGCGCCACAAGAAACTCAACTGACAGTTTTTTTTTATATTATTGTGCGTTTATCCTAAAGCCCAGAAATTACCGATTTATATATCATCACTTAGCATATATTGAATAGTACATTAAAATTTCGTGAACACACTGTATTTTCAATAATCGAATTACAGTGTGTTACCAAATATCAGAATTTCAGAACTAAATTTTATTCGGCGCAATCAGCAGGGACTCACCTAGTGACAGAAGCCGTAAACAGAACATCATTCCACAGATGCCGAATGAAGGAAACATCCGTAGAACCTCCACGCAGCGCTATGGGCTCATTATTGAACTCATACACTAAGGGACATAGTGTGATCAGCAACTGTTTACCTCTAAGCAGCTTGGAAAATATCCAAAATAAAATTTTAGAGGACAGCTATATTGATATAGACACGACTTTGCTTATTCTTGTAGGAAATAGAGGGAATGTAAACAAAAATAAACTAATTAATTTTTTTGAAACTTTGAATAGCCTTAGTGTGAAAAAAATCATATTGTTTACATTCCCTTATTGTAATCAGTTGTCACAGTTGGAAAATGACATAAGATATAATTTAAATGTAACACACAATGTGTACATATAATAAAAAAATTGACATTATTGACTCTAACAATTATGTTAGCAATTATTATATTTTAACAAAAGGTAAATTTTACCTGCCTAATTATTTTAAGAAACAGATGTCGCTATCCTATTTTTTTGACATTTCAGCCAAGAATTTGGCTCCTGCTGCTATTCAGCAACCTGACAGGTTTTTGGAACATGTTCCAATTACTATCAATCATTTAAATTAAATGACAAGACAACAGAGGAGCTCAACCCTGGCAACCAAAATTGTAATAAATATAAGGACAAATTTAGCAGCAAAGTATCTAATTATATCACTCTGGTTCACCAGAATATTCAATGTATAAGGAGTAAAGACCTGCAAGTCGAGTTATTTCTTAATAGTAATAGCATTGATATTTTATGTATAACGGAACACTGGCTAACTAGTAACGAAGCTATGTTTAATTTTATCAACCACCAGGTCGGCAGTTTATTTACTAGAAATAGCTCGATACATGGCGGGTCGTTAATCATATTAAACAATAAATTAAAATTTAAAGACCGTAAGGACATTGTGTCCTTATCTGTTGAACGAATATTAGAACTCGCTGCAATAGAGTTAGAGCAATTCATAGTTGTATGTGTATATAGGCCACCATTAGGCAATTTCGAAATTTTTGAGAAGATTATGGAAACTGTTCTAATAAAATTATCTTATTCGAGAAAAAAAACAATTATATGTGGAGATTTTAATGTAAATATTTTAGAAAACAGTCCACTAACCAAAAGATTAATAAATCTTTTCAAATCTTTCGGCCTGACACATACTTTTTTGGAGCCAACTAGAGTTACTGACACTAGTGCCACGTGTATTGATAATATTTTTACTGATATAATTCCTATTGGTAAGAGTGTGATCAGCAACCTGGAATCGGATCATTTGGGTCAATTAATTAAATTCAAATCCGTATCGAATAATATTCCAAAAAAAGAAATTACTTTTGTGCCAATAACTGCAGACCGTGTGGAAAGAATGAGACATAACCTAGTGCATAATTTGCCCTTTCTAACAACTGATAAGGGACCCAATGACATGTACAACTCATTCTTTCACACATTCATAAAACAATTTAACGCAGTATTTACATCCAAATCGGTTGTGGTTGGTGGTGCAAAGGTTTTCAGTGACTGGGCTACTGCGGACTTACATAAGCGTAGAAGAATACTGTATCAACTATATGAGGAACGGAGGTATAACGCGAGTGAGGAGTTTAAGGAACATGTCAAACAGTATTCTAAGCAATTCAAGATAGACTGCCGTATAACTAAGCGAAATTTTTTAAGTAACAAAATCTTGAATAGTTCTGATGTTATTAAAACGACCTGGAAAATAATTAATGAAGAAACAGGTCGCCGAAAAAAGAACATTAACGACTATCGTTTAAAAGTAGATGGTAAAATAATAGATTCCAATCCAGATATCGCAATTGAATTTGAAAAGTTTTTTACCGATATACCAGTGTCCACGACTAAGTGCTTGAACTCTTCGCCTGCGTCTGCCATTGTACTTTTAGAAGATAACGTGCCTGAATGCAGTATATACTTTGAATTCAAGCGCGTTACTGCCTTGGATGTAATTAAGGCATTCAACTCAATCAATATAAAGAAAACCAGTGACCTTTGGGGAGTGTCGGTCCATGTACTCAAATCCTTAATTGAAGTCATAGCATCTGACTTAATGGTCGTATTTAATCACTGTGTTGATTGTGGTGAGTTTCCTGATCTTATGAAACATAGTAAGATAATTCCATTATTCAAAACGGGTAGTACTTTTGACCCCACAAATTTTAGACCAATATCCATACTACCCACTTTCAGTAAAATATTTGAGAAATTGATTTTGTCACAGTTAGCGGAACATTTTCGGTATAGTAATTTATTACACAATAAACAATTTGGTTTTACTCGGGGTCGCTCGACAACCGAAGCTGGTGTTGAGTTGATTAAAACCATTTTTAATGCCTGGGAAGGGTCACAGGATGCTTTAGGTATTTTTTGTGATCTGTCCAAGGCCTTCGATTGCGTTAACCATGACACATTGATCAGGAAACTACACCACTATGGAGTTAGAGGTACTGCGCTAAACTTAATAAAAACGTACTTATACGGGAGAATACAAAGGGTAGACGTGAATGGAGTACGATCACCTGGGTCATTGGTCTCAATGGGCGTACCACAGGGCTCAATATTGGGTCCATTTTTATTCCTCATCTACATAAATGACTTACCTTACCTTATAAAGGACAACCATGATATAGTCTTGTTTGCTGATGATACGTCACTTGTGTTCAAAGTTAAACGACAACAGCAGTTTAATGTCAATGTAAACAATGCTATATCAAAAGTAGTCGATTGGTTTAGTGTTAATAATTTATTACTGAATGAGAAAAAGACGAAATGTATAAAGTTCATGACTACTAATGTGAAAAATAGTCAAACTACTGTAACTATTAAAAATGACAAACTAGACCTAGTTAATGATACAGTGTTTCTTGGTATAACGTTAGACTCCAAGCTCCAATGGGGTCCTCATCTTGCTGGATTGGCGGGTAGACTCAGTTCTGCAGTTTTTGCAGTTAATAAGATTCGGCAATTAATAGACTTAGATACCGCTCGATTAGTTTATTTTAGTTACTTCCATAGTATTATGTCATATGGTATTTTACTGTGGGGTAGTGCTGCTGATGTAAATAGCATCTTTGTTCTGCAGAAGAGGGCTATTCGTGCTGTCTACAAGATGGGCCAGAGAGACTCGCTTAGAGATAAGTTTAAAGAAATTAACATATTGACCATGCACAGTCAATACATTTATGAAAACATTATGTATGTTCATAAAAACATCGCTAAATTTAGAAAGAACTGTGACATACATAATGTTAATACCAGAAATAAATATAAGCTTGCAGTGCCCTTCACGCGGCTCCATAAAATAAAAAACTCTTTTATGGGTAATTGTATTAGGTTCTATAATAAGCTCCCAAGTAATGTTACTGAACTATCAGTAAATAAATTTAAGAGTTACGTCAAGCGTAAACTAATTTCTAAAGCATATTATAGTATTAAAGACTATATTAATGATAACAATGCTTGGGACTGAATTGCTTGTAATAAAATGTTTAGTCCTTACGACAAAAGGTTGCGAACGTCGAATAAAAAAAGACATCCGACAGAGTTTCTTACAGGTTCTTCTCTGATCGGTCGCGATTTGAACCTGCAGTCAATTTAGGCTAACTCGCTACTATGACGTTTCAAAAGAGTTTATTATTTGTAAACCTACTTGAATAAAGATTATTCTGATTCTGATTCTAAAGGAGAATGCCCATATAATGCCTGGAATGTACAGAGATAACCTATATGCCAAAAAACATGTTATAATTAAATATAAATATACTCATTAAATTGAAGTCTCATAATGATGGGAGTATTATGTACATTTTTAATAGACTTTTACTTGAACATATACTCATGTTTACTCGTATCTGCAATATTATAAATGGCGTGAGACGTCACTTCCATATAAATAACACTATGATGCTAAGGTGCTGGTAGACGTTATACCTATATTTAGTCCTTACGACAAAAGGTTGCGAACGTCGAAAAAAAAAGACATCCGACAGAGTTTCTTACAGGTTCTTCTCTGATCGGTCGCGATTTGAACCTGCAGTCAATTTAGGCTAAGTCGCTACTATGACGTTTCAAAAGAGTTTATTATTTGTAAACCTACTTGAATAAAGACTATTCTGATTCTGATTCTGATTCTGCAGGCCAGAACTGGGTGATTCTCTAAAACGTAAAGCTCCGCTGGGCAACCGAGCTCTTGTGCCTCAATTTGGCACCAGAGCTAAAATGTGTTGCGTACGCTTCGACGGGACTACTTAAACTTGCCGGATAAACGTTCACCTTTGCGTTCTACGCAGCGCTGTGTTGAGAGAATCACCCACAGTACGGCTAGCACAAGTTGTATTTTCTCGCTTGTCGCTTAGTGCATTTCTATATTTCTATATATATTTTTTTTCTTTTTTTTTTAATATATTTAATGAACTACCGAGCGAACTCATTAATGATTTAGACGGAATAAAGCCAAATGTATTTAAGTCTAAATTAAAAAGTTTTATATGTCAAACTAAATTTAAATTAACTAGTGCGTAGATTAAAAATATTCTGTTAAGTGTTACTTGTGAGCGTTATTGATTAAATGAATTCCAGGAGTAAGTGCCGAAAAACTGCTCTGTACTTTGGCACGATTATAGAATAAGAAAACATGTAATGCTTAAAGTAAATAAATATATTTAAATTTTTTTTTTTTCAATTTATCATTACAGGCTAGGTAGAAAGAGAGATCCGAGCGACAAACAAGTCGCGGACAACGTACGCTAGCCCTCCTGACCTACTAAGCACAATGTACATCGCACTCGCTCTTTACACACGTGCAGAGAACAGACACATTTGCTTGTTAGGGTTCCGTACCCAAACGAGACCCTATTACTAAAACTCCGCTGTCGTCTGTCTGTCCGTCTATCACCAGGCTGTATCTCATGAACCGTGATGGCTAGACAGTTGAATGTTTCACAGATTATGTATTTCTGTTGCCGCTATAACAACAAATACTAAAAATAGAATAAAATATATATTTAAGAGGGGCTCCCATACAACAAACGTGTTTTTTCGTCGTCTTTTGCTCGACATAAATAACGGCAACAGGTACACGCTTGAAGTATTCACAGAATATTAAGTTGTATATTAAATTGAAGAATAAATATTTAAAAAAATATATATATATTTATTCCCATACAACAACCGTGATTTTCCGTTTTTTGCTCGATCTCAATACAGACCCGTGGTTGTATAGATAATGGTACGGAACCCTACGTGCGCGAGTCCGACTCGCACTTGGCCGGTTATTTTTTGTTTGAAAAATACTAAACACACTTTTGAATTAATAAGCCGTTGATCAAAATAAGGCTTGTTGCCGTGAAATGGGAACTTTTTTATGCCATAAAGAAGGCAAACGAGCTCACGCCACCCGATAGTAAATGGGATCTGTGACTCATAAACATATGCATTCACAAGACTACAATCTTAAGACTGCAAATGCGCTGCCAGCCCTGAGGGAGGACTAAGATGGAATGCCTCAATGGTAAAAAAAAAAACCGGTTGCTTGACGCGAACATAGCTGCTTAGCGACAGGTTAAAACAAAACACAAGGTTAAGCAATGGTGGTGGAACCCTTTGGGTACGGAACCTTGAAAACAGCCTAAACAAACACAATTACATTTTTGTAAATCTATTGTAGCCCAAGACACCGAAGTATGATCTCATCGAACAAAAAACATATTCGCGTCTCTCTCATTCCAGTTCTATCACACATTGTAATGGATGACCTTCGCATCTGAACGGACTGACTAAGTCGGACTGTGAAAACATGCCAAAATGTAATATTTACATACGAGTACATACGCATACATAACATCACGCCTTCGTTCCCAGAGTGGGGAAGGCAGAGCTACAGAAATACCAACAACTCTAAAAAAACTTGTTAATAATTGTGTAACCACATTTTGCACAATCAGGCTAAGATGTTTTCCAGTGTATTAGTGACAGGTTGCAAGCCCATCGCCTGATAATGGTGGCCTCTTGTTTTACAGAAACTCATTTCATAGTAGGTATCACTTCGTAGCAGGGATCGTTACCGGTATTCTGACTACCAGTTTTAAATGAGGTATTACCGGTTATAATTGACTTTCACTATTTATACCGCTAAAGCTCTGATTAGCGGTATAATGAATACCGGTATTCAAGTTTATTATCGGTTTAGACAATTGACAACAATACCCCTTTTTGATACATTACCCCTAAAAACCATAACCAGTGATACCTGTCAGTGTCAATATTCTCGTTTATGTATATGTAAATGTTTTCGGTGCTCTTACAAAAAACTTAGACTCGCCCTAGACAAGTCTGGAATTACAGTTCATTAAAGTCTAATTGACATCTCACTTATCAGTCACAATGAATAACGGTATTGAATACAGGTTTTTAATACTGTTAATAGTGAATACATAGCGATAAAAACAAAAGCGGAATGACAACAATACCTCTCATTCGAATATAGGTATTATTTTTTAGCGGTAATAATTTGACAATGTAAATACAGGTATTAAATAAAACCGGTTTTACAATCCCTGCTTCGTAGAATTTTCATTTCATAGAAAATAAATTTCTGCTGAAACCTTAATGTTTCAGATTATCTTAAGCATGAATTACATAGGTTAGGTTACACCTGTAACCACCAAAAAAATTCTGAAAACATTAAGGTTACAGCAGAAATTAGCTCTATGAAATGAAAATTCTGCGTAGTGATACATTCTATAAAATGAGTTTGTGTAAAACAGAGTATAATACTGCAAGCCGTTATTCCCTCCTCTTACGACATCCACGGGAAGACATGGAGTGGCACTATTCCAACCCGGCAACCACACGGATAATAAGAATAATATGTAATTAGTTATATGGTTTAGGCCAAGCATTATGATTACTAGATATGAGTTCTAGATAACGAAATAAACATAAAAAAAAATTACACTATGATCAGAATCGTGCTAACTATATATTTTTATCACACAAAATATCAAACACACCTAAAGTTTTTTACACCCTGAATAGATAAATAAATACATAAGTAAGATGGGAGTGGCATGAAAGTCGTATAAATGCAGTGGAAATGCGCTCTTTGCGTAGTATGTGTGGTGTGAAACGGTTTGAGAGAGTAAGGAATGACAACATCAGAGAGAGGTGTGGACTGAAAGAAGATGTTGTGACTAAGATTGAAAAGGGCATGCTTCGATGGTTCGGTCATTTGGAAAGGATGGATGACAAAAGATTGACGAAAGAAATATACAGTGCGATAGTGAGTGGAAGGGTCGGAAGGGGCCGCCCTAGGCGCACTTTTTTTAATCAAATCGGGAAAATACCCGGGGAAATATCGGAGTAGGCCCGTGTGGTTTCCGGGTTAGAATAGTACCACTCCATGTCTTCCCGTGGATGCCGTAAGAAGCGACTAAGGTAATAAAGTCTTGTAGTACTGTTAGGCGATGGGCTTGCAACCTGTCACTAATACACTAGTAAACATCTCAGCCTACTTGTGCAAAATGTGGTTACAGAATTATAAACGTATCTTTTTAGAGTTGTTGGTGTTTCTGTAGCTCTGCCTACCCCACTCTGGGACTGAAGGCGTGATGTCATGTATGTAAGTATGTATGTATGTAAGTAAGACGATTGGAAGGTATTCAAGACCTGAAACAGATATTTGTGCTCATCACACAAATATTTGCCGTTACTGGGAAAGTAATCCCGAGGTGCTTGACCTCACTCCCCCAGTTAGAGCGACTGTTATGTTGTGTCAAAATAATAAATAACATAATGTACGAGTAAGTTGTGTACAGACAGCAATACAACTTAATCATTTTAAAGTCATTAGCAACAAAACTAAAAAAAAATTAAAGATCGTTTTAGACGTCAGTAAAAAAACAGTATCCTACGAATCAACAAAACATCCATTAATGAACATATGGAACTTAAAATATAAATATTAATATTATTGTAATTTTAGTTTTAACATTTATTTGACATCACATCAGATAAGTGACCTGTACTAAGTTGTTGTTAAGGTTGTTACAATTATTTGTGTTTTTGTTTTATATTGTTACTATTAGTAGGTATTTATTTAGACACTATACATTTTATTTCATATTTTTAAAATGCAAATTTATGAAACACAACCATTATTAAACATACGTGAATTAATCAAAATGTCTGAGCGTGAGTCATCTACATAAATATCACGTAATCTCAAAAACTACACGAATTCAAATACAGTTTTCACTAATACCTTTATTAAAAACCGAGGAGTCACTACCTATTTTAGTAACATTGAAATTGCAACCTTGTCGGCTTAACTGTAAGGTGCCTTTTATATTTGGTTTTATGTCCTTAAATACAAACCTTGGGATCCGGGAGGCCATTAAAAATTAACTAGATAAAAACCCACTATATAATGGAATGGAGGTTAAGAGATCCTTTGAAGGGATAAATTCGCATTTGTTTATCCCTGCTATGTGTTTGTATTTTTTTAAGTGTTATATTTTTCGTTCGTAGTTTAGTGTAGTGTTTACATACATTCATACACAATAGCGATCTCTACTTTCTCACCTGATATGTCTTAAACGGCCTGATCAATTTTCCGTGAAACCTAGTTAAGAACCACCCTAATACAACCTAGGTATACGATTATCCCAACTTTTGCAAACAACTTTTTACCGTATGAAAATGAATAAATTAATTTTATATTAATCATCACAAAACTCGTCCAGAAAAGGATATTTGTATCGAAAAACCCCCCTCCAAATGCCACTGACAGACACACAGATACACATGTTAAACTAATAACACCCTCTGTTTTCGTATGGGGTTAAAAAGGAAGGAATTTAGCAAAGCGGCTAACGGGTCCACTCCCGCTTCCGAGTTACCAATAGAGCCTATAACTGGCATCAAAAAAACTGTTATTCCATTAACAAAGCACCGGAATTCACAATGGCGACACTTGAAATTCTGAACGCGACTCGTGGCCTGCACCAATCAACCCATGGTGCTATTATGAACACGGAGATGAGGTCGATATCGAATTAACAATTTCGTACTCTTTGTTGCACACGGCACGGGTAACAAATTAAGGAAACCAACAATTTACGTCATTGTCATCTGTTAAACGACCATATTTTATCTGATCTTACAGATGAGCCCTTTCATAAACAGTTCGACCGTCTAAGATCTATTGTGCATTACTCTTACACTCAGCTGTTCCAAAGTATGATCAAATTAAAATCAAAATGCTTAGCCAGGCCTAGCAATCACAGTCAGAATCAAAATTTAAATCAAAATAAATGTGTCAAAAAATTTATAAGTTTATAACATTAAAAATTTCATTAGGTACTGTATAACAAATTAATTTTAATACTATACTATAAAGAATAGGACTATAGCGCGTATTTTGGCAATGTGCCAAATGCACTGTTCTAATGTATGCTAATATTTATCATCTACAATAATAAACTAACGTCTCATCCGTGCCTTTAGTCTGCGAACAACACATTAAAGCGCAACACACAGATCGCGGGTGCGGTCCGCGTCCGCCCCGCGCAATACCCTCTGTGTGTCGTCCTTCATGTAGAGGAGTGGGTCCCAACCTAGCTATTTAGCGACCAAGGACCATTTAATTTAAAGCAATAAATTACGAAACATATTTCTTTAAAAATATAATTTGGAATATCAGCTTTTCCCCGCCAGGAACACAATTTCCAATATTCAAGCTACATTTATATAATAGTAAAAAATTGTATCATTTGTTAAGAAGGTATCGAAAAAAAAAATGCATGGTTTGTTATAAGTACATTACTCTCACAATTTTCTATAGATTATTTCAGTTGATATTTTTATTGAAGTCGGGATTTTTATAAAAATGACATCAGAATTCCTCAAGAAAAATCTTTATAATGGCAATTAAAATGTCTTTTTTTATTACATAATTTTGTTTGGACCCTGCCGTGGACCCACCACTCCCTAGCCTCTCGCAGACCATCGTGATCCGTGGACCGCCACCGGAAGGCCCGTCCCGCGGCCGTCCCGCGCCCGCGTTTTGTGTGTTTTGCGCTTGAAACCGTTCCACAGAACTGCATTAAGTATTACTCGATTCCCGTGTTAATCGACTCGATTTTAGTGGTGGTAGGATCCTGTGCAGGGTCCGTCCGGATCGCTACCACCATCTTATCCATTAACCACCCGCCAAGCAACAGTGTTCGCATTGTTGTGTTCCGGTGTGGGGATAAGACAACCGGTGAAATTACTAGCATAGAGGCATTCCATCTTAGTCCTCAGGGTTGGCAACATATTTGAGGTCTTAGGATTATAGTCTTGAGAATTCAAATGTCTATGGGTCTCAGGTTCCACTTACCATCAGGTGGCCTGAGTGCTCGTGTGCCTTCTCCTAAACATAAAAAAAAAAAAAAAAAAAAAATGTCAGAATACATAATCGATGTTTTTATAGTTTGGGGTGGTGATGGTATACAGAGCCCGTCCAGATCTCTACCACCATCTTTACTGTAGTGTTCTGCGAGCTAATTATGGTCGCGTTTGTCGCTATAGATAAAACTTCCCTCACTTTCTGACATGTAATTTTATTAAAAAAAACTTTTCGTCTTTCTTCCTATAGTTACTGTGTTCTTCTAGTACCTACCTACTTACTTAATCAGAGCAGCTTACACAAGTTGTATTTTCTCGCTTTCCGCTCAGTGCTCTCTATCGTTACAGGATAGATAGAAAGGGATATCCGAGTAAAGAGTACTTCAGGTAGAATTACCAACTTAGCCCTCCGAGTCTAAAAGTTTAGTCCCCCAACTGAGCGCAAATAACACCATATATATTATAGATATGGTCTTATAGGGTCTCCCCACACCTATCGACTCTGAATCGGCAAAACACTCTTTATGTCTACGCAATGAGAGCGAAAAGACGTCGAATCGGCTTGGCTGACATCGGCCGGCGACGGCAGAGCCGTCTTTAATTTCGATCTATAAAGATGTGTTTATATATACCAAGTACAGTCATCAACATACCTTGTTCTAAAATTGTCTAACGCGATGTTGCCAACACAGCGTGGATACAAATCATATTTCACTGCCAATTCAAGATCCAAATCTTTACACCATTGCCAAGAAACTTTGGTCTTTTGGGAGAGTTAAGTTCTTTATACATTTTAGAATATTAGGGAACTTTTCAAGAAAATGAGAGGTGTTGTTATTTATAAGAGAAGTTAAACGAGCCACCGCACATGGGCGCCCACAAAACCAGGAAAGCAAGGACCGTTTTCGTTACGGTATAAACGGTACGGTAGCGGTATTGGATATCGATACCGCTTCGTTATAAAAATACCGATTGAAATTAAGGTTGCCACTCGTACTATAATAAATGGTTTTGTACTATATTTTATACTTTATAATATATGAAAGACCTAAAGTACGGTAAAATACTTGATTTTTAAGAAACTTTTGGCCCTACAACTCACCATATACATAAACAGTGTGTGTCATCCATACGAACATATATTTTGACAACAGTTAATATGCATCCTAATTAACATAAAAACATGTGTACCTATTGTTAACATAATGTGTACTTTTTTTTCATACTGACTAATTCGCCACGCAATGTATCGGTAACAAAGCTAACAACTGACACTAACATTTGATTGCTTGTACCTAACTCCTTTTCCTCTTTGCATTACATTGCTCCTCGAGAAAATTTAAAACATTAATAACTCTCCATTAGAAAAGGTAATTGATATATTTCTTCGATAAAACCGTTCACAGCATCTAAAGCTATCGCTACATAGAATTCATGTTCTTATGTCATGTCACACACTGTATATCTTGATAAGAAAGGTGGCAACCCTAGTTGAAATATAAAGGTCTCCTATCGGTATAAAATAAAGATATCAATATTTTTCATAGGCGTAGGTACTTAAACCAATCTTAAAACGGTAGTGGGCCGGTATTATTTCGGTACAAAATTTCGATCGTAACTTTAAAATTAGACGTCGGTACTTGGCACTTACTCGTTTCTGGGACATTTACTTACCGACTGTACTTTTTTTGGACTCTGGACGGATGAAATAGTTTATTTGCTGAACATGGGTTATGACAGGTTTTTATAAATTTGTTGAGCATGCAAAATTATATCTTTAGTTGCACTTAATATCTCTCGCATTTCATACCTAAAGAATATTCTTAATCCTTAACTTAACCTAGTATCTGTTAACAGTTTTAATATTAAAAAATCACTCACAGAGTAAACACATAGTTCACACAGCCAAATATGCAGTTTTGTTTTAAACATTTTAAAAGGTAAGTTTTTATGTCCCTAGGAAGCTTAATTGAATATTTTCAGACACATGAAGTAGGGACTGCGCAACGTTTGTTTAAGGCGACATTTGGGCGTGAACAGTAAGTTCCGCTGCATTGATATCGTCGTCTTACTTTACTCAAACTCGTATCTGCTTATTCTTTTTGCGGTTGGTAATTTCATTTACATTCAGTAATACTTAGAAGCAATAAGTTTACCAACAGCAAAAATAATATACAGATACGAGTTTGAGTAATTAAGGCGACGGTATGTGGTTATAATTTTTGACATCACAATTTCGTGAAATCAGACAATCAAGACCATCCTAATGAGTCCAAATACGGTGGGTCTACTTTAAGTACAGCGGAGATCCTGTCACCACCTTCCGACTCCGTCATCAGACCAGCTCGATGATGCCATATTATTGTATCGTCATCGAAGTTACGTAGGTATGCCAAATTTCAGCTCAATCGGTCCCCAGGAAGTGGTTCAAATCTTCCTTGCAAGATTTAACCCGAATGTATGTAACATACAAACATTGCATGTTAATAAAAAGCTTGTAAAAAAAGAACAAGCAATGAATTATAATATAAAATATCATCACTACTTTGAAAAAACCTCGCATCTCATATTTCATGGTGTACGATTTTTAACTTATTTATCTTCAAGTTAAGGTTTAAACTCGTACATCACGAAATTCGAGGTTTTTTTCAAAGTAGTGACGATAATGTTTTTTGAAAATACTTGGCTTATCTTCTCCTGGAAAACTGTGCTTATTTTCGTACTCGCCTTTTAAAGCCCTTAATTTTAATACCCCATTTGAGTGTCTTGGAACTTTTTTTTTAGCAATCGTATTAAATCGCATAAAATCCGCTATTTTATTTTTATTACCAGGTTAATGTACCCAGTGACCCTCGCGCCACCAAGACGAATGTAATGAATGTATCATTTATCGAAATCGGTTGAGCCGTTGAGTAGTTACGAGCGGACATAGAAACGGACGTACATACATACAGGTCCAACACATTACCCTCCTTTTGGGCTTCGCCGCAGTCGGGCAAAAAGGTAAAAAAAAAGTTGTTTAGGTATTCAATAAGTAGGCCACATGAACACTTTTACACGTCAAAGAGTATAAACTCTATAAAAAATTGTCTCGATCAGGCACTGACTTGTTATCCGCAAGCCTTCAGAAACCAGTCGCGAAGTAAATTGACATACCATTAACAACTTTTACCCACTTTTTCGTCCTAAATTATAAAGTCTAAGTAGCTATCAGATTTGTTTTAACTGCATGATTGATGGACGGGTTGAACTTGATCCATTAGAGTCCGATAAACGGAAGATTGATTGGTTTTCTTAACACGTTCAATGCCGCCGCTCCAAATGTTGGCACTCTCAGCAGCGCCGGCGCATTTTAAACTCTCGATCGTGACTCAGTTGACTGAGTGAGTGTACAACGTCAGTACACAACGCACACGTGCACCGGACGCGTGCACGTCTACGTGCTCGGCCTTTATTGACCCTGCCTATGAAGCTACAGGTTCCGGGTTCGATTCCATATGGGCAAATATTTATGTAACACTTTATTATACAAAAGGAAAACCAAAACAATACAATGAATAATAATACAAAAGATGTACAAAGGCTAACGTATCCCTTTAAGGGATCTCTTCCAGCTAACCCTTGAGAGATTAAAAAAAGTGAAAGGTTGTGCATCGAGTTTTTTTGTTTATGTTAAGGAGAAGGCACACGAGCACTCAGGCCACCTGATGGTAAGTGGAATCTGAGACCCATAGACATTTCAATTCTCAAGACTATAATCCTAACACCTCAAATGCGTTGCCAACCCTGAGGACTAAGATGGAATGCCTCTATGCTAGTAATTTCACCGGTTGTCTTATCCCCACACCGGAACAATGCGAACACTGTTGCTTGGCGGGTGGTTAATGGATAAGGTGGTGGTTAATACCTAGTTTTCTGTTTAGTTCTTAGTTTATTTCAGTAATTTTAACGCTTCATTAAATAGCTTGAGTTTGGTGTCAATACCGAACTCAAGGTTTATTTGTGTTTAGAATAGATCAAGCGAATTTGTAATAATGACGTAAGAAGTTGTAATGTGTTACCGCATGACGCACACGTAGCGTCACAACTCCATAAAAACAACCACTATGGGCACTGACCGTGTTAAGCATATTCCCACGTAACGAATACATTTTCTTAACAATTATTCCGTTTTTAGAACTCAATGAAATTCTACTAGCTTCGCCAAACAGCAGTGACTGATCGCATTAGTGTGTTCCAGATAAAACAAAAGGTGTATGTTTAAGGGTTCCGTAGTCAAACTAGGAGTGGTGGTACGGACGGACCCTGTGCAGGGTCCGTCCGGATCGCTACTACCATCTTATCCATTAACCATCCGCCAAGCAACAGTGTTCGCATTGTTGTGTTCCGGTGTGGGGATAAGACAACCGGTGATATTACTAGCATAGAGGCATTCCATCTTAGTCCTCAGGGTTGGCAGCGCATTTGAGGTCTTAGGATTATAATCTTGAGAATTCAAATGTCTATGGGTCTCAGATTTCACTTACCATCAGGTGGCCTGAGTGCTCGTGTGCCTTCTCCTTAACACAAAAAAAAAAAAAAAAAAAAAAAATAGGAACCCTAATAGTTTCGCTATGTCAGTCCGTCGGTCCGTCCGTCCGCCGCTTAGCTCAGAGACTCTTAGTTGGTACTAGAAAGCTGTTATTTGGTATGAATGTACATATTAGCAGTGATCGGAATAGGTAGTGCAATTTTGCGAGACTTCGTTGCGTAAGTTTAGTATGGATATAGCTTGTAACCCCGGGATTACATTTGCAAAGTGTTAAAGTTTGTGTTTAATTCTGTTTTTTTTTTAAATATGATTTTAACAATTATTTTGCTAGCATAGAATATCGCATTGACGAAATATGTAGACACTTGCAATGACAAAAGTAAAAAAGTATTTATAATAACATTATTTTTTTAGATTTTTCGCATGTTCCCATTTAACTTCAAAAGGTCATGTCAAGAAAATATTCTGTGAAATAATACGAGTCCCGGAATCTGGGGTCTTATCCATATTAAGTATAATGTTTAAGGTCATTCACCCGAAATTGCACTACCTATTCCGATCACTGCATATTAGTCACGCCCATAATCTCGAAATAAAAAATATTGTGGGTTCGTAAAAACAAGTTAACATAGTTATATTTATACTACTGTCGCGGGACGGGCGCGATTGTCGCAGCGGCCGCTAACCATGGAACTCAACCTTAAGGGATTTTTTTAAAGTGCAAATTTTTGTTACATGTTAGCAGTTATCGTCACCCATAAAAATCAGTGATACCAAGGGCACCGCCAAGTTGTTGTTTTTATTGAATACTGTTTATAACCCGCCTGTAATGGTGGAGATGCGGAGGGAAGTTCAGTTTCATGGTGTTAACGTATGAGGAAGAAATGACATTTGGAAACGGACAGAACTCGATTTTAAGGTTCTAGGTAGAATGAGTGAACTTTACTCCGGCGGCGAGTGGTTTAAAAAATATAATGGTGCTGGAGGTAGTAAGCTAAACCATTCCTCAGAGCACTCCCGTGTTGGAGCCTAAAGAACACGCAAAGATATCCAAAGTCCATCCGTAACTGGTGGAAATACAGCCTTTTCAAACAAACGCTTGGCAACATCCTTCATAATGCGTACTGCAAAAGAGTGGAACGCGCTTCCGGCGACTGTAGTTCCCGGTACATACAATCTGAACCTTTTTAGGGTTCCGTAGTCAAACTAGGAACCCTTATAGTTTCGCCATGTCCGTCCATTCTTCCGCAGCCTAGCCTTGTAATTCGGCATGCATATACATATTAGTCACGCCAACACTTTTTTTAGACACAAACCGAATTTAGTATGCAAAAGAAGGTTAATAGCCGGTTTTAACCGGTAAACAGCATGGTATCAGCAGAAAATAGCCTATATAAATGATACAATACATGAAGTGGAATACGGTAAAATTATTACTTACTCATACATCTCAGAAAATAAATGTATAATGTAATAGAGAAGGCAAGAAAGCAACAACAGTACTTATTGTCGCATAAATTGATATCATTATAAATCTAAAGGTGGGTACGAATTAGAGCAGCCTCGGGTTGAGGCACGCACAGTTCACCTATTTTGCTCAAATTCGTCCGCGCTCACGCGCTGTGCGCGAGCAGTGGGCGAGCGGCGCCCGGCGAGCCGTCGAGAGTCGGTCTTTTGACCGTGCTCAAAGGCGACTCGGTGTGCGTGCCTCGCGTAAATTGGACGTGTATCCGAGCGTGCCGCGGGCAGAACGACGACGAGGCGCGTACAAATTTGATAAATTTGCTGAGCTGTTCCACCACCGAGGCGATTACTTCTTTCTTTTTGTTAATAATTCGGTGAATTATGATAAACGCAGCCGCGGCTGTCATCGTGTCCAACGCCATTTCGAAATGACGGCTCACGACAAGCACGCTGCCTCACCCGCACATGTTTATGTGCAACAATTGGCTCGCGAGCTGCTCGCCGCGTAGGGCGAGCATGCCTCAGGCTGAGCCGCTCAGATTCGTACCCAGCTTAAAAAATCCTGTCTTAAGTGCTATCGGCTCAAATCATATTCCCTTGCTATAAAAAAACTATAACCAAAGATATTACCGGTTTCCTCCCCCACTTATTATTTTACGTAGACACCTTTATGGCTGTTTATCTTGCAGCGATCGTAACATCGTAATGTCCGTTACGCAATCAGTATGCGCTATATTATAAAACCCTATAAAATAATGTCATTTATGTCATTTCTATGGGTTAGTAAGGGCAAAATCATGCAGAATTTGCATGCTGTTTTCGTATGACTAATTAATGTTTATAAATAAATAAATAAAATATAGAAATATTACGGAACTATCACTCAAAAATACGTAGTCCCAAAATTAGGTAGTCAGTTTATTTATTTCATTATAAGTGGCAGAAATAAACATACTCGTAACAACTATCTATACCTATGCTTAATTCAGGTACAAAGGGTTTTCCCACAAAAGGACAAAAAAATAATGTACAAAGGTGAACTTATTCCTTTAAGGGATCTCTCCCAGCTTACCCTTGAGAGCATGACAAAACGTTGCAAATAAATATTCTTGTGATTGATTAACGAGAGAATTTGATCCCGAGCCTCGGATGTTTTCTATTCATTTACGTATGTATTTCTCTAAGTAGGTATGTTTATCGTTGCCTATAGCAGAGCTTAGATTGGGACTTGGCCAACTTGTGTAAGGTGTGATATTTATTTATCTTATTTCTTACTTATCTTACTACTTAACTTGTACTAAAGTTTGGATGTTTGTTACTTAATCACGCCAAATCGGCTGAACGGATCTGGATAAAATTTGGCACAGAGATAGGTTATATTTTGGATTACCACATAAAAAGAAAAAAAAAGAAAAAACATTTATTCACAGCAACAAACAAAAAGTAGGTAATAATATTTTTTTACATAGAACAATACAAAAGTAGTTGATTTGAAAGTTTTAAACAGATTGAAAACATAAAAAAAACTAAAAAAAAAACAAGTTTTTGATCCCGAAAAATTGGACAGTTCCCGACGTTTATTTACAAAGATGAATGTTTGTGTTTGAAACTCCTCGAGGCTGAAACGGCAGGACGGAAATGAGACGCTTTTTTTTTTATTCGAATTTAAGTAAACAGTGACCTGATCGGGATCCTATAACTTCATAACCAATGTTTCACAGATGATTCATTTCACAAACATATCATTTGACAACCCGCGTTTTTTTCCGAAATTGTAAATTCTGGATTTATTTCAGGACTATCGTGTAGAACCCTATGCGTTAGGTTAGGTTAGTTTTATAAAAATCCTGAAATATTTGTAGCCACAGAAAAAAAAGCGGGTTGGCAAATGAATAGATTGCGAAACGATGCATTTGTCAAAGATTTGGCAGAGAACCAACCTCGTCATAATTATTTTCTTGTGACAATGTCTTGTGTCCAGCTCGCTCCCGACCGGTGTTTTCCACTCTCGTACACTAATTAGTGACGTGGTACTGCACCCTTTCTCGTCCAGGCTAACAATGAAGTGATCCGAGCAGAGATAGTTGGACAGAGTGACAATAGGATGCCTTTCCGCCGGAAAATTAAACCATTTCCGACGGAACAGCGATAAGCCGCGAAAGGGGAATTGAAAACGTTGTAGGCAAAGCTAAATTTTGCTTTAAGAGGGTCGTGAAGCGATGCTTAAGCTGTCAAAAATAATAAAATTTGTATAAAATTTAGCTCCGGGCGATAATCTTTCTCACCCCTAAACCGAATCCGATTTCCACGTTTATTTTTTTTTTTAACAGAAGGCACAAGAGCACTCAGGCCACCTGATGGTAAGTGAAATCTGAGACCCATACTTAGACATTTGAATTGTCAAGACTATAATCCTAAGACCACAAATGCGTTGTCAACCCCTAGGTCGAAGACGGAATGCCTCTATGCTAGTAATTTCACCGGTTGTCTTATCCCCACACCGAAACACAACAATGCGAACACTGTTGCTTGGCGGGTGGTTAATGCATAAGATGGTGGTGGTGGATTTTTTTGAATATGTTGTAGATATTATGAAAAAGTGCGTTTCCGATTTATTTTCTTGGAGAGGAAAACCGGCCCGCCCTTCGGCTGCGTTTCCACCAGAGATGGGGGAGGTAGAGGAGCGGTGTGCGAGGAAAAAATTCACCAATAAGAGAGCTGCGCTAAAAAAAATTCTATTGGTATTCCATATAGTTTATATGGCTAACTTTCGTTACACAAACGAAGCGATCGTGATTTTGATATCATTTAACGACACGCTAGCCTCGTTGGGAGTGACCCTGCCTCCGAAGCCAGCGGTCCCGGTTTGAAATCCCGGTAAGGGCAGATATTTGTGTGATGAGCACGAATATTTGTTCCTGAGTCTTGGATGTTTTCTATGTATTTAAGTATTTATTTCTATATCTAAGTATGTTTATCGTTGTCTAGTACACATAGTACAAGCCTAGAGCTTAGTTTGGGACTAGGTCAATTTGTGTGACATTGTCCCATGATATTATTATTATTTAATCCTTTAACTATGTACATTTTTTTAGAATTCGACCCATTAGGGAGCGACCAAACTGGGGCTTAACGGTGCGTAAAATACGGTCCGTCAAAATTGACGCCATGTAATTGGTATGACCCAGTCTTTTATTGACGCAACGTCACCGTATTTCACGCGTCGGTGTGGTCGCTCCCTAAGTCCGTATCCCGTTTCCCTCTTACTCCTCCGATGTTGCAGTGCAATTTGGCCAATTAAAATCGTCATTAAACGTATTTCATAGCACATACCATGGAAGATTTATCTGGATTTAAAATAAACGAGAGATTTCCTCACCCGAGCGTAAAAAGTAGACGAACACTTCTGTACTTTGGCACAATAAATCGATAGACTGATTTATAGGTCAGTTCAACGATGACGTTAATGTGAAAAGGTACTAAAGTGATCGATTAATTAAGTCATTGACTTAACGTACGGAAATCGATCTTATTATATAGGCGTTGAGTTCAAAATTCATAATTAAAACACGTTAGCAATAATGTAATAATGGCCATATTATTCAATCCTGTCACAGCAATTATCTCATTGCAGAGATTGTATCTACATTAATTAATCCAAGAACGACAAAACGGGACAATGTTTTATTGAAATCTATCATCCTGGCACTGAACATAATTTCTTCATAAAATAACGTACCTACCTATAGGAAAACTTAATGGTTGCGGTGTTTCAGTGTAGTTGTAACGCTACACATTATTAAAATCATATCAGGTTTCTTAATTTAATAAGTTAGAAACCTAAGATGGTGACCCCTTCTTTTAGTGCTGATATAGTTTAAACGACACAACCCATTTTCATGGGACAATACAATACAATATAGGTACAAATACTCTTTATTGAACAAGCGCGCGGCGGCCCTGGTGCGCCGGGTGCGTGACAGCCCCAACACCATCCTGCGCATGATAGCGGGCAGAGTAGACTGTCCCTATATAAATCACTGTGGGGGACTGCATTCCCCTACTAGTGCCATATTGTTTTAGGTTAATGCAACTAACACCTTAGACTAAGTAACTATTCTTACTAACAAAATGATGTGTCAATATGTTACACGAAATAAATAAATAATAATTGAACACCGAAAAAACAGAATACGGAACAGTACCTACATAATTTTTTTTGTCAGTCAGTTATTAATGGTCTTATCTATCTGTATATGGTTATACATATTTATGTTGATTGCAAGGCTAAAGGAATACCTATACTATTTTACCCTCATAATCCGGAAGGCCTTATCTGAAACATAAATCCAAGGAAGATCAACTTTCATACTCTATAAGTAAAGTTACAAATCGATTGGAATGTAGGACACTTGTGCCTTTTTCATACAGGCAACAATTAGAGAACAAAGTCTATGTTATATTTCCATGGCTATGACAGAACGCTTTATGTGGTTAGCATGTGACTCAACATAGTGATTAGGATTAAATTGCATCGCATTAATAATCACAGTAGAAACAGCATATCTTTAAAGGTAGTACCTATATCACGCGGCTGGCAAGCGAGCGTGCCTCGACCACACGCCGCGAACAACCACAAGCAAATACAATACGACGGACAGTTAAGGCCGAGCCACACCGGTTGCGTGTGCAGCACCTGCGTTGTATAGTATGAATCCTTATACAATATGTCACACCGCTTGCGTCGACTCGGTGTGGCTCGGCCTTTATTCGGGGCCGCGCCGAGCGACGCGCATTTCATAGGTATATGGACGTTAGGATAACCCTAGGGCCCTAGCATACGTAAAAAACTGTCCTAAAGGGCCAGAGATGACCTACTTTTTTATATATACTACGCTAGAATAAAACCTTGAAATGTGGCAAAATTAAAAAACAATTATGTAAAAAAAAAATGCTGCCCTTCTCAATAAAGAACGCACGCGCAAATTGATAGTCAATGCAAATTAACCCCACAGCTAAAGAAATAAGGTCACTAAAGCATACGCGGTTACGCGGTTCTATAAGACATACGCCCTTTTTTCTAAGGAGGTCTGAATAGTGGCCCCTTCCTTTAGCGCCGATATCTCTTGAGGCCCATTTACATTGTACATCTTTCTTGCACATTCTATACAATAAAATTGAGGAATTCATAAAATTGCTCAGTCTAAACCTTACCCTAGTTATTGGCAGGACATAATTGCATACAATTATTGCCGATTCTTGTACAAGCAAGTTGTATAATATAGATAGGCCTTTAACCTCGCCCACTTAACTACAGTGATTTTTGTAAATGGGAATTTGAATCTAATAGTGAGGAAATAAAGTTCAATTAGGTACATTTGCTCTTAACCTCTCGTATGCGGGAGGTTAAAGAAAAACCAAGGCCTTGCCTCTTCAGATTACGATAGTCCGAAAAAATTTGCTTGAAAAAATAGAAAAAGATATCCAAATTTTGTGAGCAGATATGCTCCTAAGCATAGGTATGAGGGGATAAATCCCATTTTCAATGTTGAAATTAAATTGCCTTCATCACAGTCCTATAGCACACCGGGTCTTGCTATAGGAACCCCTTCCATTAAACTAACTTTCTTATTTAAAAAACCGCGTCCAAATCGGTCAATTGGTTTCGAAGCTAAGATGCCCCCCCACACAGAGATAAACAGACACACATCCTTACACCTTATAAGTTTTATATAATTGACCGCTTAAATAGAAAATCATTCAAGAAAGATAGCCCGTGTAGTTGCCGGGTTAGAATAGTGCCACACCATGTCTTCCCGTGGATGTCGTAAGAAGCGACTAAGGGAATAAGGGCTTGTAGTGCTGTTAGGCGATGGGCTTGCAACCTGTCACTAATACACTGTCAAACATCTTAGCCTACTTCTGCAAAATATGGTTACAGAATTATCAACAAGTCTTTTTAGATTTGTTGGTATTTTTGTAGCTCTGCCTACCCCACTCTGGGAATTAAGGCGTGATGTTATGTATGTATGTATGTATGTCATTCACGAAATACAGTTCTAACTAAACTTCATTGATAGTGACGGTATGATCCTTATCACCGCTTGGTAGGTGGCCTTGTCTATAAGAGTTCATTGTCAATATCTGTTATTTAACATACATCTTCTAGCTATAGTAAATAAACAATAGCTATGCTAAGTAAATCTATCGAAAAATCGATGACGTCATACAACTTGCTCTTGAACTCGACAGACGCATTATTAACCGGCGAGCGAGCGTGTACTCTTAATTAGGTAGTTTTACCCGTCGAGTGAGCCCGCTCGTTTCACTTCGCTCGCCCGATCGGTCGTTCGACCGAAACCCTTTACTAATAACATTATCTTACCTAACTCGTCTACATAGACGACGTATCTTGCGAGTTGAGAGTCCAAGGTTCAAATCAAACCTTTAGCTCGTAGGCCTTATCTTAAAGTCAGAAAATTACGTACAAACAAACACACGTGATCTGTTTACTATAGCTATAGTTATTAGTTACACAGCGGAACAGACGGCAAGGTTATCGGCGTACTCACAACAATGATAAGGATTACGAGCAGCGCCCGCGCAGGTTCAAGATTCGTCGAGCGTAACACAAAACAAACTGGCAGAGGTACTGGTAATATTATGACACTCAGTGTGACAGACAGTGCAGCATGACAGATAAGAGTTTGACGTGATGACAGATTGGACATTTTTAAGTGACAATCATAAAGCCATTAATGTGCGGGATCATTCTCTGTGTGAGTGCGATCTCGAGGAGGGAAATCCGGATCATATATTTTTTAACTATTCAATTGCTCCAGTTTTTTTGTACAACTTTCTCTCTGATTTCATCTCTCGCCCAGCTAACCTTAGTAATGTCCTCACTTTTGTAAATTACTTCCGTTGTATATATTTTAGCTAAGTATATTAATGACTTTAATATTAAGTGGGAAAATGCCATTTTAGATTTAGTATTTGTATTTGTAGTTATTTAATTATAATCTATTTATTTTTAGATCCCCCAACTGAAGAATTAGCATCTGCTTTTCTAAAAACATTTTCACCGATCACTTGTAACTTCCACCTTGACACTGGCAGAATTGTCCCACTGGACAGTAGCCATATATATAAAAAAAAACTTGAACCATAAAGCCATTATCTAAGGCAATTATACTATTATAGTGATTTAGTCGAGTGGCGAGTATTTTAAAAGATATTTTTAGAGTAAAATTAATCTTCTCTATTAAATCATTTACCTACTCATTTACTAAATTGTCAAAGATCAGACACATTTCGTGACTAAAACATAGTTAAGAGCAATGAAACTTGCATAGAAAGTGATCCGTTTTCATTGCTTCTGAGTGTACAGTCAGCATCAAAGATAGCTAAGCAGAATAACGTGCTTAAAACGCTCTAGACTCGACATATTCTCTTGACAATAGAGTCGAGTACAGATCATTTTGAGCTCTTCGGTTACGTAGCTACTCTTGCCGCTGACTGTACTTGCTTCTTGACTAAATTACTAATGTGTGTGTTTGTTTAGCGATAACCGCCTTTTGACTCAATATGTAATAATTATTATTTTCTTTGTGGTGTTAAATAATATGTTTTTAATGTATTGTATTGTAGTATTTGTAGTCCAAACTAGCCTATAGGCCAAATAGTCCTATGTTCAGTCAAGCCAAAATTTTAGGGCCCTCATGACGTCATTCCAGTGGCTTTTATAGGCCGAGCCACATCGGACGCGTGCGCGTTCCACTGAGTTGTATAGTATGAATCGTAATACAATATGTCACACCGCTTGCGTGACGTACGCGTGAACGTGCGCGTAACGCTGTGTGACATATTGTACGAGGACTCATTCGATACAACTAAGTGGAACGCGATTGATGCCTGTTCGCCCATTCACGGGTGCCAGCATGATGCTAATGCAAGTGTTCAAATACTGTCAAATGGTATGATGACAAATGGCAGGACGAAAAACCAGAGTATTCGTATTAGTCCAAAATCTTGAACTAACGATTTGAAATTCACGATGAAAATTTGCAGGTCGCCGCGCTGACGTGTCTATCGGATCCGTACTGTCTGCCGTAATTTTTAGTCACACACAATTTGTTTTAGGTCATATTTTTATAAATCAAACCTAACCTAACCTTGTTTACACATTAGATACCCAGTTAACCAATTTTAAGACTTTTACACTTCTTGCGATATGAAAATTATGATTTATGACAATTATGACTAACAATAATTATGTGAACGAAAAATTATGGCAAATAAATATATGGGAAACAAAACAACGGGCTCCCGATAGACTGACCGAAGAGCAGACACGGCTATCTCATCGTGAGCGCCACACCCCGTTCCCGAAATGTGGGACTCGCACAAAATATTACTATCTAAATGTTTCCATACGCATTTCGAAGCAAATTCCCATCATTTCCTATCTTATCTGTTCCATTAGTTGCTGATTTCAACATGGGGCAAATGAAGCCAAGCATTACGAAATGTTTAATCTCTTTATCGGCTCGGGTCGGAAGTATCAGAAACAGTCATACTCATTTATTCATAAAATTTTAAAAATTACACGTCAAGCGGTTACATAAATTTACAGAATTAATTAGATTTGATAATTACATTATAAGTAGGTACATGGTAGATATTTATCACATTACAATTACGGTTAAAATTGGTATTAAAATTATACAATAAAAATTCAAATGGCATAATATAAAAGGTTATAATACTCATTCAGAGTATAAAATGCTTGTACAGAAAGCCATTTTTTCAATTTATTATAAAACTAGCGACCCGCCCTCGCTTCACTCCGGATTAAAGTATTATACATATAAACCTTCCTCTTCAATCACTCTATCTATTAAACCGCATCAAAATCCGTGGCGTAGTTTTAAAGATTTAAGCATACATAGGGATATAGGGACAGAAAAAGCGACTTTGTTTTATACCTACTATGTAGTGATGTAACATTGTTGTCGATATGCTTTATTTCGTCTGGTAGTTTATTATACTATATAGCGACCCGCCCCCGCTTCGCTTCGGGTTAAAGTATTATATATAAACCTTCCTCTTGAATCACTGGATAAAAAGTAGCCTATGTTCGCGCCCTGAAGCTTCTTAATTCGCTCCTCGCATCGGTACCAGACTGCGATGTTTTTGCGAGTAGTTGGGTGGTGTTGAATGATGAATGTTTGAGGTTCTGCGAGGAGATGGATGTGTGTCTGTCGTCAACTAATTGTTAATAAATGTGTGGGTTAAATAATTATACTGAAATGTTTGTGCTAGAAACTGTGTACCCATATTTTATATTTTATATTTTTATATCTTGAAATGTTATGCATTTCACAGTGCTTTAGTACCTGTTACTGTTATACTGTGTTATTGTTAGAAATAAATAAATAAATAAATCAGGGATAATGTCGGCAATTGGTAAAGAATTTTTCAAATCGGTCCAGTAGTTTCGGAGCCTATTCGAAACAAACAAACAAATCTTTCCTCTTTATAATATTAGTATAGAAGTATAGATAATGTCCCCACAATTGTTATAGTTTTGGTTGACTTTGTGAGTCGGCAACTCGTTGTGGCCAATTTGTGTATATTATGTTTGTTGTGTTGCTTTGCATTCAGCTACGAATGCGTGAACACCAGGCTTCAACTGAGAACCAGCGGCTCCAGCTAGGTCCTTAACTTACTCACACTACGATGCAACCACTCTAAATTTGTTCTAAATTAATCTTGTGTTTCGTAGACATCTGTAATATGGAGCTCGAGCCAGCAGCGAGAGGTACGAACGGTACGAACTCGCTCCACACTTTCGTTTGTCACCTGTGAAAAGTGCAACTTGGCCTGCATTAGTATGGAGATAGCGCCGAATAACGCCGGTAGTCATTGAAACCATCTCTATCGCTTAGCGCAAATGATAGTGAAAACATGACCGATTTACCACGTCACCATCTCGGTGGCATACGTCAATTCCAGGCATTTTCAATCGACACAAATAACGGTAACGATGGTCGAATGCAACTTGTCTAGCCCTACTGAATTGTTGTATTTTAGGCGGCAAAAGCCACAGTGCTCGAAAAGATGAAAAATAACGTTTTACCGGTAACAATAAAACGGCTTAATAAGGTAGGCACCTTTTATCCCGAAAACCTTTCTTCCATGAGTCTCCGGCACCTCAGCAGGCCTAACTCACTGCCACGGGAGAAGATATTGACATAGGCTCAGAACTTTAATTCGTCTATTCCATATTCCAACTTAATAAAACGTTAAGGTTCAAAATAAGTGTGTTCTGTATGACTTGAGTCCTTTTATTACTATAACTTAAACCCCGGGTGGCTGTAATTTTAATAATTTCATTACAATAGCAACTTTTGACTTTTTTTTTTATGTTAAGGAGAAGGCCCACGAGCACTCAGGCCACCTGATGGTAAGTGGAATCTGAGACCCATAGACATTTGAATTCTCAACACTATAATCCTAAGACCTCAAATGCGTTGCCAACCCTGAGGACTAAGATGGAACGCCTCTATGCTAGTAATTTCACCGGTTGTCTTATCCCCACACCGGAACACAACAATGCGAACACTGTTCCTTGGCGGGTGGTTAATGGATAAGATGGTGGTAGCGATACGGACTGACCCTGCACAGGGTCCTACCACCACTAAAACCCCACCACTTGGCTCTAGTTACCGTTTGACGTATCTGTCATTAGTTCCCGGTAGGGCGTGTTAGCCCCACTATTCACGACCATCTCGCTTTAACCGACTTCAAAAAAAAAGGAGGAGGTATTTCTTTTTTAGTATGTTCTCCGATTACTTACTCAAAGACCGCTTACTTTCTAGTTGGTCCAATTTTCAGCACTTCAAGATCTGATGATAGGGATCTTAGAGAAATCGAATAAACTCCTCTAATACTATAGGAGTCAGAATATATGTATAGCGATTTTAGTATTTTCAGTGACAAGACTAGCATTTGCATTCAAAAAGTAAATTTTGGTGGAGTCCAACTGATCACGAAGACTACTAAGAAGATGACCACCGGAACTCCTCAACGGTACCTATTTCAAGGGTGGCGATAAGATATCTCGATTAAGATAGTTGAGCGACTATGACGAAGCACATTCAAATGTTTTATACATATGATTGTGACTTTCCCGCGGCGTTGCTTCTTTCTTATTAATTGAGGTGTGGGACGACAGAACAGTATATCATGATATATGATGGCTAAAATATATATAAAAAATGTTTTAAAAACAAACATTTGTCTTTAAAAATCAAAAAATAACTTCTTTTAAAATGGTAGGTCAATCCAACTAAAGTCGGCGTCCCACAATATTTCTAACTAAGGGTGAAGCCTGACGAGCGTAATTTTATGAGTTGTGAGTCGCGTAATTCCGGTCGCGTAATTTCTGCCTATACAAAAGCCCAACTCATTTTGCGTCGCCGTGTGAACAAAACAGTAGTTTTATATGAAACCGAATGCAGCAGAAATTACGCGGCCGAAATAACGCGACTGAGAACTCAAAAAATTACGCTCGTCTGGCTTCACTCTAAAAGCCCAATTCAACTGGACAGGGCCTCTATTCAACTGCGTTATAACGATATCGTTTTTGATCTGTTTCCGTATTGTCAACGTTTTGATAACTCTTATGTCATTTACAATAATGGCGACGGTGACATAAACGATTCTTAAACGAGTCAAACACGATATTGTTTTAGCGCACCTGAATATAGGCCCTGACCTATTAACTACCATTTCAAAAGAAGTTATTTCTTCCTTTTTGTAAACGCTTTTTTAACATTTATTTTTGTATCTGTTGCTACATAGGTATCGTGTATACCTATACATTGAACGCTTCCAACCTTCCAAGCCAGATGTAGGCGCCTATTGAAACCCAGTGGATCGTAAGCCCTTGTCAGATGCAACGACTGCGCAACACGTGTGTCGTTAATATACGAATGACATTGACAACGATCTAATAGTTTTTTGATGGCAATGGGAAGGCACACGAGCACTCAGGCCATCTGAGTAAGTGGAATCTGAGACCCATAGACATTTGCATTCTCAAAGTCAAAGTCAAAGACAAAATCTTTATTGTATAACTGTGTACAATTTAGATGTTACTTAGAATATAAAGTTCCAACAGTTTGCCCGAATCGGACGTACAATATAAAGTAGGTAATAATAATTAAAACCAATACAACTTACGTTAAATATATGTTTACATGCAAATCATGCAATCATTAAACTATAATGGTTCTTCGTGGTTAAAATAAAACATTTAAATTATAAAAAACTTTGTTGATTAACCAATTCTTCAATGCAGTTTTAAAGTTATTTCCATTTAATATTTTATATTTAACAGGCAGCTTAATAAATACTCGTATGACGGTGATAAAGGAACTCTTGTAGAATAGGGCATTCTTCACTCTAGGTAGGTACAAATCGTGTTTATATTGCGTGCGTAAACCATGGTGCAATGAGCACTTTTGAGTAAAGTACTGTAGGCAGCTTTATACGACACTGAACTCGACTCACTGCCTGCTGCCTAATTGAGGCACGCGCTAAAATGTGTTTAGGCTCCGACGGGACTTCTTAAACTTGCCGGATAAAACTTCACCTATAAAATCGACGAAGCGCTGTGTTGAATGAATCACCGTCACCGCCCTGTACTGATGAGCAGTTTGGACATAAAAATGATTTTCACTTCTCATGCTAGTTAAGTCCCTCTTTATGCTGGGTATATAATAATCGCATTTTATGCAGCAAAAAGTGCATAAAGTGTTGTCGTCATCTAGACTTAGACAATTAAGCCCTACAGCCAGATAGACGAGGTGAGTAAACCAAATAAAGTTGTTATTTGAATACATTTACTTTAATTTATTTGCCTTCAATGTTGCATCTAACAGAAATGAAATTTAAAAGTAACACAGACAAATATTATGAACAAAAAAAATACAAAATCGGCAGTACTGCATTCGAATTAAGTTCGAGTTTGACATGTTGGCGTAGTTGGGAGTGACCCTCCAAATAAGCCAGCGACCCTGGGTTCAGATCCCAGTAAAGGCAGATATTTGTGTGACGAGCGCAAATATTTGTTCCTGAGTCTTGGATGTTTTCTATGTATTGAGGTATGTATTTCTCTACGAGTATATAAGTATGTTTATCGTTGTCTAGTACCCATAGTACAAGCCTAGAGCTTAGTTTGGGACTAGGCCAATTTGTGTAAGATTGTCCCCTGATATTTATACAATAGAGAACATGCGTTTTTTTTTCATACGCTGTCTGGAAAGTGCTATAAAAGAGAAGGATAACTGTATACGCGAAACAATTGTCGTGCTATTTATTGTTTCATAAGATATGAAGCTTTAAAAAATCATAGTTCAGAACCCTGCAAAAACACTGCACAAAATCGACGACAGGAATGACGTCACAGCTGTTGTCCCTTATAAAGAAAATTTGCATTTAGCAAAGCCAATATCATTGAATTAAATATTACGTTAATAAAATAAAGCTGCCGAAAAAAGGAAGTTCTAAAATTTTATCAAGTTTTGAGTCTGTATAAAATCAACGGATCAAAACTTGGTGTGTTGCGTTTTATATGTTTTTTTTTACATTACAATACAATACAATACAAATACTCTTTATTGAACACCAAAAATTAAAAAAAAAGTTAAAGCAGAACATGGAACAGTACATTTAAATCATAGGTATACAACAGGCGGTCTTACCGCTAAATAGCGATCTCTTCCAGACAACCTTGTAAGAGAAATAACTGAGGACACAAATTCATGGCAGGGGGTGTAAACTAATTCGTTTAGAACTCAAACTAAATAACTACAAAAAAACAATTAAATTATTTCAATTTTGAAATTAGAACTATTTATAAATATACTAAATATAAATACATAAAGTAAATAATTGAATAAATACATACTAAATACCACTATAAATAAATACTATTATCTCCTAATTCGTATCAATGAAACTCAATCCCGATTTTCATGCATGTTCCCTATTTACATAAACACGGTTAAGTATTTTGAAAGTTTATCTCTAGTTTAAGAAGTTATTAATAAACAAAAGACGGTTGGGTGAGCATTTTTGCCTGCCTGTGTTTATCAAGACCATCCACGACGTCAAACTGTAATCTAAAACCTGTTACATAAAATCGGATACATCAAATAGGAAATTACCAGGCTTAACGTCCCCTTTGAGCCCTAGCGATGAGCTCCCATCAAAGAGATAGGAGCGCTAAACGGATTACTGGTTCAATTTCTCAGACACTCGGAGTCAAGGAACGCGGCAGCCCAGGGTTAATATTGGCGGCGTTTTGTATAGGTGACACGTAGCGTTATTCTGTAGGTACTAGAACTTTATAACCCCCAATAAAAAAGTGGTGTTGGGTGGGTCCACATTTTGTCGTATCGTTATCTCCGTCGCGTAGCACCGACACGTATCATGCTACGCGCCGTATGTTCCATGTTGCTACGCGTTTATTAAATACCCCACAAGCGATCGGATACGCGTTTCAAGATCGGTAAGATGGACGTGTTTTGAATGTTTTGATACGGCATGATACGTAGTTATGATTTGATACGCGATCCACCACAAGTCTATTTTTGCCGGGGACCTGCACCTGTTAAGAACTAAAATATCAAAAAAGGCTTAAAAACGCTAAATTAAAATCTACATCTGGAGCATTGCGTTGTACGGTAGCGAGACTTGAACACTAACACAGAGAGATAGAGAAAGTTTGCGTTTGAGATGTGGTGTTGGCGAAGGATGGAAAAAAATTGCTGGACGGAAAAGAGAACCAACGAAGTTTTGAAGATGATGAACGAGAAAAGACATATTTTAAAAACTATAGAATGTAGAAGAGGAAAGATGATGGGCCACTTGATGCGGCACGATAGTTTCTTTTTGAAGTTTTTGGAGGGTAAAGTCGAAGGAAAAAGAGGAAGAGGAAGACCTAGGCTCACATACTTTAACCAAATAAGACAGAAGGCGAATGTCGTGTCATATCAGGAGGTGAAAAGGCTGGCACAGGATAGAGAAAAGTGGCAATTACTCCACCGACAAGAGCCTGGCTCTTAAATTTAATGATGATGACGGCGTTTTGATACAATACGGCATGATACGTAGTTATGATTTGATACGCGATACGACGCGATCCACCTCAAGTCGATTTTTGCCGGGGTACGGCGTTATGGTACAATACGGCTTGTACGGACGCATTTTTTCAAGCGACGATGCTAATGATACGTTATGCTCAAAGTGAGCGTGCTCGATACTATACGCATGACCCAACTTTAAATATTTAACTTTATTGCCATGCAATATTTCGGTTTTGGTTCGCTTCCGTTTCGCGATCGCGCTAGTGTGCTCCAGGCATAAGGCCACACTGAACGTGGCAAATAAATTGAATCCAACGCTCCGCGGAATATTGAGCAAGTTCCATCATTCAATACGATTGAGCAGTGACATTTAATGATGTCAATTCATGTTTAAAGGTAGTGAGCCGTGTAATGGTCTATTACTATTATACTTAACTGCATATCGAGTGTGTGTGTTTATATGCGTGCGTGCGTGCTGCGTGCAAGTGTGCGTGCGTGTGCATGTGTGCGTACGCGTGCGCGGGTGCTGCGTGCGTGCGTGCGTGCGTGCTGCGAGCGTGCGTACGTGTGCGTGCGTGCGTGCGTGCGCGTGCGTAGGGGCCGCACCGTCGTTAATTGGGTTTTGCCAGCACATTAAGTACTAGCTGTTGCGTTTATTGCTCTTCCCTCGGGAACTCGAACGACGCGCATGCATCAACGCAAGTCGCCAATGCCCGAGCGGGAATAAGTCATAGAAACTCCTAAAGGGCGGGAGACGATCTACTTTTTGGGTTCCGTACCTTAAAAGGAAAAATCAGAATCCTTATAGGAACACTTTGTTGTCCGTCCGTCCGTCTGTCTGTCAAGACCCTTTATCTCGAGAACGCGTGGAGGTATCAAGTTGAAATTAAAACCATAGGTATACTCCGGTCTACAGTTCCTTGAAGCTGTGAAAAAAGCAAACTTCTAAATTAACGTTAAAAAAAGATACGACAGTTTATTCCACAAAAAACATATATTTCGACACTCAAGTGGGGTGGCCAGGCGTCCGGATAAAGCCGGACACAGTTACGCTTTTTGGTTGCGTGTCCGGCCAAATTAGTCGGTGTGCGTCCTGTCCGGTTTTTGGCAGGCTTTTTAAATTTGGCCATCGTGACTTTATTCAATATTATTGTTGTTTCATAAACATTTAACGCTTAACCCTTCGGACGCCTAGTGACGAATCCGGACAAAAATTTTGGATGGCTTTTTGTATTATTTATTTTAACCTTTTTATGGTTTAAATCGAAATCTGACGAGACTACTACTAGAACGTAGGTATTTTTTTCGTCCGGCATTCGAAGGGTTAATTTGGCAGTGTTCACTGTAGTGCCATAATGTTCCCTTTTTGTTTTTTTTAATTGATATTTTTTATGCTAGTTCCAGATCAAAAAGAGTTTGAGTTAACGGCTTTTTTAAATTTTTGCCAATTTACGGGTTAAGAAGTTTTTTTAGTAAATGACAAAAAACCTAGGTAACTTTAAAAAAAAGTGTCGTATTCTAAAATTAAACGCTACCGGCTTTGTTACCCAAAGGTCCGCCTAAACTGGCTGGTCTGTCCGGCTTTCCAGTTTTAAGACCTGGACAACCCTATTCTCAAGGGAGTCAAAACTAATGGGTACTTCCTATAGACCTAGAATCCTGAAATTTGGCAAGAAGGAAGGGCTTAATTTCAAACTTATTTGCAGTTTAAACTAATCGCGAGCTATGTCGATGTGTGGTGACCACATTTTTTTTACGGCAAAGTCAAATTTGTCCCAAAATACAATTTTTCATACGTGTACTTTTCTCTTCTCTTAGTTCGTAATACTCAATTTCTTTCAAATGTTTTTGCTGTTGTTCATTATTTCAACACTGAATAAACCTTCTTTTTTTTTTCTTCGCTAGGATATGTCATCCGCTTGCCGATAGTCTCCATCGGTGTGGCTTTAAACCTTGTACATTAATAATAAACTAACCTACCTTTGCACACTAAAATTGTACAGAATCAGTGTCTTCGCCCTTGGTTACCTTTAGATTACCAAGGTCGTAGAACGTCGTGACTCAGCGTCTCCAAACCAAGATTAATGAATGGTTGAGGGAGGGCTGAAGGGCTGCTAGACATGGGTGCGCCAAAGTTCGTGCGTTACGTGCAATAAAGATGAAATAAATAAATACATCTTCTTTCAATCCACATCGTTCTTGGATCTCGCTATTTCTTACCTATCTATCATCTTACAGGGCTGGGATTCTGCACGGTAATAACGATATCGTCTTTGACGTGTTTCCGTATTGTCAACGTTTTGATAACTCTTATGTCATTTACAATAATGGCGACTGTGACATAAACGATTCTAAAACACGTCAAACACGATATCGTTATAACATAACGCATTTGAATAGAGGCCCAGATCACACACAGAATTGGTGGTGGCATTTTCTTGAACATTCATCATCATTGGTGGTGGCATTTTTCATTTAGCTTATCTCATCACGTATCATTCTCCGCTTTTGTTTGTATAGGTATATTAATTCTTTATATGTATGTATTATATAAGTAATATATTAGTATGAGTATTATATGTACAAGTATATGACGTATATATGTATTGTATTATTTAAGTATAAGCAATGGATAGGATAATTATGTTAACTTTGTAGTTTTATCTGTCTTCTTTTTTGTGCACCCACTGAATAATGTAAATTTCTGATTGATTAATTTGGTCGACTGGTTAGGTCCGCTATTTGTACTTGTTTTTGTGCAATAAAGATTAAATAAATAAATAAATTTAATGGTGAGGTTACAGAATTATAAACAAGTGTTTTTAGTGTTGTTGGTATTTCTGTAGCTCTGTCTATCCCACTCTGGGAATGAAGGCATGATGTTATGTATGTGTATGTAGGTATGTATCTATCATCCTAACCTAACCCACGCTGACTTCTCAGAGCTCTCATTTCAACAGCAAATCCTGATTTAATTCTTATGATTCTCTACCATTCATCAATGTGTTGGTGTCAAAACTCCCTGAAGTCTGCCTGCGTCAGTTGATTGCAACTGACGCTAAATTTGGTGCAGTCAAGGTCATAAAAATGTATACACTTTAGTACCTTGTCTATTTAACGTCATGTTTAAACTGCCATATGAAATTGTCACAGTGATTAAAGTGACAAGGTTCTAAAGTGTATACATATTTATGACCTTGACTGTACAAAGATAGTTTTAATCGGCAACGAAGGATAGGTACTTTTATCCAGGAAATTGGAGAATATTCTGTTGGAATAGCGAAAACCTACAAAAGCTAGCCGTTTATAAAAATAGGGTTATTTAGTTAATGAAATGTTATTTTTATGCCGTAATATCGGGAAATGTCTTCAGTAAAGACCTTTATTGCTTCCACGAGGCGTCGATCGTTCTCGGCCGTATAAGGCCGGCCTTTAGGGGATATAACAACCATTCCATGTTATAACCTATAACCTATGGATAATTCAATTGAGAGTTACGGTCTTTGGGTGCAGTCGTAACAGACCACTGACCTTTACTAATACAAGTATATACAGGACCTCTATTCTACAGAGTAAAAAGCATTATTGTTTTTGGTGTTTTGGCACTGTTTTAAGAAGGCCGCCAAAACACCAAAATCAAAATAAAAATGTTTATTCAGTAAATAGGCCACCATAGGGCTCTTTTACACGTCAGTAATATGAAGTGAATTTACTAGCGCTTCATATAAAAACCATCATTGCGGAGAAGAATCGCCAAGAAACTCCAGCAGAAGGTCATTTTTTCAAACATAAAGTACAGTAATACTTAAAAGTAAGTTACATTACAAGCACCTAATAAAGTAATAAATAATAATTATTAAAGCTAGAACTAATAAAATCATTACAAATGTAAGGCTAATAACCATTTTCGTGTTTGGGTATTGTTTTTGATCAGTCGCCGAGAGCTTCGGTGGCCTAGTGGCTAAGGAGGTCGACTTGTGATCGTAAGGTCCCGAGATCTAACCCTCGCGGTCACCATGTACCAATGAGTTTTTCAAGTACATTACCTACCCGATTAACTTAAGTACGGTGAAGGAAAAACATCGTGAAGAAACCTGCACACTCCAACAGCTGAGTGTGTAAGGGTCAGTTGACACAGAGACGCGACGCGACATGACGATACTGGCAGAGGCACTCAAAATTTTCTTTTTTTACTATACGAAAAGGTACACATTTAATTGTGAGAATTCAGGTTACGTTGCACCACGCAGCGTTGGGCCTCGGGATGCCTCGCGGCGTGCAAGAACGGCGCTGCGCCTCGCAAAGCCGCGTGAGGCAGCGCGACACCGCGAGTAACCTGAATTCCCGCAATTAAATGTGTACTTTTTCGTATAGTAAAAAAAGAAAATTTTGAGTCGCTCTATTAAATTGTGTCGCGTCACGTCTCGGTGAGAACTAACCCTAAGAGGGTAATTGCACAAAGGATCCTAAAGGGGTCGAAATGAATCCGAAAGGGCCCATCTGTAAGATAACATAACATAAGATAGTCGGCCGCCATTACTGTCAAGTAGGCTTCGGAACCCAACACTACCTTTTCGGTATGGAACCCAAAAAAGCGATAAAACTAAAGTAATCACTTACTCATGTCACGAGGACGGTACTTACAAACTTAAAATGAAAATCCTTCCATTAAGATAATCCAATTAGCTTATCTAAATACGTTGCGAGATAAGATTAATTATGTATATAACGTGACATTATACCAGCTATATCATCACACCCGTAATACACCAAAGAAGGCGGCTAACTACAATGTTGTAGTCGAAGCATTCTATGCTCTATTGGTAACGAAATTAAATTTAAAATGCTTATACTGCTACTATGCAGTTTGCTGCGTTTTTTGGTATAACGGTTAACACATTGCAAAGCGAACCAAGAGTTCTGTCTGGTCCTTGATTTCAATCTTTAGCGTTCCGTAGTCAAAGTATAGCAGTGGTGGTAGGACCCTGTGCAGGGTCCGTCCGGATCGCTACCACAGTCTTATCCATTAGCCTACCACCAAGCAACAGTGCATTGTTGTGTTCCGGTGTGGGGATAAGACAACCGGTGAAATTACTAGCATAGGACATTCCATCTTAGGCCCCAGGGTTGGCAACGCATTTAAGGTCTTAGAATTGTAGGCCCACCATTCTAAAAACAGTGAGATTTTTGTGAGTTGGAATTTCAATCTTCCAGCAAGGAAATAAAGTTCAGTTACCTTTGCTCTTAAATACCAATTTCAAGTTTGAAACAAACTAAAATTAACTTTACGTTCATTGTAAAAGAATTTAAACTAAATTGCCTTGATTATCATCTCCTACGGCACATCGGGTCTCTCGAGGTTATCTAGTCTTGAGAACTCAAATGTTGTATATGCTATACATATATACATATACTTGTCTATACAATTTTTTTTTACGAGAAGTGAATAGTGGATTTAACTAAAAGTAGATTTTTCTTTACACAAAAAACATATACTTACAACAAAATCATTTGTATTGTGTACCAAATTCTCGTCAAAGTAACCAGATTTCGTTTTCCGTGTTTAGCTTATAGAACAGTCTGTTTTTGGCACACTGAATCCCAATAAGACTGTGCATATCAGCTATCTGCACGTTGCCTTTTATTTTATAGCTCCTTCTATGCCTTTAGTTCCTATTCTAATGAGTCTACCAGGGCGCCTATAGTCATTATAAAATCCTAGTTGCCACTGTAAACGATGGACCTAACTTCGCACGAGAACGTGTATCGGAAGTCATACATTTTGTCTAATCATAATTGCACTTATCTTTTAAATTACCTAACCGATTATCATATCACATGCCTCAAGGAGTGCGCACACAAGTACGCGAAATTATGTACCTATTTGATAACTTAATGTGTTTTCTATTTCGTACAGACATAATGAATGTCTTTTATATACTGGTGATTGACAAAAGACGTTCCTTCTTTACACAAATTTATTTATCTATTTATTACGAGAAAAAAGAGAAAGTACCTAACTATAAGGATATAGTAGTGCAATCGTTATGGACAAATTTGACCCCATGAACAATTCTCATAAAGATAATAAAATAGTGAGGGCTAAGAATGAACTACGCGATTAGCTTTTAACCACAATCAGCCAGCGAACTTACGCATAATATTATTACATAAACACGTACGTATTTGGCTATTTGATTTTTCATGTTCATATTTTTTTAAACCACTGCAAAAAATAGAAGAACCAGTCTTTATCTAACTGTTTTAACGTCATCGGCGTTTGTAAAAAGAACGCAATGTTTTTTTTTTTAAATTAAGTACCTTCATGAATTTATTCAGGAACACGTACTAATTTTACCTCTTATGGTTCCTGAATTTTGCTGTTTTTTATGTCCAATACCTGAATTGTGATCTAGTTGATCATAGTATAATTTCGAAGTTTAGATCCACCTTGTATCGTACGTAAATAAAACCCAAACGAGCTATACTATTACTATACATCAAGCGCCATCTTGATTATAGAAACAGTAATTAAAATGGACGATCACACATGCTGTAACGATCTGGGGATTCTATTTGTCGAAGTCCTAAAATAACGCGCCAAAACAGCGCGGGAAACACTGGTGATGCAAACCTCGTAAATATAGTTCTAATCCATGGACAAATGGTATTGGACTGAGCAATTAGATTGTTATAACGTACTGAAGACGCCCACGAATACCTGCGTACGAGTGGAATTAGTTTCCCGCTTCTCTATTTCTTCCCGCTGGAGGTTGATTTCAAATCAAATCAAATTCATTTATTTCATTACATTTAGAAGTTTCGCTATACTGATTGACAGACATAGAAGTTTTTGTGGCAAAAACATCAATTCACTAGGGACTTCCTTCCGATATTCAATTGATCGATAAATGTTTCATAAATTAAATTAACTAGAATGCTGATCACTACCCATTGATGAAATTCAATCGATTTTCATACAAAATAAACTTGAACGAAGAGTGCCTTGCAACAAAGGCATATTAAGGTAAATTGTAAGACATAGTGTAGCATAATAGTATTAATAGTATACTCTAATATAATACCTACTTGGTTTTCAAAAAACGCATGGAAAAGACTGAAACTTAAAAATATTGTAGGTAGATAATCATTTATTTTTAACGTTATGTTTATGCCACTTTTAAGTTTTGAGATACGGTGTATGGAAATTGCATGTTGATATTATACGTTATGTCACATTCATACATAATTAACTTTCAAGAAAGTACAATTTATCGATAAATTATTATCGTTCGGAAGTCCCTAGGACAATTTTATTTGTGCCACAAAAACTTCTGTCTGCTGATTGATTACATTACATAGTACATAACGAGCAGAATGTGGTAATGAAAAGGGCGTGAGCACAGCTTAGCTGAATTTGAGCTCACCCGTGGTCAGCCATGGAGAGATCACATTGATTACTACTTAGATTAACTAGTTACATAAAACCTAATATGATTTGTCAGTGAATTATAGTGCCCGGCTGATAAGAAAAAAATTATAACATCAGAACCAAGAATCGAGTATAAAACAAACAAAAAACAGACTTCAACCGACCGATTACTCCGCCAAACATGGACCGATTTTGATTTTTTTTTTTAATTAATAGAGTATACTTCCCAGGTGGTCCCATTGTCACCAAATCTGAATCAGTGAGGAATCAGTGAGGAATTGAGAGAACTCCTCGTATATTATAGGCAAACATATAGTGATTTTAGTATTTTTAGTAACAAATCGAGCATTTGCATTCAGAAAGTATCACCTGGGGAAGTGGAAGACCACAGATGGCCTTCGGAACTCCTCAACGGTACCTATTTCAAGGGTGGCGATAAGATATCTCGATTAAGATTGTTGAGCGACTACAACGAAAAATATTTACTTGTTTAGGACTATGACTTTCCGGCGGCGTTGCTTGCAGTGCGCTTGAAACTTGAAGTTTCATATTAACTAATGAGTGGGACTACGGAACAGCGTAGGTAAAAAAACTGTTTTAAAACGCAAAAAAAAACTTCTTTTAAAATTGTAGCCACCTACCTAATAGGTTAGTCCAACTGAAGTCGGCGACCACAATATTTTCAACAAAAAAGCAGAGTTCAGTCGGACTAACCTATTAGATAGGTGCCTACCATTTTAAAATAAGTTATTTTTTGCGTTTTTGAAGGCGTTTTTTTGGTACCTACATACCTATTAAGTCGGTCTGATTGTCAGGCTCAATTTTGTGATGACCAATCTTTGTAGTTTTTCATTAAAGCAAAATCAAGACTTTAGGTTTTAACATTCACAAAACTTCTAACGTCAATAGATTATTTTTAGTGTACCGTACCGTGGAGTCAGAGAAAAGGATCCATAACCGGTTTTTATGAAACCTGTTCAAAAAATGTCCTGCAGCTGCGGTGATTCTGAGCTCAATAGATAGCTACCTTTATTCTACATACCCATCCAACCCATCTAGCTTCGATATCGTTCACATATTGCTGACGTTTGGCCGCTCTTATTAACTTGACAATAAGAATTAAGGTATGTATGGGTTAGTATTTCTCTAAATCATATGCTATTTATTTAGACTGTAGATTTGATGATGTAGAGAAACTGCAGAATTTAGAATGACACTTTTCTGGGGTCAATATCCACAAACTTAAAAGGCAGTCCAGTTTACGTCTGCTTTTTGTTACACTTGTTAAATAACGCATCTTGTCTAGCTTCGCTCACAACTCATCAAAAGCTGGGTACGAATCAGTGCGGCTTAGCCTGAGGCATGCTGCTCGCGAGACAAATTGATGCACATAAAGATGCGCGGGTGAGGCAGCGTGCTCGCCCGAAATGGCGTAACACACGATGACAGTCGCGGCTGCGTTTATCATAATTCACCGAATTATCAAAACAAAAAACGAACGGCTCAGCAACTTTATCAAATGTGTACGCGCCTCACCGACAGGCAAGTTAAAATTTGTCGTTCTGCCCGTGGCACGCTCGTATACGCGTCCAAATTACGCGAGGTACGCATACTGAGGCGCCTTTGAACACGGTCAAAAGAGCGACTCTCGGCGGCACGCCGCGCGCCGCTCGTGTACAGCGCGTGAGCGCGTACGAATTTGAGCAAAATAGGTGAGCCGTGCGTGCTTCACCCCGAGGCTGCTCTAATTCGTACCCAGCTTAAGAACTCCGAGCATTGCTGTTAAAGTGACTTAGCTAATATAACACAAACTTGGGTTTACTATATAAACTTGGATTAATAATGGCTCTTGCTGAAACGTTCGCACCCAGGTCAACTATTCTGTTTGGCCTAATATTTTGACGCCTCGTTGGAGCCTTTAAACGGGTCTTGTTTAGCTACTCGTATTATTTGCAAATCTTCCCGGGGAGACGTTTTCCTTGGACGAGATTTTCTAACAACACTTTTAGTAGTTCCGTTTGTTTTATAATGAGCAATAGCGTTGAAAACTTTCTTCACAGAACATTCTAGATGTTTAGCAATTCTTCTATAAGTCCACTTTCGATCTAAATGTAATTTAACGATTAATTGCCTAGTTGACTCGTCACAACTCTTATTTTTACCCATTTTTAACAATACTTATATTCACGTAATTCCAAATTGACGTTTCATTGCCGCCGAAACTACAGAAAAAGCGTAAAAAGAGGTTTTTTTTTTAAATTCATTAATGGAACGAACCATGGGTCCGTTTCTAATTAGTTGTCCAAGCGGCCAGTAATAGAAATTCAACTATCATGATATTTAAACTCTTTTAATAATTAAAGATAGAACAGATTTATTTTTTAATAATATTTTATGAGTTTTTTAACTCATTGGCTATTATATTCTGGCATAGTTAATAGTGATTTAATCAATATATTTTTTACTCATAACGATAGTTTATTCTGTGTTTACCTAAGTTTTGTGTAGGTACTGTTTCTAATTATATGTCCACCACTGTATGTATAGATGATTAAAGATAATGCTAAATGCTAAATTAAACACTAGAACTTAGACAGAAATAGGTAAGGGCCAAAAAGTTGGCCACGCTAGCTCAATTAAATTTTCTATGAAACTTTTCCGTTGTGACACGAAAATTAGCCATATATTTGTAGGGATAATTTTCGCGTCACAACGAAACTTTTTCACCTTTGTCCTTTATATGGTTAACTACGCTGAACTATGATCCTTAACAATACAATAATATACATACATAACATCACGCCTTAATTCCCAGAGTGGGGTAGGCAGAGCTACAGAAATACCAACAAATCTAAAAAGACTTGTTGATAATTCTGTAACCACATTTTGCAGAAGTAGGCTAAGATGTTTACCAGTGTATTAGTGACAGGTTGCAAGCCCATCGCCTAACAGCACTACAAGCCCTTATTCCCTTAGTCGCTTCTTACGACATCCACGGGAAGACATGGAGTGGCACCACTCTAACCCGGCAACCACACGGGCTAATAACAATACAAACAATACAATAATATAGAGCATGGAAAAACCTCGGCTTGTTAGTTATTTTCGTCTAGAATTGTAATACATCGCTATTATGGGAAGTTTATAAATAATTCAGTACCTGCTTAGCTAATTTGGTCATTTCACGCTAATGCGATGGAATGACCAACTAGTTTTTAATAAACTTTGATTATATTGAGTTACGACTAGCGATTATTATAATGAAATTATTTTAACTACTAGTCATTGCCCGTATCTTATCTTACCTTACAGATTGGCCCTTCCGAATACACTTCGAGCCATTTAGGATCTTTTATGCAATTATCCTCTTACACGCTCAGCAGTTCGAATGTGCAGGTTTCCTCACGATGGTCCCTGATGTTCATTTGTGGTAGATTGTTCCAGCTCCAAGCTAAATTTGTACACATACATACATACATAACATCACGCCTTCATTCCCAGAGTGGGGTAGGCAGAGCTACAGAAATACCAACAACTATAAAAAGACTTGTTGATAATTCTGTAACCACATTTTGCACAATCAGGCCAAGAAGTCTACTAGTGTATTAGTGACAGGTTGCAAGCCCATCGCCTAACAATACTACAAGCCCTTATTCCCTGAGTCGCCTCTTACGACATCCACGGGAAGACATGGAGTGGCACTATTCTAACCCGGCAACCACACGGGCTAAATTTGTATATAAGTTTTACAATCCCGTCGACGGGATTTGGACCCGGGACCGCCACCTTCGTAAACAGGGTCACTACCAACTATGCTGACGTGTTTTAAATCCGATATAAGCTGTATTTTTCGAGAGCGGCGCCCCTAAATTCCTGAATTTCAATTGTTTTCGTCGAGTCCCTTCAGCTTAATACGTCATTGTCACACAGACACTCGAACTGACCTAAGACAAAAGGCAGTATCTCAGATAAAACTCCAGTAGCAATATCATCCTTTATACTAACAGAAGAGAATTCAAACTGCATTGGTTATTTAATTTGAGATACTGCTTTGTGGCTTAGAATGACAGAGAATTGGAATGGGTATTTACGCGAAAAAATCACAGTGAAGTGCCTCTCGTTACTTTTGATGAACCCGCGCTTTATTAACAATACGCATTTGGCTTGGAATTAGGACTTACGAATCTTATGTCGTTTTAATAGGAAATAGGTATGCAGAGCAAAGTGTCCCGATTATGTACGGTACCGCTCGTCCGCTTGTACGTATGTATGTAAACGAATTATTGCACAAACAGAAGATAACAAAGTAAAAGAAACGAAACAGAAAAAAAGGTAACTCTTACATTTAATCTTTGAGCGATTGGTGGCGATGGTTAAACGTACAATTAAAAAGAAAGATAAAGATTAGAAATAACAAACAAATACATTTAAACTTATACATATAATAAAAAGGATAAAGAAATATATATACGACACCTTAGCCTAGTTGGTAGTGACCCTGCCATCGAAGCTAGGGGTCCTGGGTTCAAATCCCGAGTCTTGGATGTTTTCTATGTATTCAATATATATTTCTCTATTTAAGAATGTTTATTGTTGTCTAGTACCCCATAGTAGCTTAGAGTTTAGTTTGGGACTAGGTCAATATGATATTTATTTATTTCCATCTATTAGAATCCTTTGGAGGTAACAGATAATTATGACTGTCAAGTAATAGACAAATAATTTGCAATGAAATAATATTGAGACTATAAATTGAAATGTAAGCTATCCTATCTTTCAAGTTGGGTCAATTTGCACACGGTGTGCAAATCAAAATTATAATCGGTTCAGTAGTTTAGGAGTCCATCGCGGACAAACAACGTGACACGTAATTTTTATATATAAAGATAATAATTATAATTAAATACATTACTAAATGAATAAATATAATATGTACATATAAGTATCAAAAGTAATAATGACATACAGCCATAGATCAGGAACAAGTGTCAAGCCAGTACTTCCTCAGCCTAGATTTAAGTGAAGCAACAGATAGTTCGTCTGTCACAGGGCTGTATATTTTAAACATTAATCTAACAAATTTTCTTAACTTTTGTCTTTAACGATGTACCTACAATTTTTTTGGAATACGCCCATCTAAAGATGATATTTTCACAATTAGCATTTTACTGTTTTTTTTTTTTTTTTAAACTATTCGCACGTTGATTTTGAGAGTGACACTAAACTAAAAACAAAGCCATTTAAATAGTGTCATTATTGCGATTAAAAATAATTTAATTTTGAATGACATAATTTTTTGCATAGTGTCACTCTCATAATTAACGTGCGTGTCGTTATTTCTAATTATTTTAAGCACAGAACTATATCGAGATAGAAGGAATGAGTTCGTCGATTTATATGAGAACCGAGCGTGTAACATTTTGCGTAGGCACTTTGACGTCACGCGAGTCTTTTAGTGATGTGTACAACATACACAAAATCGTTTCTAATCTGTGGTGTCATCGATCGCAAGTCGCAACGGAAGAGCGTCAGCGAGCCAACAGACTTCGACGGAAGAGGACGCGCGCGCTGGTCTTACGACGCGCCCGCTCGCCATTTTACCGTGGACCGAGTAGGCAAGTTCATAATGAATATGTATATTTTAAAAGAATATCTATTCGTTTTAGCGCGTATTTCATGTAATATAAAATAAAATAATAATAGCTGTGTACTTTGTTGGTGTGTCTAATAAATAAATAAATATGGAGTAGGTATTCTGTCTTATGGTTAATACGTTACATCGAAACTAAGTAGGTAGTTATAACATTTCATAGAATCTAATTGGGAATCGATTTTGACACTTGACAGAAGAATGAGAATAAAAATGTATGTGAATATTTAAGCTATACTTCATTTAATTTAGAATTAGAAACCACAATAACATTATATTGCGTTACACTCATTGTGACGTATAAATGTAGGTACCTATTCGTTATTTGACATTATCACTACATCTATAGTCGGATAAGCTGTACTGATTATTCGCCGGTACTTTGATTGGCCAGTAAAGGTATCTTTGTGAAAATGTATAGAACAAATCCGGCTGTATTTTGTAGGAAACCAGTTTTTTCGACCCGTTGCTTCTATCCATCTATTTTTTATAATAGGATCTTTTGGAAAACTGAAACAAAATTGAAAACTATACTTAATTTATCCTTTTGGCAAAAATATTTCATTTTGACTACTACTTCATCTCACGGCTACATAATAGTAAAAAAAAACATTTTTGGGACGAGTTTTTGTTGCCGACTGTACTTTTTTTTGCAAAATCTTTATCTGCTTATCGAGACAAAACTATTGAGTCCTAACACGGTGGGTCTACGTTAAGAATAGCGGAGATCCTGTCGCCACCTTCCGACTCCATCATCAGATCAGGTCTTAGATACCATAATATTGCATTGTCATTGAGTTTACATATATGGTCCAAATTTCAGCCCATTCTGTTAACGGGAAGTGGGTCAAATTTAATTTGCAAGATTTGACCCATACATACATACCTACATACTTACATACGCATATACATACATTGCAAGTAAAATAAACGCTTATAAAAATAATTATCATTTTTTCTGTTTTCCAAATTGATTTTAATCGACTAAGAAATCGGCATTGAAAATCGCCGGGTACAACACTATATCTTACTTTTGACAGAAAAATGAGAAATCAACCTTGAACGCGTCTCGACAAGTGCTCGACAGTTTGGATTGGTTTATTTTCTTTGCTGGTTTTCAATGCATGCCAAGTCTGGCGCGTCAAATTAAAGCCGCAATGGAAAAGTAGCAGAAGACACGGACTCGCCCGTTACTGTTTATATGAAATTAATACTATGCAACAAAATAAATTGTTTTTTAAATAATAACGGATATTTTAGGGAAAAGAGTACTTACTTATGAAAAGAAATATCTTGATTCACAGCTCCTACTTTTTTGGTGGTGTTTAAACAGTTCGTTATCGAGCAACAGGGCATTTTGTTTTTAAATTCGAACGTCACACACGGAAAGCGGTCGAGAGCGGACTGAGCATCGCGCCGAGCAATGCAGTCCTTATAACCTCTTTTCGGCACGCGAGGTACATACACTCTTTCCTTCTATCTCGATATAGTTCTGTGATTTTAAGTATAGTAAAATTAAAAACGGTCAAGAAGTGGATTGAGGAGTGGATTACTTAATTAAGAAAACAATTAACAACGACACGCTAGCCTAGTTGGTAGTGACCCTGCCTTCGAAGCTAGGGGTCCTGGGTTCAAATCCCGGTAAGGGCAGATATTTGTGTGATGAGCACGAGTATTTGTTCCTGAGCCTTGGATGTTTTCTATGTATTTATGTATATATTTCTATATATAAGTAAGTTTATCGTTGTCTAGTACCCATAGTACAAGCCTAGAGCTTAGTTTGGGACTAGATTAATTTGTGTGACATAGTCCTGTGATTTATTTATTTAATTAACAATGTCTCCATTGAGTACAAGCTATACTCATTACGTTCTTACTTACGTAGGTACAATAAATTTGAAATTAACCTGCCTAGTTAAATAAGCATGCAATGCGCATTTTCCAGACACCCAGAGGGTCGTATTAATAAACTGATCTCGACTCTAATGCTCGTCTCAAGTTACGTCAAAAGTGTCAGTTTTCTATGGTATGACTTTTACTTTGACGTATGTTGAGACGAGTATTACCGCCTGTTTCACAATCGTCAAGTAACGCATATCTGTCAAATAAATTTGGCCCTTTCCCTTTCTTACACTTGATAATAGACAAAGACAGGGCCATCTTTATTTGACGGATAAATTTACTTGTCGATTGTGAAACAGGCCCTTAGAGTCGAGATCAGTTTATTAATACGACCCTCAACTACCTAATTGCAACCATTCTATCAGATACGTCAACAACTGCCCGTACTCGCCAGCGAATTAACAAACTGTTAATTACCAAGCCCTGCAGCCCACGGCTGTGAGCCTGAGACCGCCAAGCGTGAAATGAGGTTTTTTGCGGCAAACCAGTTTGGTTCGTGACGATGCCAATCCACAAGGACAGACTACAGCTGCACTAGCGATACAATAAGGTTTGCAGTGAAGGCCAGAGCACAATTAAAAAAAAAAAACTTAGTAAGAGCATGTCGGACATAAAATCAACAAGTAATAACGGATTTTCTATTTAAATTTCAAAGTCATTTGGTGCCGTCTTAGATGGTTTTAGTAGGTATAAACACTTTAATCGCCTGTATCTCAATCCAATCATGTGTACTTAGTCGTGATAGTTTTCCTTTTTCAATTCGTTATCGGTATGTGCTTTCATCACTACATAGTATAAAACAGTCGCTTTTTCAGTCCCTATATCCCTATGTATGCTTAAATCTTTAAAACTACGCAACGGATTTTGATGCGGTTTTTTTTCATAGATAGAGTGATTGAAGAGGAAGGTTTATATGTATAATACTTTAATCCGGAGCGAAGCGAGGGCTGGTCGCTAGTATATGATAATTTTCAGATTTTTATTATTTGTAGTTTTGACTGTAGGGGGTGTGTAGCGCATTAAAGTATAATATTTCATAAACGGATCCCTTGATCGAAAAATTGTTTTTACAAACCCACAATATTTTTAAAAGTCCTATCCAACGACACCACACACTATAGGGTAGACGAGAAAAAAAATACATCCCCACGTTACGTGTAGAAGAGGCACCGTAAAAAAAATGGATTTTCATTTTATTGTAGCATTTCGTTGGCGTGACTAGTATGTACATTCATACCATTACAGCTTTCTAGTAATGATTCTCTGCACTAGGCTAGACGGACGGACGGACGGACATGGCGAAACTATAAGGGTTCTTAGTTTGACTACGGAACCCTAAAAACAACCCAAGTGCGAGGACTTGCGCAATGGTTCCGTACCACCCGACTTACGTTTTTGTTGTTTTATTCAATAAACCCGTGTCATAGCCCGCGTGGTTGCCCGGTTTGATTAGTGTCACAGGTGGCACAGGCGACTGAGAGAACAAGGGCTTGTAGTACTGTTAAGGTGGGTACGAATTAGAGCAGCCTCGGGTTGAGGCACGCGCGGCTCACTTATTTTGCTCATATTCGTACGCGCTCACGTGCTGTGCGCGAGCGGCGCGCGGCGAGCCGTCGAGAGTCGATCTTTTGACCGTGCTCAAAGGCGCCTCGGTGTGCGTGCCTCGCGTAATTTGGACGTGTATCGGAGCGTGCCGCGGGCAGAACGACAAGTTCTAACTTGTCTGTGGGTGAGGCGCGTACAAATTTGATAAAGTAGCTGAGCTGTTCCACCACCGCGGCGATTTCTTCTTCTTTTTGTTAATAATTCGGTGAATTATGATAAACGCAGCCACGGCTGTCAACGTGCCCGACGCCATTTTGAAATGTCGGCTCGCGTCAAGCACGCTGCCTCACCCGCGCATGTTTATGTGCAACAATGTGACTCGCGAGCAGCTCGCCGCGCAGGGCGAGCATGCCTCAGGCTGAGCCGCTCAGATTCGTACCCAGCTTTTGGTGATGCGCTTACAACCTATCACTAATACACTAGTAAACATCTTGGCCTGATTGCGCAAAATGTGGTTACACAATTATAAACAAGTTTGTTAAGAGTTGTCGGTATTTCTGTAGCTCTGCCTACCCCACTTTGGGAATGAAGGCGTGATGTTATGTATGTATGTAAAAATAAAAATTGACCTAGTATTACACTAAGCTCTAGGCTTTATGGTACTGGACAACGATCAACTTGCTTGAATAGAGAAATAAATACCGGGATTTGAACCCGGGACCGCTCGTTCCGTAGGCAGGGTCACTAGGCCAAAGTGTCGTTGTTTTTTAGAGTTTGCACTATACAATCTGTTCGATCAATTATATTAATCCATACAAGGTAGGTACCCTCCTGACTACTATAGTAAATACCTAGTCACGGGACAATGTCACACAAATTGACCTAGTTTCATATTAAGTACTAAGCTTGTACTATGGGGACTAGACAACGATAAACATACTTATAGAGAAACATATACTTAAATACATACATAGAAAACATCCAAGACTCGGGTACAAATGTTGTTACGTTTATAGAGTAGAAGCGATCCCTCAATTTATTGCTCCTATTACAGGCAACACCCGATATATAATTGCGAAAGTGTTGTTTGTCTGTCTGTTACTTCTCACGCTTAAACTGTTGAACCAATTGAAATTCAGTATGGAGATAGTTTTAGTCCCGGGGAAGTAGGTAGGTACATAGAGTAGTTCCCCAGAAAATTGTACAGTTCCCGAGGGAGCACCGATAATCTACTTCTACGCGGATGGAGTCGCCGACAAAACCTAGTAAAACATAAATTGTTATAATACAAATCTTGTTTATATGTTTTATGTACCTACCTTATCCCTTCATTTTTCATAATTTCATTTGACATATTGGTCACTGGCTTATAACCTTCATTTTCCATAATATCACATACTACCTTATAACGGCATTTTTTCTGAATTCGTAAACCTTTCAGATAATTTATACGTGCCATCGTATAGAGCCCAATAGGTTATGTTTGTTTTATTACAATTCTGAATAGTTCACGGTTTCAGAAAAAATGCCTTTATGGCATGTAAAATTATGTAACCCCGTGTAGTTGCCGGGTTAGAATAGTGCTACTCCATATCTTCCCGTGAATGTCGTAAGAGGCGACTAAAGGGATGAGGGCTTCTAGTACTGTTAGGCGATGGGCTTGCAACCTGTCACTAATACACTGATAAACAACTTAGCCTCTTTGTGCAAAATGTGATTACAGAATTACCAACAACTCTTTTCGTAGTTGTTGGTATTTCTGTAGCTCTGCCTACCCCACTCTGGGAATAAAGGCGTGATAGTATAGTATAGTATAGTATAGTATAGTATAGTATAGTATAGTAAATTATGTCATGAAATTCGGGCAAGTGTAATTATTGCATATGTAATTCGGTCACGTTGTATAGCTACCTACCTACCTACTCACAAATTTCAAAACAAATTAGTACCCGCTTTACCTAGGTACTATGTTTAACCGTTTTTACTACAAACTTATCAAACTATAAAGCCACCTTCAAAGGACTGACGGAACGACGGACAGCGTATTTTTTTTAAACTAAATTACCTACTTACGTTGTTTTAATAGGTACACCTAATAGGGACCCATTTGGCACCCTTTGGGCACGGAACCCTAATAAAAAGGAGACAACAAATGTAGGCCAACGATATTCTTAAAAGATGAGACACCGAAGACCCGAGCATTTCATTATGAGATTTATAAGAATTACCTGCATACCTAGGTGTTTGAGATTTTTTTATTGTCCAGCCATGAAAAGCGTTATTATGAATTAAACATGAATCATCTTCTTGTTCTTCTTTTTTATTAAATGGCGGTCCACACAGTGATTTCGCCAATGTCAAATGAATAGAGTAAATCAGTAAACAGAATAAATCAAAAGTAAAAGCCGGGCATTTTTCAATCGGCCCCATCTTCCCTCCAACATGAATCTTCTTATTAGAAATTGTATTACACAATGTTGTGCGTGTCAATCCTGTTTCCTTAAAAACGTTTATAGACATAGAAGAATTAAAAAGTATTTTTTTGATAACACTTCACTTACCTACCTACATCTATGGGTGTAGATAAATAAATCATGGGATCCCGATGCGTCCGTTTACATTGAATGTATACCAATATCAATTTAGTTGTACCAACGTAGCTTTTTATATTTTGATCGCGTTGAAAATTAAAAAAAAAGAGAAATACAAAGCGTAAATTTCCCGATTTTGTGTTGAATATCTCATATAGCAACACTACACACTTTCAAAATGTGCGCTGCACAATTGAGACCTGCTGTTGCATAGGTAGATAGTATAGGTACCTAATTATGTTTTACTATGTCTATGTGCTGGTACCTACAGATCATATACCTTCCTACCATGTTAGGTACCACCTAGGTAGGAAGGTAGGCGTTTGACAGATTATCCCATAAAGGTAGCTTTAAATAGGCCGGTATACTCTCTTATATACCTACCTACGTAGGGTAAACTCGACTAATTACATGACTTTGGTAACTCCGTGATACTAGGTATGTTTCATGCTCCTTTTAGAGCTATACGAAATTATTTTTATCGTGTAAATACACCCTAATGCGGTAATAAGCCTATATATACACTATAAGTAGCATTTAAATGCTTAAAATGAGTTCGTGTTACTCTAAAATAAGCATGAAACATGGTATCACGGAGTTACTAGTCATGTAATTAACCGAGTTTACCCTACCCAGTCTGTGCCTATTTTTTTTTATTGAACAACCTATTTACGGCAAAGACCAAAATCTATACAGCCATTCGTGTCATTTCATATTCAAATGAGTGCTTAGTTCTATTCTAACAAATAAATTGGAAAACTCTTTATACATATAAATGACTTGTTTCTTTGTTGTTCGAGTAACATATGCATGCAATCAGTGACTTTAAAAACTACGTCACTATCGCTCGACATAGGTACATTATGTTGTTAACAGTAGGTAGGTAGGTACGTACATGTTAGAATAAGTCAGATTTCTTATTAGAAGAGATACCTACCTACCTAGGTGTCTATCACATGTTTTCCGTAACAAGGAATTCGTGTCGTTCATGCCATGATTTAGGTAGGTACCTATGTTTTGTTTTGTGTACAGATCAGCATTAACTAGGTAGGTATGAGTAGCTAAATACTTAAGTTGTATAAATAAAGAGCCCCCGTTCATTTCAGAAATAAATGTCAACATTCAACCAGTTCTGTTACAGACGTATTATTTTGAACTGGTTTAAATTACTTGCCTAAAATAATCCAGTGCAGATAGGTATCAGAAACAGACGGAAAAGACCGGTTGAGGTTAGTGACTGTACGGTACTCATGCAAACCTGCCTATGGTACCCAATTATTGAGCTTTAATTAAAATGTTTATACTAACCAAGTAAATGTAACTAGATAGATATTTAACCTATTCGTTATACCGCTATGCTTAGCTATCCAACATTTTACGTTCTTATCAGTTGACATAATATTGTAACGAACAGACGGACTTACCCGATTTAATATGCGAAGATCCCAGCTGGCAGTCCAAAACAAAATCACAAAACCAGATGGTAAACCTATGTCAAAAGACCACGAGTACCACAACACTCACCTAAACTGTACTTTTAAACTTCGTCACAAACAAAACAAACTCCATCAACACTAGAAACTCAAAAAACACAAACAAACCAAAACTCAGAACAGCACTCAATGTATCAATCAAAAACCAGGGCAAGCTAAAAAAAAATCATTCAACTACTGTATTTAAAAAGGATTTTACGTAAATAACACTGATGAGGTTATATTGGAACTAACACGCACGTTCGCTCTCCGCAAAGTCCACGTTGCTACTGGCTGGCCTGGCCTGGCCAGAGAGAAATACAACGGTACCGAGTGAACCGCGGTCCGCGAATCGTTGTGGACCGAATCGAATGGCGGTTTGGCAGTTACCAACTTGTTTATACCTACTCTGTGGTTTGTATTGTGCAGATAGCATGCCATCGTATCGCACTGACTGGAACGTACGGCATTAATTACAGGCGATACGAAAATCGAACGTAGGTTGGCTTATTGACATTAAAATTTTGCAGGATTAGATTAGGTTGTTGTAAGAATATCAGAATTGCAAAAATTGGTACTCAAGCAAGTATTAAATGATACTATTATGTAGGTATGATATAAATGATAAATCTACAAGGGACACCTTGCCACAGATGTCACTCAATTTTACATTGTACAGTCAATAACATTAATTTTTGAGCCCCTAATGAACTCTGTCGCATAAAGCCTATGATTATTTTGACCTATTTTCTTTCTCAAGACTTCAAGCTCTCATTTTGACAGGGTTCCGTTGCTTCAAATATTAAAAGAGTAGGTAGTTACACTATGAAATAAGTAGGGCAGCACGTCTTTTAAAATAGTGTTACTAGGTACAGTCAAGGACTTTAACCACTATGGAACCCTGTCATAATGACAGCGTCAAACCACATAAAAGAAAGCTAAAAATAATGATTAACGCTGTCATTATGACAGGGTTCCATAAAGGCATAACAATTAAAGTCCTTGACCGTAACACGTAAATTATTATCACCAATTTGCTACCAATTTTAAAGCACTTTTTCCATTCTGACTGAGGTACCCAACACAGAGTGGAAATAGTAGTTTATGCAACTGATACATAATGAGAGGTTTTAAAACACGAGCGAGGTTTTATGAAACGAGCGTCAGCTAGTTTCATAATAGGATTACACGAGTGTTTTAAGGCCTAATTATGTACAGCTGCATACACTACTTTATCTACACAAATATCATAACAAAAACAACAAACAAACTACTTTTCACAAACCTACTTTCGTAACAGCAAAGATCCAACAAACATATTATAATATTTACAATTATATGGCGACAGATAATGGTGGTAATTTGATGCTCAAGACGAATCAAAACGAATGTTTTTTTTAAATCATAGACAACTAATGGAGGCCCTATTCTCATGTCACTCGAGATCAAACGTCGTGCGGTTTATATTAATAAAACATAATGAGTTGACATTTCGTATCGATAACTGTTTTAATATCTATGGATAGTAGAATAGAGACCCTCTTGAGTTTTGACGGCTCATCCAAATTTAAACTCATAAAATTTCAAAAATCGATACTGTAATAAACATTATAGTACAGATTTTACCTACTACAACAGACAAGAAAGTTTTCGTAGTAAAATTTGTTGTAATAATGCTGGTCACTTCCTACGGTTTCTGAACGCATTTTAGAGCACTAACGATATTATGTGCGTAGATAAAAGTGCTTTAAAAATTGGTTTCTTCAATGTATGCAAGTGCAAGGATCATCACGGACAATATTTAGAAAACTAATAAAACCGTGTCGAGACATAATAATATACTTACGTTTGTTTATTTGGTCTATTCCAGTTACGAAAGTAGCAACCCTCCCATAAAAACGAAAGCACTTAACAACAAAAAAAACTTGCTAGGCGTGTTACCGAAAACCTTCCGTCGTTAACTCATCAATCACATTACGGTACATTTTCCTCTTCGAACCAATAATATCGTGTATCAGATTAAAGCTTCTACTCCATTCAGCCATGCTCAGTTCAATATGTAGCTACAGTCAAACACTAAAGTAGATGTACATGTTTCTCATGCTCGTATAGTCCTTCTTTATGCTTGCTTTTTAAAGTCGCATTTTATGCACTAGTTTGTTTTTCAATATGAATGTTGTAGTGGCACGTGCTAACTCGTTAGCTAGCGGTTTTGTGATAATAGAGACAATGGCCTTTGTTTCAAAGATTAACCTGGGAAGATTATACATTATAGTGTTTTCGTCATCTAGACTTAGACAATTAAGCCATACAGCCGGACAGACGAGGTAACTGCGCTAGATAAACTTGTTATTCAGTTAATTTAGTTAAAATGTCGTCAAATGAAGAGGAAAGGAAATAATGCTCACACCTAACCTAACACACTAATGGATAAAAATGCAAAAGAACCTATTGAACACACATTGCCGCCTTAATCCAAGAAAAAGTTTTTCTACCTTATCACCATACCATAAGTCTTTTAAGTATGCCCTTGTTGTACAATCTACTATTAGCACCCTGTTACAGTAACGTTTTAAAGAGAGAGTGTTTTGAAGTTAATATTAAGAGGATTATGTTATGAGCAACGCTTAATCGCTTAGCTGTCAAATAATCCTTACAAAATTTAGCTCAGGGGCTTATAATGTTTCTCACCCGCACAACGATTTTTAGGGTTCCGTAGTCAAACTAAGAACCCTAAGTTTCGCCATGTCCGTCCGTCCGTCCGCAGCCTAGCGCAGAGACTCTTAGTACTAGAAAGCTGTAATTTGGCATGAATATAATATAATATAATATAATATTAGTCACGCCAACAAAGTCGTACAATAAAAAGTAATATAATAAAAAAAAAGGGTTGCTCCCCTACACAGTAACTTGGGGATGTAATTTTTTTCTCGCCTACCCTATAGTGTGTTGTGTCGTTGGATAGGTCTTTCAAAAATATTACTAGTTTGTGAAAACGGTTTTTCGATTTTGTTATCCGTTTATGAAATATTAAGCTTTAAAGCGCTAATATTTACTGAAGTGTAATACAGCCAAAACTAAAAATACTAAAAATCTGAAAAAAATCTTTCATGAAACAGCCTTTAACGAATTTTAAAGGAAAACTATCACGACGACATCATTGAATCTTGAGATACTGGCGATTAAAGTGTTAATATCTACTAAAAACATCTAAGACGGCACCAAATAAATAGAACATTAGTTATTATTTGTTAATTTTTATGTTTGTAGTACTTAACGGCTTCGGAACCCTACACTGAGATGGACCGACTATGTTGTAGTTATTTAAAGAAACTAGGTTTGCACGATTCCGTTTTTTATTACCTTGTTTCTTAGCAAGAATTATTTTCTCGGAAGTAAAAGCTTCAGGCCTAGTTTTCCATAAAATCTACGGCATATTCAGAAATCGTAAAATCCGACTAGGTTTAAGGTGAGAGGAACAGTAGACATCTTTTTATCCTGAATAATTGGATGGTTTTTGAGGAAATAGTAATTAATAAATGACTTCCAAGCGGGAAATAGCTAGTAGGTAATAAATAAGAATCGAAATATCACTTCCGCGGCTATCTGTATTAAATTCGAGTATTTGTGATTGTTATCATCTGTATCAACACTCAACAGTGTCACAGTGTGCCGTAACCAATGTAATCATACACTCTGTTGCTCTGCTGACGTAAAAGCATAAACAATCACATTTTTGTATTCAGTACCCTTACCATGCCATAGCGAGTCTCTGTCTCAGGTTGAGCCGCTCAGATTCGTACCTAGCTAGCGTAGCTTAAAAAAATATATGAGGCAAAACAGCCATTGTTCACTTTTCAATAGTGATAGTGACCTAATGGTCACCGACTGACTGTCAACCCTAATGGGTCAACCCTAATGGGTTGACATTGCTAGTGGCGAAACTATAGTGTGGCAGGGCTCGCAAAATGCCACGGGCCCCTGACACGAGAGGGCCCCGGCCCGCGACCTCAGAAATAACTGCACATTTTTAACAAAATTTTGTAGTTATGGTCTGGGCCCCTTCAAAGAATTTGCCACGGACCTCGGATGGGATATCATATCTAGTTACGCCACTGGGGGGCAATTTTTGAAGCTCACCAACGGAACATGACTAACTTTAAAATCATATGTGCGGGCCCGCCTTTTGTATTTAATATGATAAAGGCTTTATGAAATGAAATCCAAAAGGTGGGCCCTCTCGTAGATTATATCGCTGCACAAATAGATTTTAAATTTAGTCATTTTTCGTCGGTGAGTTCAAAAATTGCCTCCCTGGACATTGCCAGCAGCGTGGTACAGTCAAGGTCATTAATATGTATACACTTTAGTACCTTGTCTATTTAACGTCATGTTTAAACTGTCATATGAAATTGTCACAGCGATTAAAGTGACAAGGTACTAAAGTGTATACATATTTATTACCTTGACTGTACCTCCTTTAGGTACACTTCACACGGTCCTTTAAAAAAACAATTACTTTAAAACAATTTATCCGGACACTGAAATAAACGGTGGACCTCGGTAAACTCGGGCTACAGATAAAGAGTGAGGAAAACGAAGAGTAATGGTCCGGCGGAATAAAATTGAGACTGAGAACTTTCTCATATAAAACTGTTTACTTGGACTGTTTATCTATAGGAATTTAATTGTAAGTTATGATGAAACAGGTAAGTCTATACTAATCTTGTCCTACGGCCTTTCCTACGAATACTAATATTGGTAATGTTTAAATAATTTTGTGTTATTTATGTGTATTACACAAACATGTTATTTTACTAAATTTAAATTCTTATAATGCCACAACGTAAAGTATCGCGACGCAGTACTTTACACAATACTAAATTGTTATAAGTAAGGATATTTTTATCGCTGGACATTTGTATAAGTATACATAGAAAATAACCAAGAATCACATAGAAATACTAGTACAACAACCGTATTAGGTACATTGTTTAATGTATTGTGTAATGAAGTTTAAATTGATAATAATTAATGCGTGCTCAATACGAACTTGGCTGTTTTATCAATATAACGCGTTTGTCGATGAGCTACGCGACTTCCCAACCTAACATAACATAAAATCGGAAGCAACGTACAGTAGCTCAATAATGTGTCAGTGATATCGTCTTTAGTGACTTCACACTTGATAAGAAGATATATAAAAAAAAAAAAAAACACCTATATAGCGGTCTGTACCACGAGTATTTACTACGCTACTGCTTAGTAAGTAATCAAGCTTGACATTACTTAACAAACTCTCAAATTGCAATTTGGAACCACAGATTAAAAAAGTTTTACCGATAGTTACTAACCCTGAATCGTTAATTTCGGTTGGCAACATTAGAACGTAAATACAACTCGTTCCAGTTTAATACGTTCTACCGCGGCTACCGCTCGTAGCAATTTAGATATACTAAATGTCAGTCAACAAACTGTTGAATTGCTTAATTTTGCTAGGTCATTCATTAAAAATTGTAAAATTCATCTATTTGGTTTATTGTCAAATAAATTGTATGAGTTTGTTTTCGGGTTTTCCCAACGTTTTTCACAGTGGTCTAAAATTTATTTAATTGAGAGAAAATATAATTTGCAATTGGTAAAAGCATGTCATGATTGTGGACACAGTAGATAAAAAAATATACTTGCATATTCTATTAAAATAATTTATCTAAGCCAATATTAAATAGATGTAGGCGGCTAATTCATTGACTATGTTCAGTTCTAAAATACACAAAACTTCACCTTACTGTTAATCGATCTTATTAGTGTAACAAACGTAAATAATCTGACGGAAATCTAAATTAAATTTTATAGACAAATTTAGTTAACGTATAAAGTTTACGGCCCTTTTGCGACTGCCGAGGAAATACAACTCTAACGACACACCTTCTACCAATTAGCTATTACCGTAAAACTGTCTCACGGAAATAGGAGGCGATAAAACATTTAATGCAATGAACTCAATCGTCCATAATTGCCTTTGATACTTAAGTACTAGTAGGTCAATGATAAATAATGATAATATAATTAAGGCAAAAAAGACGATTGATACATTGGAGTTTCACCGAATAATTCTTATCCTTATTCTAAAGAAAAGTGCTTTATAATTGTGATGGTGTAGAAACGTAGTGAAGTTTTATCCGGCAAGTTTAAGAAGTCCCGTCGGAGCGTACACAACACATTTTAGCGCGTGCCTTCTCAAATAGGCAGCAGGCAGGCGAGTCGAGTTCAGTATCGTATAAAGCTGCCTAATTGAGAAGGCACGCGCTAAAAAGTGGTTTGTACGCTCCGACGGGACTTCTTACCTACTTGTAGATAATATTAAATTAGGTCTTTTTGGTACAGTAATAATGTATTCAAACCACTCTTACTTTTACCTTTTCGACGCCAACGACTCATATATGAGCACCGCAGGTTCAACGTTCAACGCCAACGACTGATATAATCCGTCATGGTTGACAGTGGAAAATAGACCAGATTGTCTATGAAGTAAAGTTGACATTAGCTCTGGTGTTGAGCTGTCAATGGCGTGTGAGTGACAACTTTTGTATTTGACAGCATTAAAAAAGTAAATACGTTATTATAATGAAACTTCACCACTGAGTTGAGTGAAACTGTATATTAATTAAACTATATCTTTGTACATACAAGTTATTAGATCTAAACACTTCGACGAGCTGTATACCAATTCACCTCTTCTACCGTGTGACCACTTTTATACCCACCCTCTGCCATTAAAACGTTCAGGGAAACGGAAACACGATACCGGTGCTGCCATCTTTTTTAGTCAAATCAGTTTTAAATTAACACTTAATATGAGAAATCATGACATTATTGCGAAAAGGTACTAAAAGATTCATCTACTTACGAGTTCAACTGTACTTTAATTTTGGAAAAATCTGTCAGTCCGCGGGAATAACAACAAAACATCTAATCTTGTTGTAAGCACAGTTGCGGGAAAAAACTAGTAAGAACTAAATAAAATTATTGAACTAAGAGCGCTCATGACCCGTTTGGATTGTTTAATGTTTATTTATTGTAAAAAGAAACATGTTCGTTATTTGAAAAGAATCAGTCACTTTAGTTCCATCTGTAAGTTTATAGACACACTTTCTTTTATAGCGAGTAATGGAAACTACCAATAGATGGCAGTGCATATCATAGTTTTGGCAATGCGCGATGTACTTTTTTGCTTTTACATTATAAATGCTGTCATGTGGCAGCTGTAACTTTTATATTCATTAATATTTATTAATCTGCGACACTATAGATTTATAATTAATACGATAAAATCGTGCAATTTGTAGTACTACGCACGTGGAGTGGCAACACTGACGATGACATGTGTCACAACACACTTGTCTAAAAAGTCATTTCATTTTGAAAGTTTACCGTTGATTTGGCTTGGCGTGAACGTAACTTGTTATTATTTAACTATTTTCTATTACTTTTCGACCTAATAATATTCATAATGATTAAAAACAATCGATGGAAAGGAGGAACTGATGAAGAATATTCGACGCAGCACTTTGGTTTTGGCTCACAGCGAGTTAAAATAGCGCTTCGTCAAATGATCGAAGAAAAAATAAGAAATGGGGTGACCGATATGGAATCATACTTGTTAAATTCCCTTGATTTGAACGATACAGACAAGGCTGTGATCCGGATGTCCTGTAAAAAGTTGTTACGGCTATACGGTGAGGGAGCAGAGAGTTCTTTACAAGTAGTGGACAGTGAAATTGAAAGGTTACTGAACGTTCCTGCTAACGTATTGCTTCCAGCCGACGAAGTTCACGAAGAAGAATTGACTGATGAAGAATATGATAAACTAAAGCAGGAAGTTTCTAGCTTGCGGAACAGGGTGGAACGTGCAGCGTTGATGGAAGCACTGTTAACAGCGGAAGACAAAGACATTGCTACAATGGAGAAGGTTTGTGAAACTGCCAAACAACACATGGAAGTGCAAGACATGATTCATAAGGATTTGGACAAAAGTGACTTGAAAACAATCCAGAATGATGCTCAGTTTTTGTGTGCACAATACCCTTTAAAGGATGTGGACTTTTTTGATGATGCTTAGGTGTGATCTGTGTATATAGTTGGTATAATAACATTATTTTAGTCTACTAACACCTATTAACAGTGCCACTTTTAGTATAGTAGTAGGAATTAGTTTTATCATGCTCTTTTAGTTGTAATTTGTAAATACTGTAGTTTTGTATATTATCTAATCTAGACTGCTGAGAATATGAACTCATTAACGATCCAATTTGTTTAAGATTTCATTTCAAAGTTAAGTCAACAATCCAACCTTCTCACTGGCAATATCTAAACATATTGTCAAAATATCTAAAACAAACTTGATTGTTAAAGGCATTTTAGTATGCTCAATTTTTTTTGTGCACATTGTATGCTATGAATATTTGACGGGGTCTACTACGTCTACGTCATAAAGGTCATAGAAGCAATACAATAGTGATACACGATCTTGTGTATATTTTGCAAGATTTGGAACACATAATAAGAGTGGTATAGTACCATCAAAAATGTCAGAGCACACAAGGTGCTCAAAAAAATCTGAGAACTCTTATGCCTGTAACAATAGTCTAGTTCAACTATATTTTTGAGCATCTTACTTGTTCCGATACATTTGATGGCGACTGTACTACAGTAATACTACAATCTACATAAAAATTACAATATTAAATAGAAAATCAGTTTCATTTTTAATCTTGCTATTTGTAGTTGCGTTTAGAACCAATATGAAGTTTTAAATTTATGGCATATTTTATAGAAGAAAAGTTTGTTTTGCTAATTGGTACATTTTACAACTGTCTTCTTTTAACTTGGCATTCAATCCAACTATATTGTGAAACCTAAATTATAGCTGTAATATGCTGGGTGTACAAATAAATGCGCAGTGAGCAAGAGATATGATGGTTGTAGCAATCCATTGAAGAGTTTGTTTAACATTGCTGAGCCAGGAGCTATTACAGCAATGTAATGTACCATTATAAAGAAACTAAGCATTCAGGGCTGAAGTCATTAAGTGTAGGCCTCAATAGGCCTCAATAGATCTGTAAGTTGTACGGCTACAGTATCAAGATGTTGAGTGATTGATTATAAATAGTTTTAATAAAGGGTAGAATAGTGTACCCTGCTGCCTATATTATACTAACAATGAACTGACTTAGTTTTATTTTAACTTTGTATTTTCATAGATTTACAAACATGTAAAAATGGTATTTAGGTGATAAATAATAGACAAATCATTGCAAACAATTATTTTTATTTTATTGTAAAAACAGAACTTCTTACATAATTTACCTAAGCCCTAGTCTCAGAGAATAACAATATTACACCAATCTATTTTATTAATATTAACACTCAATGCACTAATTATTAGAAAACATTGATAATATCTAATGAAAAAATAAACTTGACCTAGTTCTATCTTATTTCTGGCACAATAAATGAACAATAAAATGTAAGAGATTCCAAACATGTAAATTTCACAGGATAAATACTTGACCGAATTTGGCAATAGCCAACAACATACAATGAGTACATTACTCTCAGAATAAATTATTAATAATATTATTACGTCATGAATGACTTACAAAATATTGAAATATATCTTTAAATGACTATCTAATGATTTAATATTGTGAAGGTTTATAATATTATGTTACATAAAAACAATAAAAAATAAGTATTTTTTTATGAAATTTGTGCTATGGCCGTTGACAATTTGACACAAGTAGCTATTTATATGCTCTATGGTCACATACTATAGCTATGGCAACACAGTTGGTCACACTAGTCTTTATTACTCCGTAAAAGCATATGCCATTACTGTCAAATAAAGAAGAGCTATTGTAACATTGACAATATGATAACGTGAAAAGCAATATAGTCTTCTGAGTAGAATAGACTACAGTACTTCCAGCTTCTTGGTGTTGGGCTATTGCTATCCCACTTGCACTCGCAGTTTCCAGTATCCTTGTGAGAACCATCAATAAAGGGAGATTTTTGTAAGTTGAAATATGAATTTACTAGCAAGGGAATAAAGTTCAGTTACCTTTGCTCTTAAATGCCAATTTCAAATTTTTAAACAAATGAAAATGGTCTTTATGACCATTGAAATATAGTTTAAAATAAAATATCTTAATTATGTACTTCCTATGGCATACTAGGTCTCACAAGGTCACTTCGTCACTTTGTCACTTGTGTTTCATAGTGAAATGAGAATTGCCAATAACTTAAGAAACTCGTAGTACTGTACATTAACTGCTGGACTCCTGGTAACTACAATAGGAATTTTAAAAATTTGTTTGATAATATCTAGATTGTTGTACAAGATTCAAAATAAAAAAACAGTACACACGCGTACATTTCCCTTTAAGGGATTTCTTACAGCTAACCCTTGGAAGTTGTTTATAAGTTGATGCAGTTTATTCATCCGTGAGTTATGGACAAGAACCAATGATGGACACTTGATTTTTATTTTACCCAAGATAAGGGTTAATCTTTTAAGAATAAATAAATAAATCACAGGACAATGTCACACAAATTGACCTAGTCCCAAACTAAGCTTTAGGCCTGTACTATGGGTACTAGACAATGATAAACTTACTTATATATTATATACTTAAATACATAGAAAACATCCATGACTCGGGGACAAATACTCTTGGTCATCACACAAATATCTGCCCTTACCGGGATTTGAACCCAGGACCCCTAGCTTCGAAGGCAGGGTCACTACTAACTAGGCTAGCGTGTCGTGTGGCGTGTATTCAACAATCCATTTTATGACCGTATGATCTTTGAATTAAGAATTAAGAATCCATCATTAGTACCAGTCAGCTTTAAGTGTCCAACACTGGTGCCATCACCCTTTTTAGTAACTTACTTTAGTAACTAGTAAAAGGTTACAATCAATATCTAGAAAAACAAGCTTCTATAAATACAACTCCCAGCTATGATAAAATTACATATAAATTTATAAACAACAATAATAGCAGACAACTTTACAAAAATATTCTTAAACATGAATCTTACTTTAGACTATGTCGGCAGTAATATTTAACAAGACCTTTATTATACCAGTCACGACATTAAAAGCGCAGTTTCGCACATTAACAAGTGATTGTCTACGACATGGATATTTTAAGTTAGAAAGAGGTACATCCTTAAACCCACTGAGAATATGGCACGTCAAGGCGACGGGCAAGGCAATCGTTTTCCATACTAAATTTGTGCAAGTTCTATTTTTGTAGCAGTTGAAAATCGATATTACCACAACGGATATAATTTTTACCTGAATTTAATATTTTAGCATTTTTAAGTAAATACCATAAAGTGATGTTGACGCCATTTAACCAAAAATAAAGATGTTATCTGTAAAAAAAAACGATTTTTTTGGTATAATATTGCAAAAATCCTGCACAAAGTTAGTAAGGGAAGAAGTTACGCTACCCGTCGCTATAATACATTAAAAATATCAAGGGACATTCACACACAAATTGACCTAGTTCCAAAGTATGGTTACTAGACAACGATAAACATACTTACACCGTGTTTTTTTTGATTTACGATAACTTCGGCATATTGTTAGGTACACGTATAGAAACTATTTACGTGGTACATTAGATTTTAAAATATTGCAAAAAAAAAAAATGTTTAGAACAAAGTAATTAAATGTTGTGTCTTCAATCATTCTAAAAGGGTCTTTAGAGTTAACTCATAGTTAGTGTCAAATACGTCAAGTCAGCGTGACATACACACACACAAGTAAAGATAACACTTGACAGGTGCACGACCTAACAATTGAAAACTCTTTACTCATAATAGGTAATTAAAAGAAAATTGTTAGGTATCAATTAAGAGCCTTTTACATTAGTTTAACGTGATTAACTGATTAATTTTAATAATTGAATATCTTTATAACCGTACGAGTTATCATATGTCTGTCTTCGGGAAATTAGCTTAATTTGACTTGAAGAACGTGCCCTTAAAGTTATCGTAAATCAAATAAAAACACGGTATAGAGAAATAAAATTAGTTTCTTGTGGTGTTTTCTCAGCAGTGGTCTCCTTGGGAAGCGCTGGTAGATTTTTGGCCTACTTACTGAATAAACATTATTTTATCTTTTTTTAATACATAGAAGACATCCAAGACTCAGAACACATACTATATATAGCGCTATCAATACAATATTAAAATAATTTTGGTTTTACTGAGGAGCGGTCTATTTCGTATACCGGTCTCTTTTTTGCCCATGGTAATAGATATAGATATGTCTTTGAATTTCTGTGTTTAGTACAATGCAGTGTTTGCATACATACATACTGTCCTACGCCTTGTATGTGTATGTATGTAAACACTAAACTGTACAAAAGAAAAATTAAAACAATACAATGAACATAAAAAAGATGTACAAAGGCGAACTTATCACTTTAAGGGATCTCTTCCAGCGATCCCTGTAACTGTGCCATTTGTCCACTAATGTCTCATAACCTCTTCTTACTTATTATATCATTGGTCTACAAAGATCCACAATACCGAGGCGTACATGAATAAATTCTCTAAAATTTACTTTAATACTGTTTCCTACCCCTGTGGGTCTGCTACAACATGAATGAATGAACGAATTTAATTAATAATTTATTATTTATCACAGACAGTCAAAGAAAATAAATAATAACGACTAACATCATTGCTAATATTAATGAATTTATTTACAACACTTTAGAATTTGTGCTTCTTTTTTCATATTTACAGTTAATGATACCTTAATAACTATAATGGTGAAAAATGATGCCAAATATTTTAAAAAGGGGTATTGTTATACTAAGTTGAACGTGTATGTCTCTAGCATCGTTACTCCCAAACGAATGGACCGAGTTGTAAGAGGTTATTTTTAAAAAAGCTAGCTTAATCGGGATTGTTCTTAGCTTGGTTTTATGAGAGTCGTTTAGTTCCAATTGGTTATAAGGGATTTAAATCAATGGCTAAATTCATTTGCTATAATTATTCACTTGCTATAAATTCATATGCTACTTAATTTCAGTAATATTCACGTACCATAAGTTTTAAATGCTCTAAACTTATTTTCTATGACATTTATCTACTCTAATAACTATCAGCCGTAAGCTTAAAATGGTATAAAAATTATCTTCAAAATCTTGACCCTTTAGTAGCTATAACCGAACCAATATAATGGTACGTTGACTTCTTTAGAACACCTGGCTGAGTTGAACATAATTATAGTAAATAAAGGAGGTACTTAATAAAAAATGTGAGGATAGTTTTACATACATACATACATACATATTTTCACGCCTGTCTCCCAATGGGGTAGGCAGAGACTATGGAACGCCAGGGAACCGATTTTTGACTTTAGAGCGTTCGATTTCAAAACCCAGCAGTAGAAAATATTCGAATGTGACAATCTTTCACGCTTTATTTTCGAATGGTACCAAATTCCATATTTTTGAGATTCTCACTCGAAACTGAGGGATTGACTAAATAGTACTGTTAAGTTGGAACGCGTTTCATTATACGCAGTAAGTCGATGTTTTACCGGTTTTTTGTAATTCATATTTTGAATGCGAATAAATGTGTGAAACTATCAAAAGTTGAAATTATAACAAGTTAATTATTACTTAAGTGCGAGTGAGATTTATTACGCTATTTTACAAATTCTTGACTGGTTATAAATTTAGGTTTAATGAAACGCTTCCTCGTCTGTGGATGTCTAGTCATTGCTAGGTTTCTTTCTTTCTTTCTAGATAATAGTAACTGGTTAGAACATGCAATTGTTTTGTAACATAATTGCAAAAACTTTATGTTGTATCCATAATAATCACACAAAACTAATTAACTTACCTTTGCGTTAATACGTAATTACATGGTCGTTGAGCATCCGAGACAAACGGCCTTAACTTATGAATTAAATATCTGCATAGGCTTTTACTTAATCTGTAATTCTTCTTAAATTTATTTTCGCTTTCGAGAAATGGCTCGTTTCCTAATTCCGCTAGCCGAAAACGCGGCGGTTGCGCAGGCACAAATTCATCTTCTTCCTCTTCATTATTATTTACTAAAATTAAATACTCCTCCAGACTTGCCATACCTATTGTAATATTTTATTTTATGTCGCTAATTTTGCTATAAGTATTATAACAATATGAATTGTTTTAGTATTAACAGGTTTGACAAATGTCAAATAATACTTTCTATTGATAGAATTCAAAACGAATGCCACGGACCACTCGTTCGTGTTCATATTTTCTATCGTTTGCAAGTCAAAAATACCATTTTATTGTTTTTGGTTACTTTCGATTGAAACTTTCGAACGCTCGAAAGTCAAAAATCGGTTCCCTGGTGCACCGATCCAAACATACAACCTTCGCTTCCTCCACATTCATCAATCTCTCATCATCATTCATAGTTTTATGTTAATATTAATAGCAATAACTACTGAGCGGAAATCAATATTTCTTTGGGCTTCAACGATAAGACATTGTCAATATTATAGATTTTGAAAATTAGTTAAAATCAAGTTTATAGGAAATAAATATTATACTTAATAACAATTATATTATTATAGATTTTAAATGTTATAAATATTAGATATTTAAAAATTATAGCTTTCCTAAACGTTATAGAAAATGAATGATTATAGCAAGGGATTCTAAAGCATATGAATTCATAGCATTTGATTTTATTCATTTTAATTTATACCAAATATGGTAGCTCAGTTCCAATTATATGTCGAGGGTTTTTATATTCAATAGTAACTTGTAAAATAAAAACATAGATACCTATTCGGACGACTAATACAGTATTTAATATTCATTTATTGTCAGCCCTAACGATGAGCGCTAGTGTTAAACATTTTGTTCACGTCCACGGCGTAAACTAATTAAAAGAATGGAATGATACATTACATTTTCCTTAAAATATTATACATATTTATATAACATTAAAACTAATGACTAGCATTCGAAAAGTATTTAATTTAAAGAGACATGAATATGCATTTTTTTAATGTTCTAACTATAACGAAAATGTTTATAGTCAATCCAATTTTAATCTAGCGATAAATAAATTCTAGCATTCTATACTTGAAATAAAGTACACGAAGCTTACATATAGGTTAATTTTACGTCAAAACCATTTATTACGTATCTATTTATTTATAGCACATAGAGATAAGATTTGTATGCACCTGGTACAGTCACTAGCAACAATAATATTATTTATCCAAGTTATAGGTTCACAACAATGGGAACGAAAATATTTATTACTCTCAATTAAATGGTGAAATATTTTTTATATACCTTCAGTTCTTCCAGAGATGTCAGATTCACAATTCTTGCCGATTTTCTCTATATCTATGTAATCTAATCTATTCGCAAAGATAGTATCGTCGCCTTTGAATCGCGCCGCGTTGGCAAGTGCCGCTATTTATGAAAGGAAATTTGCCAGTTTACATCGAATTAAATTCGTATTTTATTACAATAACCAGAAGCACGTGCGGGTGTAGCGACACTATTTAAGCGATTGGATTACACTTTTAAACGAGCAATATCTGTCTATTTATAATCACGTTCTCGAAAAAGGCTCTAACGATTTTGATGAAAATATAAGGGGTTTCAGGTCAAAAATCGAATGTGAAGTCGCCGCCTTCGAAAAAATTCGGGTTCCGCCGAAAAATGGGGTTTCGAGGTATTTGACATAGACCACACTATCAAATTATGATTGAACAGTGTCGTCTACATACACTCAAGTAGAGCTTGTTCGCCCAGGCACTCTTTACAATATGTATTAGGTACTATAGATTAGTCTAGATTAGAGTATGTTGTATAATTTTGTGCCCAATGTTGGATAACAGTGATATATTTGAGCTCATGCTGGTGACTGTACTTCTGAAACTAAATGACATTTTAATTTTCGAGTCTTACTCGAGAACACATCCACATGTAATTGCTCTTTGGCTGGATATGATTTTAACAATTTTGTTCGATGGCATTTAGAAGTATAAATAATTTTGCTCAATATTAATTCAATGACTTAATGTATCGCAATTCATTATAATAAAGCAAAGCATCGCTAAGAGTTACTTATACTCCCGCGGCTGTAAAGGCTCCGATTTGACAGCTGTCAATGCCAATATAACCTCAAACATGCCTCAAACACATACTTTGTAATGAGGTGATAGTTGTCTAAACGGGGCTTTTAGAACTGTGGTAGTTGAATAGTATTGGCGACTACCAATTAACAACAAGAACTTTTTAAAAGATTTTTTTGTAAAAAAATATGCTTAGACAGGTTTTTCTCAAATGAAGACAACTTTTTTCTCAATATTTATTTAGAAAATGAAGCAAATTTTTGTTAATGGGTAAAGAGCTTGGACGCCACATGGTTAGAAAAAACAAAACGAGGTTACAAACAAAATGAAGTCATACCAACCAATAGTCTAAAGCGGGCGTAGCAAACACTGATAGAAGATAAAAAATCTCTCTAAATAATAATCTAATAAAAAAAAGTATGCTTCCGATATAAATCTCCTGCTGCCTGTTGTATACCTATGATTTAAATGTACTGTTCCATGTTCTGTTTTTATTTTTTATTTTTGGTGTTCAATAAAGAGTATTTGTATTGTATTGTATTGTAAATCTCAATAAGCAATCAGAATCAGAACATAAAAAAAAAACCATTGTTAATTAGAGAAAATGTCATAAGTTGCTCTTATAACCGTATTAACGTTAAGGGCCTGGGACATTCACAAACAACTCACTTTCCAATTCGCTTTCGATTAACCAGCCAACTAAAGTTGTTCCACGTAGACAGGCCGAGGTGCTTCGTCAAGTTCCGAAACCATCGATCAAATTAAGTCTGAGGAGATCTTTTACACTCAAAAGATTAATAATCCGTCGACGAATTGCAATTGGAACTTGTAAGGGAGAATCACCAAGGGCGGCGGTGGTGACCGGCGGGCGGCGGTAACAAATCCATAGAATTCGTCTCATCAAGTGAGTGAAGCCATAGGAGCTAACTTTTACGCCCTTAAAATGTGTTTTAACGCTCCGACGAGACAACTTCAACTCGCCGGTTAATAATAGCTCCGTCGAGTTCGACAGCGAGTTGTTTAAGAGAATCTCCCATCAGGCTTTTTGAACGCAGGTCTAGTCAATAGATTTTCGTAGTTCGGACGTCGAACGTGATGATTGATCAACGCTTAAGATCCGTTTTACAAAAGCTGTGCTGGTAACGTCGCATTTATTTTTAAATTATTAATGTAATTCTCAAATATAATCTATTAAACTCTGTGTATCTTCTAGGCAGTTAATTTTACGGTAAGCGCAAAGGACACAGCTATATAACTGCCATATCTCTGTCCTTTACGCTCGAAGAAAACAGGTGTATTAAAATCTGCAATATTTTTTCATGATGTGGCCTGTGATTATATATTTACACAATAAAAATATGTTAGGTTTGAATTTTTTTTTTTAAATTTATAAACTATAAAACACTTTAAATTTCAAGAAAATTGTTATCTGGGCGCCATTGATGAATCGGTGTATGGTCAGAGCAGAGTAGGTTAGTTATCTAAAGCGCGAAGCCAACGACGAAGAATTTGGTACATTGACCTTTACCGCCGGCGGTCAATGTCGCTGTCCGAGCGAGACAGCAAAAATCAATGGCGAGTTAATATGTACGAAATTCTTTGAGTTCGGCACCCGCGTTTTATCACTAAACCTTTTCAATATTTTCCGTCTCCAATACTAATAATGTATTTTTCAGTGCAAATGAAGAATAACAAGCGATAGATGGCGATGAGAACAAAACTGGGTTTTGATGTTCGAAGCTTCGTCAGACAGTACAAAACCAACTTGCAACTTGAGTTGTTATATCTACCATTGACAGTTAATTTATCATCGATTAATCGTCGATCGATGTCGATCAATGTATTTTTAAAGACTTTAGTTTGACTATCGACGTTTGGTAACTGATCGAAGGTTATATTTGGTATATTTTTTGGCATCTTTCGGAGGGCCAATTTGGCAACACGTTAACTAATACTATATAACAAAGAGCCGTAGTAGTAAAAATAACAATTTTCTCTTACTTAACGGCTACTTTGTTTTTGTTGAGACAGTAGTTGTACTAAAGATCAGTTTATTAATATTTTTACTTAGGGCGACGGGTAGGCTTGTCTTTCTATATTCATTTTGTGAAGTTTTTTTTGTAGTGGTTCAAAATCGGTAGTATCACTGATATATTAAAAATCGTTTTCATTAAAGCGTCTGCCTGAATTTTAAATTTTATTTTCAAGAAATAATACAATATCAGGTTGACGCACTAATTAAACCATATTTTATTTTTTAAAAGGTATCATTACAAAAAAAAAAATCTACACAAAGTATAGAAAAACGTTGCCTAACGCGTCGCCTAAAATCAATTCATTTAGTAACTTCAAAACTTACAATATAGGACATTTCTAAAATAAAGTGTAACCTAGTCAAGGAAAATGAAGAAACGTTAACTTTGTCAGTTTTGTGACGAATATTTGCCATACGGCAATTTATATGGCTAATTTCGACTCAAAACTGACAAGTCTGAATCATCAATATCATAATTATACTTAATCATAATTAACGTACGTACGTATTATCAACATCATCGTAATTATGATATTGATGATTCAGATTGAAGGATGTTTTTGTTATTTTTTGATAATTATGTAAAACTGTATACAACAAACGTCTTTAACATGTGATATTGAGTTTTAGTATCAATTTCCACATTAATGTGTTATTAAAAAATCCCGGAAATCTCGCATTCAATAAAAATAAATCATTATTTTTGGTGGTTTTAGCCACTCTTAGTTATGTCCTCCCGTGATGTTTAGGCATATAGGCACTGCCTATTCCGACCCCTGGTAACTCACAATGGATATTAAAGGATAGTGATTGATGAAAATAACCTGTTTGGTGATGTTGGTTTTGTGTTGTTCGCCCGAGGCAGGCTGCGCGCGCGCCGCTCAGACGTAGCGCGGCGCGCGCGCGTCGGCGGCGGTGCGCGGGCGGCGCGCGGCGGGCCCGGGCCAGCGCCAGCCGTGCGCGCTCACGGCCACGCGTCACACCGGCCCCGGCCACTCTGTGCTCTCCTGCTATTACAATACCGAACATGCATCAAAAAATACATTTTAATTCCATTCATACCATTTAGGTTAAAAGACCACCAAGTGGCTGAGTCCTCGTGTGCCTTCTCCTTAACATAAAATAAAATAAATAAATGTAACAAAAAACGTATTACAAACCTCGTAAGAACGAAGTGCATTGGAATGTAGGTACATAATCAAGGCAATTTAATTTAAACTACATGTTGATGGGAATAAAGTGCATTTTTCATTGTATAAAAATTAAAATTAACTTTATAGAGCAAACGTATTTGAACTTTACATCCTTGCTGCTAGATACAAATTCCCACTCACAAAAATCTTCCTGTTTGTAGTATGGTAAGTCTTACGAGGTTAGGTTATGACCCGTTCATTAAGATTTTGTTATAGAATCAAAACTTGTCAAAATATAACTTCTTTTAAAGTTTACGAGTATATTGTTTTTATCGGCATCCCCATTTTATTTACGGAATATTTAATTTACATACATACACAACATCACGCCTTCATTCCCAGAGTGGGATAGGCAGTTACAGAAATACCAACAACTCTAAACTTGATGATAATTCTGTAACCACATTTTGCACAACCAGCCCCCTATTTCACCATCTTGACAGTGACAAGTGACTGGTGACAATTAGGTATACATTGCAAAGTTAGCACGCTGATACATTACTACGTTACATATAAGCTGCGCCATGTACGCTGAATTGTCACCTGTCACTTGTCATTGTCAGGATGGTGAAATAGGCAGCAGGCCAAGACTAGTGTATAGTGATACGTCGCAAGCCCATCGCCTAACAATACTTCAAGCCCTTATTCCCGTAGTCGCCTCTTACGTCATCCACGAGAAAATATGAAGTGGCACTATTCTAACCCGGCAACCACACGGAAAATATTTTAATCAAATGATATTGGCTTAAACATAGTAATTTCTGAAATAAATGCATATTTCTTTACCTTTCCATGTATTTTTAACATGGAACAACAGCTGTGACTTCATTCCTGTCGTCGATTTTGTATGGAGTGTTTTTGCAGGGAGTCTCAACTATGACTTTTTAAAGCTTTATATCTTAACAGTTATTCTTCCCTTTCATTACACTTTCCAGAGAGCGCAAAATTAAAAAATATACATATTCCCTATTATTTTTAGTTGCTACCGTTTCCCAAGACTCCTTTCAAGTAGAAGTCATTTATCGCTATTCCCTCAGGAACTCCAAGACTCAAACTATCTTTATACCAAATTTAATCTATATCGGTTGAGTGGTATATCCGTGAAAACGTTACAATCAGACAGACAGAGTTACTTTCACATAATTATAATAATTAATTCCAATCTCGTGCTTTTTAATGCTTACGTTACTAAGGCTATGGACAATGGCAGTCAGGTAGATGTTATATATACGGACTATAGTAAGGCGTTTGACCGTATAGATCACCAATTGCTTATTATGAAACTTCAACGCATGGGAATTAGCGGTGATCTGTTGAGACGGTTCTCGTCATACAGGTCACAGGCTGTTGTCATGAGCAATTATATTTCTAGGTGGGTTACCGTTTCAAGTGGCGTCCCACAAGGTTCTTTGCTTGGTCCCTTACTTTTCAATGTATTTGTTGATGACATCAGCACATGTTTCACTTTCTCGAGATTACTTTGCTTCGCTGATGATATGAAGATGTTCGCTCAGATTAAGTCTGTACATGACTCAGCTCTCATACAGGCTGATCTCGAGCGTCTAGACACATACTGACGATCCAATAAGTTAGAGCTCTAAAAGGATGGATGAACAACAATATACAGTGCGAAAGTGAGTAGAAGAGGCCGCCCTAGGCGTACCTTTTTGAATTAAATCGGAGATTTGCATGACTCGATGTATGAATATGGAAGAAGCGGAAGAGATTTGTGAGGATCGTAGCAGGTGGAAAGAAGTGGTTTCTGCATACCCTTCTGGGAAACAGGCGTGATTTAATGTACTTATGTTTAAAGCTGGGTACGAATCTGAGCGGCTCAGCTTGAGGCATGCTCGTCCTGCGCGGCGAGCTGGTCGCGAGCCAAATTGTTGCACATAAACATGCGCGGGAGAGGCAGCGTGCTGGCCAAGAGCAGACATTTCAAAATGGCGTCTGACACGATGACAGCCGAATCATTCACCGAATCATTAACAAAATTAAGAAGAAATCGCCTCGGTGGTGGAACGGCTCAGCAACTTTATCAAATTTGTACTTGCCTCGCCCACAGACAAGTTAGAACTTGTCGTTCTGCCCGCGGCACGCTCGGTTACACGTCCAAATTACGCGAGGCACGCACACCGAGGCGCTTTTGAGCACGGTCAAAAGACCAACTCTCGGCGGCTCGCTGTGGACCAGTCGTTCGAGGCTGCTCTAATTCGTACCCACGTAAAGAATTGCGTTACTGTAAGTAATGTAGGACCTGCGAGATGTTGTGCGCGGGGTGCGGGCTGTGCGCGCTGAAGTAGGAGCCGGGGCGCGGGCGCAGGTGGCGGTTGTGCAGCTCCATCTGCACGATCTTCATGAACTCGATCTGCGCCGCCAGCTTCTGCACCTCCTCCTGCCGCGTTTACACACACTTGTCATTTACTTTTCTCACCATTGCTTATAAATACACCAAAAACAAACAATTTTCATAAATTTCCTAAATAACTTTGAAACTGTTAATTCTAAAAGAAATAATTGTACGTGTTTCACTTTGTCATGGCGTAATTTATGAATAAAGTTTTTATCTATCTATTTATCTACACCCGTAAAAGAAAACCTTTCATTTCACAAGTCACACGGTGTACCGTGAAACTGTAGTTTGTACAAGTATTTTTTAATTTTAATTTCATTAATATACGTTTCACGTCCGTGTTTGGGTCTCAGATATTAAAATATACACAAAATTTCAACATAATCGGTCCAGTGGTTCAAGTTCGTATGTACCTTAACAGTTTGAAGTGCTATTTTCTAAACTATTAATATTTTTGAAACAAAATAATATTCATGCTTTTTGGTGTGCTAGCAGCATATCTTTACCAAAAATACTAGTTTTATAGTCAGAAAATAGTATCATTGAACGTTTAATGGCTTGAGATAAATCATTTATGTACATTAGTAACAGTAGTGGACCTAGGACGCTTCCTTGTGGCACACCGCAAATAATTTATTTGTGATGTGACGATCAAGTAGATGATCAGTGTTTACATAATACATTCCTATTTTTTCAAAATAACTTATGGACTAAGAACCATTTTTGATAAATTAGCTTAGACAATGCTTCCATATCGGTCCTTCCAGATATCCCGATACCAATAAAACGCCAAGCAGCTAAGTAACACGACGTGTCTCAGACAGGGACTGGCCCGCTATCCCGTTCAAGGGGTTCCGAATGGGTTTTTATAAGGGTTTTACTTAGAAAAGCCGTATCACTTAAAAGCCACACGATTTGCTTTTAAAACCCGCTATCCCAATTAAGGGGTTTAGAAAAGTTATCGATATGCTTTTTAAAGTGTTATTTATAAGGGTTACCTGTGTTTTAGCTGTTATGGTTTCCCTTAAAGTGAATGGTAAGTTTAACAAATAACTTACTCATATATTTCGTTCCAAGAGGTTATTCTTTTAGTGGGATATTCTATTGAGAGGTTAGTCGTTCAAAGGCTTTTATCGGTGAATGGGTGGGCGGGTCCCTGGTCACAGACGCCAGTCTTGGATCAATGAAGTGGTGGTAGGTTCCTGCTTCTTTGTCCGGATCGCTACGACCATCTTATACATTACCTTATTGCCAGGCAGCAGTGTTCACATTGTTGGTTTTTGGTGTGGGGATAAGACAACCGGTGAAATTACTTTCATCTTAGTCCTCAGGATTGGCAACGTATTTGAGGTGTTAGGATTATGGGTCTCAGATTCCACTTCCCATCAGGTGACCTGAGTGCTCGTGTGCCTTCTGCTTAACATAGAAATGAAGAGTAGTTGGTGTGACCTTGAGCTCGTCGTTCTCGCGGAAGAGGTCGGCGGGCTCGTCGCCGAGCGCGACGCCGTTGAGGCTGAGCGAGGGCGGCAGGCCGCGCGCGCGCCCCCCCTCCCACGTGTCGCCCGCGCCGCGCGCCACGCGCACCACCTACGCAAGCAACGTGCACACTGCTCAAACCAAGCGCTGAGATTCTACACGGTCAAAAAAACAAAAAACCACCTTCAAAAACGCAAAAAATAACTTTTTTTTAAATTGTAGGCACCTACCTAATAGGGTAGTCCAACTGAGGTCGACTTTTTAGTGAAAATATTGAAAATATTTATACTATTATACTTTATACTTTTTAGCAATCATAATACGCTGTACCGTAGTCCCACTTATTAGTTGATATGAAACTTTAAGTTTGCAACGCAAGCAACACCGCCGGAAAGTCACAAGTAAATATTCTTCGTTATAGTCGCTCAACTATCTTAATCCAGATAACTTATCGCCACCCTTGAAATAGGTACCGTTGAGGAGTTCCGACGGCCATCTGTGGTCTTCATCACCAGTTCCACTTCCCCAAGTGATACTTTCTGAATGCAAATGCTAAACTTGTTACTAAAAATACTAAGATCGCTATATGTTTGCCTACAATATTTGAGGAGTTCCCTTAATTCCCCACTGATCTTCATCAGTATCAGATTTGGTGACAATGGGACCACCTCGAAAGTATACTCTATCAAACAAAGAAATATTCAAAGTAGATCCATAATTGAACACAAGTATAAAAAAAAAAAAACAATGGAACGTATAACTTCCTCTTTTTTTTGAAGTCAGTCAGAAATCATAAGATCACAACAAACGATGATTTCCACCATCTACCGCCGTTTATTTATTACAGAGCCGAACACGCGTCGCAGCATACTTTCGGCTGCTATCGCGTGTCGCGGAAGGAGCTCGCGATCAAGCTACTGTGCGTGGCTTGGTAATATAGACTTTAAGTACTGTGTACATGATTTAATATCGTTTAAAGATTGTAAAATCCATTCCGATCCGATGCGATACGAGCCGTTCGGTGGAAATCACCCTTAAATAGTTGTAACAGGTTGCCCGTTTCGGACGTACAAACAGCCACACAATTAACTGCCCATTAAAGACGGAAGTGAGAAAATGTAGAAAGAGATGAATATAGATTTTACATAAGAATCTCATGTGCACGACCAAGACAGCTTCTCTCTGTTTATCTTCATTGGTCACTCAGCTGTGCGGGCGATGGTACAATAACCTTACATCTACAATTTTATTTAAATAATTTACCGTGAAAAATCATTTAAATTGAATCACACTGTAGCCATTTTTTAACCATTCAAATCTCACTGACATCTTAAGATATAAACCCAAAACCCTTAAACCTAATTTCGAACTTTAGTGTTGATTGACAAAAGATTTAAATTACTGCGTCTCACGGGTCTCACGGGTTCTGAAAGGATAAGTTTCTTTTTGAACTGTGCATTACCTAGCCACGTGACTTTGGCGTATTATGTGTTTTAACTCGGCGGCCATTACTATCAAGTAAATAAGAGCTATCAAAACTTTGCCATACGAAAACACGTCAAAGACAATATGCTTATTCCCCAGTAGAATAGAAACCCTGTTAAACTGTATTTACACGAGAAAAAACTATGCGAAATGGGTAACGTATAGCGAGTCTGAAGTTGATTGCTTTTGCCAGGATCTATTAACTTTAAGATTTGCATTTCTTATTTACGATAATTCGGATAAGTTAAACACTTTATAAAACAAAAATAATTATCAAAAAAAGGTCAATGTTGCCAGAATGTACGCTGTAAGACCAGCGGGAAACAATAAAACTATCGTTTGATGCCTTTTTTGTTGAATTATAAGTAAATTTACAATAAGAACATCAATTTAGTAATTAAAAAATTTACTTCACTTTTTCATATAATTTACTTGATTTATTTTTGAGAAAAGCACAATACATTATTATGTCATAGCTTTGCAGTTAATTTTACGGCAAAGTAAAGGACAGAGCTATAGCAGTTATATAGCTCTGTCCTTTTCTCTCAACGTAAACTGAACTGCATAGCTATACAATAACCCCCTGTACTCGTATGTATAAACTCGTCCGGGAAGGCTCAATCACTGGTCTTTACAGTATTTTTTGCGACAAGCTTTTGTTGAGGACTGTACTTTTTTTGACATAGTCATCATCTGCTAATCAAGACAATTCTAACGAGCCCTAACACAACGGGTTTATCATGTGTTATATAGGAGTTCCTATGGCCACCTTCCGTCTCCATCATACGCTCAGTTTACATAAGTATGCCAAATTTCAGCTGCATCAGATAACGGCAAGTTACGAGTAGGTATGGTTAGGTAGGTAGGTAGATTAGAATCGAAGCGCCGAGTCAAGGACATCCCTATTGTTAACGGGTTCAATCGAGTTCAAGGCCAAGGCCGTCGCTATTGTAATACAAGTCCGCAATGAGTAGAACCTTCCACTATCGAACGTCCCCGGCGAATCAAGGTCCATCGGTCATTCGAGAAGGCATGTGAGTGCAAGTTAAAGAAAAGAAAGAAAGAATATTTTTAGTACGGATATAACATTGACATACCTTTGGTAGAAATACAAGTAGCACAGTAGTTGACGTGGACAACTGTGTCCTGATGAAGCCAAGAAGATATTTTATATCCGGCCCGGCTTGCGGCAGAATTAGTAAGCTGAAAGAGGAAAACACATTATTGAACAAGAGTTTAAAGTAATAGAAGATTGTTGTTCAAGGAACGAAAGTAATAAATTACATAGCCAGTTACACTCTACTTTTCATTTCGAATGAGAGCGAAGTAAAGAGTAATGTTCATTGTTTATTGGCATAAATTCACTTTGTCCTTACTATTTGCCATTCAAAAAATATAAGTACCATTTTGTTATTGACACTATTTTAAAAAGAGTTTAAATGTCTGTGGGTCATTCTTCTTTTTTACCGACAATTACATTGGGTCATTCTTCATTTCACCATGCGTTATCAGTGAGAGTATTGATTATTAATGTTTTAGTGTTTGAATATACGTCCAAACATTTATTCATCTATTAGTACTAAATAATCTTTCACTTTCTCTATCCAGTGCTTTTTTTTATAAGTTTGTTTTTCATAGAATCGCATGACAGAGTGACAATACAAAATTTAGTCTCCTCTGAAAACGGCCACTCTGTCACAGTATATGTATTCTGAAAAACCACCATAAAGAAAAAAAACATTATCGCCACCGAAATAATCATAAATTAGTCCAAATAAAAATTCACGCAACGTATTTTAAAATAAAAAATGAAAACCATAATTATCAATAGTTGAAAAACGCAAAATATAGAAAAATGACGATGTATTGTCGGTAAAAAAGTAGAACGACCCCTGTATAAGATTCTTCCGTGGTCTAGTAACGAGTCAAAAATGGCAGTGATTGCCGAATTCTTTTTTAAAAATATTTTTCATTTGTCACGCTTTAAAATGACTCTTAATAACAGTAATAACCATGTATAGAAAGACTAAAGTAACCCATAGACTAAAGTGACATTTTCCTCCTTAGAGACTAAGTTGTTTTTATTTTTAATTTCTTTCTAAGCCTTGGAAAACCACAAATAGCCAGATGCATGTTGCCATTTGACGATGTCGCCCTTGTCGTCGAAGAGCGCAGAGAAGCCGGTGCAGGGAAGGCTTGACTGGGCATACAACATCCACCGCAGAGGTCTTCATATATGAAATGTTGTCTATGGACAATTTGTTATGTTCTATTCTAACCCCAAAAACCATCTTGTAGTTGTAAATAAATTACGATTTATTGTATCGCAATCAAATTTAGCTCTTGACTTTAGTCAAAAAAATACTGTGGCATTTTAATGCCACAATGACACTGGCACTGGCGGTGGCTAAATGTCGTGTGTCCCTATTAAAAAAAACACTATATTTTCTTGCAATCGAAGTGAAAATTAGAGTGATTAACCCGAGACTCAAAAACCATGATGACATTATTGACAACAGAACTTCATCCACCCTCGCTCGCTGGATAAATATTATTAATTTTACTGTGTTAGGTTTTTTAAATATTATAAAAAATAAAGGGCTCAAGCTACCGATACCGACAGCCCTAACCGGCTGCAGAAAGAGAAACCTCACAATACGTGTCGTGTCGAGGAGTACTGCTTTCTGTATCTAGCCCTTGATCAAGACATCTAGCGAGTCTTACTAAAACCCCTGATTTTGTTTATCGCTACGCCTTAATTTCCAGAGTGGGGTAGGCAGAGCTACATACAAAAAAAAACTCTAAAAACACTTTTTGATAATTCTTTAACCTCATTTTGCACAGTCAGGCCAAGATGTTTACTAGTGTATTAGTGACAGGTTGCAAGCCCATCACCTAACAATACTAAAAGCCCTCATTCCCTTAGTCACCTCTTACAACATCCAAGGGAAGACATGAAGTGGCACTATTCTAGCCCGGCAACCGCACTGGGGCACACACAATCAAGGCAATTCAGTTTGAACTATATTACAGTGATCACAAATTTCATTTTTATTTGTTTCAACTTGGAAAATAGCATTTAAGAGTAATTGAAACTAAACTCTATTTCCACGCTGGCAGATTCAAATTCTCACCTACAAATTTTGTATAATGGTGGGTCTCACGAGGTTAATTATCAGGGAGCGAAACTTTGGTGCCGATGACAGGCGTATGACGTCAAGCTACATACAGAGTGTATCTAGATTTTATTATGTGTACCTAGATATATATTTTACCTAGATTGATACTTGAGTTGAGACGGCCAGTACTAATAAAAAACATAATCGACTCTATTGTCGTTAAAAAGATGATTGTTGGAGACAATAACTCATAATTCTTTTTTATTTGTATTTTGTAAATACCGAAACATTATAGTTTCGCTTGAGAAAAGTTTCCATTACTTGCAGAAGTATTTTCTGATTGCAAATAATGTTTTTTTTTAATCTATTTTATTTTATTTATTCGTATCGTTTTTGGCATTAATTTAATATTTACATTATCATTATAGCGTTGTTAAGATTTAGTGGGGTGTCGCAATATAGTTTATATAAAAGCATCCTATATGTGAAGTTTCGCTCCCTGTTAATTATTATAATTATTAGTACTCACTGGAACGCTATCATCAGCGAGTTGACAGTGAATATGTTGTAGATGGCGATGGAGATGAGCCGCGCCTCGTTGTAGAGGCTCTCCGCGTGCCGCACGCGGTAGCACACGCGCACGCCCCACAGCAGGAACAGAATCTCGCCTAGGATTGTCGAGTCGACGGTTAATAGCGAATATTCAGGCTTTTCAGCGGCCATTGTTATCTTCAATATACAGTGTGTCCCTTGGTAAAGTGCACAAAGAAATAGAGATGAAACTAGATGCAATTTCACCGACAAAAAAAAATTGGTGTAATTTTTTTTAGATTAAAGAAAGACTAAACCCTATCGGGACAAAGTGAAATATTTTGCCTCATATGACGTTGAATGACATGAAATGAATGGTTTTTTAATCCCAGAGCATTTCCTGTGTCAATGAAATAAAATAAAAAACGAAAAAATACTCAAAACACAATAAAACCGTTTTGTTTTTTTTTTAAATGTAATGTTTTTGGAAATTCATGATAATTCCTAAAATTACCTAAAATATCCTGTAGGAATACAGTTTTGACAGCAATCAAGGTTTTTTTTTGAAATCGTATAAAGAAATATACACAATTTTATTTTTGTCTGAGAAATTGCATCTAGTTTCATCGCTATTCGCTTGTGCACCTTATACTTAATATTATTTAAAATAATATGACAAGACGTTACGTAAATAATAAAAATAAATACCTATTGCCAAACTGTGATCCCACCAGTTATAGGTACACTGTTTGAACTTCAAACCGTGGTTGTCTTCTATCTGTAACGAGAAAATCACAACAATAAACTTTTATATCCGACGACTGATATTACGATTACGATTACGCCATCAGATATATCGAAACGAGCAAGGTGCTCAATAACTGAGCATGCACTCTAATGCCTTGACAATAGAGTCGTGTTCAAACATTTGTAAGCACCTTGTTCGCTACGATATATTATTATCTGGTGGCGACTGAATAATCAGAACAAGATACAGTAAAGGACTTTAATTTTTATGCCTCTATGGAACCCTGTCATAATGACAGCGTCAAACCACATGAAAGAAAGCCAACATTAATGATTAACGCTGTCATTATGACAGGGTTCCATAGTGGCAAACAATTAAAGTCATTGACTGTTACTCTATGATCATACCTGGGATAACTCGGGGCAAGTTCTAGGGATTTGATATTGATAAAAAAGATGTCGATGTAATTAAATACTGGTTATGACACCATGAAAAAAGTAAACAGTCTTATAGAAGGTGAGGAAATTTCTATAACCAACATAAATGAGAAATTGGCTTTGCGTCATGTTGATAGAACGTTTAGCAGTTTAAAGTGGATATTTTCATCTAGACGGCAATAATTAATACTGAAAATATTGAATGTATCATGAAAACTATTTTAAAATAATCATATATTTTTTTATTTTTTATTTAATAAAGAGGAGAAGTTTAAGTAATATTCATTTACGTCGCATAATATTTAGATTTTGGCAGTAACATCGATATATTTTTGTCGATAAATATTGCTACACAGTTTCGTATAGATGCCCCGAGATCCCAGGTATGGTCATTAGACTCATTAGAGTAATTTAATTAGCTGTTAATCTATTATTCCACTTTAGTACGGGGTTATAACAATAGTCCCCATAAACCCCGTGTAGAAAGGCAATACTCGTATCTCTGCACTTCTACAGCATTGGAGTTTCATGATCAAACGTTAAAATACAGTCAATGGCACTCTTTAGTGTTACCAAATAATAGCATCATTTAACTGTTATTTAGCCTGCAAGAATAATATTATAATATAAGATCGTCAATTGACTATTCAAACTTAGTGGCGCCACCTAGTGGAATCGGGGGTAGTAGTAAAAGGAACTGGTTAAATAATCATAAACCCTAAAACAGGGGTAGATTGATTAATTATTGGGAGTGCAGTTGAAAATTGAACAATATTCTTGGATTATTGTTCAATTTACTGAAGCGAATAAAATTGTAAAACTAAGTGCAGTTTAATTAAACCCGCTTACATTGGATAAAGACAAATCTATCAATCCCTTGAAATCCAAAATCAATCCAGATCTTAACTCGCTACCTCTTTAGTTTAGCTTGCCCCCATCAACCACTCAATCTGCACCACAAACAGAACCCCATGGACTCACATCCTCGGCATCCGGCGGCGAGGACAGTGTCCAGGTCCCCAGATACACTAGCATGATCAGCAGGATCGGAGCCATCCACTGCAGCAGCTGCTTGTCGGTGAGCTTCAGTTTGTGTGCTGACTTAACGCGGTATGTCAGGGAAACCCTGTAATCAGATGTTCAGTATAAGTTACAGGACAAATCGTCAGTGATTTATTATACGTATTTGAAAGTAGTTAATTTTATTTTTATACTTAGGACTTATTTGCCTGCTCTTATCCTAAAGAAATTAGTAAACTTGCCTACTCAATGCACAACCCAGTTTTCTCAATCCCTCAAGGGTTAGCTGGAAGAGATCCCTTAAAGGGATAAATTCGCCTTTGTAAATTATTTGCTTGTATCTTCATTGTATTGTTTCTGTTTTATTTTGTACAATAAAGTGTTTACATACATACATTCATACACACTAACAAATTCATTATGTTGCAAAATGTACCTCACTGTCTTACTACCGTTGTATTTTGTACCTTATTTAATTTGTTCGTTACGCGGCATTGCAGTATTAGGACGAAAAAGTCTTTATTGTACACCACTTAGAATTACAGTGTGGAAAGAAAAAGTAGAATAAATTTTAAAAACAGAGTTAACACGCGGTCTTATCTCTCAATAGTGAGGTCTTCCATACACAAAGAAGACAAGAATATAACTTGAAAACTAAACTCAATTTCATTGTTATATTAAATAAAATTGCGAACTCTGTTGACCCAAAGTTGTCCCTCAGAATAGACCTTTGCATCATTTTAATTTGTTTTTAATCCAAACTCATCCCTTGCACTATTATTTAGAAAATTTAAAAGTGCTAAAGATAATTATTTGACGACACGATAGTTGTTAGTTTTCTTGCTTATAAAGCTAGTGGTATCGGGTTTAAATCCAGCTAAGCTCAGGTATTTGTGTGTCGTAGTTGTATTTGATGTGAGACTTGGATATTTTCTATGTATGTATTGCTATATAAGTATAAGCCTATAAGTTTCAAAACCAAGGTCAATTTGTGTGACATTGTCTCGTAATATTGAATCTGTAATTTATCTATAATGATTACTAGTGATTGGAACGGACGGAGCAAAACTTAAACAAAACATACATTACAATACATTACAGCCATGAAAATTATTAATTTCCTTATACCGAATCCGAGACTGTGATATAGAGTTAAATTGAACACTAATCTACCAATAATATTGGTTGGTTGTAAGTTCAACTTTACAAGTTTTCTCCGTCCAGCTCTGTCCGGCTGATCACTATTGATTACCTCCAAGTTTTCATCAGTAATGCGGTGTAAGTAATACAGAATCCCAAGTGCCGAGTCCATTTTGTAGCTATGCAGGAGTACCGATCTAGAACCGGGAATATTGCTGCCATCTGTAAATAAAAAAAATATTATAACAATAACAAATTAACAAATGAAGGATTTTGATTTGAAATATGTCAAAATCAGTTACGTAACAGTATGTAATATACTGAAGTATCTTTAACAATCTAGTTTTCAAGGTTTTGATTTTGTTCTGGTCTACAAACACTTTGCCACAGTCGTAAGAGCCATTAATAAAGTAGTAATAAGTACTTTCTTGTAAAACATTAGTTTGCCTTTTTTTCCTATTTTATTTTAGAAAGGCTAAATTTCGACAGTACACATAAAACTTTGGTGTACTACTTTCATTGGCATATTTTTTATAAAGAATAATTTAAGTTAGACTATTTTAAATTTGTGTAATGGATATTATGTATTTTATTGTTTGGTCTAAACATATTTTATCAACTTTCATTTTGTATTGCCTTAGGCATATTGAATCTGAAAAATTACCAATTACATTTTAATATGATTACTTGAATAACACATCACAATGTTAGGTTAAGATGAGGCCGGGTGGCCCTTAAACAACTCCTAAGCCGCGAAAATGTTTGTTTTAACTTCTTCCTAGGGACTTCAATATTTTTGCTAGAAGGAATTATGCTTAACTATTTTATTACATTTGACGTAATACAATCAGAGAGACTTTTTAAAGAACCACAATTCACATATCCTCATGCCCATATGGCATCAAAGAGAGGGTACTCATTTCCTATGGTGTTCAAGATACCAATTTGCTCAGGCGGATAAGAAAAATTGACAGTGCCTTACCTCCATGTACATGATAGCGCATCCAAGGAGCGTGATGGAGAGGAACACGGGGCTGGCAACGCGGAATACCTTCACGCGGCGGTGGTGGCGCGTATAGATCGTCAGGAGAACAGTCATGAAGGCGCAGCTCACCGATATCACCAGCAGAGATATCCTGCAAGCATTGGAATTCACTTAAAATTTTAAGCTAGAAAATAATGTTCTAAAGGAGCCCTTCAACAAGCAAGCAGCTAACTGCAATGAGAGATCTTAATAAAGAATTATTTTTAATACAAGATAGTCATCTATTGTTTCATTATAACCAGTTTTGAAGTCGCTCTATATGACCGGAAAAATTAAAATCAAATGGAGGCATTTCAGGCATCACGTATACTTTTAATTCTTGTGTAGCTTGCGTTACAAGGCAAGGGGTTCTTAATTATAGTCTTGGATGAAATATTTACCGAAAAGGCCAGTTGTATGTAGCGAGACATGGCTCCGGTCCCCTGCACGTCTCGCAGCCTGGTTGACATTGCAGACACTCGTAGGGCTCGCTCCAATTTTCTAAACCGTTGTTTTCTTTATATTCTTGATACGCAACTATAATTCACAAAAACAAGAATACACTGGATAAAAGTACATAGAAAGAACAAAATACACATTTTATAAATTTAATTTACCTAAACAAAAAATATCTAACCGTTTAATACTAAAATTGCTCTTATTTAACAATTTACTAAAAACAAATAAAACAATACCACTTTGCTTGCCGCCATTTGATTTGTCAAATTTGACAATAAAATAAAATTGCGTAGTGATGTCCCATAAAGAAAAGTTACGATTAATCGATTCGAATGAAACGAGAATTAATAATTAAGTTTGGCAGAGTTCAATAGACGGAAACACAGTACAGCCTTTTTTGCACTTCATTACAATATTTATTACAATTAAAAAATGGGTTATATAGTACCTTCAACTAGTGATCCATTAAATCCATCAGGATGATGCATAGAATAAAAACCAGCCCGGCAACGACAAATATATGAACCCCGAGCCCAGCCAGCATGTCTTACATTTACTTCTCGAATCGGTTTATAATCGCACTGAAATACATCAATTTTATGTTAAAGTTATTTAAAAAACCGGGCAAGAGCATGTCGGACCATGCTCAGTGTAGGGTTCCGAAGCCGTTAAGTACCTACTACACATAAAAATGAACAAGTAATAACAAATTTTCTATTTAAAGTCAATTCGTGCCATCTTAGATGATTTTAGTAGGTATAAACACTTTAATCGCCTGTATCTCAAGAACCAGTGGTCTACTTAGTTGTGATAGTTTTCCTTTAAAATTCGTTACATGCTCTTCTATTAAAGGTTTTTTTCAGATAACCCCCAAAATTTTTGAAAGACCTATCTAAAGACACCCCACACCGTAGGGTAGACGAGAAAAAAAAACCCCACGTTACGTGTAGGGGAGGTAAACAACATATATTTTTTTTACATTTTATTGTACCACTTTGTTCGCGTGACTAATATGCATATTCATGCCAAATTACAGCTTTCTAGTACTAAGAGTCTAGACGGACGGACGGACGGACGGACGGACGGACGGACGGACATCGCGGTTCCTAGTTTAACTACGGAACCCTAAAAAAAGGCAACCGATATAAATAGGTATTTAACGGGAAAAAAAAAATTATGACACGGAATTACAATGTTAATAAAACTTTTATAGCGGATACTTACAAAGGTTGTTTCGTTGTGACATTTATGCGTGCCGTGAAATGAATAAATTTGATTGTCGTTTTTATTATAGGCGTCCATCTCACATTGGTTTATTTCCAAATTAGATATGTCTATGTCTAGCGAAACAACTCCTTCTTGCCTGGAAAGTCACATTCATGATTAGTTTTGGAGTTGAATTCTAAACCAACTAACTAAGAACGTTTTTTTATAACGAACGATTAGGTTATTTGGATGAAAACAGTACACTTTAAATTCAAAAATACTTCTCATATTACTTGCTAACAGCCTTTTGGCAACGGTCTGTATGAAAAAAAAAACGTAACGCGTAAGTGAAAATTCGTGACGGTAGTCTAATTCTAATTTTAATCAATGGTTTTCACTCCTGTAAGGTTTATTTTGCTAATGTCGTGTTATTTATAGACACTCCCACGAACTTATTAGAAAAATAAGTCTATGGATATCACACGCGAGGACTATAATTGTTCAGCAAAAGAGTATTTTCTCTTGTAGATAAACAGAAGGACATGGGGTTAGCTCCACGCGCTTTAGTCAAGACCCTAGTTTATAATCAATCACTATAAATTCAGGATGACTTTGAAACATTTCCCAGACGGTAAAATTAATGACAATAATGTTCTTACTCTCTAGCTGAATACACAGGAACAGTGTACGACAACAACCATCGTTCCGCATCGCAGCTGTAAAAGGGGAAGGTCCACCAGCCCATCATGGTGGCATCGGGTGGCGAAGACATAAACTTTAAATATCGAAGCGATTGCCGAGACTCGTACCTGGAATTAGAGGTAATTTATGTTTTAGATTTTTTTACTAGGATTTTTAAGTTTCACTTTCACGGCCAGACAGGGTATTTTGTACAAGGCCATTCATCTAATAACGTTAAGAGACATTAAAGTTAAAATGAGTACACATATATTGGACTTCAATAATTTCCGCAAGTAAACAATTACTTTGACTCAATTATTGTATTAGTTATATTATAATAATAATTATTATTTAAAAATGTGAAGCCATTGTTCTTGATGCATACAAATTGGGACTAGAGAGTATTTGCTTTCCAAAAGATTGAAGTACTCATGCGTATACGGGTGAATATTCTTGCGTTTCATCCACTGTTATTGTTGTTTTAAATATATTGATAAAAACAATGGTAACTACCAGTAACTGTAATTTTGATGTAAAACACAGCAGAACTGGGGTAGCTTCTATTCCATTTAAAAGAGCAAGAAAGTTGTTAACTTCATCTAGAACCAGTGACTCGCCCGCGCTTCGCTCCGGGTATTATACATATTACTATAAACCTTCCTCTTGAATAACTCTATTTTTTGAAAACAAAAACGCGTTTAAAGATCTAATCATACATAAGAACAGATAGCGGGAAGCGACTTTGTTTTATACTATGTAGTGATAATGAAAAAAAATATGAATAATATGCAAAGACAATAATGACAGGTCATGACAGGACAGGGATGACTGTGCAGGGTCCGTCCGGATCGCTACCACCATCTTATCCATTAACCACCCGCCAAGCAACAGTGTTCGCATTGTTGTGTTCCGGTGTGGGGATAAGACAACCGGTGAAATTACTAGCATAGAGGCATTCCATCTTAGTCCTCAGGGTTGGCATCGCATTATAGTCTTGAGAATTCAAATGTATATGGGTCTTAGATTCCACTTTCCATCAGGTGGCCTGAGTGCTCGTGTGCCTTCTCCTTAACATAAAAAAAAAAAAAAAAAAAAAAAAATGACGGCGCTTAAAACGCTGAAGTACCTATCACCCACTGGCTTTTTGGATTGGATGGTAATTGGTAGTATCTTCCATATCCTTACCATGGGTATTCAGACACTGGTGCTTGTTCCAACGGAGGGAAGACCACGGGAACTGGTTCAGCTGAGCCGAACCTCTCCCACCCTGTCGCGTTCTTCAGCTTGCTGCCAGACCTTAATGGTACCGCTCTGGCCCCAACCGCTCTTTCTACTGGGTTACCCTTCACCAGAGATTGAGATACAGCTTGAAGTACGTCTGAAATTAAAATTATTCCAAGGTTTATAGCTTAAAGTGGTAACACGTGTGTATCACCCGCTTTCTAGGTCAATCAACTTTTATTTTTGTAGTCTTTTCTTTGTGTTTGTTGCAAGCACAAGCCCATACTTTGTGGGTTTTCTTTTAAGAATATTTATTAGTGTTAGTATTTAGATTATAAGCAATTTTTAGTATATGATAGGTAATTATATTAAATCTTAGTTTGTTGTATTCTTTCAAAAATTTCAAATTACATAAAATTTTTAGAATATAACGCCACAAATTAAGGAGGTGACTCCAGGTTATTAAAAAAAGTCATTTAGACCAATTTATTTTATCTATGAGTATTTTTTGCTTGATTGTTAAAACACTAATGTTAAAATACCCCTTTAGGCGGGGCTTGAACTTTGAAAACTAACAGTGGCGATCACAAATCATATTTGAAACATCGATCTTCGCTAACGTGACCCGTGTCCGGAAGTTAGAAAGAGTGATCGAACCCCTTTGGAATTGATACGCACTGGAAACATAGCAGTGGAGAGACAACTACTGACTTCAAATCCTTTTCAGTCGCGTAGGGGTTATTCCTTTTAATCATCATCAATGACCTTGTCCAATTGATCATGCTGTTATAAATGATTGGTGCAGAATGTGATATTAACTCATACGTTAAAGGAATAGATGCCAGATACGAGTAGTATCGTAGTTTGTTTTAATGAGGCCAAACCCCATCCAAATAAAGAACGAATTTGTCTCTAGATATCCGTTCAAATATTAATAACATTCAACAGTATTATAAAAATAAATAGGTTCTTGCTGTCACCGGCTTCGTTTCAAGGTAGTAGTAGGAGTATAGGTAGGGCAATTATTATCACAGTTATAACCTATTACATATACATGTAGATAGGAAATATAAATTAGGTAATATTAGCTACACAGCAACGGTACGAGAGATCAGCACTGACTAGTCACGTTAGTATAACGAGAAATTGCATGAGACAAACGTTTATTTCAACTGAGTGTGGTTCCATGTTTGTTTTATATTTATTATTTTTAATTCGTTCATTTATAACTTGTGCTTGTTTATTGATTGATTAAGAGTTAGATAAGGCTAGATTACCATTTTACATAGCGTAAAGGGTCCTTACTTAAATATTATTATAACTCGACGATCACATTTATTAATTTATGGCTTATTGAATTAATTACACAACGTAGGTATTTTTTCCACAATGCTACGTAGCCTGAGGGAAGGAGTGTTACTAAGAATAAGCGTTAAAATATGCAATAATGTGAGCGTTTTTAAATAAACATAAAACAAAAGCCTTCCATTGTTTACATTTCTAACTAGGATTAAATCGCAAAGATTTTAATAAAGTTGTTTTTGATAAAACAAGAACACGCGATGGTAATTACATCAACATATCTAGTTTCACCACGCGTGATCTAACTTAAAGATATTCCATCTAGAAGCGCGCAACGAACGCAAGATCAAGTTACGGTATGGGTAACGAAGAGCTCCTTTGTTGATCTAGTTAAGTTTCCTACAGCGGTGTTGTTTGCTTCAAGGAATACCAAAGTCAGTGAGTAAGTTTGCTAAGTGTTACGTTCTACATCAGAAGTCAGAGGTTTATGTGCATACTCTTTAGATTAGCTACCTCACCACATAATTGGATGAGAACTCAACTAAACTTTGCGTATCTACTACGAGAATTTTCTTTAACATCATCGGGTTTTTTCGCAGTTCCCGGCGAAGATGTATATTTATATCGCAAATCATTTAACTACGATTTGATAGCTTAACGACAGTAAAGGCGGTGACATAGGCGTTCTATTGCTTTTTTACGACACGGCCTAGTAAGTGTGTAACAGTAACTACATATAGAATAAATAGAATAGATACACAAGTTACAGATCGAGAGAAGTAAAATGCCGTCATTTACGTGAACTATTCTTCATTTTGGAAAAATCAACGCTAGCACCAAGGTACATTATGTAAATTACCTAATTATATTAAGACTCCCTCGGTGTCATTAAGGACTACTAATTTTATATAAAAATACTCCATCAATCATCTGATCCTCCCCTACGGAGCGTTGTCGGTGGCCTAGTGGGTATCGAGTTAGGGTGCCGTAGGTACTGTTCCGAGTTCAAACACCGGCGGATGCCTTGAACCTACATTTTTAAAACTTAAGTACAGCACAGTTATCAACAAAATTGTAAGGAAACCTGCACATGAAAAGCTGAATGGGTAAGAGGGTAATTTATAATTACACAAGGGTCGAAGTATATACGAAAGGACTCTTATAGATAAAGATAAAACCATTTCCTACGATCACTTGAGGCTCTTACCTATGATAAATCCCAATGAAATTAGTTTCTGTATACTTTATAAACAAACTACTCATTGCCAACTGTATTTTTTAACCGTCTTAGGGTGGAATCATATCTATCAGCACCCGATACGCATTTTGTCTATAGAAAATAGCAAGTTTGTATGAAGATGCGTACGCATTTATTCTCCTTTCGCATGCGTACGCATCTTCATAAATAACAGACATTTTCTATAGACAATGCGAATCGGTGCTGATAGATGTGATTCCACCAATAGTTTTCATAACGAGATCAAACTACGTTCCCAAACTCGGAGGAGATCTCGTTTATTTTAGTGTACTCGTAATGCAAATATTAGCCCATTCCCAAAACGGGAACTGGTCCAAAGTTTCAAAAATCGAACTAAAACATGTAAAGGGTAATAAAGGCTTATAAAGAAGAACTAACCAGCAGACTCCAGTCCCAGTTGGTGTAAAAAGCTGGCCGCCAGGTCTGCGCGGGCCCTCGCCGAGTCCCACCGCGTCACGTGTAGAGGCGCCCTCAGCTGGCCGTACCTGTGGGTGACGCACAACGCCCCCGTAGCCCCCGTGGCGACTGCGTGCACCAGTCGCAGTGATGACTCCACCTCCTCCTGAAAAATATGTCGGTCGGTTACTTAAAAGAGCTCTTTAAAGGCCAACTCCTACAAAATATATACTTATTAAGTATACTTGTAATATAGGAACACTAGTTCCTACACCCAAAAATAAGAGAAAAAAAAGAAAGAGAATAAGAGAAATAAGAGAATTTCTGACAGACCACCGGCAAAAATGCTGGGCCACAACGGACTAGATTAACTCGTAACAAGGCAAATTGGAAGAAATTTGGACAAAGGGAACAAAGTTTCACCATTACGACGTTGTATTGCTTATCTAAGCCAAAATGTGGTATCTCAAACATGACATATTAAAAAAATGACATTCTCCTCCGTAAATAATTAGATTTAGGTATTACAGATGTTTTGTGACGATGCGATGTCAAAATTTGGTAAAGCAGGAATTCCACAAAAAAGGGATGAGGTAGGGAAGTATGATTCCAAATCCCTGCTCGTCAGCAGGCAATAGTGTAAGTTGTGCGGCCAGGATAACCAGAGTAAAGCCTCGTAAAACTCTCCAATAAACTCTTAATGATAATAAATTAGGTAATAATATGATAATGAGCTATATTCATAAGATTTACGAGACTTTGAGGCAAACGAGCTATAATAATAATATCCTATGATAATAATCCTATAAAATATGAGTGCGAGCTCCGATAACGTTGGTGGGTCAAATTGGAACAGAAAATTTGTGGACGTAACCTCTTTAATTTCTCAATACTTTAGTCATACGATTTTTTTTGCAAAACTAGAGCCATATGCGTTTTCGACTCATTATTAACGTTTTTGCTCACCTGTCAATAAACCCTGTTTAGACAACTTTAGGCTTCTCATTTCTTTAGCGACCTGAGCGTATGCGAGAATGAACTTGTTTCAAAATTTGCCTAAAGACTAGGTTAAAAGTGTGAGTTTAACACATTTTGTTTAACACATCCTATCGAACACGTATGATAAAATTTTATCATAGGAAAACTGTCGACCATCTTCCCTCAACATGGTTTACTTTGGAAAAGATCCCTCAAAGTTCCCTTTGAACATTGCTATTTTGTTTGTCTTGCAAAATAAAGGTAAAAAATATTAATGTTCCTATACAATACTGGTGTTTGTTTGAACTATTGAGTATTATTTGGATTGCAGCCTGCGGGCCTGCACAAACAATGATTGTGTACAACATCCAAGAACATGCAAACAACATTGATGTGATGAATGATCTGGTTTCGCTCATCAAACCGAACGTTCATTATGAACAGTTACTATTCTCCAATTAATGTAGGAGACAATGTGGCGGCCGATGAATTTATAGGCGTTGTAATGACGACACGACCGGCCGCATTCAGGATATATAGCTGCAATTAAGTTTTCGGTTAATGAACTGAAATTTTGTAAGCCCGAAACTGTAGGCGTAAAACCGGAATTTTGTCGATAAAAAACGGTTTTTGGTGCACACTGCGAAAACATTAGAGCAGCTCCCTTACTTATAAACATGAAATAACAGCGGGCTTGCAAATGCCGTAATGCCATATAATGTCTTTATCTGTAATTGTGACATTTGCATCAGACAGAAAGTGACAAAGCATGGCATAAGCTACCACGCTTATTCCACGTTTGTAGTAAGGGGGTAGAAATGTAACCAAATTAAGAAAAACAACTTTTACTCATGTTAACGGTTAAGTTCCGGTAACGGGTATGTGAGAAGGGTAAATGCATGGATATAGAATATCTATGGGTAAATGCAACAAAGTAAAGGTAGGGAAATAAAATATATATGTATACTCGTAAAATAAGACCTCAACATAATATAAGTATTTTAACTACTTCTCGTTTCAATAAATTATTTATGTTTCACGTGAGTTTAAGTTAGGTAGGTGTAATTATGTATTTCTTCCGGTAATGGGTAGATATCATTCTTATTTAGTGCTTCCGGACTTCCGCAGTCTCTCGGCACAAAATATCTCATTTTAACAGCGAATTGAAATAAAAGGAGCAGTTCATTATCCGACTAGCCGAATGGAGGGCAATGTTTAAGGACGTTCTGCTAATTCCCCAATGGCTTTACGCTTGTAATAGGTACCTATATAAAATAAGTCAATGTGAGTGCCTAATTAATTTCACAATTTAGTTAATAGAATTATCTACGTTACGCAGTTTAGTCGCAGGCTCAGCTATATAGGGTCAGCTAAGTTAGGAGTCTGATAGATATTTTTAGAGTAAAATTATATTTAAATATGCTTTAATACTAGTTGTCTGTGAAACAGGCGGTTAATGTTATATGTACTTAAAGTATACCTTTGTAAACTTCATATTATTTACATTTTCATTTTCAAAATATATTTTTCCCAAAATTACCAGACATGTTTGCATCTAGGCTAGGTCTATATATAATGTACAGTCAAGGTCATAAATATGTACCTTGTCTATTTAACGTCATGTGTAAACCATGCTATGGCAACTTAGTACATTAGTGGTGGTTCGCCACAATCGCCACCCGCCGGTGGCGCCATCTACCCTACTATGCGAATAATATTTCATTATTGCATGGACTTGCCTAAAACTTTAGTGTTGCTGATGAATTAAAAAAAAAACACTCTTTAGGAACCATTAAATACTGAATAATAACGCAAAAAAGGAAATTTATTTACTATTGTTATTTATAAAAGTACATATTATGCTGTTTTAAAATGGCAGAAAAATAATTTACATTGAAAATAATGACAACACAATAAGTTACCTGTCTGCCTTGACATTTTCTGTCATTGTCCAACAAATTTCAATTTTCACTTACAGGATAATTAAAAGAATAAGAAAAAGAAAACATAATTTAATTACAAAGAAAAAGAATAAGAATAAAAAAAGATGTCTTTAAGGTGTGCTGCGTGCCTGGCTGCTACAACCGGACTGTAGACGGTAATTCAAATGGATGGGTCAAACACAGATTCCAAAAGTATTCGGACAAAAATCAACGGGCAATTCACTAAGAATGGGCGTACTATTCATAATTATGATAAATGTAAAAATGTGTCTGTCTCTCCGTCTGTTAGGATTCGCTGAACTGATTTTGATGAGTACAAAGTAATACTTACTTTTCATTTCCGATTTGTTTTGTAGTTCTCGAGGGAATAGCCATCGATATACGATATCTAATCTACATTAAATTTTGATTGTGTTCGTTCGTCTGATATGTTTTCATGGCTGAATCACTCGATCGGTTTTTTTTTAATATGGCATACAGATAGGGTGACTCCAGAGTTACAAATTACAAGGGGAACTCTCTTTCTAGCAAAAGGAGTTAGAAAGAGACTTCCGCTTTTAATTAGTAACTTGTAGAATTTACTTAACACGTTCACTGTCCCCCTACAAAACGATCTGACAATGTCACAAGTCCAATGTCCATTCAGTATGGGGATGTGACCCACATTAGGGGCACCCGGACAGGGAACGTGTTAAATCACTCCCATAGCTGGGGCAGAGAGCATCGAGCTCTAATTTAGGCTGCGTGCTTCTCCTCTGGCCATGACATACAGCCCTAGCGAGATAGACCATAGCGAGTAGCGATGTTCTACGCTGATCTACCTACTCGAAGTCGCAGGCTAAATCTAGTTATAACTTAACCGCAGATACAATTTTAATTGAATAATATTTAACATACGTAGCATACTTTATTTCAGAATATATATAAATATATTTTATACCTTCTGAGGGAATAGCGATATAAACGAGTGTTCTCCGAAATACTCGGAAATGTTCACCTCAAGCTGCGGTCCTACAGTCCGTTTTTAAACAGATTAGGCTGCGTTCAACCAGGCCGACAGGCCGTTAGAAACTATGCATCTGGTGAGACCAGAAAAAAATACTAAACTCCATTAATTCACAGTTACTTTACTTTTTAAAACCACGATTGGACCTAGAAAACTAACTCCGAACATCCAAAAGCCAAACGCTCGTACAATAAAACGTTCTCTAGAGTTAATTGTACTTTTAAAATGTCATAGACCTTTACAAACGACGTTTACGGTGTAAGTGTCTAAATTTTTAGGGTTCCGTAGTCAAACTAGGAACTCTTATAGTTTCGCCATGACCGTCCGTCCGTCCGTCCGTCCGTCCGCTGCCTAGCGCAGAGACTCTAAGTACTTGAAAGCTGAAATTTGGCATGAATATGCATATTAGTCACGCCAACAAAGTGGTTCACTAAAATGTAAAAAAAAAATTTTAGGGTACCTCCCCTACACGTAACGTAGGGATGTATTTTTTTTCTCGTCTACCCCATAGTGTGTGGATAGGTCTTTCAAAAACATTACGGGTTTGTGGACAATGTGGACACCATTTTTTGATTAAGGGATTCATTTAGGAAATATTAAGCTTTAAAGCGCTAATTTTTGTTAGACTCAAGTGTTTATACCTGCTAAAATCATCTAAGACGGCAACAATTTACTTTAAAAAGATAATTAGTTATTAGTGTTATTACACTTGTTGATTATTATGTTTGTAGTACTTAATGTAGGTATAATACTTTAACCCGGAGCGAAGCGAGGGCGGGTCATTGATATATTATAAATTCGTCTGCCTATCTGTCTGTCTGTCTGTCTGTCTGTCCATCTGTCCGCCTTTCCGTCTGTCCGTCTGTCCGTCTGTCCGGCTGTCCGTCTGTCCGGCTGTCCGTCTGTCCGTCTGTCCGTCTGTCCGTCTGTCCGTCTGTCCGTCTGTCTGTCTGTCCCATGGTTACCATGCGCCGTGATTACCGAAACTTTAATGACGTAATCACCGTGCACAATGTTATGATTCATCTTTCCCTTCATACTCGTTACGGGCTTAGGACCGTCAAAGATTACAAACACGGTTTAGTTTAAAAAAATGTAGATTATTGTTGTTAAAAATCATTCTGAAATGGCATTTAACAACAGATAACGGTATGGATTACAAAACCGCAAGAGTTTTCTTTGGCGTATTGCCTGAATTGGAGAATAGCCTGGTTAAAACCCACTGCAAGCCCACTTTGGCCTCTTCCTTGAGCATGGCGTGGCGTTTCAAAAGTACCCCACTCGTAAAGGTTGCTAACGATAGACCTTACAGTGTAGCGCGTAATGGCCTGCCGATTAGGAAATCGTTCAGTCCAAATCCTAACGGTGTCAGCAATGTTTTGAACTTTTGACCACTCACAAAGGAAATGTTCACAACATCAAACATTTCACGATTGTCCAGAAGTATTTTTTTCTCGCCGAGCCATTTTTTTTATCAATTACTATAATTAAAAATTTGATATAACACTTTACTTAACAAGCACTCGCTTCGAAACAAACACGGAACTGACGTCGCTTGCGCAGTTTTGTGAGGGTAGTATCAAACAATAACATCGTGACGATAAGCGGCCTACCCCCTTCGTAGCTACAGAAACGAGAGGTGATATATAAAAATATAATAATTTTTTGAGCTCAGGAACATGAATATAACCCCTATTGTGGAAGTTGCTGACCAAAAAAACACCCTATTATATATAGCTATGAAAAAACATTACGTGTAGGTAGGTAGATAAAACACTATCATTTGGGGACCGTTTTGGATAAATTGAACTCTAAAAGTGCCATTTTCGCTAGAGTTAGTGTCCCCACACCGTACAGCTAAAACTGTAAGTAGGTAGGTACTAAAATTATGAAAAAAGTCTTAATGAAAGCACGTAACGAATTTAAGTAGATTGAATCGGTTCTTGAGATACAGGCAACTAAAGTGTTTATACCAACTAAACAACACCTATGAGACCATCAAAGAGCTTCAAATAGAAAAGACCGGTAGTTTTGTTGAGTTTGTAGTAACGGCGTCGGAACCCTACAGTGATCGTGCTCCAAATTGTATGGAGATAATTTGAACGGATTGGATTGTCACAGGGTTACAACAAGGACCGGTGCACGATTGTATTTTGATTTTGCCTTGGACAAGCCGAATAAGAAAATTAGACTACACGCTTAGTCCAGTTGGTAGTTAAGCGACACTACCTACCTACAGTAGGTAGTCCAGTAACTGGACAGGCAGGCAATAGGCAGAAGCTTACAAAGCTTGCGATCCCGGGTTCGATTCCCTATGTAAGGATATAATTTTGTGTGTGACGAGCGCGACTATTTGTTTTCGAGTCTAGAATATCTTACCACGGATGCAGAAGGCCTGATGGTAAGTGGGATCTGTGATGCGTACTCATAGCCATTATTTTAAGTTTACTTACTGAAATAGATTCTTGGAACTGTAATTAAGATACGTTCTCACGTAAAGAACTTTCTGACCATCATCTTTACCTTTCAGTATATTATGCGGTGTTATTTGATTACATAGTTATGATTATGTAGTTATGTATGTAAACACTTTACAGTGCAAAAATTAAAAGAATAAAAAAAGGCTGGAAATATACGATTTTAATAACGTAAGACTTACTAAATCTATACGTACGAGTATGTCATACCTAAAGCCAATAAACAATTACGTATATGTTACGCTACGTTGAAGTAGGAGTATTTATTTTATGGTTTTTATCAGTCTAGTCCGTCTATCAGTCTGCCCGTCTGTTGGTCTGTCCGTCTGTCCGGCTATCAGAAAGGAAAGAAAGGTATACGATCTTAAGTAATGTAGGATTATCGTTTTTAGAGTTCCGTAGACAAACTAGGAACCTTTATAGTTTCGCCATGTCCGTCCGTCCGCAGCCTAGCTCAGAGACTCTCAGTGCTAGAAAGCTGTAATTTGGCATGAATATACAAATATTAGTCACGCTAAAAATGGGAAAATATAATATTGAAAAAAAAAATGGGTTATTCTCATCTTACAACCTATCCACCCCAGGTATATGGCAAAATTTCCATATACCTGGGTTGGATAGGTTGGAAGATGGGAATAACCCAAAAAAATACTGTACCTCCCCTACACGTAATGTGAGGATGTATTTTTTTCTCGTGTGTGGGATCTTGTGGGATAGGTCTTTCAAAAATATTGCGGATTTGTGCAAACAATTTTTCGATTATGGAATTCGTTTATGAAATATTAAGCTTTAAAGTGCTAATTTTTGTTAGAGTCAAGTGATTTGTTTTTAAATAAAAAATTAAATTAAAAATTAAAAAGATCCCGACTCAAAACAGTCTGTAAAAAAACCTCTAAAAAGTAAAAAATAATAAGTAGTGGCCCTATAATTTTACTTATAAGTAGGTATTAATATTTTGATCCAAGCGTCGTCGCGTAGGAGTAAGGGCGGATTGTTTGATAAGTAGGTAGTTAACGGAACACTGACACTAACTGAACTGACACGTCGGGGACCGGTAAGTAGCTGGGGTACGAGTATTTTATATATCCCACCGAACACCGTCAACGCACCGAACACGACAAAACGTCAAATGGCAGTGCACTATCCAACCTCGACATTGGCAGAATCATCAAAACATTGATGGAGCCATATTCTCCCAAAAATTGAATTGAGTATTTTATATTATTTCATGTACTTGAGACTGCAAATTATTTTCCATATGAGTGAAAGAGAACGTCTAGGTAACTACTAGTTTGAGTGGGACAAATTATTTATCTGAATTCCAACTAGAACAGCATTATAAATTTTCACATAAGGCCACATCGTCAGTCAAAGTTCACTCAGGATGTAAAAGCTGTACTTACTTATAAAAAATACGAGGCCCAATATAACGCTCTTTGCTGTACTGTGATTCTATATTAAGCACCACACATATGCCACAGATTCACTGTTATTCAGCGTTTAGTAATGCTGTACCCTATCAGCTGCTAGGGCGCATGTTTGTGAATACAAATAATGCAGTTTTTTGAGTAAGAGTCCACGCCTGTACATTACAAACTTTGCATTCAAAGAGGGAACATGTGAACTACTATAACGAGAGCAATTTATTTGTGAACTTATTTAACAACTAGCGACCCGCCCTCGCTTCGCTCCGGATTAAAGTATTATACATATAAAACTTCCTCTTCAATCACTCTATTTATTAAAAAAAACCGCATCAAAATCCGTTGCGTAGTTTTAAAGATTTAAGCATACATAGGGATATAGGGACAGAAAAAGTGACTTTGTTTTATACTATGTAGTGAAGATTTAATTTTTGATTTAGTGAGATCACGGCAGAACGTAAAGTGAAAATGTGAACCATTACAACTCTTCATATCGATCCATGGCTGATATAAGTAAGAGTGTTGATATAAGTAACTCAATTTTGATAATGTGTTGTCTTATCTATGTGCTGAATAACTAGTGGCCAAATTAAATTTATATCAGCAGAGGATGCGCTGTCCACTTGATACATAGCAAGCTTATTCATCTTAAGCTTCCATAGTAATAATAATAATTAATCTGTAATTTGTTTACATTTATGGATATACATACTGTAAGGACGTATTAAACGTTTCTAAAACACTCTTTACAGTTGTGAAATTATTTAATAATCAGATTCCGTGTGGATTCAAATGCTCCATCGTGTAATTGTGTGTTGTAATTTGTTCGTATGTTGCAATCCTGGAGGATGCTTTTGATAATACTTTTTAACATCGATGGTTAATGTGTTTTATTTATTTGTATTATTTATTTATTACGGTTTTGCAAAGACAGGTAAGAAATCAATTAATTTAAGTAATTTAAATATTTATTGGTGAACATCTTAGCCTGATTGTGCAAAATGTGGGTAAGACAGATTTGATAAGGCGGCGCCGATGGCAGTGTAAAACGAGAAAGTCGTTGTGGCGGTTGCTGCTCACATTGGTTGCCTGCGAGTATGAAATCCTGGCGCCTCTGTATTTACTATTTCAATCAATGGAAGAGTGTTCCTATTATGTTAAATGGAAATATCCTTATTGCAATTTGTTAGACCATCATTACCTACCTTAATATCAAGTTATGTATCCTAGATGAAATAACTTAATTGATTGTTTACTTTTAGGTAATTTCCTGGCATGGGGCTCTCTTTGCATGCTTTAAAGGGTACAAGAACTACAAGAGACCCGCGCAATTGGTGCATTGTCTTGTACAAGAAAGAGTGTTCCTTTTATTTTGCGCTTAAATATCTTTGATTCAATTTGTAAGATCATTATTTTGTGGCTTATGAGCAAGTCACGTATCAAAAATAAAATAAAACATAAAAAATCAACTATTTTTAGGTCCTTTTTTTGGCACGGGATGGTTCCGGCGGCGCCGATGGCAGTGTAAAACGAGAAAGTCGTTGTGGTGGTTGCTGCTCACATTGGTTGCCTGCGAGTATTAAACCCTAGTGCCTCTGTATTTTACTAAACACTTCATTCAATGGAATAGTGCTCCTATGATGTTGAACTACAATTTCCTTATTCTATTTTGTAAGACAATTCTTTACTTACATAATACTTACCATGTTATGTCCAAATGTTTTTATTTTTTTTATAAATTTTATGTGTTTTCTTGCGTGGGATGGACTTGGCATGTCTTAGAGGGTGGTTAGTATACGTTGTGTTTAGTCCAAGCAAGAGCGCTTCCATTATATTTAACGCTTAAAACATTATTATTTGTAAAATTTGACTAAGTACCTTATAAATAATCATTGCATGTGTTCCACACAGGAGTAACTCAAAAAACACCCATTTTAATTTTAGGTTTATTTCTGGCTTAAGTTTGTCTCGGTAGCGACAGCAACGGGTGCAGATCGAGACTCGTGGTGGTGGTTGCTGCTGACCTTGGTTTCTGGTATTCCTAGTGCCTCTGTATACTATTTGCATACAGGTGGCTTTCCTAACATAGGTAATGTTCATCTCTTATTGTTTAACTATTTACTGTTACATGAATTTTAGGATACCTACATAACACGCTTGCAATCGGTTTTGTGTTTACTTAGCTCAGTGCAAGGGAAAGTAATTTGCTCGTTTTGAGATTGGAAACAGAAATGAAACAGATTAAAAGCACTATCAAACATAGGTAATAGGAATGGCCTGAGGGCCGATTACGTTAAACCAGCCAAGTATGTTTAGTAAACTATTTTTTTAGTAGGGAGTAGACCTTTGTGCCCGATCAACTGATTGATTTCTATTCTTTTTTTAACAGAATAGTAAAAAAAAGTTTAATGAGACATATATAAATCTTGTGTACCTACTTTTTATTACCTACTCACTATAGCAACGTCCCTTTGCTTAATTTATTTCACAAAAAACGGTAACTTCATTTCGCAGGTGGCAGCCGAGTGACTATTTTCTGCTAGTTGAAAAAGTCTGGCAGAAACTCCTTTTAACAAAGCTTTATCTTACCTTTTCTTTCTTTCTTTGATAATAATGACTTGAAACATTTGGCCTGACCTGTAGCTTTAAATGTTAAAACATGTTGTTGAAACAGACGGCAGGAGTGGTTTTGGTCTTTTATGATATGAATTGCCGGACTCGTGTTATCTATTTTAATTGGTATATTGTGTTAATGGGGCAAGCTATACTATGGATCTTGACCTGTTTCCTGGTTCTGGATTAGCCTGCCATTTGAATCTGGTTGGTGAAGAAGTAACATGATCAAAATCTCACTTCTGACACCAAGTTAAATAAAACGCTAGCCGCATGTGAACATATAATATATAAAATTCTCGTGTCACGGTGTACGTTATTGAACTCCTCCAAAATGGCTGGACCGATTTTAATAAAATTTTGTGTGTATATCGGGTAGGTCTGAGAATCGGCCAACATCTACTTTTCATACCCCTAAGTGATGTAAAAAAAGAAATGCTGCGGGCGAAGCCGCTGCCCGGTCGCTAGTTATAGATAAAGTGGTGTAAAAGCACTCGAAAATTTAATAATTTTAGTTTAGAATTGTTAACATTCGTCCGGAAACTATTTGAAAAACACAGAATTTTATTTTAGGCTTCTCAACGGCATGCGATTTAGTTTTTCTCGATGGCGTCGATGGTGGTGAACAAGAAAGTTGTTGTAGTGGATGCTGCAGATATTGGCTGCGGGTATTCAACGCTAGTGCCGTAAAGTTGCGTCGCTGGCTTTAAAATACAGGTAAAGTTTAAGCTCATATCAAACATCTCAAGCTCACGGTAAAAAATCCTAAAATTCAATTCAAATACATTTATTTCAGATTTCTCCATATGTTGTGGTAACAATTGTGATTTGTCCTTATGATTATGTTAGTAAGAGTATAGTTATAATAAATTAGCAAAAAATACGAAAAGAACCAATTAAATTAAATTAAATTTTAAATTTGCCACTACTTAGACACTCGACACGAACCTATTTATGTAGTTTAGTCCCGTGTCCAAGTATAGGGCCATCCTCCCTTTCAGTAGCGGTGCAGTGGCCAACGTACAAGCCACGTATAGGCAGCATAAAGTTCTATGTTTTGTCTCTAGGGACTTGAGTAGGTACGTAATTCTTTTAATTTCCTTGGAAAACTACATACAGCAAACTAAATGTTTTTCATGTCGTCGTAGAGCGCGGTGGCTTGGTCTTCGTTTTGGAAAAGTTGTCTGTCCGTATTTAGATGATACATTTTAATGTAAAAATAAACTTTGTCATTCTGTCTGTTGGTTAAGTGTTAAACCGCTGAACCGATTTAGATGAAAATTGGGGATAGTTTCGAGTTCCAGGGAAGGACATAGGGGTACTTTTATCCCGGGATTTAACAGTTTCTGAGGGAATAGCGAGAAACGACTTCTATGCGGACGAAGTCGCGGGCAACGGCTATTACTTAGTGTATAATATGACCACAAAGATAACTGTTTGTGTAGTTGCCTCATTCTACATTTGAGTGACGGGTAGAGAATAAACAAAACAACCGTACGAGTATAAGATGTAATTTTAAATTTTCTGTTTTGAAATCATTCATTTGTTTTCGACTTATTTTATTGCATTGAAAGGGAAAAATATTTTTTCTAGATTAAACGCTTTAATGACACACTATGATACCTACTCGTACCACTATCATAAGGGTAACGTTTCAAAATTGTACCTAAAAAGGAATCATTATAGGAAGACTCCGATATCTGGATTGTCACATAAATTTTTAGAATCGACCGTAAACTCGTTACCATCTAATGACTTCGCGCAATCTAATATAACAAAGTAAAGGACTGATAATAATAATAGTAGTAATTATAATTTGGTTTTATTATTTCTAGGTTACAAGAGATTCTTGGAGGAGTGTGTCCAGAGCAAGGAAGGATGACCCAGTTATAACTAGAACACTTATTTAGACAATGATCCTGTCTGGTATAATCCGTGAAAAAGAAAATATTTACATTATGACCTGCAGTGAAGACCTGCTGTAGGTACTTTCGTTATGTAACGGGTGTTAGAGCAAACAGTGAGTGTCGCCTCTCTTATGATGAAGATGAAGCGAAATACCCAACTCAAAGAACACCATGGCTGATCATCATAAAAAACAATATTTCTAAGATTTGTGAGTCTTTGTTTAAAAAGAGTTTATTGTCATTATTTTATAGACTTGGCCTTGACGCCGCCTTCCAAGCATCAATTAGCAAAATGTATTTGCCAACGTCGTGAAAATCAATGGTGTTGTTCCGGGAATGTCAAGCTGAAAAATAATTGACCGTTTGAGAAAGGGTTCATAGGATTGCAACCAATAATCAAAATGAAAAAAATAATTGAATAAAACTATGGATAACACAGACAAAACAAGCAGGTCCTGTTTAAAAGATAGAAGCAATTTAAATGGGAAAGAGGAAAATTAACACGAAAAGGGGAAAATGCTAATAATACTAATAAATAAGAAACCATATTATATTCTTTACATGGTGCACTCGTATAATATTGTGGACAATTATATTAATTCGACTCATTTCAAAGAAAACGGAGGCATGAAAATATCAGCGGTATTACTTACATACCTATACCCACCTACTCACGAAATTAATCCTGAAGAAAGGAACGTAATTTCGAGTAAATTAAAATAAAAGCTACGGTGCAGGTATAAGTTACTTACAAGTATGAAATAACAGTGGACTAAGATTTGTAAGATAGGGGAAGTGGAACTTTTGTTAAAAACATTCGAAACAGCCAGAAGGGGTCGATTTTTGAATCACATGAATTTATTGCCTAAGCACACCAAAATGGCCGAGAATTACTGATTTGTTGAAGTATATATTTTTGAAGGTCACGCCTATCCTAATAACGAGTCCATCCAACCCACTCGTAAAGGGGGTCGCCGCCCCATCAGTTATTGTTTCTTCTTCTTTTAATTTAAGAGCCCTGCTGCTCTTGTCGGTGGAGTAATTTCCATTCAATCTTCTCTTTTCTCTGACAGCTCCTTCACCTCTCTATACAAACGACACGTAGTCTCCTTGGTCTTGCTCTATCATTCTTTCCTTCAATCTTTACCTCTTTAATGTTTTTGGTTTGGTTATAATGTATAATGGTTTTATTTTTAAAACCGTAAACTTTTCAGAATTGTTATACAACAAACCTAACCTACCAAACGGGCTCTACGTAATGGCCTTTTAAAAATTCCTAAAAGTATTCGGTTTCAGAAATAAAACCATTATACAGGGTAGAAAAAATCTATGAGCCCTGGAGGGGAACTACCTAACTACCTAAAATGTCCTAACTAAATCCTTTAGTTAGGTCATTTTACAGAAAGCAAACATACCTTTATTTTTTAAAGAAATATATCTGTAATCAACAGTCTTCTGAAATTAGCTTGTCTCACCCGGGAATCGAACCAACTAAAAATAAAAAATAAATTATTTTCGTAATATCTCCATTTTATTATTCGATTCGGTGGGATTATTGTGCAGGATGAAATCTGTCCAATAAACATTTGGTCTTTGAAATAAAAAAGTGAAAACTAATATTAATTTTATTCAATACGAAGAACACATAAACATGAAACGTTTTTTTAACGTAGACGGATATTAAGAAGAGAAAAGAATCTTAATAATTTAACTGATAAGTTGCTCGAAATGATCCCCTCGTTCCGGATACACAAACTTACTATTTAAATTGAAATTCATTTCGTGTAGCCAGCCCTCTGCAAAGTGTTGTGGTGTTTTCTCCCAATAACATTTTCTACCGCAACCCTTACTTCTTGTACAAATGAACAGTACTAGGTATAATTAATAAAGAACTTGTAATAAATATTCAATTTGATGGGTATCTCGTACAACAGATGAGTGTAAGGTGAAATGTTTATTGGATAAATTGTATCCTGTACAATAATGCTCCCAATTCGTCAAATAAAATAGCGCGAGTTTGTTTTTTAAATTTTAGTTGGTTCGATTCCCGGTTGAGGCAGGTGAATTTTAAAAGATCTTTGATTGTAGTTATGTTTCTTTTAAAAAATAAAGGAATGTTTCCTTTCAGTAACGTGAGCTAACTAAATAATTTAAGGTAGATCCCCTCCAGGGCCCATACATTTTTTCCACCCAGTATATTATGAACATTACGTATTATGACCCATTAGGTATTTTGAACTCTATATATTATGATACGATCCCTTTTAATAAGCATGTCGTGCTGCAATAAATGGCCAATCATCCCAATTCTTCTGGATCTCCACACTCTCCAATATCCTTCTCTTCTCTTTTACTCTCGCCAATACCTCTTGATTGGATAACATTTCCGTTCTACTAATGCCTTCCATCCTTCTCCAGCACCACAGCTCAATCGCCTCCCGCCTCTCTCTATCCCTCTGTATTAGAGTCCAGTCCACGCCTCGGTTACATATAGTGCAATACTCCATCTGCATGACATTGTCCATTAAATTTTACTGCCTGTACATTATCATTTTTGACTTTATTAATGGGACTTTGTATAAATACTAGCGACCCGCCCTCGCTCCGCTCCGGATTAAAGTATTATACATATAAACCCTCCTCTTCAATCTATCTATTAAAAAAACCGCATCGAAATCCGTTGCGTAGTTTTAAAGATTTAAGCATACATATGGATATAAGGACAGAAAAAGCGACTTTGTTTTATACTATGTAGTGATATAAAAAATTAAAATGGTGAAATCGTGCAACCCTGTCTCACTCCTTGCCTCATCTTTGCTTTTCCTTGTTTTTCCCCAATATTCATAACCGTTTCCTGATATTTGTACAATGCCATGATAATCCACCTATCACTATAATCTATTCTAGCTTGCCTAGTGTTCCCATCATCTTTCTTCAATCAACTCTATCAAAGGTTTTTTCCAAATCAAGAAGCTATATACTCATGTGCCCAAATCCATCCTTTTGTCAGCTATCGTTCGTAAAGCCAATATAGCTTCTCTTGTGCCCTTGTTTCTACCGAATCCATATTGGTCTTCGCCAATTAATTCTTCTGCTTTATTTCGCAATCGGTTTTGTATAATTTTCAGCAAGATTTTCGATGCTTATGAGATCAGACTGAGTGTTCATGTTCTTCCCATTTTCAAGAGTTTAGCTCCTTTGACAAATTTACTTTAAAATCTTTTGGCACCCATTATTTTTTACAAAAATCAAATAATCACAAGTGGCATTCAAAAATCGACTCTCTGGGGGGCGATTTTTAAAGCTCACCGACCAAAAAGGACTAACTTTGAAATCATTTTGCGCAACGGGTTACCTAATGATTCGCCGACAATTATTTGGCAGATTATTGATTGGCAGACAACGTTTCGCCGAGTAACGGTACGCAGATGGATTTGTTCGTAGATGTATTGTTTCGCAGACTAACGTTTCGTAACTCAACCTTTAGCTGCTGTTTTAGTTGGCTTATGAGTCAGTAACCTGAACCACTATTGGCAGAAATTCGTTTAGCCTATTAATCACTACCCATTTTGAATGTTTGTTCGAACAACTGTTCGCTTTTGAACGGTTCAACAATTATTCATCATCATATTAACTGTTTGCCACCTTTTCGTTTTGCACTGGGAATGGCATCAAATACTGCGAATGTGTCTGGATTACGCTATGACATCATTGGTGGTTTTATATGCCGTGTAATAAACACTGATTAGTGGCGGTATAAATTCTTCGTGATTTCCTTATGTACCCGCATAAGTTTTGATGTTATTACTGTTGTCATTTGTCAAGTTCCGATGTACCTTAGTATCATTTGCCCTAAGTAACTGCTCGGTTTATTAATAGTTTACCTATTTTTAATTTGACTTTGTTGTATTTGTTATTTACTGAGATAAAAAAAAAATAACCTCGGAGCTTGGCTCCCGCCTTGACCTTCTAACCTAACCTAACCTAACCTAACCTAGTCGGATCTGCCCTGATTAGTCTTCCATAAAAATGCAACAGTTGTACAGTTACTTAACTGAAAAAATGCCGAAACCAAAATCGACTGAACCTTAAATCTACTAAACAATAATGATGGCATGTCACATCTCTGCTTATATCATGTTTCGACGAACAGTTGTTCGGTAAAATTAAACAATTACGAAACAAACAATCGACTAAACGTAACTCTGCGTATCGCTTTACTGTCTACCGACTATTCGGCGAAACAAATAATAGGCGTAACGAAATTATACCAAACGTTACTCGGCCAAAAGAAAGGTCTGCCAATAGTTGTCTGCGAAAGGAAAATCTGCGTAATTAAACTCGGCGAAGCGACAGGTCACCTTTTTTGCACAACGATTTAATCTACGAGCGGGTCCACCTTTTGGATTTGATATGATAAAGGCGTTGTGATAAATCAATCAAATCCGAAATGTGGGCCCGCTCGTAGATTAAATCGCTCCATAAATTGATTTAAAAATTAGTAATTTTTCGTCGATGTGCTTCAAAAATTGCCCCCCCCCCCCAGAGAACTGTATAATTCCGAAGGATCTGCTCATTTCTGATTGTCACAATTCTCTATTTTTAGTTTTGTATTTGTAATTATCATATGTTTAGCTTAGACAATTGCTGAGGTGTAAAAGTTATCATGCAAATAGGATAGATGTGTTTTTTTTATTATTTGGGACAAGCTTGCACTGCAAAAGTCGGATATAAAAGTCAACGTCCAACATTCTTAGTAAGCATTGAAAACGCCCCTTACAAATTGATACCCAACCATGACGCCAACCTTAAGTAAATATTGTGCTAAATGAATGGAAAAAATTAAGTAATTTATAATCATAGTCGTAAAAAAGTAACCCATCTAAAAATAGGCTTAATAACAAAGCTCAATTTTCGGATCCTTAAGGTCTCACGTCCGTAACTATTTTTTCACTTTATGTTAATTTCTAGATTTACAATCTCTATTACTAGAATAGGTTTACATGTTCAATATGGGTCATCATCACAATTATGCTAATTTGTATTGAAAACGTATCTTCATTAAATTGATACTCAAATTATGTTATTGTTATGGATTTAGCAAATACTTTTAATGCAAATGTACCTACTAGTTTTAAACACAATAAACTTCAATGTAATAAAAATTTATTTACATTTTCATATGTTTACATGACGTGTAATTAGTTGCATTCCTCGAAATCTCGAAATAGGTACGCTGCGACCTCATCTGGGGATTTAAAAAATATTCGTGTTAAAAGTAGTTAAGACGTTGTTGTAAAGTATCTTTCTTTCTTTGTTAAAAATGAGATGCCAGTAGATACGGCCGCAGCATAAGGAAGACCCATTAAATATATGATCCTTACAGAGAGAATTAGTTATATAAGCTATTAAAAACCATTGGGAAAATAATGGTCTGTACAATGGTTTTTTTTACAACCTGGTGAAATTCGCCAGGGATGTCACGGGACTTATAATTTTGTCGTTCTTAAGGGATCCTGTATTCAGTGGATGGCAGAAAAGATGTCAACTTCTCACTGGTTTATTCAAATAAGAACTGATCAGGCGCGGCGCAGCGTATTAATTAAATGCCCGTCGCTCATTTGCGGAATGGGTAAAGCCACTACTTATACTTACGGCAAACCGTTTTAATAAGTAGGTAATTAAAAAGTTCATCATTTCGCGAATGAACGATGTGTTTTAAGTATAATTATATTGTAACTGCGCCAACTTATTCAATTAACCAAAACGTATCGCGTTGACTACTTAAATCAATGTTGACTATTTTCTTTGGAGTTTATCAGTTTTCAATGTAATTAATATTGCCATCACGCCTGATATGTTCTTTTTTGTATTACTTACACTAAATCAACCTTTAACCCCTTTTTCATATAATATTTGAACCGTGTTTAAATTATAATAGTTAATGTGTGCCAACAACGCATCTTAACTATTAGTGGTCTTTAAATACTGTTGTGATATTGTATGAATAAAGGGGTCAGCGAATAACTTACGTATGTGGTTATGTGTAAGCACGTGCCTACACACACATACGCATAGCTGAGCTTTTAACTAGACGAACTAGATGGCAGCACGTAGGTATCGCAAGAACAGAAAAAAGAGCAGAGTTACCAGTCTATACCCAAGTATACAATAGTAGTCTTTGGTGTAAACTACCATATGAAATTGACACAGCGATTAAAGTTACAAGGTACTAAAGTGTAGGTATACATATGATGTATGACCTCGACTGTACATAGGCGAACTTATCCCATATGGGATCTGTTTCCTTCTTTTCTTTGGGAACCTTGGAGTAGAATACAATGCAACAGGATAGACAAATTAAAAAAAAAACATATTTTTTTACCTATTTGGTTTTATAATTTAGTATGAGATGAGAGATAATGAAAACAACAGATCGAAAACCTTGCTGGAAGCTCGATGTACTCGTATCTACTTTAGCCAGATACGATACTCGTAGAATCGAGGCACAGCTTTCGTCAAGTTCGTTAAATGTGCTATGTCAGTAACAAGTGACTATCTCGATCGACTAGGCGCCCTAAATCGATCAGCCGCTGATTGACGTTAACGGCATTATTTTCACGTCACGTGTGTTGACACTGTCGACGGAGGACAGAATGTTTATACAGTAGTACCACAAATTTAATATAAGTTACAACGATGTACCTGCGCAGAAAGCATATTTTTAGAGGTCGCGAAAACCCTATAGTTTGGGGTGTCGTTGGATAGGTCTTTCAAAAACATTACGAGTTTGTGAACACAGTTTTTCGATTAAGTAATCCGTTTATGAAATATTAAGCTTTAAAGCGCCAATTTTACAATACAACTAGTTAGCTCTTGTTTTTACCGTCTCAAAGTTTTATATAGGATTAGAAACCTTCTTAGCGAAAAAGTGCGCATCACTCTGTGCGAATCTTTGATACTTTCGAAGTTGAATTACGGAGATTTGGTCTACGGTCCCAGGTTATAGTCGAAGACTCGGCGTTTGATACAGCGTGTCCAAAATGCTTGTTATCGTTTTTGTCACGTTGTTCCGCCGAGGAGTCATATTACGCCGTATCTCAACAGAGATTTAACGTTAAATATGTCTTCTCGAAGACACTTACACCTGGCATGCCAAAAGGCATAAGGAATAAAAATTCGACGTAGTAAACTTAAAAAAACCTGAATACCTCTATGCTAAGTTGAAGGTCTCTTCTTTCCATGACAGGTATGGAACCAGATCATCTCGTTGTCCTCTAGAGAGTCATCGCCATAGAACTGTTGCTTTTACCGGCAGTTTCCGATACCTAGCAACCAAATGCTGGAACAATATTCCTCCACCAATAAGACTTTTTACATCAAAGTACTCGTTTAAAAAACATTTTAGGGATCTACTACTACAGAAACAAACGATTGGTATACCTCGCGGTTACTCGGTATCGGATTTTGCTGTTTAGTGGTCCTGAAGGATTGTGAAACTTACCGGACATAGAACACTTGCACAATGTTGCAAACTAACACACACGCACACTTACACGTATCACACGTAAATGCACGCACAAGCACGCCAATGCATGACAGTATGTTTTTGTTTGAAATATTATTATCTTGTTCTTTTTGCCTATGAATTTGCTTGTTGTAGCTCTGTCGCTCCTCGGGGTCGTGGCAGAATATCAGCGTTTTGCTCATCATGAGCAAAGCTATACGCTGATCCATTTCCTTTTTGCACTGCTGCAACGCACACATTCTTCTGGCAACTTTTTTGTGTATTTTTAATGTAATTGTGTTGTTTTTAATTACCTTTGTCAATTGTGTGTGTGATTTGTAGTACGCAAATAAACGTTTTATCTATCTATCTATCTATCAATTTTTGTTAGACTCAAGTGTACAGGGGCCTAACGGTCCGACATGCTCTTGCCCGGTTTTAGATATGGATTGAGCGATACATTGTATGATGGGCTTTATAGCCGTGGCGTGGATGTGATGAAGCATTCAGAGCAACAAGCTAAATCTGTACCGGCCTATCGACCGTGCTATTTGAGGCTATTGGATAACCGCCGAAGTGAGATTGTTAGTAATTAATAAATGTCAGGGGACAATCTCGCACAGACCTCTATTCAACTGCGTTATAACGATATCGTATTTAACGTGTTTCCGTATTGTCAACGTTTTGATAATTCTTTTGTCATTTACAATAATGGCGACTGTGACATAAACGATTCTGAAACGAGTCAAACACGATATCGTTTTAACGCACTTGAATATAGGCCCAGATTGACCTATGGGCCGAACATGCTGCCACGGGAATTAGTGTTAAATACGTCAAACAGAAACTCGTATCAAATTAAAATGGATTAGCGATCATGCATGAAAAAAAGAATGAGTTGTTCCGGTAACCTTCGGGGAGGGAAGATGGCCGATTGAAAAATGTCCGGTTTTTGATTTTGATTTAGTCTGTTTACTGATTTACTCTATTCACTTGACATTGGCGAAATCACTGCGTACATCGCGGTGGACCGCCATTAATACAAAAGAAGAAGAATGAGTTTTGCGATTGATGCGATTTAGGAGAAAATGTGATAAAATACATACAGCGTGTAAATTTCATACGGGCATATATTTTATCCTGACGTAGTTAACGATCATACAAATCATGTGAGAAAGATATTTTGTCCGTAACTTTTGTTATTGAGGAGTAGTTAAGTTTTTAAAGTTTGTCTTAGGAGCAATGTACGAAGTGTGCGAGCGTCCATCGGTCGTCAATGTATCGCCTGTATCCAAGTGCAAGGACGAAATGTGTGGAAAATAAATACCAATATCAGGCGAGTGAACCGCCTGCATTAATGACCGAAGTTTTTGACTTTCATGGGCGAAGTAAACAAATGGCGAACCATAAAAATTCGTGAGCATAACATGACTATTATGTAGATGCTTTAATTTAATTGGCGCAATGTCATACATTGCTTGCTGAATTAATAAGTAAGAAAAAAAGAAATACAACTAATTTTGCTGTTACACACCTTTTTATATTAATTAGGATGTATATTAACTATTGTTAAAATATATGCCCGTATGAAATTTACACGCTGTATACTTAAAACGCAAATACACTAAGTTATGACCCGTTTATTAAGATTATATATAGAATCAAAACTTGTTTAAATTTTAAAACTTCCTTAAGGTTTATATTGTTTTCTTCGGCATCCTCACTTAATTAAGGCTATGTTTATTTAATGATATTGGCTTAAACATAGTAATTTCTGAAATAAATGCTAATTTCTTCATATGGTCCATGTATTTTAAACACGGAACAACGCTGTGACGTCATTCCTGTCGTCGATTATGTATAAAGTTTTTTGGAAGGGGTCTGAACAAAAAAATTATAATAAAAAAAAAATCACAGGACAATGTCACACTAATTGACCTAGTCCCAAACTAAGCTCTAGGCTTGTACTATGGGTACTAGACAACGATAAACATACTTAGATAGAGAAATAAATACTTAAATACATAGAAAACATCCAAGACTCAGGAACAAATACTCGTGCTCATCACACAAATAAAGAAAGAAAGAAAGAAAGAAAGAAAGAAAGAAACATTTATTCGGCTAAAATACAATTACAATTAAATAATTAATTACAAAAAAATATAATATCTGCCCTTACCGGGATTTGAACCCAGGACCCCTAGCTTCGAAGGCAGGGTCACTCCCAACTAGGCTAGCGTGTCGTCAACTACTGAACTAAACTGAACTGGGTCTGAACTATGACTTTTTAAAGCTTCAAATAAACACGAGATCATTTCTCTTTCATAGGACTTTCCAGAGACCGTAAGATTAAAAAATGTGCATGTTCCCTATTATTAAAATGACTGCCCCCCCAGGGTATAAGTTGTTTAGTAATAAAAGGAATCAAGTCACACAAAACAAACTTTTATTTTAAACCCTAATACTTTATAATTACGTTGGAATATGGAATAGACGAATAAAAGTCCTGAGCCTAGCGTGTTAAGCCCATTAATCCCAAAATAAGCTCTAGGCTTGCACTATAGGTAATAGGCAACGATAAAGATACATAAAGAAATGAATATCTATATACATGTAAAACAACAAGACTCGGAAACAAATACTCGCACAAACATCTTCCCTGGCCGGGAATCGAACCTGAGACCGCTGGCTTTTTCTAAGCCCTTAAGGGTAACTAACAACAAGGCTAACTGCGTTACCGATTTCAACAAATGAGGTGTCTATCGATTTGTCTTTTTTGTGCCATGGTTATAGGCTATTTTTTCAAACTTACGTATGAAACATCGTCACTAAGGAGTGACTTAAGCGTCATTGACTGACCCCTGAGTTCGTTGGTTAGTGTTTACTAAGTTTTAAATAAAGTTCTTATCGCCACACGAGCCCACGGTGAGCCTGGAATCTCGAAAATCACTCAACGAAACAACGTTGCTACTTTCATTTGTTTTTAAATTACTTCTATTACAACCTCTTTGAAATTGCTTAAAAAAAAGCGCATTAAGGCGACGGGTAGAGTTGTAATGATACCATTACAAAAGAAGGATTTTTCGCAGATATCTTCATGCTTAACCTAACTTACATACATTCATAACATCACGCCTTCATTCCCAGAGTGGGGCAGGCAGAGCTACAGAATTACCAACAACTCTAAAAAGACTTGTTGATAATTTTGAAACCACATTTTGCACAAGTAGGCTAAGATATTTACCAGTGTATTAGTGACAGGTTGCAAGCCCATCGTCTAACAGTACTACAAACCTTTATTCACTTAGTCGCCTCTTACAACATCCACGGGAAGACTGGAGTGGCACTATTCTAACCCTTAATCCACACCTAACCTAACTTTATGGTAATGATCGTGAAAATAAAAACGCGACGACGCACTAATTAAAGAGAGATTAAAAATATCCGTGATATTAATATCAACGTTGAACCACTACAAAAAAGAATAACTTGCACAAAGTTAGTATGGAAAGACGATTGACTTGCAAGTTTTCTAAATCGAGAGGTTACATAAACACAGGCCCGGTAGGATCTCTCGACCTCTGGGGTATGCTCTACGGAATGGGATTTGGGGCTTTCGCAATGTTTGAGCTGTCTTATTCATAGGAGAATAAATTTATTTGGATTGTGTTGGATTGCAACAGATACTGAATAGAGATTACGTAATTTCCACATTATGGCTATTATTGATTAGAAATTAACGTTTATTATTAGGATATTTTTATAGTAAGAGGAAGATTAAAGACGCCTTATAACACCTAGAAAGTAGGTTTTAACACCTGGTCTATGCCATGATCAGGGAGCGAAACTTTGGTGCCGATGACAGGCGTATGACGTCAAGCTACATACAGAGTGTTTTTACATAGATTTTACATCATCACCAATAACAACTTATTGGCCTCTTTAGTTTACCGATATTGACTCTAGAGATGAGACGGCCGGTACTTAACATAATTTTCTGTCATATTCATATTAAAAAGAAGATGGTTTGAGACAATAACAAGTTTACTTGTATTTTATTATTTGTAAATTGAATATATTTTTTAATTGGGGATTTCCAGTAGTTTTGTACAATTAATTATTTTTAAAGTCTTTACCATCAGAAGATATTGATTTAGATGAAGAAAGGTTGACTTTGAACAATATTTGCTCCAGGTGCGGTTATAGAGATTCCACAGTTATAGTGTCCTGAATGTTCGCGTTTGAATTTTAAGCGTTCTGCATTCTTCGAAATCCAACGAATGTTCATTTAATCTTTTTTTATTTACTTGTGGACAGAATATTTTTCGTTACAATTACATTACCCAGTAAAATATTTTATCTTTGTATTTTTTTTAAATATTTACTTTATCATTATAGCATTATTGTGTGACATTGTCCTGTGATTTATTTATTTATTTATTTATTAAGAATCAGCGGGAGTCGCAATATTGTTTTAATATAAAAGCATCCTATATGTGAATTTGCGTCATAATGACGTCATCGGCACCAAAGTTTCGCTCCCTGGCCATGATTAATCAAGGAATTTTAGTAGATATTTCACTATTTTCTGCTGTTTTCATCTTAAACATTAATTGAGCGCGTAAGGTAAGGCTAGAGATGTGACTACCAAAAGAAATATTACTTAAGCGGAGTAATAGGGCCGTATTAATAAATAAACTCATCTTGGCTGAGACACCGTCACAATATACGTCAAAGTTAACATCAAACCATAGAAAACTGAAATTTTTGACGCATCTTGAGACAGGCGTTACAGTCGAGATCAGTTTATTAATACGGGCCTTAGTCATAGGGTCCCGTATTTACCCTTTGGGTACGGAACTCTAAAAAGAATGTACAACGGCGAATTTTCATTTACTTAATCGAAAGGCATTTGATGAAATGAAAATTCTTCGTTATGATACGTCTGTTGAAAGCTGTTTCGATAAAATAACAATAGGTACCCATTATAATAGGTTATTATGAATTTACAATAAGATATAAGGTCAGTGTAAAAATATAAAAATAAAAATGTAAAAGTCAAATAATTAGTGTACAAAAGCAAAAAGTACTTAATTGTAAAATAAATATAGAACACTAAAAAAATATAGGTAGCACAATTGCTACAGTCAGAATGTCAAAAATACAATAATATTTTAAATGTCACAATGCAGAATGTAAATTAAAGTAATAAAAATAACAACAATATATCATTTAGTCGTCACTATATTCTTTGACAGAATATAGTGATTTCTCAATAACAGATTTTTAAGTCGGGCGACCAAACTTTGCATCCGAAGATTCGTTTTTTACGTCTGCGGGTAGACGCTCATAGAAAGCGGGCCCTATTACGCGTGGGTTTTTGTCGAGCAGCGCCAACCGCCGCGGCACACGCTTGAGGCGGCCCGTTTGCTGGGTGACCCTGCCGGGGATGTTCACACGTTTAAATTGCTTTAGGTTCTGACGAGTATATATTATTATATCAAAAACATACTGTGAATAGTGCGTCATTATTCCACATTTCTTAAGCAATTCCCTACACGAGTGCCTCAGTTTTACACCTGCCAGTATACGAAGAGCCTTTTTCTGCAAGGTGAGAACATGTTTAGAGTCCGCTGAGTTACCCCATACAATTGCGAATATTCCGAAACATTGGCAAATCCCAAGTTAACAGCTACTCTAATAAACATATATACTCGTTTACTGGGTGTTGCCTGTAATAGGAGGAATAAATTGAGTAATCGTTTCTACTGTATAAACGTAGCAACATTTGTTCTACAACTTTTACAAAATATATAATTTATTATTTGGGATATTTTCGAACAAACTAAATAGCATTTTCAATGTACTCCATCCAATAGTCTAGTTGACATCTACTGTCAGCCTACAAACTTCTTACTTTTCGCAATACATTGCTGGCTTGGAAAATCGAAATTAATTCATATTTAGTATACAACAAGTTATTTTCAAAAGTTGTAGAATAAAATGTTGTTACGTTTGTGGTGTGGAAACGATCTCTAAATTTATTGCTCCTATTACAGGCACCCGGTATAACATCACGCCTTCATTCCCAGAGTAGGGTAGGCAGAGCTACAGAAATGCCAACCACTCAAAAAAAACTTTTTGATAGTTAATTCTGTAACCACATTTTGCACAAACCGACTATGATTATACTCGTACTGCCTTTGCTCGCAATTCAAATCTAAAAATCCAAATGTAAGCAAATTACTTGAGAGTTAAGCTTGTGTTGCTCACTGGTAGAGCGTTGGTCGGGCGGAAACTTTATATAGCAGGTATGGTTACCCAAAAACCGTTATTGCAAGCGTACCAACTTCCTGGAGAAGTTGTGGCGTAAACTAAGGGAGAATGTAGAAACTAACCCAATAATTTGAACTAAGTATACGTTGCTATAGTTCTGTTAGTATACACACAAATACCTTGTTTGATCCGAACTGAGTAATACACGTATGTAGTTATCGTATAAACATGTCAAGCTAAATACCGATGTGAAAAGCTGGAGAATGTAATTTTGAAGTAAGTGACTTTATTTTAGCGAACAATAATATATATTTGTATTTGTTTGTATAAGTATGTATTTCTCTATTATCTTTTATAACTATCATACTTTCTTGTTATTGTTCGCGATTAAGTTTGCACCACCTACTGTGTAAATTTTGTCACCTTATCCCTTCTAAGGTTGTCTGGAAGAGATCGCTAATTAGCGATAAGATCGCCTGTTGTTTACCTGTATTTTTTAAATTGTGCTATATCTCTGTGATGTTTTTGTTTGGTGTACAATAAAGGGTTTAGTATTGTACGAGTATTGTATCATCTTTTTTCTATGGCATTGAGAAGGCAAACGAACACACAGGCCACCCGATGTTAAGTGCGAGCTAGCCTACCCATAGACATTCGCATTCACAAGACTGCAATCCTAAGACTGCAAATGCGCTGCCAACCCCGAAGACTAAAATGGAATGCCTCTAAGCTATTTCACCGGCTGTCTTATCCCCAAACCGGAACACAACATTGCGAACACGGTGATAGCGATCCGGACGGATCCTGCACAAGGTCCTACCACCCGTAAGGTCTACTACACGTTGCGTCCTACCCGGTAGCCAACGGCGTTGCTGGCGTCTGCTGGCACAGCAAACGGCACCGACAGTGCGATTGACAAGCCTTACTACCCATCTACCCATTACCCGCTTGACGTTCCTGTTGTCTTACTGGGCTGCCAGTGTCCGCGGGCAGCGCGAGCAGAGCGAACGGCACCGATAGTGCGGTTGACACGCGTTACTACCCATCTACCCATTACCCGCTTGACGTTGCTGTTGTCTTACTGGGCTGCCAGTGTCCGCGGGCAGCGCGAGCAAAGCGAACGGCACCAACAGTGCTGTTGACAAGCGTTACTACCCGTCTACCCATTACCCGCTTGACGTTGCTGTTGTCTTACTGGGCTGCCAGTGTCCGCGGGCAGCGCGAGCAAAGCGAACGGCACCAACAGTGCGGTTGACAAGCGTTGCTACCCATCTACCCATTACCCGCTTGACGTTGCTGTTGTCTTACTGGGCTGCCAGTGTCCGCGGGCAGCGCGAGAACGGTACGGAAACACGTCAAAGACGATTATCGTTATTACCTTGTAGAATCTCAGCCTGTTCCCTTACCCGATAGCCGGTGGCGTTCCCGGCGTCCGCGGGCAGCGCGAGCAGAGCGAACGGAAGCAGCAGCGCGCTCGACATGCGCCGCGGCCCGCCCATCTCTGCGCACCATCCGCGCCACGCGCCCGCCTGCCAACAACACAAGTAAATAAATACCAGGGGACAATGTCACAAACATTGGCCTAGTCAAACTTCGCTCTAGGTACTAGGCAATAATAAACCGGTTTACCTGGTACGTATCTATGTATTAAAAATGAATCGCTGAATGTGTTGCTTAGCGCAAATCTCGAGAGTGAACCGATTTCGCTAATTCTTTTTTTGTTGTGTTCGTTATCGTCAGGAGAAGGTGCTTATGAAAGAAAAAATGTAAAATCCACCAAAAAAAAATGGGAAAGTCAAAATTTGCTAGTCATAATATATAAAGTTCTAAATGCATAATGTTTTATAATACATAATGGTCCTAATGGTATGAAGAAGTTTTGAAGATGGTGAACGAGAAAAGACATATTTTAAAAACTATAGAATGTAGAAGAGGAAAGATGATGGGCCACTTGATGCGGCACGATAGTTTCTTTTTGAACATTTTGGAGGGTAAAGTCGAAGGAAAAAGAGGAAGAGGAAGACCTGGGCTCACATACTTTAACCAAATAAGACAGAAGGCGAATGTCGTGTCGTATCAGGAAGTGAAAAGGCTGGCACAGGATAGAGAAAAGTGGCAATTACTCCACCGACAAGAGCCTGGCTCTTAAATTTAATGATGAATGGTCCTAATATATGATGGTTATTTTTCTGAAACCGCAGTTTTTTCTGGATTGTTATAAAACCAACCTAACCCAACCTGATGGGTTTTACAGCGGCCTTTTAAAAATCATCATCGATCATTGGATAAAAAATGTTCCACAAACTGATTCATTTCACAAACATATCATTTGACAAACTGATTATGAAATATTTCAGGATTTTTATAACTCTAACGTAACCTAACCTAAAAGGGTTCTACACGATGGTTTTGAAATAAATCGTGAAATATTTGCCAAATGACATGTTTGTCAAATGAATCAGTTTGTGAAACGTTTTTTAACAGGTGACATGGCTGGGATTTTACACTGTAATAGAAATATCTTTAACGTGTTTCCGTATTGTCAACGTTTTGATAACACTCATGTCATTTACAATAATGGCGACTGTGATATAAACGATTCTAAAACACGTCATACGCGATAATAGAGGCCTAGGGACTCTATTCAGGTGCGTTAAAACGATATCGTGTTTGACACGTTTAAGAATCGTTTATGTCACAGTCGCCATTATTGTAAATGACATAAGAGTAATCAAAACGTTGACAATACGGAAACAGGTCAAAAACGATATCGTTATTACCTTGTAGAATTCCAGCCCTGGATACGATACTATATATAGATACGTTCAACATGAACTTCCTATAGAGGTTCTAAGTCTAGGCAAACTAATCGGATTGCGCCTTGCCTTCCGCCCCTTTACAGTACATTAAGCTTGATAGATAGCTGTGGTGCGCGTATGTTGCCGTAACATGACATACACAGGGATAACTTAATATACATGGTTCAATCTAACTATAGCAAATTACCATCCGACAGTGGTGAGTGCTGCCCGATAGTAACTTGCAAGAAACTTGCAAATGTTGACTACAAAGCATTGACGGACAACATTGTCAGACAATTATCTTAGGAAATTCTTGCAGATGTATTTGCGGCCTTAGAAAGGGATGCATTAGCTATCTTAAACTCGTTGCTAGTCATGTTGGGGCCGTAGCAGTGATGCGTTATACCTACTTCGAAATCGAAAACTTAATTCGTTAAAAATGCAAATGGAAACTGTTTTTTTTTGGCAAATAAAAGGCACACGAGCACTCAGGCCACCCGGTAAATGAAATCTGCAAGACTGCAATCCTAAGACCTCAAATGCTTTGCCAACCCTGAGGACTAAGATGGAATGCCTCTATGCTAGTAATTACACTGGCTTCTTATTCCCACACCTGAACACAACAATGCAAACACTGCTGCTTGGCGATAGGTTAATGGATAAGAAGGTGGTAGCAATCCGGACGATCCCAACACAGGGTCATACCACCACAAAAAATGCTAATAACAAATAACAATTTTGGTGAATTAAACTAACTAAACATCTGATACTGTATAGCTTTTGTTACTGGTTGTAAACTAGGAACAGCCATTATTGTTACAAAATATCGTTCGATATAATTAGCAATTAGCTGGGATACATTTTGCTGATGATACATGTCGTATCGTTTGGTATCCAGCGTAATCTATTGTAGCTGACACGAACAATTACGCCGTGGGCACAGCATGGCGGATGTGCCAAGTTTGAAATTGAATTTGCGGTATTAGACAGAATTTTCAATTGCATTACCTACATCTGAAAATTGGCTTTACATTGCCTCTCTTACACCGATGGTATGAATGCTTGCCTCTGTAAATCAGAATAAGTAGGTAACGTCGGCGAAACCGCATAACTAACAAATTGAACAAATTGCAAAATAATACTTAACAAGTAAGTCAGTAAGGCACATTTTGCAACTTATTGAATTTGTTCGTTACGCGTTATTGCAGTTTCATCGACATGTATTAATTATGGTAATACACACCCGCTAGCAGAACGGGGACTTTTGATTTGACAAAAACTCGTACTGTCTCTGTAAAATACGTTTGTTGTATGGGAGCCCCATTTATTTAATTTAAATTATTTCAAATATTTATTTTTAAAGTGCATATACAACTAAATATTCTGTGAACATTTCAAGCATCTAACTGTTGCCGTTATTAATAATCGAAATACGGCAAATATTTCACGTTTGTTGTATGGGACCCCTTCAATATTTATTTTATTATGTTTTTAGTGTCAGACACACACACAGACAGACGGACAACGGAGTCTTACCCCCTTACTTATGAACGTGGAATAAGCTTGGAATAGTTTATGCCATGCTTTGTCCTTATCTGTAATTGTGACATTTGCAACTGACAGAAAGTGAAAAAGCATGGCATAAACTATTCCAAGCTTATTTCACGTTCATAAGTAAGGGGGATAGTAATAGGGTCCCGTTTTTACCCTTTGGCTACGGAACCCTAAAAACATACAAATTAACATAGTTTCTAAATCCTCTATCCTCGAAATCTAATAATAAAATAAAAGAAAATTGCAGTTTACAAAAGTTGAAGTAAAAACAACCTTTAATGCAGTATAATGGATCAATCTGACAGTAGCTGATGCTAGCAAAAGTAATACCGAATGTTAATAAATCACTGTCAACTCCAACAAACTTCTAACTTGACCTCTTGATAAACCCTGGGGGCTCTATTCTATAGTACAAAACCATATTGCTTTTGACATGTAACCAATCACCACCGATATAATTCCTTCTAAAACTCAATTGGTACCATTGAAGAGTTCTGGTAGCCATCTGTGGTCTTCATCATTAGTTCCATTTCTGAATGCAAATGCTGGACTTGTTACTGGAAACACCAAAATAGCTATATGTTTGCCTATAATATTTGAGGAGTTCCATCAATTCCTCATGAATCCCCTGATCTAGCGTAGATCACGTGATACGAAAAGACACGTGATCTATCCGTGACGCGATTGGTTTAAAAACCAAACGAATAGAAATGTTAGTCAGGGAACGTATCTTGGCTCAGACACCGACTTGGTGACAATGGGACCTCGGGAGTATAATAAGCTTTCATGCATGTTAAAGTGGGTACGAATTAGAGCAACCTCGGCTTGAGGCACGCACGGCTCACTTATTTTGCGCAAATTCGTATACCGGCTGTGCGGCAAAAGCGCGCGAGCGGCGTGAGGTGAGCCGCCGACAGTCGGTCTATTGACCGTGCTCAAAGGCACCTCAGTGTGCGTGCCTCGCATAATTTGAACGCGTATCCGAAGCGTGCCGCGGGCAGAAAGACCAGTTCTAACTTGTCTGTGGGCGCGTACAAATTTGATAAAGTTACTAGCCCGTTCCACAACCGAGTCGATTTCCTGTTCTTTTTGTTAATAATTCGGTGAATTATGATAAACGCAGCCGCGGCTGTAATCATGTCCGACGCCATTTTGAACGACGCACAATTTTGGCTCGCGAGCAGCTCGCCGTGCGGGGCGAGCGTGCCTCAGGCTGAGCCGCTCAGATTCGTACTCAGCTTTAGATTCTATCCGAGATCATTAGTTTGAAATTATGCAGGCATTACGACCACATCCTCATGCATGTGGCATCGCCGAAATAATCGAGTTTAATGCACAATGCATAAAGCGACGCATCCCGCAAGTACTCAGCACATTGAGCGAAGCATTAAAGCACTATTAGGGTTACCATGTCCAAAAATACAGTTTTCAGTCAGTCAGCTGACTTCTTTCCATTAATTTTTAGCAATCAATTTTATATTTTTTATAAATGTTACAGTTGTTAAGTAACATTATTTGCTTTTCTTATAACGCCAACAGCTGACAGCTTATAAATACTTAATTACATAAATAACATCACGCCTTCATTCCCAGAGGGGGGTAGGCAGAGCTACAAAAATACCAAAAACTCTAAAAAGACGTGTTTAGAATTCTATAACCACATTTAGCACAATCAGGACAAGAAGTTTACTAGAGTATTAGTGACAGGTTGCAAGCCCATCACATAACAGTACTACAAGCGTTTATTCTCTTAGTCGCCTCTAACGACAATACTTCTTGTTAAATAAATAATTTTGAGATAAAAAACAGAACGGGTTCCGTACCACCTTAAAATTAAGATCGACCGAACGTACTCTTGAGTAAATGTTTTTAGGACAGAATACGCTAGACTAAATTTGGAATGTTTCAGGGAAATTCCCATCGCCTGGTAGCCCTAACTGCTACCAAGTTCCTCTGGGCACCGCTCCAACTAAGTTGCGATCTGCTCTAGATGTGTCCGGTAGTGTTACAATGGCTAGGCTACACTGCGCGAGTTTGTAAGTTGTCATGCTTCGTTTGGTTTTGAATGCGAGTTACTTGCGTGTAAGTTGTTTATTCATTTTATTACACCCTGATGGTACCATTGACACCTTGGCTTGTTGTTCTCCTTGTGATTTTATTTTTTGTTAGTTATAATAATAATTTGTTACTTTTTTACCTTTAATCGCCGCAGTTATGGTCTTGCATTCTTGACTATGTATAAAGGTACTTCAACAAAAGTTGTTAGTTGGCTGTGTAAAGGTAGTAATAAAAAAACCTAAAACGTCAAGATTCTATTGCACTTGGAACTTTCTTTAGCCTGACCGACAGGTTTTAGCGTTCTAGTAATACAATGACAGTAGCCGTCCATTGACAAGGCAGTAACTCGCACCATGTAAGCTAGCCTTAATGTGCTGTGTCTACAAGTTACAACGAACGATAGGCGATCAAGCGATATTGAAAACTTACATTATTCTCTTCAAACGAACAGTACTTATCTTCAATTTGCGATCTCTAAGGGGCGTTATAAAATGTCTCAGGGGTGGTAGTCGGGGAACTCGACCGGCAATAGTAGATAGTGACGTGTCTACTTTTCTTAAATTATTACTCAAACTGACAATGCTTATTTGACAAACACGCTACAACATAGCAAACAAAAATTGCCTTGAGTCTAACAAAAATTGGCGCTTTTAAGCTTAGTATTTCCTTTGTTTTTACAAACCCGTAATATTTTTGAAAGACCTATCCGACGATACCCCACACTATGGGGTAGTCGACAAAAAAAATCATCCCCACGTTACGTGTAGGAGAGGTACACTAAAAAAAAATGTTCAAAATTTTATTCTACCACTTTGTTGGCGAGAGTAATTTGTATATTCATGCCAAATTGCAGCTTTCTAGTAATAAGAGTCTCTGCGCTAGGCTGCGGACGGACGGACGAACGGATGGACAGTTTGACTAAGGAACCCTAAAAAATGTGAATAAAGTAGAGAATTTAGAGACGTTGCGCTGTAGTGCTCATGCAACTAGTATTGGGCTTTGTTTGGGACTAGTTAAATTTATGTGAGGTTATAAGTACTGATATTTTTTCGTCTATATTAATAATTTATAACTGTCGGTCTATTTGTCTTGTTACGCTTTCACGGATAAACCATTAAACTGATTTAGATGTAACATGGTATGGATATAGTTTGAGTCTCGGGGAAGGACTGAGTGAAGGACTTTTTATCCCGAAAATTTTTACAGTCCCTGAGGGACTTACGACCCCTAAAATTCCACTGCCTATAACTTGTTAATGCTATCGATCCGGGAATAAAAAGATTCCTGGAAGTGCTCATTTTCTCTTCGTTTGTTTTTCATTCTTTCAAAGACGGCTTGAGACACTGGAGTTAGTCGCTGCTTCAGAATTTACTTTTAAAGTCTTTTATGTTTCGCTTTACAAGTTTTAATAGATCAGAGGCGATCCGAAATTCATTTAGAATTTTCCTTCAACAATCTCTGATAAAATAACTGATTTATAATTAATATAAGGTGGGGCGGGGCTATTTCTTCTAAGGGGCAAATGCGCTTTTAGAGTTCCGTAGTCAAACTAGGAACCCTTATAGTTTCGCCATGTCCGTCCGTCCGTCCGTCCGTCCGTCCGCAGCCTAGCGCAAAGACTATTAGTACTAGAAAGCTGCAATTTGGCATGAATATGCATATTAGTTACGTTAACAAAGTGGTACAATAAAAAGTTGAAAAATATATTTTTTTAGGGTACCTCCCCTACACGTAACGTGGGGATGCATTTTTTTTTCTCGTCTACCCTATAGTGTGGGGTGTCGTTGAATAGGTCTTTCAAAAATACTGTAAGTTTGTGAAAACAGTTTTTCGATTGAGTAATCCGTTTATGAAATATTATGCTTTAAAGCGCTAATTTTTGTTAGACTCAAGTGTCCCCCCCCCCCCCACAGCCAAAACTACAAATACTAAAAATCTTTAAAAAAACTTAAATGAAAGAGCATATAACCAATTTTAAAGGAAAACTATCACGACTAAGTAGGCATCATTGGTTCTTGAGATACAGGCGATTAAAGTGTTTACATATAAGTACCTACTAAAATCATCTAAGGCGGCACCAATTGACTTTAAATCGAAAATTAGTTATTACTTGTTCATTTTTATGTTTGTAGTACGTAACGGCTTCGGAACCCTACACTGAGCTTGGTCCGACATGCTCTTGCCCGGTTTTAAAGGGAATAAAACAGTTTTTAAGAAGAACAATTATTTAAGCGCCATTTTATAGTAGTTTATGTACCTATTTTTTTTTATAAAAGGGAGCTAAACAGTTTCAACTCGTTTTATTCCTTTAAAATCTGTAAAAGACGCATTTACCCGATAGTTGCAATAGCTCCGCCCCACCTTATACCATTAATATTCTAAACTATGTGTATTTTTGTTTATAATGAATAAACTCAAAAATACCTGATCGATTTTGTAAATTATTTCTCAAGTAGAATAAATATACTGATTCTATAGGCTATAAAATACGATTAAACGATGCCAATTTGGGATTCCATAGGCATTTGATAGGGTAACCGTTAATATCAATACATTTTTGACCTATATTTTTATAAAGGTATTTAGAATATAATAGAATAAAATAGAAATCATTTTATCGAGTATAATTTCATAGAATTTTCTACTGAAACCATGAATGTGTTCTGGATACCTCTAACATTCTTCATATAGTAGTGGGTGAGGTTAGGTTAGACCTGTGACTGCCACAATTTTTTTAACTCAAATGCCTTACGAAGAAATTAAAACTCTGGGTTACCTTCATAGTGTCAAAAAGTTTTTGCCATACTGATTATTTTCCCAAATATATCATTTGACCAAACTGCTTTTTTTCCGAAACATTAAACATTTCACGATTTTTATAAAATTAACCTAACGTCGACGACGATGGAGGTGAAATAAATCCTTGACAAAAACTATTTGATAAAACGAAAGGCTCCCTAAGAGGCAACTAAAGGGAATAAGGGTTTGTAGTACGGTTAGGCGATGGGCTTGCAACCTGTCACTAATGCACTAGTAAACCTCTTAGCCTGATTGTGCAAAATGTGGTTACAGAATTATCAACAAGTCTTTTTAGAGTTGTTGGTATTGCTGTAGCCCTGCTTACCCCACTCTGGGAATGAAGGCATGATGTTATGTATGTATGTATGAAAGGCTCCCGAGAAATTTTACGTAATGAATACGTTCGTTGAAAGTCTCAGAGCAATTAATAAATAAAAATACATCGATAATACCACAAAGCAACCAAATCAGCCAATCAGGCTTCAGTTATAGATTTTAATTAACATCTCAATTAATTGGTATTTATAAGATTTCCCGTTTTAAGATGCTGAGTACTGAAAATAATGTATTGCTACGTTTAAAGAATTTTGGATGGTTGAAATTCAGGGTGTTAGGTAATGAGTGGATAATCCTTGAACTACGGATAGAGGGCACTTAGGATGTTATGAAAAAGCTAAAATGGGTCTAGTAAAAGTCGCACGGTTTTCGAGATATTTGGACTTTAAATCGGATTTATTGTCATTTTTCCGTATGTCCGTGTTACGAAAACCCCCTAAGTTCATGTATTAATTCAATATTTTTTTCGTTGTTTCTTGCATGGTTAGAATCACTATGAACTAAGGAAGTTTTTAAAGCTACATGCCCAGTTTTTTTTCATGACAACTTTTTGAGTAAACGCACAAAGTTTGTTTTTCCATACTACGTGAAAAACAAACGCGGGGATTTCTTAGTATGGAAAAATGACCAATATCTCGGAAACTATTAACAATTGCTGAACATACATGGGGGTTAAATCGATAGCTTATGAGCTGCTCTATCAGCCCTATTCGGGTTATCCACTATTTACCAAACACCCTGTATAATATAGGTGCCAAAAAGTAGTAATGATACATTTGGCAAATATCTTTAAAGTGTGTGTGTCAATTGAACCAAACCAAACGATGAATTCACCATGATTACTCGATAATCACGTACATTTAAGAATCAAGTGAGGTATTTGCAATGATTTATACACTAGATCATTATTTTCATATTAAGTTTAATAATAAATAACACACTTGGTGAATATTTGAGGTTACGTATCAAACAGTACTAATTTGTATACATCTATTGCAAGTTCAATTGACACAGACTTTTCGTACAATTTTTTGTAGGCTTTTGCATTTATAGTCATCAAAATCCATTCGTCCTTTTTTCAAGCAATGAGGCTTAAGACAACCTTTTATTGATACCAGGAGAATTAACATAGTTGGATCGTTTTACAAAAAAAATTAGATAGTTTAACTATGAAAACAACATCACGATCGCTTCCTTTGTGTAACGGAAGTACATGGGTAAGTTTCGTTACACAAAGGAATCAATTAAGTTTTGTTTTAATTTAAGCCCTTAACTATGTACATTTTTTTAAAACGTCCCTGACGCTTTCCGCTGTCTGTCTGTCCCTATATATGCTTAGATCTTTAAAACTGCGCAACGGATTTTGATGCGGTTTCTTTTAAAAGATAGACTGATTCAAGAAGAAGGTTTATATCTGTAATACTTTAACCCGGAGCGAAGCGAGGAAAGGTCGCTAGTAATATTATAAATGCGAAATTGTCTGTCCGTCTATCTGTTCACGCTTAAACCACTGAAGCGATATGAAATTTGGTAAGTGTAGAGATAGTTCCCCGGGAGAACAAAGGATAGTTTTATCCCCGAAAAAATACAGTTCCCGAGGGAGCAGTAATAAACGACACCTACGCGGACAGAGTCGCGGGCAAAAGCTAGTTTTTAATACTGAGGTTAATTCCCCTCTCATCTAGTTTCCCACCTGTAGGCATCTCGCTGTTTGGTCCCGGTACTTCCCGTTCCGGGGTTCCAGTAATAGAGCAATTCAATTACTTCTCTTTGTATTCTTTTACTTTTTCTCTCACTGAGTGGAAAGTAAATCACGTGCGAAACTAATATCCACTGTGTATAAATATCGCGGGACAATGTCACACAAATTGACCTAGAAACTAAGCTCTAGGCTTTTACTATGGGTACTAGACAACGATAAACATACTTATATAGAGAAATAAATACTTAAATACATAGAAAACATCCAATACTCAGGAACAAATATCCGCGCTCATCATACAAATATCTACCCTTACCGGGATTTGATCCCGGGACAGCCGGCTTCGGAGGCAGGGTCATTCCTACTACTACTACGCCAACGTGTCGTCAACGCATTTGGTACTTTTCTGTGAGAGATTGAGATTCATGCTAAGATTATAAAGTTACCCGTGTGGTTGCCGGGTTAGAATAGTACCACTCCATGTCTTCCCATGGATGTCGTAAGAGGCGAATAAAGGCTTGTAGTACTGTTAGGCGATGGGCTTGCAACCTGTCACTAATACACTGGTAAACATCTCAGCCGGATTGTGCAAAATGTCTTTAAAGAATTAACAAAAAAAAATAGAGTTCTTCGTAATTCTGTCTGGCTACCCCACTCTCGGAATGAAGGCTTAATGTTAGTAATGTGTATGTATACGGGGCCTGTAATAGGAGCAATGTTTTTCTACTCTATAAACGTAGCAACATTTGTTCTACAACTTTAATAAGTATGTATTTTATTATTTGGGATTTTTTCAAACAAACTAAATAACATTTTCAATGTACTCCATCCAATAGTCTAGTTGACATCTACTGCTAGCCTACTAACTAGATTCGTAGACTTCGCAATACATTGCTTGGTTGGAAAATTTAATTACATCAATATTTAGTTAACAATAAGTTATTGCCAAAAGTTGTAGAATAAATGTTGGTACGTTTGTGGTGTGAAAAGGATACCTGCTTATTGCTTCTATTTCAGGCCACACCCGGTATTATAAAGTTACTCTATCTGTGTGTTAAAGCTGTCACAGCTGAACCGCTGAACTTCGATGATATTTGGTATGGAGATAGCTTGAAGCCCGAGGAAGGCATACTTAGGGTATTTCTTTCTGCGAGTAGAAATTTATTTTTATTTAATTTGGAACAAACAGTCATACAAATACATACTATAAATAGGTATCACATAGATATATCACTGACGACACGGTGGCCTAGTTGGGAGTGACCCTGCCTCCGAAGCCAGCGGTCCTGGGTTCAAATCCCGGTAAGGGCAGATATTTGTGTGATGAGCGCAAATATTTGTTCCTGAGTCTTGGATGTTTTCTACGTATTTAAGTATGTATTTCTCTATATAAGTATGTTTATCGTTGTCTAGTACCCATAGTACAAGCCTAGAGCTTAGTTTGGGACTAGTTCAATTTGTGTGAGATTGTCCCCTGGTATTTATTTATTTTTTATTTATTTTATATATATTACATAGATAGGATATATGTCGTGGCGTCATTGCGCCGGGTCTTCACCAAATGGTCACTACGGAAGAACAGCGCTGGCCCTGCCATTATAGTTTAAATTTTTTGTACTTGTTTGTCACGAATAAACTTTTTCTTTCTTTCTTTTAAAATGTACGTCAAGTCAACTTCTGGTACTATGTTAAAAACATACAAAACCTTAACCTATTTTGAACGACCTGTCAAACCAACTCTCAACCAAGTACTCGTACGCTGCCAAACAATGCCTACCAATGGCTGCCGAAGCAATTATTGGGAATGGCGTCGCTCTATTTCCCGCCTCAATCGAGATTTAACGTTTTATTGAAATCCTACCACGTTTGGATGGAAGATGATTTAATAGTAAGCACCAAAAAGTTAAATATATGTATAACTGAAGTACCTACGCTTAGGTTATGTCAAAATGTATACATGGTGTCTTAAAACTGGTCGCAAAGGGAGCCAAAGGTGAAATTTGGAGAGTTTAAAAAAAAATATCACTCCAAAAGATGTATGGAATTGTCCGTTTTGTTACCTAAATATAATACATTTCTTGGTAACAAAATGGACAATTCCATACATATTATTGGGGATATACCTATCAGGAATTCTATTTCTTGTTGGCTTTATCTATGTAGAAGTCGTTTATCGCGAATAAGTACTACTTGACTACAAATATATGACAACAGAGACATCAAAACGGGTTTCTAGTGCTTCTCCCGCGGTATTTACGAATTATTTTACTTCATCATCATTTCAAATTCAAATTCAAATTCATTTTTTTGCTTAAAAATGAATGCTTTTTTTGTTTTTTTAGGGAATAAGGGCTTGTAGTACTGTTAGGCGATGGGCTTGCAACCTGTCACTAATACACTAGTAAACATCTTAGCCTACTTGTGCAAAATGTGGTTATAGAATTATCAACAAGTCTTTTTAGATTTGTTGATATTTCTGTAGCTCTGCCTACCCCACTCTGGGAATGAAGGCGTGATGTTATGTTATGTGTTTTTTGCTTAAAAATATGGTAGGTACAATTAGGTGGTGTTTGTTTATTTTTCCTGTACGTCGACATACTTGCTAGATATTAGCACGCAAATTTAGTTCTAAGTAACATATTATAGAATTAAACAATAATAATATAACACGGTCTACAATATATTACAGGGCTGGGATTCTGCACGGTAATAACGATATCGTATTTGACGTGTTTCCGTATTGTCATCGTTTTGAAAGCTCTTATGTCATTTACAATAATGGCGTCTGTGACATAAACGATTCTAAAACATGTCAAACGCGATATCGTTATAACGCTGTAGAATAGAGGCCCAGATACAAGTCCTCAGCCCGTTTAAATATTTCAGCTAAAAAGACATCCACTGCTTAGCATTCTAGACTCAGGCCTTCCCCGATTAAAGGTCTCCTCAACACTGACTGTATGTAGATATGTTTTGTTTAGTTTTATTAAAACCCTTTGATAGTAGTTTTTATTTGGTGTAGTGACTCTCCATCACTACGTAGTATAAAAACAAAGTCGCTTCCCGCTGTCTGTCCCTATGTATGCTTAGATCTTTAAAACTACGCAACGGATTCTGTTTTTTTTTAAATAGATAGAGGAAGGTTTATATGTACATACATACATACATACATACATAAATCACGCCTGTTTCCCAGAGGGGTAGGCAGAGACCACTTCTTTCCACCTGCTACGATCCTGACAAAGCTCTTTCGCTTCTTCCACATTCATACATCGAGTCATGCATGCACGTCGGTTTCGGGAACTTAAGATTCGGCCCTTTTCCAGTATTTCCCCGATTTGATTCAAAAAAGTACGCCTAGGGCGCCCCCTTCCGACCCTTCCACTCACTTAGCACTGTACATTTCTTTCGTCAATCTTTTTTCATCCATCCTTTCCAAATGACCGAACCATCGAAGCATGCCCTTTTCTATTTTAGTCACTACATCTTCTTTCAGACCACACTCCTCTCTGATGTTTTCATTCCTTACTCTATCACACAGTTTCACACCACACATACTACGCAGAGAGCGCATTTCTATGTATGTTTATATGTATAACACTTTAAACCGGAGCGAAGCGTGGCGGGTCGCTAGTTTAAAATAAAGATAATGTTAAAGATGTTTATTCAGTAATTAGGCCGCACGGGCACTTTTATACGTCAATAATCTACTAGCACTTTCCTAAAAGAGACCTGCCCCTATTTCACCGTCCTGACAAAGACAGGTGACACTTCAGTGTACATGGCGCAGCTTATATGAAACCCAGTAATGTATCAGCGTGTTAACTTTGCAATGTATACCGAATTGTTACCAATTTTAACTCGGCCAAAGCCAATATGGATTAACCCCAGTAGAATCGAGGCCTAGTTCTATTGTGGTTCAGGCTTCCACTTTGCCGATTACAATTAATTTGCAATTAGCATAGGTTGCAGCATTACCGCTGCAAAGTTAAACCTTTTTTGCATAGTCGTATTGTTACCTCCTTGTTCCGGTACGTGATGTTATTCTTTGGTCGCTTGTCATAAAATTTTTAAGTTCAAAAACTTTCGAATTTTTCCTGACGTTCTCCGCTCGCTTGTTCTCGGTCATTATGAATTCGGAGCTGACATGTTGATAGTCACATAAAGATTATTTTTTTGAAGAAAAGTTTTGATCAGTGAAGGCTCTCTAGTGTATCGCCTGCAAGACGCCTCAGTCTTCAACCTTTTTTGGCCAACTTTGAGCCTTGTATTGTCTCACGAAGGCACCGCAGTACCGGTTTATTCCCCGGGTAAGTTACGCTTCGTCCCTGTTCGGGCGCCATTTGTAGCACGACTATTTAAAAAAAAAAACTTTTAAATGATCGTACTACCGAACACACGGAGTATACCGGTGCTCAATACGTAGAATTTGTGGAATTAAAAATGCCGAACAACGTTTTAAAGACAAAGATTTATTTTAATTAAATCCTAAGTCGAAATACACAAATGAGAAATACACACACCGTAAAAGAGGAAAGCGAGCCGGTTATGTGTTCACAAATACAACTATCGATGACCAAATTACAAACCGAAAAAGAACATTATAAATGTTGTTCGATCAGGCGCGCGGGCCTTTTTTGAATTTAGGGGGTTACTGGGTTGAATGAAGGGTGTGAGATGGTGACTAAAATACCAGTCAACAAATACTGGAATGCTACTCTAGAGACGTCGCTAAAGCAACACTACGAAATGTGATTTTTTCTTTGAGTGTACTAATTTTTTTGGTCTGATCCAAAATATCTTTGGTCACCCTTTTTTTGTCTGGTCCAAAATATTGGTGTACTCGTTTTTTTCTTTGGTCACCCTTTTTTTTGGTCTGGTCCAAAAAATTGGTGTACTCGTTTTTTTCTTATCGTTTTGGTCTTTTCCAAGAATATTTGTGTACTCGTTTTTTCTTTGAGTATACTAATTTTTTTGGTCTGATCCAAAATATGTTTGGTCACCCTTTTTTTGGTCTGGTCCAAAATATTGGTGTACTCGTTTTTCCTAGGATGACTGTACCTAGTTTTTCCAGTACGAGTGTAAGTACCTCATTTTTTTCCCAGTACGGAGTAACTTCCGTACTATGTTCGCGGCGTTTTGCGTTCCAATTTTGAATTTGTTCGGCCGTATGTGCTTCATTTGTTTGTTTTGCATACTACGCATTTCGCGCGGTTTTGCTTGCGGAATTATTTATCGTCAGACGTTCTGTCCGTTACGACTTATATTGGTCTTATCTGACGGTTCGATTCGGTTTTTAACCGGAACCTTGTTCCTTGGGGTTCCGTACTTTCACGGTATGTTCGAGGTTTGTGGTTTGTCGTCGTTTTTTTTGTCGATGGTGAGCTGCTTCCTCTCACTCTGTTCTCCGAACACCTTTTTTTTGCGAGCTAGCGAAATCATTGTTTTCTTGGTAGTGGTGCCGTTGTCGCCTTCTGCTAGCTCATTAGGCGATTTATGCTTGCGGACTTACGTTTCGTTGGCTGTGTAGTGTGTAGCATTTTGCGTATTTTTTTTGATTTAAAATCTGTATATAGAGGTAACTATCTGCGCTTTATGTTACGGTTTAGTTACGTTGGTGGTCTTGAGTCCGGTTGTCCGTACGTTTCCTCCCTGTTCGGACAATTGGTGATCCCTCGGCCGTTCCTGTTGGGTTGTGGTCTTGACGCCAGTCGGCGCTTCGCCTTTTTCTGCGTTCGCCTGTACGTTTTGGTTTAATCCCGCGTTTTTTTTTGGTATTTTTACGTTGCAGTCACGGTGTTCGAGGTCATTGACCTTGAATGTTTGATAACGTTTACCGCTATCTTGGTTCCCGGATTTGTTTTTTTTGTCAGATTGACAAAAATTGTAGTTTAAGCTACAGGTGTACCTTTCGGTGACTGACTCCTTTTTACTTCCTACCTTGTTAGGGTTGTCACTTCTTAGATTGTGTAGGGTTATCACTTCTTAGATCATTTAGGGTTGTCACTTCTTAGATTGCTAGGGTTGTCGCACACCATTTAATTTACTGTATGGTTGTAATTTTTTTTTTTTTCTTCTCCTTTGTCTAGAAGGGGGATGATTGCAGCATTACCGCTGCAAAGTTAAACCTTTTTTGCATAGTCGTATTGTTACCTCCTTGTTCCGGTACGTGATGTTATTCTTTGGTCGCTTGTCATAAAATTTTTAAGTTCAAAAACTTTCGAATTTTTCCTGACGTTCTCCGCTCGCTTGTTCTCGGTCATTATGAATTCGGAGCTGACATGTTGATAGTCACATAAAGATTATTTTTTTGAAGAAAAGTTTTGATCAGTGAAGGCTCTCTAGTGTATCGCCTGCAAGACGCCTCAGTCTTCAACCTTTTTTGGCCAACTTTGAGCCTTGTATTGTCTCACGAAGGCACCGCAGTACCGGTTTATTCCCCGGGTAAGGTACGCTTCGTCTGTGTTCGTTTTCCGAAGATTCCGTTCCCCTCGTTTGGTTCTCGTAGATTTATTAGTCCATTCTTTCCAGTTCCTACCGCCTACCCCATTTGGCACCAGTGCTATTACGCACCAACCAGGCTCCAGTCCTTCCACCTACCCTAACCGGCACCACGGCGTGGAGAGGTTGACTCCGCACCACCACCGCTCAGCCCGCACCAGACTACACCAGGCGCGCGTGCATTTTTCCTTTTTTTTTTTTTTTTGTATAAGTTGTTTTAACCGGTAGTCTCTGTACACAAACGTCACCCCAGAAACCGTGAGTATACCATTGTCACATTTCGTAGTGTTGCTTTAGCGACGTCTCTAGAGTAGCATTCCAGTATTTGTTGACTGGTATTTTAGTCACCATCTCACACCCTTCATTCAACCCAGTAACCCCCTAAATTCAAAAAAGGCCCGCGCGCCTGATCGAACAACATTTATAATGTTCTTTTTCGGTTTGTAATTTGGTCATCGATAGTTGTATTTGTGAACACATAACCGGCTCGCTTTCCTCTTTTACGGTGTGTGTATTTCTCATTTGTGTATTTCGACTTAGGATTTAATTAAAATAAATCTTTGTCTTTAAAACGTTGTTCGGCATTTTTAATTCCACAAATTCTACGTATTGAGCACCGGTATACTCCGTGTGTTCGGTAGTACGATCATTTAAAAGTTTTTTTTTTTAAATAGTCGTGCTACAAGGTATACTAAGTACAATCAAGGACTTTAATTGTTATGCCACTATGGAACCCTGTCATAATGACGGCGTTAAACCATATGGAAGAAAGCTGAAATTAATGATTAACGCTCGGCTGTCATTATGACAGGGTTCCATAGTGGCATAACAATTAAACTCCTTGAACTTACCTACGCAAGCACGCGGACGGCCTTAAGAGGATTGTGAATTCTACAGCGATGCCTAAATCGTGTGGCTATCAAAAATAATCCATACAATTTTAGCTCCGGGCGATAACGTTTCTCACCCCCTAAATCTAATTCGATTTGCACTATTTTTGAATATGTTGTAGACATTATGGAAAACTAGGTCTGTACATGTTAATATCTATAACATAATCAAAGATCGTAATTATCGGACGTTTAACCCTTAAAGTGGCAAAAATTAAAATAGTCGTGAATTCAAACCCTATTTGATTTCGAACCAGCATAAAAAAATATCAATCCAAAAAAAACAAAAAGTGAACATTATGTTATGTCAAGTATACTAGACACTATCAAATTAAGGGTTAAGGGGAGAAAAACGCTATCGCATTTTGTAAGGAAATTTATTGCTTCACAGTCCTCTTAATCCAGGTAAACACTAGCAATATAAAATGCAGAAGTTTATTGCTGTCTTAGGGTGAAGACAGACGAGCGTAATTTTTCGAGTTGGGAGTCGCGTAATTTCAACCTCATACAAAAGTCCAACTCATTTTGCGTTGCCGTGTGAGCAAGACAGCAGTTTTGTATGAAATCGAATGAAGCAGAAGTTATGCGACCCACAACTCAAAAAATTACGCTCGTCTGGCTTTACCCTTAATTTAACATCAGTTACGTCACCAAGAAGCACAAATTTGCTGTCTTTTTCTAATTTAAAAATAAGAGTAAGGCTGCATAAGCCTGCAATTTTTATTGCCGTTCTAAACCTGGCTTTAGAAAGAAAGTTCTGGTAGAAAACGACAAGTTTGGATCCCAAAGATAAAAAAGGCATTACTTAACTGTACTTATATTTATCTGTGCACGTAACTTAGTTCGTTAAGGGTTTGTTTGCCAAAGTTTTACAAAGAAAAATCCAATTATAAATTCCTAAGAAGTAAAGCAAAAGTTGCCGAGGAAAATTTACAAAAAAACAGTTATAGGAGCAGATTATCTAATTATTTGTATCGAAGCCAAATCGATACGATAACTGAAGCTTCGATTTGGAAAAAAGGGTTCTCCTTCTTCAATGCAAACTGACTAAATTGGTTCCAATCTTGCTTTATTTTTGTATAATTTATTTTGTGTGCCAGTATATATTTTCAAGTTCACTAGTGTATTAGTGACAGGTTGCAAGCCTAACAGTAGTACAATATACTTACAAGCCCGTACGACATTATATTTCACTCTTAATAACATGTTACTAAATATGTCTCCAATTGTTCCATTTCGTTCGCGCAAGCGTTCGCCGATCCAGACAGAAATATACATTACGTAGTTAGCCACTTCACGACAAGTTAAGCTAGACTGCCACGTGCCGTCGCTACCAACCTTACCAGATGACCTCGCCGAATATTGCCGAACGTCGCCGAATAACTGTCTGCACGAGTAACATCAGTGATGCTTCGCGCGCCACATTTTTGCTTTTTTCTACCTCATGTTCTTTTGTCTAGTAAACTAAGTATGTGTAAGTATCCTTTCATTTTATTTGCGCGCCTAAGTCAATACAAACATTAATTTGATATAAAAACAATATTTACATACTTACATACATAACATCACGCCTTCATTCCCAGAATGAGGTAGGCAAAGCTACAGAAATACCAACAACTCTAAAACGGCTTATTTATAGTTATGCAACCACATTTTGCGCAATCAGGCCAAGAACTTTACACTAGTATTAGTGACAGGTTGCAAGCCCATCGCCTAAGAGTACTACAAGCCCTTATATTCCCTTAGTCGCCTCTTACGACATCCACTGGAAGACAAGGAGTGGCACTATTCTAAACCGGCAACCACACGTGTCCAACAAATATTACGCATACGCAAGCATTGACTAATACAACGGATAAATCAATATTTCTTATGAAATTCGTAACGTAGTGTTATTTAATACGACGCAGTTTGTAAGGATTCTGAAGGCGCTTTTGATGCTTGGCCACACATACTTGGCATTTTTGTTTGCACGACCCTATCTAGTTGTATAAATCAATGCTTGTAGCCGATAATAGAACAATCTCGTGTGAGCATGTTACAGAAATGGATCTTTGAGTGACACAACGGAAGACCTATCTCCAGCCAAATCAAAGCCGAGACATCATTAAGACAAGAGGTTTCCTCGCAGTTCGAAGTTCCTCACCCGTAATCCAATTGCAAATATGGGCTTTATTTGAAAGCAGACAAAAGTACATTTACAAATAATGCTTACCTTTTCCAAATGCTATTTTTAGACAACATGTCACGACCGAATGCAATTTGTCTTCCGCAAATTACAAACAACTGTTGGTTGGAAATATACAATGTCCCAAACAATACTGGTGGTGGGTCCCAGTGCAGGGTCCGTTCGGATCACTACCACCATCTTATCCATTAACCCACCGCCAAGCAACGAATATTCGCATTGTTGTGTTCCGGTGTGGGGATAAGACAACCGGTGAAATAACTAGCAAAGAGGCATTCCATCTTTTGTACTCAGGGATGGCAATGGGTTTATGATTGCAGTCTTCAGAATTCTAATGCCTATGGGTCTCAGATTCCACTTACTATCAGGTGGTCTGTATGCTCGTGTGCCTTTTCCTTGCCATAAACAAAAAATATTTGTGACTTTGACTTCGCTATTTCGGGAACTTAAAGTAAGTAGCCGCTGAAAAGTTATGGAAGGTGTGGTATGGTCCATAACTGGGAAGATTGGACATCTAAAAAGCGGATAGCGATAAAAGAGTTCTACGCGAACGGACTCGGGGGCCATCGCTAATGATAGCATAATTACATTTATATGAAGCCCATAGAATGAGTTACGGCCTGAATCGAGCTACTTTTTACGAAAGCTATTTAGTTATTTTGTACATGTAAAACTCAGTTTCGCATCATTGTTTGCACTCAGATGGGGCACATGCGCCTTATGACCCGAAGTTACGACGTACACATAAAAAACACTATTACGTCGGTCACAAATTTACGACCACGTCGTACGTTGCAGTTATTTGATCCTGAAAGGGTATTTCTTCCAGCGTTTCAACCGCTTTGACTTCGGTGTAGCATTTTTAACCATTTCCCTGTACGAGTAGGATAACCATTTTCGGCTATTTTCTAGGAGTCCAGGCATTCTTCAAAATAACCGAAAATGGTTATCCTACTCGTACAGGGAAATGGTTAAAAATGCGACACCGAAGTCAAAGCGGTTGAAACGCTGGAAGAAATACCCGAAAGCATTTGTGATCGTGACGTTAAATAAAAAAGTTAGCCTTGTTGGTAGTAACCCTGCCTATGAAACTAGCGGTCCCGGGTTTGATTCCCGGTAGGGGCAAATATTTGTATGATGAGCGCGAGTATTTGTTCAGTCTTGGATCTTTTCTATGTATTTAAGTGTGTATTTCTCTACATAAGTAAGTTTATCGTTGTCTATTACCCATAGTACAAGCCTAGAGCTTAGTTTGGGACTAGGTCAATGTCCTAAACTATTTTATATTTTATTTATTTAAGGTTATTATTAAAAAGTAAAAGCCGAAAAAAATTGACCTATGTATTAGAGCTACCATAACGTAATAAAAAAGGATCATTATCGTATTACGTTGGTGATACTGCGAAACCGCGTAAGTACCACATTTAATAAGGAGCGAAATCCACCTTACTGCCTTAGGTAATAAGGTCCATTTTGCTGCTTATTTTTTTTTTGCCGAAATACGTCCACTGCCGGGCATGGTTGTCTATCATAACATATTGTAAGATCGAATCTGTAACCAATCGTTTCGTTTTGTCTAAATTCTTTATAAGTTAGAAAATATATTTTTCTAAAACCGCTTAGTTTTCCTACATTGTTATCAAACAAAACCTAACCTAAACTACAGGTCCTGACGGTATATCTCTTAAAAAAAATCGAAAAGTTAATGTGTTCAGAAAGAATACTCTAACTTATGAATTATCGGAGAAACGAAGCATTTAAGAAACAAAAATTTGGAGTTGCTGTCAAGCGAGTCTTGTCTCATAAAAAAGGCGGCAAATTCAAAAATCTTACAGGTGTCAACCCTAATAAAAGTGATATACATATTTCATATTTTAATTTTCGTTGATATTTTTATGCATTTGACAGATATAAGTGTTGCCATTGTAAAAAATCTGCTAAACGGTCGTAGTCACCATGCTTGACAGTCTCTTTACCCTGGACATACTGAGGTCTCCCCATGGATCTCCACTGCATTCATCAGTTCCACGCGATTTATACCAGATCCTCGACGTCTTGTGGGAGGCCTAACAATTTCGCTTTTCGGTTTGCGGTGCATTGATTTTTTGGTGGAAATATGTATGTTAACACTTTATTGTACTAAAAACAGAGATTCAAATACTATATTCACAGAATAGGAACATACAAACTTTGGGTGATTGAGGAAAATAAGAAAGCAAAACTAGCTAATACTAGCTACGAGTATTATGCTAGCGATATTTGAACTCTCGGATCGTGACGCTTCGCCATGGAAAAGCACCTTTATAAATAAATAATTAAATCACAGGACATTGTCACACAAATGTACCTAGCCCAAACTAAGCTATAGGCTTTTACTATGGGTACTAGACAACGATAAACTTACTTATATATAGAAAAATATACTTAAATACATAGAAAACATCCAAGACTCAGGAACAAATACTCGTGCTCATCACACAAATATCTGCCCTTACCGGGATTTGAACCCAGGACCCCTAGCTTCGAAGGCAGTACCAACTAGGCTAGCGTGTCGTAAGTAAGTAAGTAAATAAATAAGGCAGCACACTCTTGCAGACTCAAAGGACTTTACTGCACTTTTACAACCATCTTGAAAAGCCGTAAAACACGATTTAATCTAAACCGGTGCAACGTTATGGACTGTCAATAACTGCACGGCGCCTTCGGTTGCAGTAATCCACTGCAGTTCCTTATCGTAGAGACTGTACCAATCACTATCAAATAGATCGAGCAGCTAACGTTTAGGTACACAATATAGATACAGCGGACAATCTTGCAAATTGACTTACCCAAACAAAATTCTTGGCTTGTATTTTTGGTAATAGGAAAATAGTAACATAAATATATATATACTTAAATGTACTTAATTATTCGTTGTCGACGCGATGGCCTAGTTGGTAAAGTGCCTACGAAGCTAGCGGTTCCCGTTTCTATTCCCGGTATGGGCAAATATTTGTGTGATGAGCGCGATTTGTTCCTGAGTCTTGGATGTTTTCTATTTTAAGTTTATTTCTCTATTTACGAGTAGTCCGTGTGGTTGCCAGGTTAGAATAGTGCCAATCCATGTCTTCCCGTGGATGTCTTAAGAGGCAACATAAGGGCTTGTAGTACTGTTAGGCGATGGGCTTGCAACTTGTCACTAATACATTGGTAAACATCTTAGGCTGATTTTGCAAAATTGTTGGGATTTCTGAAGCTCTGCCTACCCCACTCTGGGAATGAGGGCGTGATGTTATGTAGGTATGTATGTGTATGTTCTCTATATGTATACGTTTTTAATTATATCGTTGTCTTGCATCCATTGAAACAATAGGTGTGAGATAGTACCTTATTTTTATTTATTTACATATGGAAAACACATTGAAATTACTTGCGCTCATCATACAAATATTTTACCTTGGTGGGAAAGAACCCGGAACCGCTAGCTTCGTAGGCAGGGTCACTGTAGTGTTTTCAATTCACAGAACATTGCCAGCCACTCAAATTGATGTTGAATGGTTGCGTCAATGTACGGTCGGCGTTAGAAGTAGCTGTACACTTTAGTACTTTGTCACTTTAACTTTATGTTTAACTTGCTGCACTAACCTGTCAAAGACGTTAAAGCTACGTGGATGAAAACACCAGGCTCACTTCAGCATCTTTTCTCTCTTACTTATTACACAAAAGCCAATTTAATACAAAAAGTGATCGTTTCCTTTAACTGTAAGCACGATTTCTATGCCGCGAGTAAATGAAATAAAATAAGTAATTTAATTTAACAACTGCCCAAATGGCGGGAACTTTGTTCCATAGAAGCGCTCGTTAGGAGAAGTTAAAAAAGTCGGCTCTTAATGGAATAAAAAGCAAACGAAAATTGACGACGCCGTCTCGAACCCAAAAGCTTTCCCAATAGGAAACATTATAAACTTTTAACTTCTAAGAATTAAATTCAAAATTAAGGCTTTTTGAAGTTAGTTTTAGTTACCATGGCTTGTGAATAGCCTTGATCCGCCGGGGACGTTCTAAGAGAGTTTTGAGTCACTGCAAGGTTCTACACATATTGCGGCCTTGTAATACAATAGGAACGGCCTTTGCCTTGAACTCGATTGAACCCGTTGACAATAACGGCGTCCTTGGCTCGGCGTCTCGTTTCTAATCTACCTACCTACCTAACCATACCTACTCGTAACACTATTGTTCCTCTTACTTTTCAATACGGTTGGTGTGACGCTGGTTTGAGACGAGACTGAGCTGAAGACGAGGATTTTTTTCTTAGCCTTGGATCTTTTACATGTTTTTTTAGGATTCCGTAGTCAAACTAAAGGAAGCCTTATAGTTTCGCCATGTCAGTCAATCCGTCCGCCCGCAGCATAGCTCAGAGTCGAGTAAGCTATAATTTGGCATAATATACTTATTAGTCAAGCCAACCAGGTGGTAAAATAAATAATAAAAAAAAAGTGTACCTCCCCTACACTTAACGTGATGAAGTATTTTTTTTTCTCGTCTTTCTCCATAGTATAGGGTGGTGTTGGTTAGGTCTTTCAAAAATATCGCGCGTGTGTAAAAACTATTCTTCAATTAAGGGATTAACATATAGGGAAGGGACTAACATCGGTAGAAATGCGCCTCTTAATCGACTCTGCTCTTCTTACAACTCATTCAATCATGCAGTTCCTGACTTAGATATTTTTAATGACTCCCTATCAGCCTTCCGCATTAAAATACTAAAGTCAATCCAAGGCTCTAATTAGTTGTGTATAATTGTTTAAGTATTAGTTTAAGTTCAAAGTATTTTATTGTTTTCTGTTTTTTTTTTTGAGCCTTCAATTCATGATCTATAAGTAAATTTTTACAAGTAAACTTTTGCATGTCACTTTTAAATGAATAGTATATTTTTAATTTGTTGTGCATGCCTGTCATAGGCCTACATATAAGCAGTAAGACAGAAACGTAAGCTCTATTCATAGTGATTTATATGTATGCTGTTGGTGTGCCTGTTATAAATAAAAATAAGGGATCCGTTTATGAAAATTAGCCTTTAAAGGTTGCAGTTTTGAATTTCTATTTTTACATATTTACGCAGCGTACTGATTTTACAATGAAGACGAGCCTACTCCTAGAAATGCATTCGACTTTGGAACGATAATCTCTTTATAGTTGATCCCATCTTACAGTAATTTAGAATTTTTGCATCTGCCCAAGATTGTTAAGAAATGTGATACACAATGTGTTACACTGGTAACTAACCAATAATAGTAATTTAGTTAATTTATGAAGATATGGATAAAACATGTATGCACTTTTTATTCAATTAGGTGTATGGGATGGCGTGGTTGCCGGGTTAGAGTAGTGCCACTCCATGTCTTCTCGTGGATGTCGTAAGAGGCGACTAAGGGAATAAGGGATTGTAGTACTGTTAGGCGATGGGCTTGCAACCTGTCACTAATACACTATTAAACATCTTAGCCAGATTGTGCAAAATGTGGTTACAGAAATATCAACCAGTTTATAGTTGTTGGTATTCTGTAGCTCTGCCTACCCCAGTCTGGGAATGAAGGCGTGACGTTATGTATGTATGTGTATGGGATTTTTTTCATTGTCAGTTTGATTTTACATGGACGGAGTGTTTTTATATGTTTTTTTTTGCTCCCAGGAGTAAAATGAGGCACTTTCCGTCCTTGTGTTTCGATCGGAAAACGGTTCTTTCCGAGCATATTTGAGAAAGCATTATAGTTTCAACAGAAAATAGCGTTCGATGAAATTATACATTCGATGAAGTGGAATTTGATGAAGTGATGAGTAACGAATAATTCTGCTAATGGCTAGAGTTTAATCGCCACATGGTCTTTTCTACGTCACAGTAATGGTAGACTTAAAAAACAAAACGCGGTAACAAACTAGATGATGTCATTACGACCACTCTAGTAGCAAACGCAGGTCGGGCGTTATTGCTGTACGTTTAGCCATCCGCCGGTTTATTTATCTCTCAATCGCTCAAAGGTTAACTGGAAGAGGTCCCTTGGGAAATGCTCGCCTTTGTACATACCTTTTTTATTTTTGTTTCGTTTTTACTTTGTTACTTTCTGTGTGTGCAATAAAAAGTTTACATGCATACATACAACCACTGCTAATATTCAATCATTGTATTCTCAGTAAGTAATAATTAATAATAATAGTATGCTTTCAAATAATACTTTTATCAATTGTTGTTTTGTAAACGGTCGCGATGTTTACACATCCCCCTAGCCTCAGCGTTCCGGTCTGCTCATGACCACGGTCGTTGCAACACGATTAAAACGTCCAGGTAACTGTAATATATGAATTTACACGATTAAGCCCTGTTCTAAATTTACAACAGTAATTTAACAGTAATGTAACTTATGGCGAGTAATAAGTGTTCTAAAAATGGAGTAAGACTTAACATTAACAGGATTTTCGATACAATTAACGTTGAACAACTGGGTTCAGGGGTCCATACTGGCTCACGTGAAATAGGTACATGGAGGAGCATGTCGGACCATGCTCAGTGTAGGGTTCCGAAGCCGTTAAATACTACACATAAAAATCAACAAGTAATAACTAATTTTCTATTTAAACTCAATTGGGTCCGTCTTAGATGATTTTAGTAGGTATAAACACTTTAATTGCCTGTATCTCAAGAACCAATGATGTCTACTTAGTCGTCATAGTTTAGCGTTTTAAAGCTTGATATTTCATAAACTCGTAATATTTTTGAAAGACCTTTCCAACAACACTTCACACTATAGGGTAGACGAGAAAAAAAATACATCCCCACGTTACATGTAGGGGAGGTACCCTAAAAAATTTTTTTTATACATATTATTGTGCCACTTTATTGGCGGATTAATCTAGACACGCGGGAGCGTGTCAAGCCAAGTTCAAGAAACAGAACTGGCGAGCCGCACCGTGTGTAATATTACACGAACCATTTGGAGCCACTTTTGACCCCCTCATAAATCAAAAACTATTTTACATAAACGTATCAAATTTGGCTCATATATTGAGACTTGCGAGATACATATGCGTTCTAAATTTCATAAGCTTATCTCAAACGGTTATTTAGATATTAATGTCCAAAATTCCTCATTTTTATCACTGACTGACCTATAGACCAAAACTCTAACCCAGTTCCAGATGACCTAGAGAGTTAAAATTTGGTATGCAGATAGGTAATTAGATGAATACAAAGGAATAAATAAAAAACTGGCAATTTTTAAATAATTTGATTCTATTATGAACGCTTAACATAAATACCTAATATTACTTAGGGTACCTACGTTATTAACTGGGATTAATTATTTTTATATTTAGCGCACATCAATTGTGTAAAATCATTACCTACTCATAAATAATGATAAAATAATAGGCATTTAGATTTTCGGTATATACACGACGCGCGCGAAGTAATGATATCCCACCAAAAACATAAATGTAAAAAAGGAGAGCCAAGTTCAATACAAAAATTATTCCCTGCTGTGGGCTTCGCCGCAAAAAGAATGGAGATCTGAGATTGAGTGCCAAGTTCTATGCAAAATCCAAATATGTAGTCTAAGGGCTGACTTGGCTGGTTTTCCCATACGAATTATATAGTCTTCGCATGTTCTAAACCTGTTACCTTTCGGTTCTTATTTTATTATTCCGAAAATTTGGCTTGCTGGTAGAAACTACCCATCGAACATAAGGCTCTTCCATGACTGTGTAAAAGTAGGTACTTAATAATAATTCGTATGGGAAAACCAGCCAAGTCAGCCCTTAGACTGCATATTTGGATTTTGCATAGAACTTGGCACTCAATCTCAGATCTCCATTCTTTTTGCGGCGAAGCCCACAGCAGAGAATAATTTTTGTATTGAACTTGGCTTTCCTTTTTTACATTTATGTTTTTGGTGGGATATGCATATTCATGCCAAATAACAGCTCTCTAGTACAAAGAGTCTCTGCGCTAGGCTGCAGACGGACGGACATGGCGAAACTATAAGAGTAAAACCCTTGAAGAGAAATTTCCACTTTCGATTATTTCGAGTAGTAAAAATATGGTGTAAGAAAATGAGATTAGATGCTACAAATTTAAATTAATATTGGTGGTATTACATTATTATTTTTCTTCATCAACACTGTCTTTATTTTTCTGCATTAAATCACCTTTCATTAAGAGGAAACAAAAAAAGACTGAAGCAAAGAAAAATCCATCCAAAATGCGATAACGTTTTTCACCCCTTGAACGTTGTCCGATTTTTACGATTTTTAAATATGATTTTTTAATAGCTCGTGTGGTTTCCGGGTTAGAATAGTGCCACTCCATGTCTTCCCGTGGATGTCGTAAGAGGCGACTAAGGGAATAAAGGCTTGTAGTACTGTTACGCGATGGGCTTGCAACCTGTCACTAATACACTTGTAAACTTCTTGGCCTGGTTGTGCAAAATGTGGTTACACAATTATCAACAAGTTTTTTCAAAGTTGTTGGTATTTCTGTAGCTCTGCCTACCCACTCTGGGAATGAAGGCGTGATGTTATGTTTATGTTTGTAAATATGATGTAGATATTATGAAAAGCTAACTCTGTTCGTTATCCTTTCCAAGCAAAAAAAAATAGAAAGAAAAAAGAAGCGGAAACCTACAGACCTAGATTTCTATAATCTACGATATAATCAAAAGTCGTGGAAATCCGATTAGATTTAAGGGTTGAGAAACGTCATCGCCCGGAGCTACATTTGTGTGGATTATTTTTGTCAGCTTCGCGATTTTAGCATCGCTTCACAATCCTCTTAAATCATTTAAACCACTTGACAAAATCAAGTGCCCGTTTTAGCAATTTGTATATCGATGGCAGAAAATTCCCGTCGCGTTCGAAAATAGCAGTAGAGTGCACAAGGCCCCTGCGAAGGCTGTCCCGGGTATTAATATGCATCGCGGCGTGCGTTAACGTTATTACTGCGGGAGTATCGCGATCGACCTACCAGGCGTGTAATGTATGCTGCAATGCAAGGGAAGAGAATAACCATGACAATGATAACGATTGGTGTTAGCTCAAGGGTGTTCCTTTTTTGTTGTCATCAATCACTACATAGTATAAAACAAAGTAGCTTTCTCTGTCCCTATGTCCGTTTGTATGCTTAAATCTTTAAAACTACGCAACGGATTTTAATGCGGTTTTTTTAATAGATAGAGTGATTCAAGAGGAAGGTTTATATCTATAATACTTTAAGCGAAGCGAGGGCGGGTCGCTAGTTATAAATAACGTCGGGTTGGCCTAGTGACCGACCAAAAGTATTTGTGTATTTGTTCCCGAGCCTTAGTTTTGGACTAGTTCAATTTGTGTGACATTGTCCCATTATTTATTTATTTACTTATTTAAATGATGTGTAGTAGGGAAAAATCTCACAGTTCCAAAATTGAGAGCCAACCAAAAGAGATGTTATTTTAGTTAAATAGTTGTGATATTAAGTTGTTATATTCAACCAAAGCTGTGATAGTAATAACAGGAAATTCTTTAGTGGTTCAATTAACATCTTAGTTGATGTACCTAACGTATTTCTAGGATCGTATTATAGGTGACCTTGATAAACATACTTATATAGAACAAATGCTCTTGCATTTGTTTACTTGCTTTATCGTTGTCTAGTACCCATAGTTCAAGCCTAGAGCTTAGTTTGGGACTAGGTCAATTTGTGTGACATTGTCCTGTGATTTATTTATTATTTATTAAATGTTTACCCATACTGGGAATCGAACTCGGGACCGCTAGCTTCATAGAGGTCACTACCAACTAGGATAAAGGTGCCATTTAATTAATTTAAAAATAAATTACGCTAAATTACGCTCTACAATCCCGACAAAATAAGTTAATAACAGACAGATGTCAATTAGAGCCGCATCACAGGGGTTTAAAAAACACCAGACTGTTATTTGGTAATTGGAAATATATCCCGGTCAGAATCGTGTTTATCTTTCGGATTGTCTATTACGATTTTAAGGCTGCAATTCCACCAGGGGTGTGATTGTCTTCAGCGTATCACTTTTTAACTCAACGGAGTTTATATTATCCGGCGAGTTTAAGTAGTCCCGTCGTACCTATCATACAAAACACATTTTAGCGCGTGCATTCTCAATTAGGCAGCTTTATATGACATAAAGCTTGATCCACCTCTCACTACACGTGATGTGAATTGTTTTGTGAATGAATTGTCGACCCACAGAGCTAAGGTAGCTAAGCGTTGGGCGGCTTAAAATCTTTGATAGGATTATTTCATTACCATTACGCGAAAAGAGTGTTTGTTTCACCCCTTAGGCGAAGAGTGCTATTATGTTTCACCGCTTAGGTGAAAAGAGTGTTATATGTTTCACCCCTAAGACGGAGAGAGTGTTATATGTTTCTCCCCTTACGCGAAAAGAGTGTTATATTTTTCATCCCTTTTCACCCCTTAGGCAAAGAAAGTGTTATATGTTTAACGTGTGTCCGTGTATCTATGTATCTGTGTATGTGTGTGTCTGTCTGTGGCATCGTAGCTCCCAAACGGATGGATCGGTTCGGACGCGACCTTTAGCGTAATTGATGAAATTTCCCTGGGCCGTTTAAAAGTTATGCTCTGAAAGTGGGGACGCCATTAGACATGGTGATTTTTTCTACCTATATGAAATCCTATAGCATTGCTAAGCGAAGATATCCTTTTGGTGGAAATGTAGCTTTAGCCGGGTCCAATTCGCGGGTAATCGAATGGTTTTTTCAATTTACGCGGGCGTTTTTGTTGCATTCCAATTATTTTCATCTTCGCTTACGAGTTTCGTGCGTCTGTTTTTATTGAGTGAATTTCAGTGGTCATTTGTTTTGACGTTGATTTCTTGTAATTTCTATAGGATTTTCATAGATATTTTAAATATGTTAATCACCCTGACAAAGTAGTAAAAAAATAAACCGCGTAAAATGTGTGAGATTGTCCCCTGACATTTATTTATTTCAAATATAAAAGGAACCCTACACTTGCTGTGCCCGAGACGCTCTTGGTCGGTTTTTCATTCCGAATACCTACGTAAATAGGTACTTTACATTTTCTAGCCAGCCTCCTCTGTACTAAGCCTCTGTAATAACATTTTTAATTAAATTTAAAATTCCTTACATTTCTATGTTAAACACCTGTGCCATGTACAGTAATGTCACTTTACTACTGAATGAGAGACAAAATAGCGTTTATAACCGCCATCTTGAATTTTGAACGACGTCACATAAGCCCGGCTCACATTCAAAATTCAACTACTTATGAGGATCGCGAGGCGACGCTTAACCTCCGTTTGTTGGAAGGTATAAAAGTACCAAGTTCTAGTCTTTTTAGATTATGATTCTATACAACAAAAATACAAATAGTTGTATGAAAATTGAGCACTGATCAGTGCTAAGACATTCGAGGAGTTAAATCGCATAGCTGTCAATTTCTTTCGATAAAATAGCTTCGGGCGGCAAATTTTTCCCCCCTAAATCAAGTCCAATTTCCACGATTTTTAAATACGTGGTAGTTATTATGAAAAACTAGGTTTAAACGTTTCCTTATGTTTTTCTTTTATTTGTTTCCTTCCAGGAAACATTATCGTAGAAAGGAAAACTGTACGTTAGTTTTTCATAATGTCAAGAAATTTTTCATTTTAGGTTTAAGGTGAGATAAACGTTACCAGAGTAAAGAAGTTGATGAAATCTAATATATAAAATTCTCGTGTCACGTTGTACGTTATTGAACTCCTCTGAAACGGCTCGACCGATTCTTATGAAATTTGGTGTGCATATCGGGTAGGTCTGAGAATCGGCCAACATCTATTTTTCATACCCCAAACTGACATAAAAAAAAAATTGCAGCGGGCGAAGCCGCTGGCGGGTCGCTAGTGTAATATATAATCTATCGTACACTTAATTCATTTATGGGTTCTTGTGCCTTACTTACCTACTGCATATTGTTGTGTTCCGGTGTAGGGATAAGACAACCGGTGAAATTACTAGCATAGAGGCATTCCATCTTAGTCCTCAGGGTTGGCAACGCATTTGAGGTCTTAGGATTATAGTCTTGGAATTCAAATGTCTATGGGTCTCAGATTCCACTTCCCATAAGGTGGCCTGAGTGCTCGAGTGCCTTCTCCATAATATAAAAAATACCTACCTTAACCTTAGTTAGTTAATACTTGACTGTAAGAGCTAACACATAGTTAAGGGTCAATTTTCAAACAAGCGTTTTTTGCGGTTCCAGAACTATAATTCCAAGTATATTTAACATTGAGTATAGTTACATATATATTTGCATTTTGTGCGCTTTAATCTACTTAAAAATATATATTGCAGTTTACTAAATATTAATGGATTCCGAAAGAATCGAATTCGAAATCCTAAAAACAGCAATATTTACCGCATTTGCGTGTCCCACTTCCGGTTTTGCTTAAATAAAAATTCATAACTTTGGACGTAGACAATGTATTAATATATAACATATATCGCTGTAAAGAGCTTTTATTCGCAAACTGATTAAAATATTATTTAAAAAAATAAACATTAATAATTAAAACCTGGAAAGTCTTTTCGTGGATGTCCCGCGTGCGACCGTTTTCGTGATGACTCAAGGAAACCCCCTGAATCTGGTTTGTCTAATGGCCTACCTTCATATTTACGTTAGGACACCAAAGCACGTTAGTTGGGCTTCGACCTCCAACGGGAGTGGACGCAGAGCCAGTGTTTTTGATGGAGGAAACAGGGCAAGTCTTTTAAAGATGTATTTTGGTACGGTTATCACGACATTTGTATGGGCGTTTATTTATTGACATACGAATGAAATAAAAATGTGTGTTTCATGAACATTGTTAGCAATATGGGTTAGTAAGAATTTCGTGTTAGTAAATAAGTGAATCGAGTAAGTAGTGTAAGAAAGATCGATGAAAAACGTTTTTGTCGACATTTGTATGGCGACATTTGTACGGTTATTTTGTCCATACAAATGTCGAATGTGGCATACAAATGTCGGTTAAAATCTAAATCTAAATAAAATCGAAATATATCATTTCCATGTCCAATAATATCACCTTTTATATTAAGTTTCATTATTGTAATTTTTGTGAGCTATCGTATAAAAATAAAATACTTATAAGCAGGGCTCGGATTTTTCATCTTACCGTGCGATGAAAAATCCGAGCCCTGCTTATAACCGAAGGTTTTCATATTTAATTATAAGTAACTAGTGACCCACTCCGTGTTTCCTGTGAATTACGGCACACGGGAGAGACTATACATATAAATGATATAGGTACTTAATCCACCCCCAAGTATCAAGCTAAAGGATAATGAAAACCGCATCAAAATCGGTCAAGTACTTTTCGAGTTTATCCCAGACTGACAGACATACGCGGCTGAGGAGTTTGTTTTGAAGGTAACACTGACGGTATATTATCATTTGCTAAAAAACGTTTCACAAACTGATTCATTTCACAAACTTATAATTTTGCAAAAGGTTTTTTTTCCCGAAACTTTTTTTTAAAACTAACCTAACTTATGGTCCTAAACTAAATCCAAAAATATTTACAGTTTCGGAAAAAAGAGCGTTTTGCAAAATGATGTTTGTGAAATGAATCAGTTTATGAAATGTTGTTTAGCAAGTGACTGGATACCAATACTGATACATGAACTGCGTGTTCAATGCGAATAATGCATGGGTTGATGCAATATTTTATGAGAATGGTGTAATTTAAAACTTGCATCAACGTGCAAAGTCTGAAATAAAAAAACTAATAAATTTTAATGGTATTCATGCCAGTAGATAAGACTTTTCGACATTTGTATGGCAGTATCGACATTTTTATGGCACTATATCGACATTTGTATGCCACCGTTTTTTTTGCTTCAATATCTAGCTAACTATAAGAAGCGGAGTGGTGCCTCATACACCATATTTTTTCTTGTTAAGAACCTCACCTGATGACGTCACTAAGAACCAAAAAAAATTAAATTTAAAAGTTGCCATACAAATGTCGAAAAAATACACTCTTTAAAACGATATGATTACGATTAATTAATAAGATAGGCTAAAAATATGTAAAAGAGACCCTTGGTAATCTGTGTACGTGTTTGCCATTCCTTGTGCCGGAAAAAAATGGATTACCATCATGTTAGCTTTTTAGGGTTCCGTACTTCAAAGACTCTTTGTACTAAAAAGCTGTAATTTGGCATGAATATGCATATTAGTCACGCCAACAAAGTGGTACAATAAAATGTTAAAGAAAAATTTTATTTAGCGTATCTCCCCCACACGTAACGTGGGGATGTATTTTTTTTTCTCGTAAACCCTATAGTGTGGAATGTCGTTGAATAGGTCTTTTAAATTTTTTTACCGTATTGTGAAAACAATTTTTCGATTAAGTAATCCGTTTATGAAATATTAAGCTTTAATGCGCTAATTTTTGTTAGACTCAAGTCCCCCCCCCCTCTAGAGCCAAAACTACAAATACTAAAAATCTGAAAAATAATCTTAAATTAAAGAATTAGTATGTATAAGGAATTATAAAGGAAAACAATCACGACTAAGTAGACACCATTGGTTCTTGAGATACAGGCAATTAAAGTTTTTATACCTAGTAAAATCATCTAAGACTAAGTTATTTCTTGTGGATTTTATGTTTATACTACTTAACGGCTTCGGAACCCTACACTGAGCATGGTCCGACAAGCTCTTGTCCGGTTTTTTATGATGTACAAGGTGAACGAGCACACAGAGGTCCTATTAGCAATTGCAACTAATGCCTTTATGTTACGAGTGTACGAACACAAAATATTTATAGTATATTTTTGTATCTATTCAAGGCAAAAGAGTGGAGACTATTATATGTAAAGCGGTCACCGTCGCTCATAGAAAGGGCACAACCAAGTCGTTTCCTTTCAGTGAATACTCTTTTTAAACACGCTTAAAAGGGACATGCCCCAGCGCATATTATAAGGTGATGGGTTGGGCAACGCCTTTCTATACCAATTTTGTGCAAACATTTTTGTTTGCAAAGGTGTAACATATTTTTTTCGCGGATATCTTATGTTTTATTTAACCGGTGCGTCAATTAAATGTCGCATGTTACGTGAAAAAATAAGTTTCAAATTTAAATAACTTGAGTTTTTGTGGTTGTCGGGTTAGAATAGTGCCACGCCATCTCTTCCCGTGAATGTCGTAAGAGGCGACTAACGGCCGAACCCTATATTCAAACAGCGGACAGATAGCCTTACTCGGGATTAAAATTTGACACATTTTGTATGGGCAAATGTCAAATTTCAACCCGAAGTAAGCCTTATCTATCCGCGGTTTGAATATAGGGTTCGGCCGTAAGGGAATAAGGGCTTGTAGTATACTGTTAGGCGATGGGCTTGCAACCTGTCACACACTACACTAGTGCAGAATTTGGTTATAGAAATTATAAACACGTCTTTTGAGATTTGTTTGTAACTCTGTACCTCTGCCTACCTCTGGGAATGAAGGCGTGATGATTTGTATGTATGTGTGTATATTTTGTCAATTTGAGTAGGTAAACCATTTTTTTGTATGTTGTATGTAGGAAACACCAATTATTTCATTATACCCTTGCCACGCTGCATCTGTCTTACGTTCTGCTTACGGAAGTACATTAAGCGTTAGATTTTTTCTACATACATACATACATAAATCACGCCTGTTTCCCAGGGGGGTAGGCAGAGACCACTTCTTTCCACCTGCTACGAACCTGACAAAGGTCAACAAAACAAGCTCTTTCAAAGTCTCTGTCAAAGGACAAGCTCTTTCGCTTCTTCCACATTCATACATCGAGTCATGCATGCACGTCGGTTTCGGGTACTTAAGATTCGGCCCTTTTCCAGTATTTCCCCGATTTGATTAAAAAAAGTACGCAGTACATTAGCACTGTATATTTCTTTCGTCAATCTTTTTTCATCCATCCTCGATTTAGTTTTTTTCTGGAGTTACATATTATGGCCCTTGATTATTCATGTTTCAATTAACTGGAACAACAACAGTCATTATAAAACCACAATATCCCGAATAAGTCCTAGCGCGAGTACATAATCCGCGAATGGCCGTTGTTCTTATTTAGCTCGCTCGGGTTGGAGGGATAACCTCATTTCCTCTGAAGCCCCGGCAGAATACCGCTTATCTCCTCAGTAATATAATGTTTGTCTACGAACGGAAAATATACTTTTATCGGACTACGTGACACTTTGCCTTGCTTTAAACAGAATCGTGATCTCTAAATGCTTGCGCTACAAAGGGTGGCGTTTAAAAAGTTTATCGGTCAAGTTTATGTTAATATACTTATATCCATAGACAATGGTTCAATTTGATAGACGTGTATTTGAATACCAAATTGAATTTAAGTCTTCACGTAAGTTGGTCAACAACGTGACAAAATCAACTATTTTCGAAGCTAAGTTCGGGTAATTTATGTAGATGATTTAACATTTTTATGAAAGGAATTTAAAAATAGTAATGTACGAGTATCTTCTATTAAGTTAAAACTTTGGCGTGAACTTTCCTCCACGATTATTCCTCAGCTTCATAACATGTCATTCATTAAGCGGCTTCAAAAGAGTATTCATTGAAAGTCGGCAACGGTGTGCCCCTGGCATTTCTGATGTTTATGGACGATGGTAACTGCTTACCATCAGGTCCGTCAGCTATTAAAAAAAAAGCGGCCAAGTGCGAGTCGGACTCGCCCATGAAGGGTTCCGTAGCAGCAAACATTTTTTTGAAGTTACAGGCGGGGGGGGGGGGGAACACATTATACCATTTTGGAAGTGTCTCTCGCGCAAACTATGCAGTTTAGAAAAAAATGATATTAGAAACCATAATATCATTATTGAACATCTATCCATAGCTACCCAACACGTATGGGAATGATGATCTTTTTTGTTAAGTTTCAGTTCTAAGTATGGGAAACTCCCAAAATTTATTGTTTTTTTCTTTTTTTGTGTGAAAATCTTAATTCGGTTGACAGAATACATCTACTTCAATTTTCACCTCTATTTCAATTTTCAGACCATCCCAATAACGCAAAATGGATCAATATAGACTTGCAAGATTTTAACTGAACATGTGTCAAATTAAACATACGTGTAAACAGCGAAATAGCTTGAAAATATCATTCATTTATAGGCCACCATTATTTAATTTTATTTAAAATGTATTGTGCTAATTAGTCATAGGTAATTGTTAGCTATATTTCTTCTTCAACTCCATGCTGTTTTATATGATGTTTAGTTTAGTGATTATTTTGTTTTATGCACAGATAAAGGAAGAGATTTTATGTTGTTTATTTGTGATCCCACTGGCGCTAGTAGTAACGTTTGTGTATGGGCTGCGTTCACTGTTACCGTAAAGGCCCATACACACGTAGTGGCTGGTGGGATACAACGTTTCCAGTTTTTCATTTATTTTATTTTTTATTTTTTTTTAAATACATGTTTGTCTTTTTTTTTTTTTTTTTTTTTAATATTTTTACTTAGAGTGTATTTTAGTGTTTTATTTGTTTAAATAATAGTTCGTTTTTGTGCACCTTTCGTGTTGCCCACCGTGCTCTCACCGAATGGGCCCTGCGGAAGATCAGCGCTGGCTGTAAAGCTGGCAAAATGCTGAGTAGGGTCCATTTCGTGGCAAATTGTGTTGTTTTATATTTTTTATTTTGTTTGTGTTTTATTTTATTATTATTTATATTTGTCACGAATAAATGCTAGAATTTGAATTTTGAATTTGAAAATAGCAAGGCCAAATTCAAACGTATGACGGTTAATTTGCCTGGTCGCATTTCAACCGTCGAATCCTAACTTCGCCGTCCATAATGAGTCGACCCAAATTGAAAAACTCATTACCACGGAAAAACATGGCTACCTAAATTTACACCAGTGTTTTTTCCAGTGAAGTCGACGCTCACTTCGTTCACAATTTCACATTGATAAATCAAATTGATCTGGAAAAAATATTGGATTTCAACTTGATCAAGAACCAGGGCTTTCATCGGAAGAGCAATATTGGCTTGTTTAATGATTTCTTCCGTGTTTCTTATTGGAAACTATTAAAATGAAAACAGTTTAAACGCTATGAAATACACTTTTTTCCGTCTTTTTGCGGAGACGCAAGGAAATTGTAACTTGAAGGTCTTATCAGTTTTTTTTTAAGTTTAATTTGTCTTTCTAGAAATGATTTGAGGATGAGGGGAGGTTTACCCAACACTGTTCTTTAGTTTTAGATTAATTATTTATTTATCAGTCTATAATGTCCCACTGCTGGGACTTTCCTTCCACGTAGCCCTATCTTGGGCAGTTTCCCACCACAGTCTTGATAGAAGGCATCAAGCTCATCTATCCAACGTCTTTTTGGTCTGCCGTCCGTCTAGATTAATTAGATTAAGTATTTTAATTGATTCGTGTGATTGAAATGGATTTATGATAATTAAGAAAGGTGTTCCTCGTTTTTTTTATGTATGAATGAATATGTTCATCAACCCAATGATAATCTAAGAAAGCAAGAAAGAAATAAATTTATTCGCAACAATCACACAAACAAAATAACGTTTAAAAGAAGAGACAACAGAATAGAGCGAATTGAAGCCAACGCTGGTCTTCCGTTGGGACCGCTCGGTGAAAACACGGAAGGTGACACGGACCCGTTAATTTAAGAAACATACATACATAACATCTCGCCTTCATTCCCAGAGTGGGGTAGGCAGAGCTACAGAAATACCGACAACTCTAAAAAGACGTTAATAATTCTGTAACCACATTTTGCACAAGTAGGCTGAGATGTTTACTAGTGTATTCGTGACAGGTTGCAATCCTATCGCCTAACAATACTACAAGCCTTTATTCCCTTAGTCGCCTCTTACGACATTCACGGGAAGAGATGGAGTGGCACTATTCTAACCCGGAAACTACACGGGAATTTAAGAAACAAATAAAATAATGATAATAAACAACAAAACAAGTGTGTAAGTGCTTAAAAAGAATCACAGATTATACTTGTAATCTGTGAATTTATGACGAACGAAGAGGTTTCGTGTTATTTTTAATGGTTGAGCTTTTCACGCGGTGTTTTTATATGAAGCCTCGCTTTATTTATGTCCGCTGCATTCAAAATGGCTGACTGGCTCTTTACATACTAGCTTACGGTTCGTTACACCGGAAATTGATTTACAACGTCACTTCCGGGTTAAGTGGGTTATTCCAGAATACCCATTACCGTGGTTTATGATAACAATGTTGTTATTGTATCGTTATGAGTCCGTTGGATAGTATCGCAAATTGTTGTATATGTTTCTAGGGAATAAGTTATGCAAAACTCGCCACACAACGAAATTTGCCAATGGCATGTTAACCTATTATAAATACAATAGAGTCGTTTTTTAGTTTGACTGTCCCTTATAAAAAAAAAGAGGCCGAGCAATAGCGAGGCCTGCTGAAATATGAGTCAGGCAATACCATTTCCGACATGGCATATTATGCTTTTATTTATTTATTTAATCTTTTTTGCACAAAAGAATACACTTAGTATACAAAAGGCGAATTTATTGCCGTAAGGCATTCTCTAAGCAGAGATTGTAGAGATTGTTGTTGTCCTTTCTCAATAAATGCATACGCCTAATTAGAAGTATTTGTAATAAACATATCGAGGAATAGAGAGAGCATCTCGTTTTGAAAACTAAAAAAAGGGAAAAAAGAATAGTAGATTATACACCGAGGGGATAAAGCACAGTTTTATGTCACGGGCGCGATATTGAATCCTGAACGTAACGAAGGACTCCAGATTTAACTCCCGAGCGCAGCGAGGGTGTTACGAGTTAATTCCCGAGCGAAGCGAGGGAATTAAGAAGAGTCCTGAGCGCAGTGAGGGGTTCAAGCGCGCCCAAGATGAAAACAGCTTTATCCCCGAGGAGTGTACTCTACTTTTCTCACCTTTTGCGAGACAATAAAAAGCGAGTCTAAAAACAGCGTTTTATTATAGTAAATTAATGACTTTGCACCTTTTCCAGTTTTCCATATGTCGAAATCGTTGTAGGCTTTCAGGTATTTTTCCTTTGACTTCTCTGGGAGTAGATTATGAACAGTGCCTAAGGCATCTAATTTAATGGACTCCGGAGTTAAATCACTTTCGTCACTCGACATTTTAACAGATGTTTTCTTTAATTTTGATATATTTATTTAAAACTTTGCAGTTATCACCAATGTATTTTATTGCAGCGTCTTACAATACTCGCGGCTTTTGTTTAATTTCAAATGTGTTCCATTCAGCTTGCCGTGGCCAGCTCGATTTTAGAAAATGTTCGATTTTCAAATTAGGTTCGACGCGGCGGTGGCGGCGGCGCCGCGCCCGGCCTTCGAGTATTAGTTGATCTTTTATTACGAAATTAGACTTTAAGGCCATTGTAATAAGAACTATGAAAAGTGAAAATATTACAACCCAGCGAGTTATAATGAGATTCAGTACAACATTACACCCCGGCTAAAGCCAAGGGCTTTAATGAGTTGGTTTGCGTAAGGTTTGCATGATATGTAATTTGGCATTGTCGAGCAGGTGGTGTGAAAAATACATTTATTCACAGTAACAAACAAAAAACAGGTAATAATATTAACAAGACAGTATTGAGAATTCACAACGACTCGCCGCCCGCCGCCGCACCGCGCGCCGCCCCAGCACCGCCACCTTTTATTAAATTGGGTGTATGGGATTATTTTCATGATCAATTTGATTTTACGGGCAATAGAGATCATTTCTAAATAAAATATGGACATGGTCGGAAAGCGTTTTCATATGTTTTTTTTAACTCCTAGGATAAAATGAGACAGTTTCCGTCCTTGAGTTTCAATCGGAAAACGGTTCTTTCCGAGCATGTTTGAGAAAAATCTATTTTTCACCTCGACACCTCAATTGTTTAGAGACAGTGAGCGAAATTCGATTTTGCTGCGAGCGTGAGACAAAGTAACTATTTTTGTTCACAATATAAAGGTTGTCGTGGTGATGTCGTTTTATTTTTACCATGTTGCTTTTTATTTTCTCGCTGCTGAGGTGAAAAATTATTTATCCACACATGTCATAAACCCTAAGTATATGATGGGTTCAAAAACCGCAAATTATGACTTGAACAAAGATGTACTCGTACTGTTTTGTCATAGCAAATTTCTTATCTGTGAAAATGTTATTAACGCTTAATAACATCATTATTACAATCAATTTTCGAACATCTTTGAAAAACAAAGCAATTACCCTTGCCACGCTGCATCTGTCTTACGTTCTGCTTGCGGAAGTACATTCAGCGTTCGATTTTTTCTACATACATACATAAATCACGCCTGTTTCCCAGAGGGGTAGGCAGAGACCACTTCTTTCCACCTGCTACGATCCTGACAAAGCTCTTTCGCTTCTTCCACATTCATACATCGAGTCATGCATGCACGTCGGTTTCGGGTCCTTAAGATTCGGCCCTTTACCAGTATTTCCCCGATTTGATTCAAAAAAGTACGCCTAGGGCGCCCCCTTCCGACCCTTCCACTCACTTTAGCACTGTAAATTTCTTTCGTCAATCTTTTTTCATCCATCCTTTCCAAATGACCGAACCATCGAAGCATGCCCTTTTCAATTTTAGTCACAGTTCAATTGCATACAATTTTGACAAATCTCGCAAGTTTTTTTTTTTTAATGGCTCTGTTGGCGTAGCCATTTAGCCAGATCTCGTATGTTACTTGATATCGAACGATATGACAGTAGAGGCCGAGTCTAGTTCAAAAAAGTGAATTGAAACGAGGTGTCTTGGTCTCGTTACTTGTAGTTGTAGTGTCCTTGGGCAGTGAAAATCACCAAACTCGTTGTTTGTACAATACAGTTTATTTGGGTAAAACACTTTTACAACGGAGCAGTAAAACTATAATGCACAATTATGTGGAATGGAAACATTAAATCTAAGAGATTATCTTAATACACATTCACGCAACGCAACCGGGGTTCTCAAGGTTCGACGCGGGCGGCGAACCGAATAGTTCTCTATGGCGCTGTCAGATGGCGCCACTAGTACGTCTACATTAGATTCCCGCGTTACATCCTCCCCCTCCAAGCTACATGAACGTCCCGTATGTGGCTTGGCCTTGGCAGTATTAACTTTAGGTGGACGTCCACGAGGGCGTCGAGGTTGAACAGGTAATGAAATTTCTCCCTGTCTAGTAGCAAATGGAGTTAAGAATGACGTATGAAACTTTCCTACACTAACACCATTATCCACATGTGACACCTCGAACGTGGTTGGAGAGACCTGTTTGGAAATAGAATACGGCCCATCCCTTTTAGGCATGAATTTCTTTGTAACACCTTTATTGGCGTTGCTAAGCGATGAACTTTTAACAAGAACTAAATCACCGATCTTATACTGAGGAGCTGGACGGTGTTTTCCGTCTGTGATCTCCTTAGATCTGTCCTGAGTGGACTCTACCCTCTCACGAATAACTTTCATTTTGTCAATAAAATTCCTTAGAAAGGGAGTAAATTGGGGTAAGAAATTTTCTTTGTCTAAAATAGACCTTATATCGGTTTGACTCTCAAAAGGTGTTCTCATCTCTCTACCAAACATCAAATATGCTGGAGTACAGCCAGTAGAAGAACAAACAGCACTATTCATCGCAAACCTAATCTGAGGTAAATAGTTAGGCCACGATGTATGTTCGTTCCTGACTAGAATCGACAGCTGAGTTTTAATATCTCGATTTTTACGTTCAACAGGGTTAGCCTGTGGATGATACAAGGGAGTGAGATTCTGTTTGATTCCAAGCACGAACATACATTGTTGCATAGCTGCTGCAACAAATTGGACTCCGTTATCAGAAATGACACGGCGAGGGAACCCATATCTGAGGAAATAGTCATTGATCAGGATTGGTGCGCACGTCTCGGCAGCTGCATCGAGGAGAGGGTACAGCTCTACCCACCGAGTAGCAGCATCTTCGACTACTAGAACCCAAGTTTCACCTTTGTCTCCTTTCGGCAGAGGACCGAAAAGGTCAATAGAAATAACCTCACCTCGCTGTTGCAAGACGGGAGTTTGTAAAAGGCCAGCCGGTTTCTGATTAGAGATCTTATATTTCTGGCATTCAGCACAATTCTTCAGGTACTCGGTTACTAATTTACGCATACCTGTGAAATAGTATCTATTTCTGATACGATTTAGCGTCCTCTCGATGCCCTGATGGCCTGCAGTGGGGACGTTGTGAAATTCCTCGAGAATTTTACCTACCATGGACGCTGGGACTACAAGCTGAGGATCTTCCGAGTCGGAATCAGGATCCAAGCGATAGAGTACTCCTTGCGACATGATATATCCGCGTTCGAGCCAACGGTTAGCAGCTAACAGGTCAGTATTTTCCAAATCTCTAATTATCTTATCTGTTTCAGCATCCTGCAGCTGGGCTTCACGGAGTTCGGTCGGACTGTACCGAGGTAAATCGACTGTCATTGAACAAACTTCGCACTCACCATTGGGGCACCCATTGCAGCTGGGACGACTCAACATATCTGCTAGAATGTTAAGCTTACCTGGAGTATACTCGTATCTAATATCAAACGCTTGTAGTTTCATTGCCCAACGAATAAGGCGTCCAGTTGGAGATTTAAGAGTGAGGAGCCAGCGCAGAGGCTGGTGATCACTCTTGACTACAATAGTGTGACCTTCAACATACCCTCTGAACTTTTCAACTGCCCAGACCACCGCCAAAGCTTCTCGCTCAGTGGTCGTGTAATTTATTTCGGCTGACGTCAAAGTCTGCTGGCGTACACTATAGGTCGTTCGTCATACGCTTCGCCTTGCAGAAGTACGGCACCTAAAGCGTAATTACTTGCATCTGTCCGGATGGCAAAAGGTTTGCTATAATCGGCTTGAATAAGAACAGGAGCAGTAGTCAATTTCTGCTTGAGGTTGTTGAATGAATCACGTTGATCGTCGGTCCATGTCCATGCTACGTCTTTACGAGTGAGTTTGGTCAGTGGTTGGGCAATTTGAGCAAAATTTTTTTATAAACTTACGGAACCAGGAGCATGTTTGGATAAATGACTTCAGGCTCTTCACATTAGTAGGCTCCTTAATCTGTACAATGGCTTCAAGCTTCGAAGGATCCGCTTTAATACCATCTGGAGCGATCACGTGACCTAGGTAAGTAACGCTCTCGCGAGCGAAACAACATTTTGCTCTATTGGCTTGAAGACCAAAAAACCGAAGCCTGTCGAATACTCTCTGCAAATCCTCTAGGTGCTTGTCAAAGGACTCCGATATTACGCAGAGGTCATCTAAATAACAAAGTAAGGTAACGTCTTTAAGGGTACTACCTGAACGGAAGCGGTCCATTAAACGTTGAAACGTTGCTGGCGCGTTCTTCAACCCAAAAGGCATGCGCGTGAACCTATAGGTCCCAAAAGGCGTGACAAAAGCTGTCTTGTCACGATCCTTTGGCGCAACACTTACTTGCCAATACCCTGACTTTAGATCTATGGTAGACATAAAACAGTTTTGCTTCGTTGCTTGCAGTAACTCGTCAATAACCGGAATGGGATAGGAGTCAGTTTTGGTCACAGCATTCAATTTACGGTAGTCGACACAAAATCTAACACCGTTACCTTTTTTAGGAACTAAAACGGCGGGAGCAGTCCACGCAGACTCGCACTCCTCAATTACTCCCTCGTTGAGCATCTCGTCGAGTTCCTTTTTCATTATCTCTTTCTTAGCAGGTGTAAGACGATAGGGTGGAGAAGATACCGGCGGATGATCACCTGTGTTGATGTGGTGCTCTGCAAAAGTGGTCGGAGCTCCCCCTACCTTGAAAATATCCTCGTTAGTGTGAAGAAGATCTGGCAGTTTATTACGTTGAGCAGAGTGCAGCATGATACCTTCGTCGTCGCGGAGCATGTCAGCTGACGAACACGTGACCTGTTTACATGGCGACTCAAACTCGATAGGATACAGTATCTGTTCCTCAGAGAAATGCCACTTAGCGGTTGCAAAATCCAGCGAAATACCTGCTTTTACTAGAAAATCAATACCTAGTAAGGTATCGTTACCTGATGCGTCTGGCAATACAACAAACTCAAGCGACACGGTCTTATGCTTGACAGCGACATCTAGCGTCGTTGTGAGTACCTTCTTAACCTGTACGGATCCATCTGCTAACTTAATGGACATACACGATTCTAAAAAAATTTGAGTCTTTTTCTTCAACAGCTCAAATAATCTGCAACCTATAATAGAACGTTTAGCAGCTGTATCTATTAATGCTCTGCCTGTAATACCCAAAATAGTTATACCTAAAATAGGCCGTTGTTGTACAAAAGATTTGGATTGAGAAGAGCACAAATCTGCAGACGCGAAATCAAAATCTAACGAACAAGAGGCGTCGACGGCATGCAAAATAGGATCAGGCGCAATCAGGCTATTCATATGCATCAAAACATCATCACTAATGTCGGAAAAGTTTACCCTAACATTCGGCAAAGTATCCCTATTTTCAGACAAAGTTGTACAAAACTCACTCTCCCTTAAGTTATGATCGTTATCAGAAGTACGTACGAAAGTGTCACACGTGGATAATGTATACTCATCCATAACAAAACTATTACCTTTAGGTTGTGGTACTACTGAGGTCATGCACATTTCGTGACGTAGATGTGGCACTGCCGACGTCACGCACACGCACATTTCGTGATGAGGCAGTGGCACTACCGATGTCACGCACATTTCGTGGTGAGGCAGTGGCACTACCGACGTCACGCACATTTCATAGAAAGCTGTAGGTAAAACATTCGTAAACTGATTAGGTAAGAACACAGCAGAATTTGTTTGTGAAACATAAGATTCGCGATCGTGAAAAATTTCGGGAATCACCGATTTAAACATTGATAGATAATAATCGAAATTCGTTTCATACCCATTTTTTAATTTATTATTATTCTTAGACGGTAGCCTAATGGGTATAGAAACGGACGATATCTTATTATGCCCGCTTATGGCGGTAAAATCGCAATCTACTTGCATATTACACAAATTCTCGTTAACAACAGCTGATTCGGGTGCGGAGGTCAAGGTCATCGAACTTACCTTTACGTAATTATGTTCGAAATCAATTGCGGAAAATTGAGAATTACACTTAGAACAATTTGATCTAATGACACCTTTCTCTCCACACCCGTAACAATAGATATTATTATCACTCTTATCACAATTTTCATTCATTTTATTTTTAAGTTTTACGCAATTGTCTTTAGAATGATTAGGTTTTTTACAATAAGAACAAAACATACGTTTCTTCTTTGGATCCGAGTTACTTGCGCTCGCGCCAGCCGAGCTCAGCGGCGGCGGCGGCGGCGGCGAAGATGAAAGCGGCAGCCGGGTCGCGCGCGCGGCAGGCGGCGCGTTTGAAGTCAAGCGGCGCGCGGGGCCGGCTTCTTGTGGCCTCCATGTGTTTGAACGAGACACTCCGACTACCTTTAATGCGTCTTCGATGGAATGAGCTTGATTTAGAAGCTCATCAAAAGACTGAAACTCTTCACGACGAAGGCGTTCGCGGATGCGATGGTGCAGTAAGCCGTACACCATATCCAGTCGTGCTTTCTCTGTAATGTCCTCGATTGGGAGTCGGGCGATTATTGCTCGAGCTCGAGACACAAACATGTCGGTATTCTCGTCGATCTGCTGCTCGTTTTCAAATAAGTCGCGATATAGTCGATGAGGCGGCCGACGGTCTCCGAAAGCTCGTCGAAGTCGATCTAGGGCGTCCGTCCAGGACGTCGTAGTGGCCTTGATCCCTTGCCACCAGGTAGCAGCGGAATGGGTAAGCAATATCGAAAATCCTTTAATCGCATTGGCATCAGTAACTCTGCAGCAATCCTTATAAGCCTCAACTGCGTCAATAAAACCTTCTAGGCTTTCCTCAGCGCTACCGCTGTAAGTGGCTTGGCACTTAGAAAAGTTGCCGGTCACGACAGGGGCGGGAGTGGCGACGGTCACGTTGACGGGCTCGGCGGCGGCCGGGGTCGAGGAACGGACCTCTTGCAGTAACCGCTGGAACATGTCGGCGTTGGATTGCTGAATAGTTTGCAGCAAAATGGACAGGTTATCCATTGACACCGTCACATTTCCAGGGCGTTCACCATCATCATCATAATGGCGACTCGCGTCGGCGGCGTTGGCTTCGTCGGAGTTCGACGATCTAGGATTGTTTGGTGTACGCGGCGTGCGCCCGGGGCGAGGCATAATTTGTCACTATTTACTGCTTGTGTAGAAATAAATGTTTACAAAAAACCCATGTAGTCACAGCGATGCACAGTTCACGATATCTCGTTTTCACAACATGTGGTTTTCACTTTAAGACACACGGAAAGGGCGCCATGAAACGAGGTGTCTTGGTCTCGTTACTTGTAGTTGTAGTGTCCTTGGGCAGTGAAAATCACCAAACTCGTTGTTTGTACAATACAGTTTATTTGGGTAAAACACTTTTACAACGGAGCAGTAAAACTATAATGCACAATTATGTGGAATGGAAACATTAAATCTAAGAGATTATCTTAATACACATTCACGCAACGCAACCGGGGTTCTCAAGGTTCGACGCGGGCGGCGAACCGAATAGTTCTCTATGGCGCTGTCAGATGGCGCCACTAGTACGTCTACATTAGATTCCCGCGTTACAGAATTAAAAAAAAAAACGATATTTGTCTTGTCACAAAAATTAGTTTAGTTTGTTTGGTTGTTTATAATATGTATGTAGATAAAGCAGTGTATGTAACTGTAAAAAAATAGGCATTAAAACACTCCTGTGATGTTATTATGAAACGAGCCAATAAAAAAACACACACTCGTATTTAAATGCCTTTTATTATGTAACAGTAACATAAACTGCTAATCTGCAACACGGGACCAATGTTATTTGCATCTCGTGTCTTTAAATCCGTCGCTGCACTGAGGATAGTAACCTAGAATCCTTCGCTTGATCGGGATTCAAAATCAACTCTCGCAGCAATAACTTTGCTCTCTTGCTGCACAAATAACTATTATTTTCTTTATAAAAGAAAATAATGAAAATATTATGTACATTTGTATGTTTTTTGTACGAGAGGCCTATAAGGTTACGAGATATCAGCTGTGAAAGAATCGCTCGTCATTATATCAGGGTTCCGTAGTCAACAAGGAACCCTTATAGTTTCGCCATGTCTCTCTGTCTGTCCGTCTGTCCACGGTTAAAGTCAGAGACTCTTATCTATCTCTACGCTATAATTTATAGCATAGCAATACATTAAAATTACGCCGACAAAGTTGTAAAAAAACTGGTTTTTCGTTCGGGTCTACCTTCCATAGTCCCTAAAACAAGGCATTTAAAGGCATTAAAGAGATGGTATTGTGTCTTTGTAGTAACGGCTTCATGGTCTTGCGCGGTTTTTTTTATTAATTTATCAATTTATTAATTAGAATGGCATTACACCAATTACACTAATTAATTATAACATTAGAATAGAAACACAAAATGACTCATTAAATAAAATCAATAAACACGTTATTTTTTTTTTTTACCAAAACCATAATAATATAAGAGTTCATTACAATAATTCTTGGTCAATACTTATCAGGATAAATGGTAAATCAATAATAAATGTGTATAATTAAAAAAGGAAAACGTTGTATAAGTAGTAAAATTTTATGATTAACGTGACCGTTATTATCATATTTTACTTATGTAGTAGGCCTTTAATGGACTTAAACATTTCTTGCAGTCAACATTTTGTATTAAGTGTTAAACAAGATCTATTGGCAAGATCGGATTAAGAATTCAGTTCAGGGGGTAAAAGACCTAAAATATTTATTTAAACTTGATTGCAAAAGACAAAAAGTAAGTAAAAATGGCGGACTTAATGCCCTTAAGAAACCTCTACCGGGCAATCACTAAAAAACTACTACATTTCGACAAAAACAACATTTTTATGGCACAGGTATTTAGGTCATGACCACTGTGACCCCCCACTCTTCCAATTTATAAAAAAAAGTTAATGCAAGTCCAAGCTTGTCATCAAAAAAGCTTCACGTTTGAGTCGCAGGTTGCAAAAGCCGCTCCGATTTTAAGGACAAAGAGCAAATGAGATGTGGCCGAACAAAGTAGAACTGTACCCTTACCATGAGGTTTCGGTGACCGTTCTCGCCAGCGAGTCAAATTCTATCCTCCTCACTCTATTTCAAATTTTACAATACTGTAAGGGACAGAGCATTCGACTCGCTAGCGAGAACGGTCACTGTTAACTCATGGTAATGGTACTGAATTACTTACCCTGAGAGGTTTGCTGTCTTTGAATAGAATACTTATCGGGTTTTAGGATTCGTTTTAGTTGGTATTATCGGAATTTAAAGTTCACTATGAGGGAATTTGGGCGTTTCGTGGCCTCTAGTGTTTTATTAAAATAAATGTGGCGTTCATTTTTTTTCTATAGTTATCTTATTGTATGTACACTGGTACACATTTTAGCCTGTTTGTGCAAAATGTGGTTACAGAATTATCAAGAAGTCTTTTTAGAGTTAGTTGTTGGTGTTTCTGTTGCTCTGCCTACCCCACTCTGGGAATGAAGGCGTGATGTTATGTATGTATGTAACAATAAACAAAATAGCATAGCATTATGGGTCATACACAGATTTAGGTTACACCCCGAAAGTTTACGTTTTATGGCGTTTAAAATGATCTGAGACGGCACAAATGACTTTAAATAGAAAATTAGTTATTAATTGTTGATTTTTCTGTTTGTAATACTTAACACTGAGCAAAGTCCGACATGCTCTTGCCCAGTTTTTCAGATTTAAACCGATAAATCTTCCTTTTTTTATATTTTTAAACCTTTCGTTCCCATACGCGTGTGTTAACATTAACATCTATTGGTTATTAATTAACAGTACCTGCCTGCCTAAGCAAAACTTGCACACTCGCACATCAAAGCGAATTTTCTAAAACTTTTAAACGTATGGAACTACGAGTAGTTAAAGACTTCTTCGTAAATTTACTTGACAATTCCTTTAACGTGCATTCTCCTAAGTCTCACATGCTCGCTCTGAATTCAATATCATTCTGTTCCGACAAAGTTTTCATTACGGAAAAACGCCGGTTTAATTTGAAGGAAACTTTTGGTTCTTAAGAATTTGCACACCCGGTGTGTTTTGTACTGGCCTTAGCACACAGATTTGGATTTCGTGTCATGACGCCTATATCATAGCAAATCCAAAAGGCGGGCCCGCTCGTAGATTAAACTGCTGCACAAACTGATTTTAAAGTTAGTCATTATTCGTCGGTGAGCTCCAAAAATTGCCCCCTTGTTCTGTATTTTTTTTACCCCTGTGGTGGTAGGACCCTGTGCAGGGTCCGTTCGGATCGCTACCACCATCTTATCCATTAACCACCCGTCAAGCAACATTCGCATTGTTGTGTTCCGGTGTGGGGATAAGACAACCGGTGAAATTACTAGCATAGAGGCATTTCAATTTAGTCTTCAGGGTTGGCAACCATTTGAGGTCTTAAGATTGCAGTCTAAAGATTATAGTCTTGAGAATTCAAATGTCTATGGGTCTCAGATTCCACTATCAGGTGGCCTGAGTGCTCGTGTGCCTTCTCCTTGCCATAAAAAAAAAAAATCTCTCTAACTAAGGTAACCCCTTGTCGATGTGTTGGTTCCACCTCAAGCACGAAACGATTTAAAACCCTAGAAAATTGTAGTAATGGTTCGCTCGAGTAATGTTCCTTATACAGGGTAACTTGATGATTTTGTATCGTTAATATAATATATTAGGACAATAAAACGAGTTATTTTTTTTTTTTTAGCCCTTGTGGTTGCTGGGTTAGAATAGTACCACTCCATGTCTTCCCGTGGATGTCGTAAGAAGCGACTAAGGGAATAAGGGCTTGTAGTGCTGTTAGGCGATGGGCTTGCAACCTGTCACTAATACACTGGTAAACATCTTAGCCTACTTCTGCAATATGTGGTTACAGAATTATCAACAAGTCTTTTTAGATTTGTTAGTATTTCTGTAGCTCTGCCTACCCCACTCTGGGAATTAAGGCGTGATGTTATGTATGTATGTATGTAATTTTTTTTTTTTGTTGCAAATTATCTCTCTTTTACCTTCTTGTGTGGGCACAAAGTCACCCTAGAAATGATGACATGGGTTGTAAAGCTGTAGGTATGCGATACACTGTATTGATATTCGAAATTTCATTTATTAACTTACTTAACAACACTCCCCTCTCCTCGCACCCCTGCATTAGAGGGTCCATGAATATCGTTAAGTTAGTGGAATCATTGAATCGGTAATATCTCTTATATTTTTTAAGCTAGAGTAAAAATAACACAACATGTGTTTTTGATTAACAATAGCTAAGCAAATATAAAAATATGTGCACCTATTAAAAAATTACCCTGTATGGACAGGTAAGGATCTAGAGTTTTTTTAATTCATTGTTGTCATACTGTTCTTCGGCTGATGTCTGTGCCAGCTTGTTCCGTAACAGCCGAATACGCCAAGAGCTCTTTTCAAAACTTCTTTTGTGTCGAGTAATAAATAACAGCTGCCGAGAACTTTAACAGTTTTGAATTTCACATGGTTTAAAGACGTCTGTGCCTGTGAAACTAGCCTGCATTTAATTCGTCTACGTGGAATCTGCAAAAGAAATTTAAAGAGATCTTCAAATTAAATTTTGAGAAGATTGCTATTTAGCGGTAAGAACACAGTTGTATACCTAAAATTTAAATGTACTTCCCGTCTGTTGTATTTTGTGTGCTCAATAACTAGTATTTGTACTGCAATGTAAGTTATCCTGCCCGATGTCTCTTTGTTTATTTTGTTATAGACATTCATTTTTTTACAGTTCCCAAATATTCAATTTGCAATTACACTGCTTGCTTTTATTATCTATTTATTTTAATGAATTAAATGTTCATTTTGTGTAGTTGTTATAATGTTATTTTGTTTCTCTATATTTTGTTGGTTCTAGTAGTTTTTTGGTTTTTTTTTCTCGTTTTTTTCAAGTCGATATATTGTATAAAGAGGACGCCCGGGACTTCGTACGCGGAGAATTAGTTTCCCTGTTCTCCCCATATTTCTCGTTGGGGTTTCTTTTTAATCCTTTCATAGTGCACGTTGGGACAGGGCTCGGAACCGGTTTATTTCGGTTTTGCTCCGAACTTTTCCAGGGAACGCGAATGTTTTGAGAACTTTATTCTAACCTCAATTAACCGGTTTAATTCACGACCGGCGAGTCGAGTAAACAAAAGTTTTTTACTGAATAACAACACTAAGCGGCGCTTGATTATGGTGGTTTTTTAGCTCGATACCGGTTAATTCGTAAATAACTTTATATGAAAGTTTCTCCAAAAATCGGTTTACGCGAACGGAACCGAAATGAAAAGGTTTTGCGACAAGTACATGATAACGGTTTGAAATTTTAACTGGTATCCGAGCCCTGGTTGGGAGTCCCTAGGTTCAGAGGTTTTATCTCTGCGTTGTCTGACAGTAAGTGAAGCAAGAACTTACAATTATACATCAGTCAGTTTGACCAAGGCTTAAACTTTGTGAGATAAGTGAAAATCAATCTCATAACCCTGTGAGCCCTTAACAATTATCAGCTTCATATTCATTAAAATGTTTTACCTCAAACTGTAGCCCGCTTTGCGAAATAAGGCTTGGTTTTATAGCGAAACATTTCATTATAACGAGGTAAAAGTTAATTAATATTACCTAATAATAAGGTAATATTAATAATCATTTACCTCGTTATAATAAAATGTGTCGATGTTTGGAGATTTGGGGATTCTGGTAGAGAATGTCTTGCGGCATTAGATGAAATTCGGTAAGGAGAGAGTTTGAATCCCCGGGTCAATTTTCCGGATCAGAGACTATCCTATCCCGAAATGTATAAAGTTCATGACTACTAATGTGAAAAATAGTCAAACTATTGTAACTATTAAAAATGACAAACTAGACCTCGTTAATGATACAGTGTTTCTTGGTATAACGTTAGACTCCAAGCTCCAATGGGGTCCTCATCTTGCTGGATTGGCGGGTAGACTCAGTTCTGCAGTTTTTGCAGTTAATATACGATTCGGCAATTAATAGACTTAGATACCGCTCGATTAGTTTATTTTAGTTACTTCCATAGTATTATGTCATATGGTATTTTTCTGTGGGGTAGTGCTGCTGATGTAAATAGCATCTTTGTTCTGCAGAAGAGGGCTATTCGTGCTGTCTACAAGATGGGCCAGAGAGACTCGCTTAGAGATAAGTTTAAAGAATTTAATATATTGACCATGCACAGTCAATACAGTTATGAAAACATTATTTATGTTCATAAAAACATCGCTAAATTTAGAAAGAACTGTGACATACATAATGTTAATACCAGAAATAAACATAAGCTCGCAGTGCCCTTCACGCGGCTCCATAAAATAAAAAACTCTTTTATGGGTAATTGTATTAGGTTCTATAATAAGCTCCCAAGTAATGTTACTGAACTATCAGTAAATAAATTTAAGAGTTACGTTAAGCGTAAACTAATTTCTAAAGCATATTATAGTATTAAAGACTATATTAATGATAACAATGCTTGGGACTGAATTGCTTGTAATAAAATGTTTAGTCCTTACGACAAAAGGTTGCGAACGTCGAAAAAAAAAAAGACATCCGACAGAGTTTCTTACAGGTTCTTCTCTGATCGGTCGCGATTTGAACCTGCAGTCAATTTAGGCTAAGTCGCTACTATGACGTTTCAAAAGAGTTTATTATTTGTAAACCTACTTGAATAAATATTATTCTGATTCTGATTCTGATTCCTATGTCCTTACATAGGATAGGTTTTGTCCCGGAAAATTGTACACTTCCCGAGGAAGCAGCGATAGATTTTTAGTGGTGGTAGGACCCTGTGCAGAGTTTTTTTTTTATGTTAAGGTGAAGGCACACGACACGAGAGTCCGTCCGGATCGCTACCACAAGCTTATTCCATTAACCACCCAGCCAAGCAACAGTGTTCGCATTGCTGTGTTCCGGTGTGGGGATAAGACAACCGGTGAAATTACTAGCATAGAGGCATTCCACCTTAGTCCTCAGGGATGGCGACGCATTTGAGGTCTTAGAATTATAGCCTTGAGATTTCAAATGTCTATGGGTCTCAGATTACACTTACCATCAGGTGGCCTGAGTGCTCGTAACCATGACTCACTGACAGACAACGTAAACCGTTGAACATAAGGAGTTGCAATTTTAGTGATAATATTTCATTATCAGTCTCCCTGTTCTATACGTTATATGTATGCCCGCGACTCTCTAGATCGACTAAATTTAGTTTTATTGTAACAGTATTAAGCTAAGTAAGGAGATCAATAAAACTCAGTACCTGGGGAGCGAGCGGCCACGAATATTCCCGAAGATGAGACCTTGACAGTTAAATTAACGAGTCGTGACACGCTATCCTTTATTGATACTCCACGATTTGTATCTTTGTCCTTTTCCTTCGGTCATAGTTTTATTTATTTTGATTATTTATCACAATTGCGACTTCGTATGTAAAGTTTCCATTATATTTTAGTACTTGATCATTGTAGTGTTACTATTCTGCACGCAATGAAAAAAAAAATGAGTCGCTTCTAAGAATATTGTGATTGTGTTGCGAAAGCGTATTTATTTATTTATTGAAACAACACCACAGCTCAATATATTATAACAAATTTAAAAATGTATTATGCGTATAAATCACCGGCCAATTATGGATTTACATTTTATAATTGTAACTGCTAAATAACACACCAAATATTACATTAACTCAGTAAGAATTTGGAAAATAAGAACAAGGTTTAATAACAAACAGACGGTTTATCATTGAATTGCCGACAGACTTTTAATCGAATATTATTTCAAAGACAACGTTTCAAGTATTTTCATTTCATCGACAAGTCATTACGTCGAGGACTCAATACTAGGTAATTTGAAACGAAGTCTTTTAATTGGTAGTTGACTTATTTCAATCAAATTCATGTCATGACTAATGATTTCCAGTTTTTTATAAATTTTTTTTTACTTGTAATAATATTTATTCCGCATAAAATTATTTCAATTGGTAATATTTTGCTATCAAAACTAAACGCAATCACTCACTCTGCGCGATTATAGCTATGTGTGTTATGTCATGCTATCTGTCAACAGTTCATTTTCTTGGGGGTCGCAGTTCTAACTTAACCTAACCCACTTCTGTCAACAGTTCATTTTCTTGGGGGTCGCAGTTCTAACCTAACCTAACCCACTTCTGTCAACAGTTCATTTTCTTGGAGGTCGCAGTTCTAACCTAACCCACTTCTGTCAACAGTTCGTTTTCTTGGGGATCGCAGTTCTAACCTAACCTACTTTGAAAGCCTCATAGGACATATAAAAAAGTAATACGTTGAAGAAATGAATTGCAATGTTTTGTAGCTGTACCAATTAAGATAATTTGTAACAAATCAGCGATTAAGTAGTATTCGTTGATTAGTATTTCCACGTAGTAAGATAAATTTAAATAAATAGTAGTTGAAATAAAATTACGCCAAACAATATTACTAGTACTAAAGTTTCGATGAATCGTTGTCGATGAAATAATATTCGATGAAAAGGTTGTCGACAAAACAAGGGTACAACCAATCAGACACTTAGGAGAATTAAATAGAAAAGGAAAATGAAATGAAAAGGAGAATTAAACAGAAAAGGAAAATGCGTGTGTGTGTGCGTGTGCGTGTGTGTGTGTGTGTGTGTGTGTGTGTGTGTGTGTGTGTGTGTGTGTTAGTGTGTGTGTGTCTGTGTGTGTGTCTCTGTGTGTGTGTGTGTGTGTGTGCGTGCGAGCACCGTGCACCAATTTAAATTACTAAAACCCTTGCTATTGTTACTATAATCTTTGGTTGATATAGGGTGATGAAACCCGTAATGGACAGGAGGCGAGTAAAGGACACTTTACTCTCATTTTACAGAAGTTAAGGTTTATTCATTTGTGCAAAACAATCAATTTATGACCGTATGATGTTTGAATTAAGAGTCAAGTGTTCATTATCAACTTAGTGTCCAATACTGGTGCAATCACCCTAACTAATATCAAAATTATTGTATTAATTGGCTCTCGTTGATTGTATCAAAGGCTAGTTTGTTGATGAGCTCTACGTCACAGGGGTCTAATGCAATCGCTGCGAATGCGCAAGAAATGCGTAGCAACCTATGACGGGTCCAAATTCTACATAATCATTACGACTACTTAAAACTCTAAGGCTCAGCTTACAGGCCCTTTTTTTTTTTTAAGTTTCCACATCAGATTACAATCAAATTTATTAGCAATCATCATTGAAAAAAATTTTTGTTTATTGTCTTAAATCACAACATTAAATGAAAAACATGTGAGACCTCCTATTAAGTTTACAAAAAACCTGTGTCAGGAGATCTGATTGTATGGCAAATTTTCGTTGCACAACGAAAAAGTTCATTAAAATATTTAATTGCGTGAATTAGCGTCACCAACTTTTTGGTCCTTACACAAATAACTTACAGGCTAAAATGAATAAAACCTAAATTAACACATCGATAATTATTTATTACACTTTCAGTGTCACCTGGCTGGCGGCCACGGAATCACCGAAACACCTTCGGCCAGCATTCGTCCTCTAAAAAAGCCGACTAGTCTTTGGTCGGTATTCGGACCACAAAGGATTTAAAATTCACGTTATGGCGGGGATCCAACTACTCCACCCTAACTCGTGTCTTAACTCCTAGATGCTCTACAAGCTCCTTCGTTGTAGAGTTATGTAGAAGGGACGCTGCGTCATGAGGATATCAGGAAATGGTTTGGACGGGGGGTCTTCTTCTCGAATACGCGGCAGGTGGAACGCCCCAGAGGTTTACTCCGTGAAGGTTAGTTTGCATAGGAATTTACCCAGATCAAAGCATTTTAAACTCTATTGGTAACCACATTAAAAAAGCAAGAAGTAGCTCGTAAGTATGTACTCGAACGTTAAGACCGGAGTTATCCTGAGGGTCGAGTGGTTGGGTCCACGCCACAATGTAAATATTAACTTCATTGTGGTGAGAGTACCGACCAAAAACCTATAGACCTTTTTAAAGGAGAAATTCTGGCCGAGGTGTGTCATGTTTCGACAATTAAGTGGCCGCCAGCTAGCTGACACCGCGAAAGTGTATTTCTTATAAAAATGTGATAGTATTAAGTTGATATTATGATTATGTATGTGAGTCTTTAAGGTATTTGTAACTATGGGCCTTGTTGCTTGAAATAAAGTTATTCTTTTATATTCTATTAAATTGGAAATGCTTTTACTGTTAATTTGTAGTTAGCCGCCGGGTGTCTATCATTTCATCGAGTGTATCATTTCATCGAACGCTATTTTCTGCTGAACCAATAATGTTTTCAGGGTATTTTAATCATCTAACCTAACATAAAATACGTAATTAATGTTTTAAGTTACCCTGAAAACATAACTGTTTCAGCAGAAAATAGCGTTTCATGAAATGAAATTCGATGAAATGATACATTTGATGACGTGATGAGTTACCTTAGCCGCCTTCTTTGATATATAGCAGAAAAGGCCTCATCATTAGCACCATGTCAGCTGAAACGTCCTCAGCAGCCTTTCCCAAAGATCACTGTGATCACAGAACTATATATCTGATGGCGACTGTACAACATACACAAAATCGTTTCTAATCTGTGTGTCATCGATCGCAAGTCGCAACGGAAGAGCGTCAGCAATGCCACTAGGGAAAGTATTTTATTTACTTTTCGACGGTTTTTTTCCTTCAAGCGTTAAATTTGTTTGTCTTTTTCTTTTATCATTTGCCTTGCGTTATTCAATTGGTTCATAATTTTTTTCTTCTTTGGTGTATGAATTAAAGTTTCGTCTGATGTGGATGGTTCATTAATATTCTGTAAGTGTAATATACACGGTGGAATTTAATCGGTGAACAGGAACCCATTTTTCTAATTCAGTAATCGATGGCGGTCACGTTTATGTAGTACTTAAGTGGAACCAAGTTTTTTTTATCATAACTAATTTTTAAGTTGAAATTAAAGTTTAATTAAAATTTATTGTCACCCTACTAATTAATGGTTTAGTCTGAAAAGTTTAATACCTCTTTTCAAACTATCAGCCATAGAAACTTAAAACATAAATGAGCAATAAGCTGTCAATTTGTCATTGTCAAATTCATAACAAATTGCTTCAAAAATTTTTTGACGTCTGATCTGTCTAGTTTCCCGCCAAACCAGCAAGCACTTGACGTATGTACACTTACGAGTAACTTCCCTTCAATAAAAGTAGGGTGTCCATTTATTCAGTCAGTGTACATTTTACCGATGTTAATTAAGTTTTTTTTTTTTTTTTTTTTTTTATGTTAAGGAGAAGGCACACGAGCACTCAGGCCACCTGATGGTAAGTGGAATCTGAGACCCATACACATTTGAATTCTCAAGACTATAATCCTAAGACCTCAAATGCGTTGCCAACCCTGAGGACTAAGATGGAATGCCTCTATGCTAGTAATTTCACCGGTTGTCTTATCCCCACGCCGGAACACAATAATGCGAACACTGTTGTGTAGAGTGTGATTAATTAGATTGTGAGCTATATTGCACGAGATCTCACGTATTGGTTTCTATGTAGATTGATAATTAAGATTTTTGGATTCCTGATCACCGATTAAATTCCGCCGTGTATGTTGAAATATAATAATGCAAAACTACTAATTACACAAATTTTAAAACAAATTAGTATGTCATCATTTTATAGTAAAATCACTTTTTCCAGCTTTCTTTTCCTTGGCGTGGTCTTGATAGAGTCCTTCTCTAAAGAAGGTGATCCTTTTATCTGTAGCATAAAAAATACTATGTCTGTAGCATAAAGCGCGCGTGAGCGCACGCACACACACACACGCACACACGCACACACACACACACACACGCACGCACGCACGCACGCACGCACGCACACACACACACACACATGTAACGAGGTTGTTACAAACCTCCTTTTTTTACGTTCCTGGCCACTTTTTCTTTACCATCTAAATCTTTCCAAATTCAAAATTATTGTTTTTTTTTTGTAATTTTCGATCCATTAGTCAGTTCACAAATATCGATAGGCACCAGACACGAGATCTCTTGACGGTGCCCTCCTGCTTATTTTTCTGTATTTTTAAAATTTTTGATCATATTAAACATCTTCATTTCTTAAAAAGTGTCTAATTTATTATCTTCAATATCGAGACGGGACAGGATACTTCTACTATACCGCTAGACACACACTCATTGTGACGTATAAATGTAGGTACCTTTTCATTATTTGACATTATCACTACATCTATAGTCGGATAAGCTGTACTGATTATTCGCCGGTACTTTGATTGGCCAGTAGGTAAAGGTATCTTTGTGAAAATGTACAGAACAAATTCGGCTGTGTTTTGTAGGAAACCAGTTTTATCGACCCGTTGCTTCTATCCATCTATTTTTTATAATAGGATCTTTTGGAAAACTGAAACAAAATTGCAAAAATTTTTGCTTTTGGCAAAAATATTTCATTTTGACTACTACTTCATCTCACGGCTACATAATAGTAAAAAAAACATTTTTGGGACAAGTTTTTGCTGCCGACTGTACTTTTTTTTGCAAAATCTTTATCTGCTTATCGAGACAAAACTATTTAGTCCTAACACGGTGGGTCTACGTTAAGAATAGCGGAGATCCTGTCGCCACCTTCCGACTCCATCATCAGATCATCTCTTAGATACCATAATATTGCATTGTCATTGAGTTTACATATATGGTCCAAATTTCAGCCCATTCCGTTAACGGGAAGTGGGTCAAATTTAATTTGCAAGATTTGACCCATACATACATACATACTTACATACGCATATACATACATTGCAAGTGAAATAAACGCTTGTAAAAATAATTAGATTTTTTTCTGTTTTTAAAATTTATTTTAATCGACTAAGAAATCGGCATTGAAAATCGCCGGGTACAACACTATATCTTACTTTTGACAGAAAAATGAGAAATCAACCTTGAACGCGTCTCGACAAGTGCTCGACAGTTGTGATTGGTTTATTTTCTTTGCTGGTTTTCAATGCATGCCAAGTCTGGCGCGTCAAATTAAAGCCGCAATGGAAAAGTAGCAGTAGACACGGACTCGCCCGTTACTGTTTATATGAAATTAATACTATGCAACAAAATAAATTGTTTTATAAATAATAACGGATATTTTAGGGAAAAGAGTACTTACCTATGAAAAGAAATATCTTGATTCACAGCTCCTACTTTTTTGGTGGTGTTTAAACAGTTTATTATCGAGCAACAGGGCATTTTGTTTTTATATTCGAACGTCACACACGGACAGCGGTCGAGAGCGGACTGAGCATCGCGGCGAGCAATGCAGTCCTCAGAACCTCTTTTCGGCACGCGAGGTACATACACTCTTTCCTTCTATCTCGATATAGTTCTGTGACTGTGATGTTGCTCATTAAAGTAAAGTATCTGCGTCTCTACTTTGAAATTCGTAATTCAAGCTTCGGATCGTTCCGTCACTTTTTCTCAAATTTGTTACGCATCTAGAGCAAAAGGAAAAGCAATAGACGAGGTTCAAGTTACGGATTCCAAAGTAGAACCCCTGGGATATTGAGCGTCGTTTGGGTTAAAACGAATTTCTCCCGAAGGGAATTTCGTAATTTTTACATTACTGCTATAAAAAAAATGAACATTATTATAGTATAAATGAGGAAAATCTAATTACTCACCCTGTCTGTTCAAATCATGCCTGACTGGATCTGAAAAAGAAAATATATTTAAGGATTTTGTAATGTCAAGATGAATTAAGAAAATTGTACGATCCTGGTATTAATGAAGACGAAAATCGTCTAAGCATAATAATAATGCCTTCGACGTCTCGAGAATATTTTTTTGTTTTGCGTGTTATTAAATGGTGGTTTGTAACAATGTTCTAGCAAATATAACTTACGCGTACCTAGTCATTATATTTCTATTATACTTATTTGTGAAATTAAGTCACATAGAACTCTATCATAACGACAGCTTCAAATCACGGCAAAGACTCAACGTCAAAAATAATCATTGGCGTTCTGCGGTCCCATAGTAGCTCAACCGTCACCGTGTCATACTTTGAATGCCCGACTCCATCCATAATCTCCACAGCAGTTGGACTTAAACTGGAGTTCCTGGCACTTTGCCCTCTTCGATTGATAAACCCTCCCCTCAGGTGATCAGTGCTGACACTACCCTATTTAGATTTAATGTCGACATTAAATTAAATCACCTAACTCGCAAACTTAGGACATTTAGGGGACTTAATACAAGACATAAATGAAAATTATACGACAGTTTCAAAGGACATTAGGCTTGTCTAGCTCGCTTTTCAAAGAGGAATCAAATATTTTGCGAGGTTTGAAGAGCGCGGGCTTTATTCGACGAGGTAAAACGATATTGCTTTTGACCTGTTTTGGTTTTGATAGCTCTTATTTGCTTGACAGTAATGGTGGCTGACCTAAAAATATACTTACGTCAAAAGCAAAATTGTTACGTCGTAGAATAGAGGCCCTGAGCTTCTTATTTTACTTTGTCATTAAGTTATATTTTGTTGTGTTACGTTAACTATTTGATTACTATATGGTTTTCGAGGTTCCCATACCGCCAAATCTTTAACAAATGTATCGTTTCACAACCTATTCATTTAGCAACCCGATTTTTTTCTGTAACTACAAATATTTCAGGATTTTTATAAAACTAACCTAACCTAACCTATAGGGTTCTACACGATGGTCCTGAAATAAATCCGGAATTACTCACAGTTTCTGAAAAAAAAACGGGAGTTGTCAAATTATATGCTTGTAAAATGAATAATTTGTGAAATGATAAGATCCCGGTTTTCGAAGATATACAATCCGAGAAATCTGTAAAACACACTTGACACTTGTCAAGATCTTTCAATTGTACTTGTTAGATTACCGCATTTTTTATGAAAATTTACTAGTTCAAAATCCTATAATACTCGTATGTGAAACCAAAGGAAGTTTTAAAAACACAACCAACTTAGTAGTTCAGAGTAAGGATGTTGCCTTCTGCATGAATTTTGGGACCAAATAATACAAGTATAGCCATTACAGCTGGGGGTAAAACCGCCGACACTTCGCATTTCAAAAGCCATCAAGTCGTCGGAAATCTTGGATAAATAAAATACATTACCCTCTTTCATAGGCAGTTGGAAAAAATATAATAGCATTAGCAAGTAATGCATTTTGTCCTTTTATTTTAGCACAAACCACGTTTTCTTTTGATTTTACATTTTTTGAATCGGTAATATATCGATAGCTGGGTTCAAGCCAGGTAAACAAAACGCTTTGAAAAGCCACTACAAATCGCAGCCACAGTGCTGCCAACCTAATTTTTTTTCGCTTCGAGCTTGTGCCTGCGAACACGAGACCTACGAGAATCCAGGATAATAGCACCTTTGGAGTATGAAGATGCGGCGCCCCAGACGTCAAGGAGCCCTCACCACAATTACCAGATACGCCTAACTATCGAAGTGACCTGTAAGCGTAACTTGAAAAGATTTGGCAACTTGGCACGCGGAGTTAAACCTTATTCAACCTTGTCACTTCAAATGGAACTGAGGCGAAAAGCCGACACTTACTCGTCGCTATGTTAAACTTTATGCAAAATTGAGAGCATGAATTTGCAAGAGTTTCAAGATGGGTTGAAATTGGCAATATTATGGCTAAGAGCTGATCAGATATGAAGGTGGTAACAAGATCTTCGCTGTACTTAATGTAGATTCAACGAGTTAGTAATTGCACTCGTTAGATTTGTGTCAAGTAAGTACAGTCACCATCAGATAGATCTAACCGGACAGCGAGCCCATAAAAATATGTTGCAATGGATTCCCAAAAAAGACCAACATAATTCGTTTCAAATATTTGCTTGGATAAAAAATCAAGAAGACATAACTGCATGGTACCGAAGAGATTTAAATGGAGAAAAATGCAGTGTATCTAAGGTGACAAAAGATCAAAATGATTTTTCAAATTACCTTTTTTCACTGAAAACTTTATGGGAAGTCAAAAAAATCAGGACCAAAATGAAAAATGCGAATATTGACATTGAGCTAACTATGTAAACAATAGCTATAATATGGATCAGCTCTCAGCAGCTCTGTCTGTGGTCTTCCGGTAACCTTCGGGGAGGGAATATGGCCGATTGTAAAATTACCGGCTTTGGCTTTTGAAAAGAATCTTCAAAATAATCTTGACATTTGCTTTTTTATGTTTAGGAGAAGGCACACGAGCACTCAGGCCACCTGGTGGTAAGTGGAATCTGAGACCCATAGACATTTGAATTCTCAAGACTATAATCCTAAGACGTCAAATGCGTTGCCCACCCTGAGGGCTAATATTATTTTGGGACCTATTTTATCAGTTTCTTTTGCTGTTGACTGTACAAGTAAGTATTCACATACTTCGCATCTTTAGAATTATAGTGACCTAATCCAAATATTTTGAATTTCGACTTAGGTATAAATTTATTTATGGTACTAAATTTATGTCTCGAAATCGAAAACTGAAAATGTTTGAATTAGGTCACTATAATTCTAAAAGTGCGACTTGTAAAATGGAAGATATGGAAGTATTTTGGACTATGTCACCGATCAGTCAATCCGTATATGTGTATACTTATATAGAAGCTAATGGCAAATCCCAATCCGCATAAATCTATCTCTCTAATTGATATCGAATTTCAGTTATTTCGAGACTTCGTCTGGTTTTGGATGCAAACGATCTCGTTTGGTTTAGTTTGATCAATGATTAAAAATCTACTTTTACATCATATTAGCACGTTTCATTAGATATGTGAAAATGAAAGACTGCAGAAATCAAAGAAGTTCGTATTTGTCACTGCTAAACCGATTTAGGTGAAATTCGGTATGGAAATCTCGGGAAAGGACATAGGATAGTTTTTATCCCAGAAAAATATACAGTTACCGAGGGAGCAGTGATAAACGACTTCTACGCAGGGGTAGCGGGAAACAGATAGTAAAGTTATAAATACGAATATGTATCTGTTTGTCTGTTAGCTCTTCATGCCTAAACCGCAGAACCGATTTAGATGAAATTCGGAATGAAGATAGTTTAAGTTCCGGCGAAGGACATAGGATAGTTTTTACCCCGGAAAATTGTACAGTTCCCGAGGGAGCAGCGATAGACTACTGCTACTCAGACGGAGTAGCGATAGAAACAGCTAGTAATGTATAAATGCCTCTGTTACCTCTTCACGCTTAAACCGCTAAACTGATTTAGATAAAATTCGGTATAGAGATGGAGTATTTATTATGGAGTCGCGGGCAAAAGCTAGTTCCATATAAAGTAACTTGGCTAACCCAACTGGTACGAGTAATCTTTATGAGTTGACCGTTATCATCCTCATCAGCTCAGCTCAGCTTGCTCATTGTTCTTAAATTAAATAAGTGGTGAGTGGTCAGTGGTGGTAGGACCCCGTGCAGGGTCCGTCCAGATCGCTACCACCATCTAATCCATTAACCACCCGCCAAACAACAGTGTTCGTATTCTTGTGTTCCGGTGTGGGCATAAGACAACCGGTGAAATTACTAGCATAGAGGCATTCCATCTTAGTCCTCAGGGTTGGCAACGCATTTGAGGTCTTAGGATTATAGTCTTGAGAATTCAAATGTCTATGGGTCTCAGATTCCACTTACCATCAGGTGGCCTGAGTGCTCGTGTGCCTTCTCCTTAACATAATAAAAAAAAACTTCTCTTGGATGGGAAGAGCTGGTAGACTCAGGGGGGTTACCATGACGTGGCTAACCATTTCAGTTTACGGCGAGCGAAAGAAACAGCCGTGTAAATACTACAGCTCTGTCCCTTACACTCCTAAGCTGAATTGCTTAGCCACGTCATGGTAAATCATTTCATTTTTATTTCAGCCATCTTTGGACTATAATATTATTACAAAGTGTTAGTAAATTAATTTAAAAATTTAACCTAATGTTAGTATTACGTATTTTTACTGAGCACATAGGTTTTAAACTAAGCTAACCTACTTAGGCTGATATGCCAGTACGTGAACCAGACAACAATGATTCACATACTGACAATCGAACCTCTGGGCGAACGTCGCCAAGATGCTGTTGGAGCTGGCCCGCACCCTGCGCACCAGGGATGTGGAGCGTTTTCGCATGATGGCATAAAAGCAGTCCACTCTTGCATCCGCGAACATACCTGATGCGCTGCAGAATCGAGGCAGCCCCATCAGCATCCTAAACGCGTTGTTGAACTGCACGCGCAGGGCGCTATACTGCCTTTGCGTGTAGTTTATCCACAGGCTGCTTGTGTAAAAGTTGGAACAATATGCTCTAAAGAGCGTCAGTTTAACCTCAGCGGAACAACGAGCAAACCTCGTAAAGTTCAGGAAATATGAATTGGCCGTCAGTAACATTTACTGAGATGTTTTTGTTACCGTCAAACAAAAGCCAATCGTAAACACTTCTCTCGTTATTCAAACCGCACGCGCACAGCGGGTTGAAAGGTTCTGATACTTGAGTCACATTGTGGATATTATGCTAACGCAGAACAAAAGATCGCAAACTAGATAACAGACCAATGAAGGCACTTTTACAGTGCTCCCCATCCAGAATACGTGCCACACAAAAATCAAAAGTCAGTTCTTTGAAGATTATTTTTTATGACAATGATATAACCTAATGTGATGTTCCAAAAAACATTTGCAGGGTGTCACATACACGTTAAGTGGGAGATACACGAACAAATACTCGCATCCCACATTGTATTGCTTAGCCATGTCATGGTAACCCCAAGAGCCTATTTACAAAATTAATATTTTATTTGGTCCCGTGTAGTTGCCGGGTTAGAATAGTGCCACTCCATGTCTTTCCGTGGATGTAGTGAGAGGCGACTAAGGGAATAAGGGCTCGTAGTACTGTTAGGCGATGGGTGCAAGCCCATCCTGTCATTAATACGTGCAATAGTAAACCTCTCGCCCTGATTGTGCAAAATGTGGTTACAGAATTATCAACAAGTCTTTTAAGAGTTGTTGGTACTTCTGTAGCTCTGACTACCCCGCTCTGGGAATGAATGCGTGATGTTATGTATGTATGTTTTTTTTAAGTAGAACCTCATGGTCAATTTTGGTCAATTTATTTTCGATATTCAGCTTGTAATAAGTTTTCAGACATTATTAGTATTCAGCGTCCATCAATATCGGGACCGCGTGAATTGCTGAAACTCTTCTTATACTTATTCATGTATTTATTATTGAACCCGAGTTTTATTAAACCACTTAATATTAACAACTCCCAAGCCAACAGCAGAACGTGCTTGGAATGTCGTTACAGAAACCAAATTGAAGATAATAATGGAGAGGTTTTTATGAAATGTTTGCTCTTTTTGAAAGGCTGGAATGTTTTTTAAGGATTCATGACGTGAAGTCACATTATTATGTTGTGCTGGAGATACAGCCAAGGATCACGTGTGATGTAATGTATGGTTCTCTGCCTTTTCGCCGACAAATATTTGACAAATGCATCGTTTCGCAACCTATTCATTTGCCAACCTACTTTATTTTCTGTAACTACAAATATTTCACGATTTTTGTAAAACTAACCTAACCTAACCTAGGGTTTGACACGATGGTCCTGAAATAAATTTATTTACATTTTCGGGAAAAAAATGCGGGTTGTCAAATGATATGTTTGTAAAACGTTGGATATGGAATGATAGGATCCCAGCGTATATGTAATGTGATTTTTTGCTTAATTTAAATTTAACTATACTTTCTAATGTCAACCGCAAAACTTTTAAGGGTCTGAAAAATACCGCAGCCTTATTATTTATTAACTTATTTAGAACTAGCTGTTGGAACCGTAAATTTTCCAGGATAAAAAGTATCCTTTATCCTTCACCAGGACCTCAGTTATCTCCGTACGAAATTTCATTTGAATCGATTCAGTGGAGTTATCCATGAAACCGTAACAAACAGAGAGACAAACAGAGATACTTTTACATTTATAATATTAGTATGAATAGTGAATTAGTGGTGTGGAGTGGTGTGGTATTAGTGGTGGTAGGACCTTGAGCAGGTTCCTTTTGCAGCGCTACCACCATCTTATCATTTCAGGGCTCGGAACCCGGTTAAATTTTCAAACCGTTATTACGTACTTGACACAAAATATTTTCATATCGGTTCCGTTCGCATAACCGGTTATTTTAACGAATTAACCGGAATTGAGCTTAAAACCGGTTTAACCAGACGCACGTCACGCACGATAAACAAGCGCCGCTAAGTGTTTTAATTCAGTACAAAACGTTTGGTTTCCCGACTCGCCGGTCGTAGATTAAACCGGTTAATTAAGGTTAAAATAAAATTCTGAAAACGTTTACATTCCGTAGAAAAGTTCGGAGTGAAACCGCTCTAATCCGGTTCTAACCGGTATTTTTTAAACCGTTTCCGTGCCCTGCATCGTTTAACCTTCGGTCAACCGGTGAAATTACTACCATAGAGGCATTCCATCTCAGTCCTCAGGGTTGGCAACGCATTTGCGGTCTTAAGATTGTATTCCTCAAAATGCAAATGTGTAAGGGTAACAGATCCCACTTACCATCACGTGGCTTGTGTGAGCGTTTGTCTTCCATGCCATAAAAAAGTTGATAAAAAGCAAATACAAATGAAGGTTTTCTTTACCAGTCAACCACTAAGCCAACTAATAGATGATAGTTGAGTTTAGTGGCGGTTATGTCTCATTAGTAGTGATCGGAATAAGTAGTGCAATGTCGGACAAATGACCTTAAACATGATACTTAATATGGATAAGACACTTCTTGACATAACCTTAAGTGAAGTTATTTTGGAAAATTCGAAAAATAATAGGTTTTATCATTGTAAATACTTTTTTAAGTTTTGTTTCATTGTGTTTAATATTTTGCTATTGCGATGTTTTAGGGAGTTATTATGACATAGCTAGGCAGTTCATTATACAGTGAGCGTAAAGGTCAGAGCTATATAACTGCCATAGCTCTGTTCTTTACGCTCACCGTAAAATGATCTGCATAGCTAGGTCATAGTACCCCCTGTACGAGCAAGATTATCGTTAAAATTTTAAATTAATAACATTGAACCGAACACAGACTTTTAAACTTTACAAATGAAAACCCGGGGTTAAATAAGTAAGCTTACGCACCGAAGTCTCGCGTTATTGCATTACCTACCCGATCACTGCTCATTAAGTTATCACATTTAATTCTACTTTTTAGGGTTCCGTAGGTAGTCAAACTAGGAACCCTTATAGTTTCGCCATATGCGTCTGTCCGCAGCCTAGCGCAGAGATTCTTAGAAAGCTGTAATTTGGCATGAATATACATATTAATCAATAATATAAATAATGGAAACTTTTTTTTGTGTATTTTCGTAACGTAACGTTGGGATGTATTTTTTTTCTCATCTGCCCATATATATGGGTTGTTGTTGAGTAGGTCTTTCAAAAATGTTGTGGTAAAGTGAAATCAATGGATTAAGGGATCCATTTATGAAATATTAAGCTTCATAGCCTAAATTTTTGTTAAGAAAAGAAAAGAAAAGAAAAGAAATTATTTATTCGTGACGTGTAAACATTAATTAGTACAAAACAATTAGAACACAAAATTATAATTTGTCACGAAATGGTCGCAACTCAGCGTGATGCTGGCAGAGCCAGCGCTGATCTTCCGTTGCGGCCATTTGGTGAAGTCACGGCGCAATGACGCCACGACCGCACACACTTTGTTCTACAAATTACAGAAGTAAAATAAAAAATAACAAGATAAAAAGAAGACAAGACAAATAAATAAATAAACAGGTGAAAAACATGCCACACAGTTACATAAAGCCATCGTGCAAACACCGCTTTGCGCAGCTTTATGTAGTCTATGGCTTATTAAAAGAAACTAACCTATAATCTGTGAGATAAACTAGAGTAGGCCTTATTTATGACAGACAAAATAACAAATATTACGTAACATCAACGGTCAATTACATAATTCGCAGCAAATATCAACATGTTACATGTTAGACTCAAGTGTTCCCCCTCCATAAAGCCAAAACTACAAATGCTAAAAATCTTAAACAAAACCATCTTTGCTTTATAAGACACAGGCAATTAAAGTGTTGATACCTACTAAAATCATCTAAGACGGCACCAAATGACTTTAAATAGAAAATTAGTTATAACTTGTTTTTTTTTAGTTTGTAAAACTAAAGGCTTGGGAACCCTACACTGAGAATGGTCCGACATGTTCTTGCCCTCTCTACTAAAAGTCAAAGCTGTCGCTCCCGCAATTTTAAGTACTCTGTAGTAGTACATTTGGCTTTGGAATATGCTTAGCAACGTTCGTGTTATTCGTACCCGTTGACCCGCTTGCGAATTGCCTTCCACCCGTCAGTTGGGTATCTGTTTAATATTTCGTCGTCGATTCGTTTGGAGACTAATCGGGTTTTACACTTTTGAGGGAGTTTGTTTAACATCTTTCGTTCTTATAATTTGTTATGAAATGTAATATTAAGGCTGCTTGATTTGTCGATATCTTTCAAAAGCTTTACTTGGGTCGCCATAAAACCCATCGCAAGGTTTTTTTATTGCTAAGGAGTAAGCACTCGAGGACTCAGCCCACCTGATGATACGCGGAATCTGAGATCCATAGACATTTGAATTCTCAAGCCTGTAATCCTAAGACTAAGATGCATTACCTCTATACTAAAGTAATTTCGTCGGTTGTCTTATCCCCACCCAGGAACACAACAATGCGAACACTGTTGCTTGGCTGTAGTAATCCTTGGTTTTCTAAGACAGGGTGACTCGACGGTTAAAATTGTTGACCATTTTGTTTTACATTCCGTTAACCTAGTTGGTAGTCACGCCTACGAAGCTAGCGGTCCCGGGTTCCAATCCCGGTAAGTAAGATGTAGGCAAGATTATCGTTGTCTATACCCATCAAATCTAGAGCTTAGTTTGGGACTAGGTCAATTTGTGTGAGATTGTCCCTTGATATTTATTTTATGTTATTTATACTAAGTAAGGATATTATGGAGATTCGATTGCAATTCTGAAAAGTCGGAACTTTCATTGATATTACACCTCCGATTCCGACTTCAGTTCCGACACTTACAAATAGGATCGGAGGTCGAACGCAGCGCGTAAAAACCAGTTTACCTTTGTGACGCAGGGTGCCCTCTAACCCCCCTCTCCAAGTGCTTTCTGTCGATTACTCTTTCTTAACAGTAACACACACACACATCTCTCTTCGCTCTCCGCTTCCGATTTCAGTTGCAACTCCGACAAAATAAAAACTCCGCTCCCGACTTCAGTTCTGATAAAACCACCTCCGTAACATTCCTAGTACGAACTTAAGCTCCATACTGAATTGGATTTCTCTTAAAAACGGCTTCTTGTCTATCGGTATATCGAGAGTAAGCTCTTTCGAGCGACATAGTTAACTCATTCACTGCCAACATTGTTTTTTTTTTACTTTTGCCCGGTGCCGGATCTTTTGTTTTTTTTTTTATACTGAGCATACATAGGCTCCAGAGTAAAAGTCCTGAGGAGAACGCTTATATGCATAACCGACAATGAATTTCATTCCTTAAGCTACCTAATTGAATGCATGTACGTCCTAAACTGTGGTTTGTACGCTATGAGGAGACCATTAAAATCCATCCGCAAGTTTGAAAATGAGTTTCGTTAGATAAGAACAATGACTGTTCAAGAGTAGATTTTCCTAAATAACTCTTTTCTAATTACGTTGACGACGTATTAACCGGGAACTTAAATGTGCCGCATATTACTCGGCAAAAATGCAAGTTACAAAAGGTTTGCCCAAACTGCTTTGTCGTCAAAACCTTCAAGTAATTTAGTTGGTACTCAATTTTACGCAAACAGAACAGCTTGTAAAACTATAACCAAGTTCTTGTCTCTTTCTTCCATATTATAACAGAAGAGGATGGCGGTTAACTTGATTTTGCGGTCGAGCGATATTGACGGCGCCAGCTGTGACGAGTTGTCAAACTTCGGATGCTGCGGAGATAACGAGATAGATGAGACGCGAGTTTTATATGTAGCGAAGCAGGTGCTACCGGCATAGAACAAAACAGCTTAGCTACTGTGGCGGTAGTCGTGCGTATGCAAATAAAACAGAGAATGATAACCAAGGACAAACGCCCGTCATTTTCGAAACATAACCCTGTTCCGTACAGCAGAGACTTCCTTAGGTATATTGTTAATAAAAAATATTATTAGATATTTTATACAGTGTGTAAATGGTATACGGGCTTTTATTAAAACTGGACATAGATTAAGACTCTACTAATCATTAACAGAAAGAATTATTTTGATTACGCTAACGTATACACCGTTATTAATTTTTGAACATACTATCGACCCGCAATGTACATCGAAGTCCATCTGTCAGGTGTTATTTTCGTTTTTAATTAATTGCATTTTTCGTTATACATTGCGTGTTCAATTATTTTGTATGGTTATTTTTTTTTAAATTTAATTTTAACAAGAGCTGCCTAAATGTGCTCAGTAGGAGTTGTACTAACCACAGTTAAAAGGAACGCCTGTATACCATTTACACACTGTAGATTTATTGTACTATAATTAATTCAAGGACAATTTTATTATTGGTTGACATTCCGGTGTTAGAAAAAAAATCAGTTTCGCCAATAATAAAGAATGACCAACTTTTTTTACAAATTTTTACTTGTGAATTTAGGACCCATTTATGAGTTGAGGAAATTCATTCACAGTCTACGGACGTCATTGGGGCACATCTAATCATTGAAATTGATATACTGTTCTTCCAATATGCTTGTGGCTCGGCGTTAATTTTCTTCTGAATTTCTTTTACAGTAACATAATCACGATTTCTATTTAGCTACACTTACTGGATCTTTTGCGTGAACGTGTTAATAAATAATAAATATAAAATATAATATCGTAACATCACAAGGAAGTCTCTCTGCTGTACGGAACAGGGTTATGTTTTGATAATGTCCGTTGTTTGTCCGATCCTTGATGATAACTATACTGTACGTACCTGGTGTCGCCTGAGTTTTTAACTCCCTATCAAACCTTTTTTGACTTGACCAATATAAACTATTTAAACATGTTATTTGTGAAGCGCTAAACATTTTCTTTTTAAATTTATAAACGAGATTCGGTGGTTAATAATTGAATATCATACGTCAGCGTCGCGCTATATTATAATCCATTTGGGCAGATTGTCAACCGACTAGCGACTCCTATAATGCCTCTGTTTTGTTTAAATACAATTATGTATTATCATTCTTATTCTTTCTTATTTTAAGACTAATTTTTACCTCATTTACCTATTAAATTATGTTCAGTCAATTAACAAGGCTTATTAGTATCATTATAGCGAGATTAAAACCTCGCAAATACTTGAAAGAAAGCTTTAGGAAGAGTTATTTCGGTCCGATCCCCAAAATCCTCCATTAATTATTACCAAAGTATAATTTCCGGTCGAACCACTGTTTTCTACAAAAAAATCTGAAGCGAACCGGAGTGGAATAATCCTTTAGGTAAATAATGATCCCAATTTTCAATATTCCGATCCGATCTGAAATAATCCTTTAGGTAAATCGATCGATGTTCGCAATATTCCTTCTTACTCCTGCAAGCTTCAGGTAATTCCTTATAGGTTACTCTAGAATCATCTAGATCTAGCTTTGCTCTACAAATAAATACTCTATTGAAATTCAAACGTTCGTAAGCCTTATGAATTGAACGTAGCCAAGGAAAACTGCGAACTTGTTAATAAGAACTTAATAGACTTGTTAATAGGGACCAGTTTCGAATGGGAAATGAGCTTTCGTTCGAGTTCGATATGTAATTGTATTGAAGAACTAGAATTAAAGGTGGTAGTATTTAGTTACTATGTTTATGATGAAGAATAATGAAGTAAACGACAATGGTTCATCACCCTAATAACCAGAGCCCGGAATCGTAGCAATTTTTATGTGTCATAGGGACTTCTCGTTTATCGACTTCCGATATACATAATTTTATCGATACATTATAGAACACAACACAACATATCAATAAAGATTCAAAGTAAAGGTAAACAACAGGCGGTCTTATCGCCAAAGAGCGATCTCTTTTATATAACTTTTGAGTGGCTGTAAATGTTAAATAGAGTTTTTCAATGAAAAGTTAATAGTTAACAATTCTACATTAAACAGTTCAGTGTTTTAACATTTATCAAGTACATGTTCAAAATCAGTTTTAGTGCTAACAAGTGTTTCATCATTAGTTTATCTATAAAAGAAATAGATAGTCATATTTTATCTTGTCTCGAAGAGATCGCTCATTCGCGATAAGACTGCATGTTGTTTACTTCTACTCGTAATCATATTTTATAAAATGTATTCTGTATTTATCGATAAACGAGAAGTCCCTATGACAGGTCATAAGTACTACGAAAATTCCGGGCTCTGCTAACAACCTTTTTATTACAAGGTATAACCTCGTGAAACCCGGTATGCCAAAAGCAATTTAATATAATCTATATTTGAATGAACATAACGTTCATATTTATTTGTTTCAAATTAGAAAATGGCATTCAAGAGCAAAGGTAAATGAACCTTATTTCTTCACTGGTAGATTCAAATTCTCACTTAGAAAAATCTCCCTGTTTCTAGTATGGTGGGGGTCACGAGCATAAAAGAAAGTCGGTTTCCGCGTCTGTCTGCCTTTCTGTCAGTCTGTAGCCTGTATATTCGCTAACCTCCTGAACCACGCAACGGATTTTGATGCGGTTTTCACTATCAGTTAGACATTTTTACTCGAAAAGTTTTTATGTGTAATAAATTCTGTTTTTTGTACGATCGTTACGGAAAATTCACATAAACCGAAGCGAAGCACATCACTTGAGCAGATCAGACAGATTTGTATATTTGAAAAATTATATTTGAATAAGATAACGTACGTATATCGAGTCAGAGTTTGTAAATTGAATAATAATTTAAAAATCTTTACTTGGCTTTTCTTTGCTTATCAGCTGTTTATTGAGACTAATTAAAAGAGTTTAAACATGGTAGATCTTAAATGGTTTCAATCCATGTCAAACTGTCAAATTGTGAACGAACCTGGAGTTCGATTTTTGGATCTTACGGATGATAAAAAAGTATTTTTAAATTGACTTTTAATTTTAAAGCTACTTATGTTTCATTGGTGAGATTCAAGAATGGAACCCCTACACTTTCTGTCAGGGTTCACAATCTGTTAAATTAAACTAATTACATTGTTTGATAGATTAAAAATTTGCTTGTGTTGACAATAAAACGGCTATACATATAATAATATACATATAATGTCAGGTTCGGAAACCGGTTAATATTTAAACCGATTTCGGTTATTAACCCCAATCCTGAATCGATTACGGTTTTGGTTGGGCTTACCGGTTTACTAACCGGTTACTTGGAATACCGGTTTATCTGAAATTAAGTTCTGTTAAGTGAAATTTACCCGTTAAATTAAACTGTAAACTGCAGTATATAAAGATAGAGCGATGTATGTATACTATCTCTTTTAAACACTAGGCCCGATTTTAGTGACTTTACGTCACGTTACGTCACTCAAAATCATCAAAACTTTTCCAATTTTAATTTTCCTATTTACCAGTAAGCTAACTAATTTAGAGTTTTTAAAACCGTTCCCGTCTAATGGGAGGTTAATACGTGTTAATACATTAACGAAATTAAACCGGTTTTAAGAACGATACACCGCTATCTTAAAACCGGTTCCGAGTCCTATAGTGTAGTCAAAGAAGTGCAAACGTGTGCGTAAATTTCGTTCATCGTTGTTACCACACACAAGGCCCGCATCCCCCAATTGATTTACCTGTTCTATATTATCATAAGTAATTCATAGCTGAGTGCTCATATTACCAGGCTGTCAGCGATACGCGGAATGATCTCCGGTCTTAGTACCAATCCCATACAGACCCAGCGGAGTAGAAACATCCTAAATGAAATTCACGCTTCACTTCACATTACGCCGAATACGCTTATCTGAGTTTATCAAAGGTTAACATCGGTGGATTCGTCTAGTGTATATAATATGCTTTCTGATCGCCAACGACGCCTAAAGTAGTCATGAGCTGTCGTGCCTACAACGCCACCGACACTTGTTGTCACAGGTACATTTTAAAAGAGACATTATGTAGGTAAATTTTTGCATAAATTTTTGCGTGTGAGTGACGCATTTGTATCTGACGTAAGGCGTTGAAAAGGTGAAATAAAAAAAAACCGGCCAAACTAACTACCTAAATAACTTACCTAAACTAACTAAATATTCTACCTGTTACCGTTATTAATATCAAGCAAAAAACGCCAAATAAACCACGTTTTTTGTATGGGACTTAAATAATTATTTTATTCTGTTTTTAGTATTTTTTGTTATAGCGGCAACAGAAATACATCATTTGTGAAATTTTCAACTGTGTAGCCATCACGGTTAATGAGATACAGCTTCGTGACGGACATACAGACAGGTAATAACGTCCCATTTTTACCCTTCAGGTACTAAAACTAACAAAACCTATGTCCCTTCAAACAAAATTCGTATTTCCTCCAATTACTCTTCCTCCACATGAAAATAGGATCCAATACTCACAAGTACTCGTTAAACCAACATACAAACATACCAATGCCATCTAAGTTGATGACTCGTAGACCTAACCTCATTCGGTCGATAATTTGTTTTTACATCCCACGCAAGCGCATCTTTCGAATTGAAAAGGAAAACTATCAGGACTAAGTAGACATCATTGGTTCTTGAGATACAGGCTGCCACGGTATTTTTGGGAAGAGTCAGGATAAAAGAAGAACTCCAGGGCAGGAAACGTTTATTGTATTTATAATTATGAAGTAAGGGTAAGGCACCTGCGAACAATGGAGATAGAAAACTTAGAATAGAATATAACTAAATAGAATGAGATAAAATCAGTGATCTACGTTAGAATGTTATAAAACTTACAAATAGTGCCTTAGGTGGTTGAGATCAAAAATGAAGATTATCCAGGGTTTGTTCTCATACACAAACAAAGATATACTGCTATAAATCAACCTTTCACTATGTAAATATTTCACAGACACAGATGGTACCTGATTGAGAGATCATCAACGACAAAATTTTAAAAGAGCTCAAATTTAGAATTTAGAATAAAAGAGCCAGAAATAAAATTACCAGAATGGTTTTATACAACGTGTATTATACATACACACCTGGTTACAAGGCGTCTGAATTATTGATTCAACGTAACAACCTTTTTAAAAGCTTTTACTTAATCTTCTTGGCAAATCCTAATACTTTATGAATATCAATTAAATTTAGATCTTTTAGTGAGTAATTTCGACAAATCCCCGAGCTCCATTACGGAAACCCGTATTTTTTCCAACAAATCCGAGGAAAATCTACGTTGTGACAATAATTGAAAATTTCAGAAATTCCGGGGCGGCCGGAGATCACTCATGTCTGGAACTTAATGGATTCAATTGCCTCAGGCATTTAGACTGTATTTTATGCTATTTAAAGCAAGCGGGGGTTGCCTCCTAGGAATTTGATTAGATAAAACGCAGGGGTAAAATCTCTTCATCACGTAAAATTAAAAACTGATCGAGTAGCGCGTCTAGGGTTCTGTACAGTCAAGGGCATTAGTACAGTAGTAGTTATACATCCGTCGCTTCAAATATATGTATACGTGGACCTTATTGTCAGTGGCATAAAGGTGTATAGATATTTTGGACGTCTTGGGAACGTATATTATATTCATGCCCTTGACTGTATCTCCCGTGTAAATGCACTTGGTCAGTTTTAATTATTTCTTTTTCTTAAGGATTTGCATATTTTTTATCGTTCTGCTAATACTACATATATATAATATGTTATTAATCGCCCTTAAAAATATATTCTGTTATAAAATAAACGGCATCTATTACTGTTCAAAGGATACAACTATTTAAAGTTAAGACGGACAGACGGAAACGAAGTCTTAGGGTCCAGTAACTTAAGCTTGAGCCGACTGTACGAGTATGTATAAAACACGGATAATCCAGTATTAGGACTGGGAAGTTAGAACTAGGTAGACAGTTTTTAAAGCACAACGGCACGTCCCACGAGTCAAATTTACATGACATGTATGTAGGCATGTGTGTATGTATTTATATATTTATGTATGTGTGTGTGTGTGTGTGTGTGTGTGTGTGTGTGTGTGTGTGTGTGTGTGTGTGTGTGTGTGTGTGTGTATGTATGTTTGTATATGTGTGTGTATAAAATGCTTTATTGTACAAACAGGAAAACAATACACAACGTCATAGACATCAACATAAAAGGTATAAGTAAAGAGGTCAACTTATAAATTCAAGGCATCTTTTCCAGGTAACCTTAAGCGATTGCGAAATATTTGAAAAGCCAAACTTACAATAAATAGTACGTAAATACGTTAATATTAAATACAATACAATAAGTACTGGTTTTCTCTCATGAAATCGGTTGCGTCATACCTGTTGTAGACACGCACACTGCAACGACGCTTAGCGACGATAGCTACGCACTCGGGGACAACGTTCACGTGCATCTACACACACAATTATGTGAGATAAAACAACTGTCGTTGATTGTAACACTTTATTTAAGTATATAATTTGGTATTTATCCAGATAATATTTGGTACCTGTCAATTTATTTATTTATATAAATTTTAGTCTGACAAATCTTTCTAAACCCTTCGATTTAAATAAAAAAAACATAGCACTCAACAAAACATCATTTATATTCAACGTGGTTTTATCGTTTCTTTTGTCCTGAAACATTTGAAAGGCAGGTAACCATTATGCCAAAAACCATTGTCGCAAGTTCGGAAGTGAGCGAAAGCTCTATTCATAACTATTCCTTGCGTTAAAATAAATATCAGGGGATCATCTCACTTAAATTGACCTAGTCCCAAACTATGCACTAGGCTTGTACTATGGGTACTAGACAAAAATATGCCCCGTGTGGTGGCCGGGTTAGAATGGTGCCACTCCATGTCTTCCCGTGGATATCGTAAGAGGCGATTAAGGTAAAAAGGGTTTTTAGTACTGATAGGCGAAGGGCTTGCAACGTGTCACTAATTCACTAGTAAACTGCTTGGCCTGATTGTGCAAAATGTGGTTACAAAATTATAAACAAGTCTTTTTAGAGGTGTTTGTATTTCTTTAACTTAGCCTACCCCACTCTGGGAATGAAGGCGTGATGTTACATAGAAAACCTTAAATACTCAACAGCAGTTGGCAGCGTGACTACAAACTAGGCCAACGCGTCAAAACTATAACGCCAGGTTTAGACTGGCAATCAAAATTACAGTAGTTTATTGCTGTCTTAATCTAAATTTTAAGTTGGAAAAAGACAGCAAAATTGTGCTTCTGCCCTACAACTAAAGTTAAAGTAAGACAGCAATTAACTTCTGCAATTTTTATTTTCAGTCTTAACCTGGCTTAACATTCTCTTAATTTTATAATTTACTCCTAAAGCTCTTGAGTCTAGGGGTGATGGTTGATCGGTGAACATCGTTGTAGACCTTGACTAATGACCATAATTACGAGGGCGTGATGATAAGTAACTAGCCTACACAATTCAAAAAGGTTTATATAAAAATATACGACCTCCTTTTCATAATGGGGTTTCTGGCTGTTTGTGATCTAAATTTGAATTCGGAAGCGACCATATTATTTTGTTTACTGTCATTTGAAAAAATATTCTCACGAGTTTTTCCAATTCTTCATATGAAAGGTATGAAAGTGGTGGATATTCATGTCGAATTCAAAAATGATTTGGGTGAATGTGCTCTCTCTTATGATACCATTAAGAACTGAGTGGCCAAGTTTAAATGAGGACGTACAATTGTCCTTGATGAACTCCGTCCCGGACGTCCAAAAAGCGTCACGACTTCGGCAATGGTCTCCAAAGTGCACGTAATGGTTTTGGCAGATCGACGGTTGAAGTTATCCGAGATAGTTGATAATAGTGATAATACAGGTATTTCAAAAGAACAGATACATCATATACTTAGTGAAGAATTGAATATGAAACAGCTGTCCGTGATTACTTACACTCGATCAAAAAAGAGTTCGAATGCAACATCTTCAAAGTTCAACTCTCAACATTTCTGGGACCGTTTTCAAAGAAATAAATCGGATTTCTTAAGACGATTTGTAACAACGGATGAAACCCGGGTTCACCACTATACACTAGAATCCAAAATGCAATTGAAACAGTGGACAGAATCCGGGTGCTCGGCTCCAAAGAAAGCTCGCGAAATGAGCTGGAAAAATGATGGCGTTCTTTTGGGATTCAAACGGAATTTTGTATATAGACTACCTTCCAAAAGGTGAAACTTTAAACGGGGATAGGTAGCCTATTGGATATGGAAGCTGCAGGAATGCATTGTGCAAAACAGACCAGGCTCAGCTCGGAAAAAAAATTTTTTTCATTAAGACAGTGCAAGAGTTCACACTTTTTTTAGGGCCATGGCCAAAATTAGCGAATTGCATTATGATCTGTTGCCCCACCACCTTATTCACCTGATCTTGCACCGTCAGACTTCCATCTGTTCTCCAAACTCAAAACTTTTTTGGCGGGACAGTAATTTAAAACAAATGAAGAGGTCCATAGCTGTTGTAGAGGAGTATATTACAGGCCTTGAGAAAAGCCATTTTATGGTGGGTATAACAGCGTTGGAGCGAAGGTGGCCAAAGTGCGTATAGCTTAATGAATAGAATAGAATTTTTAATTGTTAGACTAGTTAGTTACTTATCATCTTGCCCTCGTACTTTAAGTAGATAATTAGTTCGTTTCGGGCGTTATGCCTGCGTTGATGCGCGTCGCTCATAATACGCACGCGAGCAAACGCGGCGACGACGGTCCGTCCTCCAATCATATCACTGGTAGATCACGTGATGCGAAAAGTTACGTGTTCTACCAGTGACACAATTGGTTTTGACACAAAACGAATAGAAACGCTAATTAGCGTACGCATCTTGGCTAGGGCCTCTGTTGAGTTTGCTTGTGGTGGCTCGTGGCGCGTACTGACGAGGCACGCACACATACAAGCGTGACATTTCTTTGTTTGAATGCGAACTACTGTATACTGTGTCTCGTTCATTGTGAAATAGTAAGGAAAGACGTACTGGGTCTCTATTCTACTGCGTTATAACAATATCGCGTTTGACGTGTTTTAGAATCGTTTATGACTCAGTCGCAAGTATTGTAAATGACATAAGATTTATCAAAACGTTGACACTTAACGTGTAGACAATGATAGGTTAAATTAGGTTTGATTTATAAAAATCCTGAAAAATTAGCAGTTTCTTATAAAATATACCATGACCTAGGCTTCTATTCTACTGCGTTGTATCGATATCGCGTTTGACGTGTTTTAGAATCGTTTATGTCACAGTCGCAGTTATTGTAATTGACATAAGAGTTATTAAGACGTTTACAATACGGAAACACGTCAAAGACGATATCGTTATTACCGTGTAGTATCCCAGCCCTGTACGATAAAGCCGCAAGTTTTGAAAACCCCAAAGAACAATACTATACCTTTCTCTTTCATAAACGCACAATAACTAATGTATGCTTTGTGCTTATCTTTCATTGTGACATTTGAATTTGACAGAAACTGACAAAGCGTACTTTGATTAAAATAGGTTTATTGTATATTTATGAATAAGGGAGTACATACATTGAAAATACGAGCATTATATTCCTGTCCGTTATTGTGATTCGTAAACAAAACCATCGGAAAGGTTTTCACGCACGTACGAGCCCTGACATTTGATATTTAGGTACGTGTGTTATGATTATGTCTGGTATCGGCTTTCTCTGAAATATTATTTTTCCGCTAGCAACTTAATATGTAACCGCATAGCATACGAGTACAGCGGATTTTTTACATACAGGTGTCCCCGTGTGGTGGCCGGGTTAGGATAGTGCCACTCCATGTCTTTCCATGCATGTCGTAAGAGGCGACTAACGGCCGAACCCTATATTCAAACCGCGGATAGATAAGGCTTACTTCGGGTTGAAATTTGACATTGGCCCATATAAAATGTGTCAAATTTGAATCCGAAGTAAGGCTATCTGTCCACGGCTTGGATACAGGGTTCGGCAATATAAGGGCTTGTAGCACTGTTAGGTGATGGGCTTGCAACCTGTCACTAATGCACTAGTAAACTTCTTAGCCTACTTGTGCAAAATGTGGTTACAGAATTATCAACAAGTCTTTTTAGAGTTGCGAAGTATCAAAATAATTGAGGAATATTCTTGATGTTTGGACAATTTTACCCGACTGACCCAGAAGGAGGGTAATGTTTTTCGCGCGTATGTATGCGGGTATGTACTTAAGCATGTCCGTTCCATTGTGACCTCCTGTAGCTTCATTAGATTCATCTTAACATCGCGAGTTTTACTGGCTACTTAAATTTATAACATATATATGGCAGAATAAAATAATAATAATTAGTAGGTAACTAAGGTCCCCCACAGACCTACAAAATGTTTGCGCAATCGTATTTTTCTACAATCTGATTGAAACAGGTTCTGCCCCTACACGTCTCAATTGATTGAGTCAATCATCAATCATTATGATCTATGGTCTATAATCTATTAAAAACTAAATCTGAGTTATCAGGCTCAACGTCATGTGAAAAACAGCTACATTGAGATATTATGAAAGATGTCTGATGAACAAGGATTTGGCTGCTGCAATTGCGCTGATAATTTAATTTAAGAAGAAAGAATGAAACAGTACATTGAGCAATCACTACTACAGGCAGCACAATCACACGTGATGGCACAAAGAAAATTCAACTCTGTCAAACTTTTATAAAATGATTGCGCAAAATTCAATCATAGCCATAGACTATCAAAAAGTTTAGGCAATCAGTGTGATTGCACTAATTAATTGATCATCTGTGGGGTGCCTAACAGATATAGAAGACAATCCAAATTGGTGATGTGTGAGAGCCACACTTCCAAAAGCGTAGAAATGAGGTATAAATATGCTGAAAGCAAATGAAAATGAAGATGGAATTAAAAAGTAAATGAAAATAAGGATGGAATTAAAAATAATAAAGTGTCTATTTGAAACGAGCTACGAGAATGAGGTAATATGATTGCTTCCCTCAGGCAACTGAACGTGGTGGCCATATTTACATGATGATGGGCTTGAATTATGCATGGAGTGGCAGACACTATTTTTGCTATTCCAGTGTTCTTGTTGGTTCAAACGGAATTAAACAAGATAGGAGGAAAATGTGATTTTAATAGTCTGAGCTAAGAATATTTTTCGTTTGTTTTCTCAATGAATCTGTAAATCAGCGCTGTGGCTACATGCTGCAGCATTAATACTGAGCTGGTCGCCCTTTTAGTGTTTTTAGATATAAATAGTTGTATAAGTTGTTTGAACTTTATTTTGTGATTGTTAAGGTGGGTACGAATTAGAGCAGCCTCGGGCTGGGGCACGCACGGCTCACCTATTTCGCTCAAATTCGTACGCGCTCTCGCGCTGTGCGCGAGCTGCGTGCGAGCGGCGCGCGGCGAGCCGCCGAGAGACGGTGTTTTGACCGTGCTCAAAGGCGCCTCAGTGTTCATGCCTCGGGTGAATTGGGCGTGTATCCGAGCGTGCCGCGGGCAGAACGACAAGTTCTAACTTGTACAATTTGATAAAGTTCCTGAGCCGTTCCACCACGGAGGCAATTTCTTCTTCTTTTTGTTAATAATTCGGTGAAGTATGATAAACGCAGCCGCGGCTGTCAGCTGTCATCGTGTCCGATGCCATTTTGAAATGTCGGCTCGCGGCGAGCACGCTGCCTCACCCGGCATGTTTTTGTGCTACAATTTGGCAGCTCACCGCGCGGGGCGAGCATGCCTCAGGCTGAGTCGCTCAGATTCGTACCCAGCTTTATAGGCACTAAATAAACGATTTTCTTATTTATTTATTTATTTAATCTTTATTGCACAAAAGAATACACTTAGTATACAAAAGGCGAACTTAATGCCGTAAGGCATTCTCTACCAGTTGACCTTTGGGCAAAGCAGAGATTGTATTTCTTCTTCTTCTTCTTCTTCTTAAATTGAGGTAAAAAGTTATTCGTGCAACAATAGAGCAAAGTTGGATTTTGCTGCTGGTGTTGAGTTTGAATCCCGAGTAAGCAAAGGATTCTAGAGATGGAAATAAATTTGGTCTCGGGTTCTACATACAATTTTTCACCTGAGCAGCGAGAACGGGTATAATTACGGGGATTTTCTAATCCCGTAAAAAAACGGCCAAGGGCGATTCAGACAAGCACACGAAGAGTCCCGTACAATTCTTCAGACTTCAGATATTATTGTGAAGGCCTCAGGGTTGATAACGCATTTGAGGCAGGATAGCTTGAGATTATAGTCTTGAGAATTCAAATGTCTTAAACTTAAAAATAAACTTGTTGAACCCCACATTTATTTAATTCAATATTTGTTGTTCTAGCGGCATTAGAAATACAGAGACTGTAAAAAAAAAACTATTACGGTTCATGAAATACAGCCTGCTGACGCACGGACAGACGGACGAACGTAATAGTAATTAATGTATTTTTTAATATAATTTAATTTCATGAAAACTCCTCGTCTTATAAATAGCTAAGTACTTACATTAAACATAATAAATACAAGTGTACCTTCTACTAGTAGACCTTAGCTTTGAGGTACTTTACTTAGAAATATACCCACACTTATCTTATAAGCCCTTGGAATAAGTTGCTACCATCGGTAGGTAGAATCCCTCCCAAAATGCTAGCAGCCAGGTAAAGGTGAATGTAAAAATTGTACGAAAAATTTGACCAAAATTTACAACTAAATAAAAACAAAAAACCCCATGCAAATTATTTTAAATCACGCCAAAGAAAAACATTAAAAAAGGGTTTGCTTCCAAATTTAGAAGATCCGAGAGCCTTTAGGGCTTTTTATAAAGAAACGTTTTCATTTCAACGTCAAAGTTTTTTACACCTTCAGTTAGTGCGGGAGAGTGCTTTTAAAACTAATAAAACAGTTTTCATGTCGGCCTTTAGGGCAAGAACAATTTATTGAAGAATCACGATAGAAAAACTGGAGTTCGTATAATAATTTAGAGTAGGGTCCGTCCGGATCGCTACCACCATCAGATCTTATCCATTAACCACCCGCCAAGCAACAGTGTTCCGGTGTGGGGATAAGACAACCGCTGTAATTACTAGCATAGAGGTATTCCATCTTAGTCATCAGGGTTGGCAACGCATTTGAGGTCTGAGTGCTCGTGTGCCTTCTCCTTAACATAAAAAAATATACACTAAGATACGATTGCATATAAGAGAATCGCAAATGAAGCGTTTGCTAGCCACTTTATGGTGTTTCCATCTTATCCGTTTAATTACCACCTAGCAGCAGTGTTCACATTGTTGAGAATCGTTGAAATTACTAGCATAGATACATTCCATCTTAGTCCCCGGGGTAGGCTACGCATTTGCGGTTTTAAGATTGCAATCTTTAGATTGTAGATTTGAGAATGCAAATCCTCACAGATTCCACTTACCATCAGGCGGCTCGTGTGCTCGTTGGCCCTCTACTGGCCATAAAAAACTTAATGATTTGGAATAAAAAGTATTGTTCGAACTTCCCCGGGATTAAGGAACATCTCACACCGATTCCATCAAATTCGGATCTGCCGTGAAAGCGTAATAAACAAACTTATTGAATGTTTTTTCTTTCCGTTATTTAATATTTCTTAGGGTTCGGGTGTGATTGTACAAATCAATCTAAAAGTGACATAAATAATAGTTTATCGCACAAAGTTAAAACAGTGTACGACAGGCGGACTCAATTGTTCAAGCCGTCTACCAGTCCACCAGATACACTTACAGGTGCATTAAAATGTCAATATATTCCCTTGAAATTAATTTTAAATAACATATGAAAAACTTGTCGAAAATTCCCTGGTTTTCATGAGTCATAGACACTCTTAAAAACAAAATTTGACTCTCCTGTGGCCAATAGTTAAAAGCTTGTGTGCATATAAGTTATGTTTTTATATGATAAGTCTAAAGCAGTCCTGACGGCGTTTTTGCGGGTATGGGCTTAGCCAGAAAATTAGGCCTTAAAAACGTTAACTTTCGGTGTGTCCACAGGAATGACGGTAACCTAAATCTCAAACAAACATCAAACATGTGAATGTCAAACATTTCACGGTTTGAAGCGGTTTTTAAAATTACTATAAGTACATTCCAAAGACATGTTACACCATTTTTCAAGTAAGTAATCGAAGGAGAGGTAAGGAGTTATGGCTAAATCAACAAGATGAGTCTGAGTGTTGATCCTTAGCTCTTTTGTAGATTTTAATTGCTGTTTACGGATGTGGTAGTATACTGGGTGATTTTGGAGTCATGACCAACAATCATGGTCACCACGAATTCGCCAAAAAGACAGGTGTTCCATACATTAACGGTGAATTAATTGAGAGTTAATGTATGAAACAGCTGGTTTTTTTATGGCGATTTCGTGGTCTTATTCACTTTTGGCCATTCCGGATCATGACCTCGAAATCACCCAGTATATTATTATATCTACTTATCTATGTATGTATTTTATTTTAGCAGTTTACTTTTTCTTCTTTGCCTCTCTGATGTATGTTCTTTTGTTTCTTTGTATTGCTTTGTTAATTTGTCTATCTTGCATTGTCCTTGATTATTTTACTTAAGGCTTAACTGGAAGAGATCCCATATGGGATAGCTTCGGCTATGAACATTATCAGTATTGATGCAAAGGTCTTGTAATTGTTTATGTGTAATAAAGGGTTTACATATATACTAACAACGTATATTTCAGCGTACATTTCTACAAACTAATATTTCCCATACACCCGTACAACATACGCATATCTCCTTTCAAGAGGTCATGACATGACGAGGCATATAATGGCCTTTCTAGCGTGGCGAGCGCCCCGAGGGCCCTCCAGCCGGGAGGACGATCGACCGGGGGCAATTGCAACCAATACACGGCTGCAGAGTTCTGACATTATGAAATCGAATGACATTTCTAACGTTAACTGAGTTATATTAGAGTCATAAAGATATTTGAAATACGACGGCTCAAAAATGGTATGGAGCCTTTGCGAATCACGAAATAAACCTTTTACAATGCAAGAATGGTGTCGTATCTTATAACTCGTGAAAATACTAAATGGAATAAAAATGGAAAGTCTCTTCTTTCCATGACAGGTATGGAACCAGATCATCTCGTTGTCCTCTAGAGAGTGACCGCCACAGAACTGTTGCTTTTACCGGCAGTTTCCGGTACCTAGCAACCAAAAGCTCGAACAATATTCCTCCACCAAAAAGACTTTTAGGGATCTACTACTACCAAAACAAAGGATTGGTATATCTCGCGGTTACTCGGTATCTGATTTTGCTGTTCAGTGCTCTCGAAGGATTATGAAACTCGCCGGACAAAGAACACTTGCACAGTGTTGAAAATTAACACACTTGTATACTTACACGTATCACACGTAAATGCACGCACAAGCACGCCAATGCATGACAGTATGTTTTTGAAATATTATTATCTTGTCCTTTTTGTCTATAAAGAGCTTGTTGTAGCTCTGTCGTTCCTCGGGGTTGTGGCAGAATATCAGCGTTTTGCTCATCATGAGCAAAGCTATACGCTGAGCCATTTCCTTTTTGCACTGCTGCAACGCACACATTCTTTTGGCAACTTTTTGCGTGTTTTTAATGTAATTGTGTTGTTTTTAATTACCTTTGTCAATTGTGTGTCTGATTTGTAGTACGCAAATAAACGTTTTATCTATCTATCTATCACCGTTTGTGATACTAAGGTATAATTTTAAGTACCATGTTCACTGTCAGCAGCGCAGATAATTTTTTTTTCTAACATTCACCTTGAGTGTCGTGGATGTTAATGCGTTTTTACTCGACTACCGTAGAAGAAAGGTAAGGTCATTATGCTAGTTTTGTATAAAACCGAAGTTGCAGTACCTGGGGAACGACCAGGCGGCAGCAAATGCGCTAAAAGCATACGTTGCGTCGCAAGGGTTTTCTGCGTTAATTGTTTCCTTGAGTGTGTTTAAAAATACCTAAACTCCTATTCTTTATCTCTTATCCTTTATTAGAATGCAGTGTTATTTAATGAAAACATATTCGTTTAGCAAAGTGCTGCAGCGCTGATTTTCAGAGGGACTCTGACATGTAACTTATCAATCCCTAGCCATAACAACTATGGCTAAGGTTTGATATACAGAAGATGAAATAAAAAAACAACATAAATACACACTTAAAAACCTCAACAAAGACTTGTTGAGAATCTGTGCCCAAACCAAAACCAGAGAAACACAACCGTTTCCTGTTGGATGGTTGCAAGTGACGCTCATTTCAAGGTATGGATTACGAATATTACCAGTTTCATACAATCCAAAACTGATAGACGATAGTACACAATAATACTAGATAGTGAGATAAGGTGAGTCCCGGGAAAAGGACATTGCCGAGGCAGGAATGAAGTCTGCGTCGAGTTTGACGTGAATACAATAGCTGCAGCTGTGCACAGTTTTTCTTTGCACGGATTTAATAAAAGGTTTTTATGGAACGGGTATTTTAGAAATAGGTTTTCATTTTTCTCATACGTATTTTACTTCCCGTGGATGTCGTGAGAGGCGACTAAGGAAATAAAGGCTTGTAGTACTGTTAGGCGATGGGCTTGCAACCTGTCGCTAATACACTGGTAAACATCTCAGCTTACAACTTGTTTATAATGTGGTTACAGAATTTTCAACAAATCTCTTCAGAGTTGTTGGTAACTATTTCTGTAGCTCTGCCTACCCCGCTCTGGGAATGAAGGCGTGATGCTATGTATGTACGTTATACGTATTTTTCCTAGCTTTCCGTGAACAGTAATGTTATATGGGATGCTAATTTAATTTTCTGGCTGTGTTACGTATGAAATAGGAGCACTTTCCTGTTTGTTGAAATTATCTTTTGTATGTTTTCGACGTCCAGGAATTTTTTGATGAAACGCTGTTACGGGAATATTATGTTTCATAATGAAAAACTTCTAACTTTTGATTGAATTTATAAACTAGTTAAAAACTTCACTAAAACAAAGAGTATCTTATTACGTTTATTGTTCAAGTAATCGTAAAAACCGAGATTGAGGGTATTTTTAGGATTATTATTCAGTCTGTATCTATACTAATATTATAAATGAGAAAGTAACTCTGTCTGTTTGTCTGACAGTTTTTTTACGCTTTCACTGATAAACCGCTAAGCCTATTTAGATGATATTTTGTATGGATATAGCTTGAGTCCCGGGGAAGGACAAATGGTAATTTTTATCCCAAAAAGTAGGACGGTTCCTGAGGGAATAGCGATAAATGACGAACCCTGTACCTAACTGATAAGTTAAACTAAAATAAAAAAATACCTACATAAAAATTATGATCAAAAACCGGGCAAGAGCATGTTGGACCATGCTCAGTGTAGGGTTCCGAAGCCGTTAAGTACTACAAACATAAAAATGAAGAATTAACTAATTTTCTATTTTAAGTCATTTGATGCCGTCTTAGATGATTTTAGTAGGTATAAACACTTTAATCGCCTGTATCTCAAGAACAAATGAAATTTAGTATTTGTAGTTTTGGCTGTGGGGGAGGGGGGGGGGGGAGGTGGTTGACACTTTACCACTTTGTTGGCGTAACTGATATGTATATTCATGCCGCTTTCTAGTACTAAGGGTTTGGAACCCTAAAAATGCTAAATGTTTATTTATCATTAATAAATGATGATAAATATGTAATAAATTGATGTTAAAAGACATGAGTACAAAATTTCAATAAACGCTATAATTACGTAAGTTCTTATTTGCTTGACGGTAATAGCGGCCGAGTTAAAAACAATTCTAAAACACGTCAAACGCAATATCGTTTATGCCTAGTAGAATAGAGGCACAGCGGGGTTACCATGACACGGCTAAGCAATTCAATTTACGATGAGACAAAGAGAGAGCCGAGTAACTGCTATAGCTCTGTCCCTTAAACTCATCCTTAACTGAATTGCTTTGGCATGACATGGTGACACGGGTTGGGCCGCTTATACGTAGCAGAGGAATTCGATATTCAATTTGTTCATCATCATCAGCCGCAAGACGTCCACTGCTGGACAAAGACCTTCCCCAAGGTTTTCCACAACGATCGGTCTTCTGCTGGTCTCATCCAGCGGTTTCCCGCGATCTTAACCAGATCGTCGGTCCACCTTGTGGAAGGCCTACCGTCACTTCGTCTCCCTCGCGGTCGCCACTCTAGAACCTTTCCGCTTCAACGGCCATCGGTTTACGAGCAATGTGCCCCGCCCACTGCCACTTAAGGTTTGCAATTCGATGAGCTATATCGCGTACTTTGGGTCTCATTCCTGTATCAATCTCGCAAGGAGACTTGAGCATAGTTCTTTCCATCGCCCTTTAAGTGACCTTGAGCCTTTTTGTGAGGCCTATTCTGCCCTGCTAACATAAAAGGCAGTATCTCAGACAAAACTCCTCCAGCAAATGCAGCCTTATTACTAACACGATAGGATTGAATCTGCTTTGGCTATTAAAACTTAGGAGAGCAGTATTGTAAGCGACCAAGGCTGGGATTCTACACGGTAATAACGATATCGTCTTTGGCGTGTTTCCGTATTGTCAACGTTTTGATAACTCTTATGTCATTTACAATAATGGCGACAATGGAATTAACGATTCTAAAACACGTCAAAAGTGTTTTATCGTTTTAACGCAGTAGAATAGAGGCCCCTGTCTCGGTTCCATACGTCACATTCAATTTACACGTCACGTTACAAAATTAACCAGAATGATAAGACAATTACCCTAATTAGAGCCTGAACGTAATTATGCGTCTCGTTTCGGCCGTGGGATGGTTAGATTACATAATTGATTCAACTCATTCAACTCATCAGTTATTCAACCAGTTAAATCAATAGAGAACATGCATGACAACCAGAAGAGGTTCATTGATACTATTTAGGAGAAAAACTACTAAACTTCTTGGCCTGATTGTGGAAAATGTGGTTACAGAATTATCAACAAGTCTTTTAAGAGTTGTTGGTATTTCTGTAGCTCTACCTACCCCACTCTGGGAATGAAGGCGTGATGCTATGTATGTATGTATTTAATGCAAGCGCATATAACGAATTAATAAGGAAAACTATCACGACTAAGTAGACATCATTGGTTCTTGAGATACAGGCGATTAAAGTGTTTATACCTACTAAAATCATCTAAGACGGCAACAAATGACTTTAAATAGAAAACTAGTGATTACTTATTGATTTTTATGTTTTTAGTAAATATTTAACGGCTTCGGAACCCTACACTGAGCATGGTCCGACATGCTCTTGCCCGGTTTTTAATCTTGTACAAATTGAAGGTACAGTCACGAACATTAATTTAGGGCTCATCTTAGGTCCAAAGTCAATCTGACATTCTACATCAATAAGGTTGAGTTTGTGGTAAATTACAAATGACTTTGAATCTCTAACGACATTGGCGACGTCAAGCTATTTTTTTTAAATGAGTCCTAAATTTATGTTCGTGACTGTTCCGACCGCCAGAGCCGCATTTTATCGCTAATGGGGCTCCGTTTTATCCAGTCGTAGAATCAGCCCACTTCATTATACAAGCTGATACTAAAACTGTTGACGCGTCACCCCATAACTCATTTACGACTGTTTTTCCTGAATTCCCTCAGTTCCCACGGTAACACACTTCATCTCGGAGCTTTATCTGTGTTTTTTACACTATCTAGAGCCCGTGACTTTAGAACAGGAGAAGCAGGTAGCCTACGGATAAAGCTAAGTCCCGGGTTAATTTCCGATAAGGGCAAACATTTGAGTTGTTGTCTTGCTCCCATAGTCTAGAGCTTAGTTTGGGCCTAGGTCAATTTGAGTGTGATTGTTCCTCAGATAGTGGTGACAGTTTATCTACTTAGCGCCTGTTTCACGATCGTCAAGTAAAGCATATCTGTCAAATAAACCTAGCCGTTTCCCTTTCTTACACTTAAAAACAGACGAAGAGGGCTAACTTTATTTGACAGATGAATTTACTTGTCGATTGTGAAACAGGCCCTCAAGTTATTAGGTTATACATACATACATACATAACATCACGCCTTCATTCCCAGAGTGGGGTAGGCAGAGCTACAGAAATACCAACAACTCTAAAAAGACTTCTTGATGTTTCTATAACCACATTTTGCACAATCAGGCCAAGAAGTTTACTAGTGTATTAGTGACAGGTTGCAAGCACATCGCCTAACAATACTACAAGCCCTTTTTCCCCTAGCCCGTGTGGTTGCCGGGTTAGAATAGTGCCACTCCATCCCGTGGATGTTGTAAGAGGCGACTCAGGTTAATTATAATCAAATAAAATATAACATACATACACGGGCTTCATAAAACCATATTGCTTTTGACATTATCGTATTGTCAAGGTTATGGTAGCCCTTATTTACTTGACAGTAATGGAGTTAAAACAATATGGTTCACCCAGTAGAAAAAACCTTAAGTCAAAACATTACTTTCCTTTTTCGGCTATTGGGTAAAAAATATTAAAACTAGCAGAAACGTAACTCTTAACATAAAAACTTTACCCTTAGTTTAACCAGTCAACTTAAATAAAAGGAAACTTGATAACTCTATTCACAACTTCGTGTTAAAGCTAAAGTTTCAAATCATTTTATCGGACTAGTTATTCAGAATATTTATAGCACTTTCTGTTTAATGAGAGTTTTCACCTTCTTTCCAGTACGTAGAGTTAACGAATCAGCGCTCCGTATAAAAATACTAAAACAATAGTATACTGTTATTTCGTCCCACATCTCAATTAATAAGAGACAAGCAACGCCGTGGGAAAGTTATAGTCATATGTCCATTAACCACCCGCCAAGCAACAGTGTTCGCATTGTTGTGTTCCGGTGTGGGGATAAGACAACCGGTGAAATTACTAGCATAGAGACATTCCATCTTTTTTCTCAGGGTTGGCAACGCATTTGAGGTCTTAGTATTATAGTCTTGACAATTCAAATGTCTATGGGTCTCAGATTCCACTTACCATCAGGTGGCCTGAGAGCTCGTGTGCCTTCTCCTTAACTTAAAAATAAAAAATGTTTTAACCATTTGAATGTGCTTCGTCATAGTCGCTCAACTATCTTAATCGAGATATCTTACCGCCACCCTTGAAATAGGTACCGTTGAGGAGTTCCGATGGCCATTAGTGGTCATCATCACCAGTTTTACTTCACCGAATGATACTTTTTGAATGCAAATGCTACACTTATCACAGAAAATACTAAAATCGCTATTTATTCCTATAATATTTGAGGACTTTCCTCGAGCCAAGATCCCATCATCAGATCTTGAAGTGCTGAAATTGAGACTAACTATAAATTTAACCCATTCAAACAAAAAAATAATCAAATAATTCCAGCGATCTTTGAGTAATCAGGGAATATACATTTAAAAAGACCCGGCGACTTGAAAACCTCCTTTTTTTAAAGTCGGTTAATTAGACAGCAAGTTGACACTGACGTTGACTTTCATATCGTCATCGAGAAATAAAGGTGAAGTATACGGAAAATTATGTGTGTTTGTAAATGCGAGTCTATTTAACTGTATAAAATTCACCAATTCACCTAGTTCCAAACTTAGCTCTAGGCTTGTACTGTGGGTACTAGATAACGACAAACATACTTATATAGAGAATTAAATATTAATTATAATTTTACTGTGGGGTAGACTGATGTAAATAGCATCTTTGTTCTGCAGAAGAGGGCTATTCGTGCTGTCTACAAGATGGGCCAGAGAGACTCGTTTAGAGATAAGTTTAAAGAAATTATTATATTGACCATGCACAGTCAATACATTTATGAAAACATTATGTATGTTCATAAAAACATCGCTAAATTTAGAAAGAACTGTGACATACATAATGTTAATACCAGAAATAAACATAAGCTCGCAGTGCCCTTCACGCGGCTCCATAAAATAAAAAACTCTTTTATGGGTAATTGTATTAGGTTCTATAATAAGCTCCCAAGTAATGTTACTGAACTATCAGTAAATAAATTTAAGAGTTACGTTAAGCGTAAACTAATTTCTATAGCATATTATAGTATTAAAGACTATATTAATGATAACAATGCTTCGGACTGAATTGCTTGTAATAAAATGTTTAGTCCTTACGACAAAAGGTTGCGGACGTCGAAAAAAAAAAGACATCCGACAGAGTTTCTTACAGGTTCTTCTCTGATCGGTCGCGATTTGAACCTGCAGTCAATTTAGGCTAAGTCGCTACTATGACGTTTCAAAAGAGTTTATTATTTGTAAACCTACTTGAATAAAGATTATTCTGATTCTGATTCTGAATACTTAAATACATAGAAAACATCCAAGACTCAGGAAAAAATATTTGCACGTAACCGGGATTTGAACCCAGGACCGCTGGCTTCGGAGGCAGGGTCACTTCCAACTAGGCCAACGTATGTGTGTAATAGTAGATACGATAGGCGATACGAAAAGGAACATCACCTTGCAGCGACTGGTTGGCCAAATAGATAAGAAATTTCGATAAAATTATCAACACCCTTAATCCGACAGTGTTGTAACAACACAACACGTGTACATAATTCTGCCCTGCTAACAGAAAAGGCAGTATCTCAAATTCTATGGTCAAAGCAGATGCAATCCTATCTTGTTGGTTATAAGGTTGCATTTGCTACAGGAGTTTTGTCTGAGATACTGCCTTTTGTGTTAGCAGGGCAGAATTCCCGTCATAAACCCGTTGCTTAGAACGTATTATGCCTCCCTTACCATTTCCTATTACTCATGTACTCTGAGAATGCGACATTTGCAGAAAATGGTCTCTTGAATCACGCAATTATCTAGATCGTGATGCGACACTGAATTTTATCAAGAAAATTGAGTTTTGTGAGTGTGTTTTCATTGGTACAGTTTTGAGACTCTCAGTTGCTTGTTCGTCAATGTTTTTCCCCTGGAAATCCTTTAAGGAGAATTCTTTACAAGTTAATTAACGCCCGTTGCGATTTTCTACGAAGGAAATGTAATTACGCCGTTGTTTAAAATCTGAACTGTCTGTCTCTCGGAATTTGAAAGTTCATAATTTCATAAATGTATTTAATATTTTACCGCTAGACTCATGTTAGATTTAAAACTGCTAGTTTTTAGGGTTCCGTAGTCAATCTAGGAACCCTTATAGTTTCGCCATGTCCGTCCGTCCGTCCGTCCGTCCGTCCGCAGCTTAGCGTAAAGACTTTTAGTACTAGAAAGCTGTAATTTGGCATGAATATGCATATTAGTTACGCCAACAAAGTGGTACAATAAAATGTATAAAAATAATTTTTAGGTTATCTCCCCTACACCTGACGTGGGGATGTTGAATATTGTTTTAGAGTTTGATATCGTTGCATGTGTTATGATAAGTTTTGTCTTAATTTTGTTAAGAAAAAGAATGGACCAAATTAAACTAAATTTAGTGATAAAGCCGACCATGTCTTTTTCTGTTGGTTTGTTTGTCTGTTTCTCGTCTTTTTTGAACGGGTAAACCTTTTTTTATTTCATTGGTGGTTTTCAGCTAAGCTTAAAACCATGTTTCGACCGACTTTACCGTCAAAGAGGGTTATCATTAATTAATAAAGAAAGTTAAAATAAAGTGGAATATAAAAGCCTTATCTATATGCCGGTGCTACGAGACTGCCTGCTACGCCGTCACCGTAGGCGTAGCTACGAGTGTGTCTACGAGCATATTCGGAAAGAGAACGCATATAAAGGGAAATTAACAAATAATTCCATGCATGGCGTGAATAAGTTAATAAGTCGAGATGAAAAGTTAGTGAAATTAGTATTTATAACAAATTGCATATAGTTCAAATTACTTCATTCTTCTTTAACGAGTTATCAATGTATTCACGCCAGCCACGGAATTACAGTACAGTCAAGGTTATAAATATGTATACACTTTAGTACCTTGTCTAATTAACGTCATGTTTAAACTGCCATATGAAATTGTAACAGCGATTAAAATGACAAGGTACTAAAGTGTGTACATATTTATGACCTTGACTGTACAATTTAAACGATTATTTAGGCAGAATAAAGTTTTGCCAGTTATACCAGATATAACGTACTAGCAGAATTAGGGCGAATTTGACCAAACGAGAGTAAACTTTATTCTTAGATAAAACAGTTTCACGTTTTACCAAAGACAACTCTAAGAACCTTTTCGGAAATAATTACTTTGCCATCGTTTCGCAAGAAATAACAATACCCTTAGTATGAGTTACAGTTACGATAATAGAGATTCTAATGCTCTGTCCCTCTCACTCCACTACAATAACACAGACAGAGCAGGACAGGACAGGACCAGGGCTTCTACTCTACTGCGTTAAAACGATATCGTGTTTGACGTCTTTTAGCATCGACGACACGTTGGCCTAGTTGGGAGTGACCCTGCCTCTGAAACCAGCGGTCCTGGGCTCAAATCCCGGTAAGGCAGATATTTGTGTGATGAGCGCGAATATTTATTCCTGAGTCTTGGATGTTTTATATGTATTTAAGTATGTATTTCTCTATATAAGTATGTTTATCGTTGTCTAGTACACACACACACACACACACACACACACACACACACACACACACACACACACACACACACACACACACACACACACACACGAGACGCGCGCCCGCGAGCATGTCTTTATTATCTCCTTATTTATCTCATTCTTATCCTTATTCTTTAACCAACTACCTACCTATTAATCAAAAGTTTCTCCATCCTCAATTCCTCGGAATAGATAGCTAGTCAAAGAACCTTTGAAATCCGTTACAAAAGGAAAGGATTACCTCATGCGATCTATCCCAGACCGCACGGATAAACGGTACCTTCACAGCGTCGGAAATTAATTTAAGCAAACATCATTCAACGCAAACCTAGCGAATCTTATCTACGTGTAAGTAAATTCTATTCCGCTAATGAAAAAGCTAGAAGACCGAGCACTGTTTCACACTAAGGTGTAATACTAGAATTTCTAGAATTGAGAAATAAAAATTGGGAATGCAGCTGTGATTAAAAATGTAGTTTATTTTTAGGGTTCCGTAGCCAAATGGCAAAAAACGGAACCCTTATAGATTCGTCATGTCTGTCTGTCTGTCCGTCCGTATGTCACAGTCACTTTTTTCCGAAACTGTAAGAACTACACTGTTGAAACTTGGTAAGTAGATGTATTCTGTGAACCGCATTAAGATTTTCACACAAAACCCATACGTGTGGGGTATCTATGGATAGGTCTTCAAAAATGATATTAGGTTACTAACATAATTTTTTTCTATACTGAACAGTTTCCGCGAGAGAAACTTCCAAAGTGTTGAAATGTGTGTGGGAGGACACACATTTCAAAACTTTGGAAGTTTCCCCCTGTAACTTCTAAAATAAGAGAATGATAGAACTAAAAAAAAATATGATGTACATTACCATGCAAACTTCCACCGAAAATTGGTTTGAACGAGATCTAGTTAGTAGTTTTTTTTTAATACGTCATAAAAACATTGATCAAAGCTACAATGAACTTTTATATTATGTTACTTGCTGCTACGGAACCCTTCATGGGCGAGTCCGACTCGCACTTGGCCGCTTTTTTATAGCAGTTTTCAGAGCGTAAAAATATGCATGTCCCCTATTCATTCATCAAACGATTGAGTGCATTGTTTCGAAAAATTACTTCTCTGTAAAATCTAGCGCTTTACCAGACAGGGCCTCTATTCTACTGCGTTATGACGATATTGCTATTGACGTGTTTTAGAATCGTTTACGTCACAGCCGCCATTATTGTCACTGACATAAGGGTTATCAAAACTTTGGCAATACGGAAACCGGGCCTCTTTTCAGGTGCGTTAAAACGATATCGTGTTTGACACGTTTAGGAATCGTTTATGTCACAGTCGCCATTATTGTAAATGACATAAGAGTTATCATAACGTTGACAATACGGAAACACGTCAAATACGATATCGTTATTACGTGTAGAATCCCAGCCCGGGTCACAGACGATATCGTTTTTAACGTGTAGAATCTCGGCCCTGGCCCTCTATTCAGGTGCGTTAAAACGATATCGTGTTTGACACGTTTAAGAATCGTTTGTCACAGTCGCCATTATTGTAAATGACATAAGAGTTATCAAAATGTTGACAATACGGAAACAGGTCAAAAACGATATCGTTATAACGCAGTTGAATAGAGACCCGATGTACTAGGAGCCTATAACAGCCGAGTACATCGACGAGCGCTTCAGATTGACGGTTCCCTAAACGAGCCCGCATTGTCATCACCCACGCACGAGGATAATTATTTTTACCCTGAAACTTTCCTTACCTCGATAAGCCGCTTATGTGTTTCTTTCTACTCAACAAAACATGTTTAAGCGAAACATGTTTTGTTGAGTAGTATTTTTTGTTTGGACGTTTTATGTAAGCAAAAAAAAGACTTGAGTTTGCCCAACAAGTACCCAAAAAGTAAATCTGGACCCTATTACTTAGACTCTAGACTAGGTTTTTTAGTGGTGGTAGGACCCTGTGCAGGGTCCGTCCGGATCGCTACCACCATCTTATCCATTAACCACCCGCCAAGCAACAGTGTTCACATTGTTGTGTTCCGGTGTGGGGATAAGACAACCGGTGAAATTACTAGCATAGAGGCATTCCATCTTTGTCCTCAGGGTTGGCAGCGCATTTGAGGTCTTAGGATTATAGTCTTGATAATTCAAATGTCTATGGGTCTCAGATTCCACTTACCATCAGGTGGCCTGAGTGCTCGTGTGCCTTCTCCTTACCATAAAAAAAAAAGACTCCGCTGTCCGTCCGTCTATCCGCCTGTCTGCGTCTGTATCTCATGAACCGTGATAGTTAGACAGTTGAATTTTTCACAAATGATGTATTTCTGTAGCCGTTATTACAACAAATACTAAAAACAGAATAAAATAAATATTTAAGGTGGCTCCCATACCACATACATGTTTTTTTGCTCGTTTTTGCTCGATATTGATAACGGCAACAGGTACCTACACGCTTGAAATATTAAGAATAAATTGAAATAAAACGAATATTGAAGGGAGGCTCCCATACAATAGACATGATTTTTTCATGGATCTATAAGTGTGCAATTCTTATTAGCAATCACACAGATATGGTTGAATGATGTTTTTATTTGAGGACACGTTGGCCTAGTTGGGAGTGATCCTGCCTACGAAGCCAGCGGTTCTGGTTCAAATCCCGGTAAGGGCAGATATTTGTGTGATGAGCGCGAATATTTGTTCCTGAGTCTTGGATGTTTTCTATGTATTTAAAATATGTATTACAAGCTTGGAGCTTAGTTTGGGACTAGGCTAGGTCAATTTGTGTGAGATTGTCCCGTGTTATTTATTATTATTATTTTTTATTATAATTATGTCCCTTTTCACTATAACTGTTCCTTTTAAAGTACGTGTATGATATTAAAGTTATTTAATACCCCTTTCAGCAGAGCCGTTGCATTACGTAACGTAACAGCTTTCTATACTAACTTTGTTCAGATATTTATTTTTCTCTAAAATGCAAAAGATGTATTTGTTTTCACAGATATGTTTATGCACTTACATTTCTTAGGTAAGTAAATTAAATCTTACTTCTACTTGTATAATATTACAAATGCGAAAGTTTGTTTGTGTGTTAGTTTGTTACTCTTTCACGCTGCAAGGGATGGACGGATTTGGATGAAATTTGGAATGGAGATAGCTTATAATCTGGATTAGCACAAAAGCTACTTTTTACCCCAGTTTTTTTTTAATTTCCCGGTGGAATAACGATAATTGAAATCGACGTGGACGAAGTCGCAAGGCGAGCAATAGCTAGTTTAGTAACAATGTTTAAAAACAGGGTGATTATTATTTAACTTTAAATTTCAAAGCACTTATTCAGAATGCAACAATTGGCTGGCGTCTAAATACATCCTTGCTAACACAAATGGCAGTATCTCCGACAAAACTCCTTTAGCAAATGCAACTTTATTACTAACAGGATAGGATTGAATCTGCTTTGGCTATTGATATTGAGATGCTGCTTATTGGCTGGCGTCTAAATACGCTAACAACCGTGTGGAGAGCGACCCGGGACTCGTGCTCCCGTAAAACGACCCTCGCGACGCTCTTAGCGTTTGTTAGGGATGCTATTCTCTTTAATAACCTCGTTGACTTCGTCGACGAAAGCCTAATGTAATGTAATAGACCCTGAGGACATCGACATCAACCCTATTTAAATACACATGCACAACATCACGCCCTCATTCCCAGAGTAGGGTAGGCAGAGCTACAGAAATTCCAACAACTCTAAAAGGACTTCTTGATAATTCTGTAATATAACCACATTTTGCACAATCAGGCCAAGAAGTTCAGTAGTGTATTAGTGAAAGGATGCAAGTCCATCGCCTAACAGTACTACAAGCCCTTATTCCCTTAGTCGCCTCTTACGACATCCACGGGAAGACATGGAGTGGCACTATTCTAACACGGCAAACACATGGAAATATTCAAATAACGGAAACAAATGTAGTACAAAGGTGAAGTTTTACCTTTAAGGGATCTCTTCCAGTTAGCCTTTGGACGAGTGAAACTTTAACTAAAGCGACACCTAAATTATATAACTGAGCACATAAATTTATAATAATATTTAAATACAAAATAAATACATAAATAAATTAATTAATTTATACGTATACACTCTACATCTATAAAATAAAATAATTACAAAAAGTCACAAGAAGAAATGTTTACAAAAGAGATGAGTCGAGTCAGTATTTTCTATTATTAACTTTCAACAAAAGAAGTACTTTTATAGTTGGTCTTCCTGTAGCTCTGCCTACCCCAGTCTGGGAATGAAAGCGTGATGTTATGTATGTGTGTAACAAAAGAGAGCTATGTTGATTAACATGTGTATCTGTGAGTCTGTCAGTGGTGACGTAGCTCCTAAACGGATGAACCGATTTGGACAGGTCAGAAAGAGCTCGTCATTATATCGGCGGTTTTTATCATAATATTTTAGACCAACAGAGAATCAATTATCCGAAATTGGGCTAAAAATATCTGACAAGTTTTTATTACAGGCATATAAGAACTGTGTACTCGATTAGGTAAGTTAACCGTCAATGCCCTCTGGTATAGTCAGAGCGTATAGTCTACATGTTCCTGCGTGCGTTCTACTTTGTTCATATTTCGAACTAGCCTTGATTCCAGTATACAACTCCTGACTCTATCATCAGACCAACGTCACCAAGTGTAATGTATAGCATTTGTCAAAACAAACAAATTAACTTAATACGCAGTAGGATATACTCGTACATTCAGCCATCAGCTGTTCACTTTCTAGCTTCATCATTAGATCATCATCACCGTTTCAAAGTTACCAAAAAAAAATTAACTGTCTTAAAATCTACTTAAATTAAGCAAATTCAAAATCGATCCGACAATTGAAAAATTGATGTAACTTAAAAAATATAAACTATTATTGTACTGTACTACAAACTTGACCAACTACAAAATTAACTTCAATCCAAATAACTTTTTAATTAAATAAAAGGTTTTATATAATAATCCCATTTCTAGAACATTTATTCCGTTTCTATTATTCATAAAATAAAACTCGCATGCTGTATTTAACTTTATTTTAATTAAAAAAAAAAAAAAACATTTTATCCCAACTCTGTTTCAAAGTATCTCTGCCAGTTGCATCTTTACATAATGTCTCAGAACACAAATCAACTTACGATTTCAGGACGAATCGAGCAACGACATTTGTTAATTAAATATAGCAGTATAGCGAATTATATATGTAACCGTCACTAGTGTTAACTAAACGATGTGTCACTAATTTATAACTTCTACATTTAGAAAGTCCTCCACTATAAGCCTACTCGTGCATTGGGAAATATAAATAGAATATTAATAACTTGACGCTATGAATGATGACACAATCATCAATTATTTCAGTTACTCACAAGTTTGTATAGAAGTTTAGCAGAACACAATTAATATGGCCCCTGTCATAATGCTTATGTCCTTAACCGAGAGTCTATTATTGCCTAATCCACGCGCCATATTACTTTTGTCCTGCTATGTATACGCTGATGCGTATCTTAAATCTTAACGACGTAGTTAATTTCAGACCACACATACATATCAAATAGCATGTAACTTATGGACCCGTTTGCTGATGGCGTTAATTAATCAAGGTCACATTTTAATTAAACAGACAAAAAAGACATCCTATATTTTTGAGGTCATTTTTCAAGAGAAGACACGCGACCGTGCTTTAAAGCGAAAGGTGACACCATAGATACAGGTTGATTCTCCAATTATGTAATATTTTTTTTCTGGAATAAAAGAAAAGGTTGTGTTAATGGTTTAATAATGCCCACGGAACCGAGGTAAGAATTATAATTACGACAGTATCAGAAATAATAAATAAACAATTTACCGACACCAAAGAAATAAATTAAAACACCTTTTCAAATTATCCTGGGTCTGATAAACAGAAGCGTACTTAACGAACGTAGTAAAATTGCATGATACCTAGTCCTAGTGTATGTATCCAAACCCTTGCAAAATAATATGGACTAAAGCCAAGGATTTTGCAAATTGGGTCAATAGTTTTTGTGACAACCGTGTGTGTATGTCGAACCCATAATATTTTTTTACTCACAAAAGAAATAACAAAGTCAGGACACGGGCGACGACCGTGAGCCGATATAAACCATTAAAACCGGTCAAGTGGGAGTCAGACTCGCATACCGAGGGTTCCGTATCGCCACACAGTAGGTATTTTCCGATTTGAATTCTTTTCAAATCGAGTCAGCGCGAGCCCTCCTCACAGTTGACCATTTTTAGGGTTCTGTAGTCAATTGGCAAAAAACGAAACCCTTATGGATTCGTCATGTCTGTCTGTCTGTCCGTCCGTATGTCACAGCCAATTTTTTCCGAAACTATAAGAACTATACTGTTGAAACTTGGTAAGTAGATGTACTTTGTGAACCGCATTAAGATTTTCACATAAAAATAGAAAAAAACAATAAATTTTGGGGGTTCCCCATGCTTTTTTTTTATCATTCCATACCGTGTGGGGTATTTATGGATAGGTCTTCAAAAATGATATTGAGGTTTCTAATATCAGTTAAAGAAGAAGAAATAAAGAAGAAGGTTCGGTAGAAGTCCAACCCGCTGGTGCGACCAGATATCAACCGAGATGGAGATCCCTCTGAGTAACGCTTTCCACATGGCAACCGACAGGGAGAAGTGGAGAGCGGCAATCAGGAAAATTGGCAAACGGAGTCACGATCCTCAGCAGTGAGGGACCAACTTAGAACGAAGTGAATATCTGTTTATTCTAAACAGAATAGTTTGCGCGAGAGACACATCCAACAAAAAGATATTTACTACTTCACATTACAATTAACACACACACTCACATTTAATTTTAAGCACTTTAAACGTAGGCATATTAATAGGGCCACTTTAATATTTAGTTCAAGGTTTAAATTATTCAAATTGCGAAGAAATTGTACACGGGATGTTCCCCTGATTTTCCTAGGACACAATTTACCCTCGTGAAAGCACGTGCGCAGATGAGTTTATCAATAAAAACCGGACAAGAGCATGTCGAACCATGCTCAGTGTAGGGTACCGAAGCCGTTAAGTACTACAAACATAAAATCAACAAGTAATAACTAATTTTCTATTTAAAGTGAATTGGTGACGTCTTAGATGATCTTAGTAGGTATAAACATTTAAATCGCCTGTATCTCAAGAACCAATGATGTCTACTCCGTCGTGATAGTTTTCCTTTAAAATTCGTTATATGCTCTTTCTTTTAAACTTTTTTTCAGATTTTTAGTATTTGTAGTTTTGGCTGTAGGGTAGGCAGGGGGGGGACTTGAGTCTAACAAAAATTAGCGCTTTAAAGCTTAATATTTCATAAACGGATAACTTATTCAAAAAACTGTTTCCACAAACCCTAATATTTTTAAAAGACCTATTCAACGACACCACACACTATAGGGTAGACGACGACGTGAAAAAAAAATGTACCACTTTGTTAGCGTGAGTAATATGCATATTCATGCCAAATTGTAGCTTTTTAGTACTAAGATTCTCTGCGCTAGGCTGCAGACGGACGGACGGACGGACATGGCGAAACTATAAGGGTTCCTAGTTTGACTGCGGCACCCTAAAAAACTGCGAATGAAGTTTATCTCTACACGTATCGTAGCCTGAAACATATTCCAGAGCACCTACGTTCGTTGAACAATTTGACCTGGAGTAGAAATAAACATAAAAACCCTTTTGTCGCTTCAATAAAATCACCGCTTCGGTCAATGATTTAACACGCAGTTATTTTCATATGATTGTTAATCCTTGCTTTATTATTCCTAAACATCGTCATCTCGTGGCAATTAGGTAGCAATAGTGATTAGATACGTTTTTCAGGAGTATTTTTATTTGATAAGTCGCCATTTCGCAGAACTTAATAATGACAGAACAAATAATACAAATATAACTTCAGTACAAATTCTGCTGATCCTCTCGCGTTCCATTTCCCAATGCAGTAAAACCCGATTAATTTTTGGTTGGCCGGCTGCAGCGGATTGGCACTCGATTAGCGATGCATCTGACATCGGCTTCGGTGCAGTACGAAGTCAGCGGGGAATGACTTTCGATTCCGTTTAACACGGTGCTGGGCTTTTCGATTCCACTTCAAAACTGGGCTAAACCGTGTATTTGTTATTTGATAAATTATTCAAGTTTTGGTCACGACTTAGTGGGCACAGTCATGTACAAAAAGATATATACATTTCTACGGTCTTCCCGAGGATGTCGTAAGAGGCGACTAAGCGAATAAGGGCTTGTAGTACTGTTAGGCGATGGGCTTGCAACCTGTCACTAATACACTAGTAAACTTCTTGGCCTGATTGTGCAAAATATGGTTACAGAATTATAAACAAGTCTATTTAGAGTTGTTGGTATTTTTGTAGCTCTGCCTACAACCCTAGGAATGAAGGCGTGATGTTATGTTTGTGTGTATGTATGAACAGCACAACGCAATGTCTCTTATTTCGCTACTTGTACTCGTATACAGATCAATATCTCTATGTTCTACTCTTTAACCTTTTGTTCTTTTAAAAAAAATGACTGTTTTGTTGTGTTGCAGTGTGATTATGTCAAATATACATTGTGAATTTGAGTTGATGTTCTTTTGCTAAGTAGATGTAAAAATACTTTCTTTTTTATATGTTAAGGAGAAGGCACACGAGTACGCAGACCACCTGATGGTAAGTGGAATCTGAGACCCATAGACATTTGAATTCTCAAGACTATAATCCTAAGACCTCAAATGCGTTGCCAACCCTGAGGAGTAAGATGGAATGCCTCTATGCTAGTAATTTCACGTTTTTCTTTCTTTCTTTATTCATAACCGTAGGTACTAGAATTTGCTTTTTAATATGCAGGTAAACGCTCAATAGGTATTAAGCTGATCTATTATTAAAGTTTATCTTTCTATAAAACCAAAGGCTGAATGAAATTTGAACCCTGATACGAGTAGAGATAAATGTATTCCAGGAGTGGGATACACAGCTTTTGTTCGCTGCCTGCAGCAGATTGGCACTCCATTAGCGATGCATCTGACAACGCGTGCAGGGCAAACTTTTACTTCAGACTCAGGTTGGCTTACGATAAAGCAGGGCTTCTATTCCACTGCATTATTACCCCTATTGTAATTGTATTGTTTACGACTTGGCTGCTGATGTTACGAGTTCAATACGACAAAAATAAGGGAAAAATGTAGTGGAATATAAGCCCAAAAATATCTACGATTACAGGAAGTTTGCTTATGCTAAGAAGGTAAACGGTGGTCACTAGGTGGTAAATGGGCTCTCGGGTATACAAGTAGGTATATGGACGACTTATACGACATTAACGACAGAGAGTGAAATTACTATCGTAGAGGTATCCCAACTGAGTCCGAGTTTTCAATGCTTTTGCGGTCTTGAGATTGCAGTCTTGAGATTATAGTCTTGGGATTGCGAATATATATGACTATCAGATCTTATAGACCATCAGTAGATCTATCAACACGTTTGAATTTACATCATTAAAAAGTCACATTTGTAAAGATTTTATAATTCGTATTCACAAATAATGTTCTCGCAACGCGCATTAGCAACGTCCCAGAGGATTTAATTCTAGAATTATCTCTGAAGCATTAGAGCCCGCATGATTTTATCAAGCGCATGAAATGCTGGAAGCTTAATTTAATTTAACGTCACTTTAATTCGTCCAATTTAGCGTTTACAGCGCTGTGTAGCGCTATCTAGCACTGAATGGGTTTAACTTTCATTTGGGTGCTAAAATAACCCTAACAATGCTGATGGGTAAGAATAAAATACATTGATAAATAACAAATGAAACGTAACTTAAGCGAAAATGGTACTTATAGAGTTTAATATCTCCTAAACCGTATCCGAAATCTTAAAACCTAACGTACCTAATGATTTTTAAGAGCTATTCAAGGTTCTCTGCCTTTTCGCCGATAAATCTTTAACAAGTGCATCGTTTTGCAACCTATTCATTTACCAACCCGCTTTTTTTCTGTTACTACACGTTTCAGGATTTTTATAAAACTAACATAACCTAACCTATAGAGTTCTACACGATGGTCCTGAAATAAATCCAGAATTATTATAGTTTCGGAAAAAACGCGGGGGAATGATATGTTTATGAAATGAATCATTTGCGAAACGCTGGTTATGAAATGATGTCTACTGAGTCGTGATAGTTTTTCCTTTAAAATTCATTATATGCTCTTTCATTTCTAATTTTTAGTATTTGTAGTTTTGGCTGTAGGGGGGACACTTTAGTCTAACAAAAATTTGCACTTTAAAGCTTAATATTTCATAAATGGATTACTTAATCGAAAAACTGTTTTTCAAACCCATAATATTTTTTAAAGGCCTATCCAACGACACCCCACACTATAGGGTAAACGAGAAAAAAAAAAATTGTACCACTTTGTTAGCGTGACTAATATGCATATTCATGCCAAATTGTAGCTTTTTAGTACTAACATTCTCTGCGCTAGGCTGCGGACGGACGGACGGACGGCCATGGCGAAACTATAATGGTTCCTAGTTTGACTGCGGAACCCTAAAAAACTGCGAATGAAGTTTATTTCGACATGTATCGTAGCCTGAAACATATTCCAGAGCTATACACTATAGGGTAGGCGAGAAAAAAAAAATACATCCCCACGTTACGTGTAGGGGAGGTACCCTAAAAACTGTTTTTACAAACCCATATTGTTTTGAAAGACCTGCCTATGCACCGGACCGCGGCATTCAGAGGTGGTTTCAGGTTTGCCGCGTCCAAGTGCTGGAATGATCTCCCTCCTCCTATCCTAGGAGTGTCTAGCAAGTACACCTTTAAGCGCAAGCTTAAAGGCTATTTGTTGACGCTCCAGAAATCCTAACCTTCATCCAGCACTTACACACGTTAATTTATCAACCTGTTGCTTTTAAAATTACCCTTTTATTATTTTTTATTTTATCAAGGCTGTATATCAGTATGTATGCGTTTTATTATTTTATTTGTTAATATATATTTACCGCTTAAATTATCTAAGTAGTTTACATGAATTTAAAAAAATATTTTATGTATGTACAGCGTTCCGTGAGTCACTGTCGGTTCTGGCTGAAAATCAGCGCTGCAGCTATCTGACACCTCAGCATTTTGTTGAGCCAGAGTCCGTTTCACTGCCGTGACTACACACTTTTCCGGTTGCCTTAATATTCTTTAATGTATAATGTTTTATTTACACGTATGTGTGTCTTATGGCTTTGAATAAATGTATTTCTTCTTCTTCTTCTTCTTCTTACTTAAACATAATAATTAAAATTTACGCGGAAAACAAAATGAAGTACCTAGTCCAATTATAAAGTTTCGGTAAAATTTGTTTAAAAAGGTTAAAAACGGTAAACTTTAGGCTAGTCAAAATGGAGCTTTGAAAATAAAGTTCATAACAAAATATGTATTCTCGAACCTAATTCTACTTGCCTTTACGTAGAGTTAGGTTCGAGAAAATACAAATTTTATTGTGAACTAAATACGGAACTCTCGGTGCGCGAGTCCGACTCGCACTTGGCTTGTTTTATATGTAGAAAGCTAGTTAACTGCGGTGTTTCTTACCTTGGTTAGATAAAAGCCGTACAAGAATTATTAGCTCTGAGACTAGGGGTGGCCATTACAGTCGAATTCTTAAATATGTATACACTCTTGCACCTTATTCCAACGGGATAAGGTGCAAAATTGAATACATATCTGAGAACTCTACTGTACACAGGAGTTTAAATCTATTGCAAAGTTATCTACTGAACTCTAGTTGTTTTCAGGACATCCTGTACGTTCATGTTAGGTGAGACTGCGTGACAAACACAAAGTTTTACTCTCGCCGTGGAAAATACCTGTCGATAAAATGAAAATTCTGCAAAATAATATATTTTATAAAATAAAGTGTCGAAGTGGTAACGCCATAGCAACTAATATCATACTCTCGCAGAATATGTGCATATTTGTGAGAGATTTGTCCCCTGATATATATCACACAAATTGACCTAGTCCCAAACTAAGCTCTAGGCTTGTACTATGGGTACTAGACAACGATAAACATACTTAGATAGAGAAATAAATACTTCAATACATAGAAAACAACCAAGACTCAGGAACAAAACTACTCGTGCTCATGACACAAATATCTGCCCTTACCAGGATTTGAATCCGGGACCGCCGGCTTCAGAGGCAGGGTCACTCCCAACTAGGCCAACGTGTCGTCAACGTGTCTTCCCGTGGAAAGGCTTGTAGTACTGTTAGGCGATGGGCTTGCAACCTGTCACTAATACACTAGTAAACTTCTTGGCCTGATTGTGCAAAATGTGGTTACAGAATTATCAAAAAGTCATTTTAGAGTGGTTGGTATTTCTGTAGCTCTTCCTAACCCGCTCTGGGAATGAAGGCGTGATGTTATGTATCTATGTATTATACAATTTTTTAATAGGTGCACAAATTTTAATATTTGCTTCGCTATTGTTAATCAATAACACATGTTGTGTTATTTTTATTCTAGCTTAAAAAATATTAGAGATATTGCCGATTCAATGATTCCACTAACTTAACGATATTCATGGACCCTCTGATGCAGGGGCGCGAGGAGAGGGGCTTGTTGTCTGATAAGCTGTATATGGAATTTCAAATTTCGAATATCAATACAGTGTATCGTATACCTACAGCTTGACAACCCACGTCATCATTTCTAGTGTGACTTTGTGTCCACACGAGAAAGTAAAAGAGAAATAAATTTGCAACAAAAAAATAAATATTGAACTCGTTTTATTGTCGTAATATATTATATTAACGATACAAAATCATATGTTAAAATTTGTGCACTGATAAAAAAATTACCCTGTAAAAAATTCACATAGCTAAAGCGAAGCAAGCGTGAGTCGCTAGTAGCTTTATATTAATAAAATGTGAGGACGGCCTAAAGATACAAGAAAGGTTTTCCTGATTAGGCACGGCTTCGGATCCCTCTTCAAACCCTGTTCGGGGCACAAGGGGCGGTATTGGGACGATTTATTTTGTGATGGGACTTTGATGGCTCTTGAATGTTTTATTATTCTGACTCCCCAAGACAGGAAGTAATGTATGTTGTCCATTTTTTTCACCTGAACGGATAGCCCCGTTTTGACGAAGGTATTATTTCGCCCGTGTGGTTGCCGGGTTAGAATAGTGCCACTCCATGTCTTCCCGTGGATGTCGTAAGAGGGGAATAAGGGCTTGTAGTATTGTTAGGCGATGGGCTTGCAACCTGTCACTTATACACTAGTAAACTTCTTGGCTTGATTGTGCAAAATGTGGTTACAGAATTATCAACAAGTCTGTTTAGAGTTGTTGGTATTTCTGTAGCTCTGCCTATTCCACTCTGGGAATGAAGGCGTGATGTTATGTATGTATGTATGTATTATTTTGAAAGAAAGAAAGAAAGAAAGAAAAATATTTTATTGGAATCATAAGCGCACCTCCACCAACTTAATTAACTTAAACATAAGAAATTTTACAGTACATTGGTGGTATTGCACCCTGACGCCAATAGGGGCCCACTCAGCATGTGTTGCGGCACATGTGCTGCAACGCTGATTTTCATTGGATCCCTAGTTTGCGTCATTTTGGTGTCATTTTTAAAGGGTAAAACGGGACCCTATTACTACAGTCCCTTTCTTTACTTCCTAAAGAAAGGAACAAAAAACATAAGCGACGTCATTCAAGGTCACTTTTCTTGGCTTCAGGGTGATGTCGCCGTGCAATCTCCAGTGTCATATATAAGCTTCTTGGTTTTAACCATGTAATGTAGATAGACGGTAAGTGGGATCTGTGACTCATAGACTCTTGCATTCTCAAGACTACAATCCTAAGTCCGCAAATGCATTGCCAACCCTGCGGACTAATATGGAATACCTATGCTAGTAATTACACAGGTTGTCTTTTTCCCACACCGGAACACAAAGCGAACATTTCTGCTTTGTGGTAGGTTAAGGATATGATGGTGGTAGCGATTAAGTAAGATTTGTATTAAGTACCCTGAATTTTGCAGCTCGAATTTATAGCCGTACGTGCGCGGGTATAAACGGTATAAATTAGCTTCGCATCAAAATTGATGTACCTATGTATGATTCATGTAGACCTTTATTTAGACATTTTATCCTGTTGCCTTTGTCCTGTATGTACATTTTTGAAGTAACAGTGTTTGTGCGGAAACACCCAGAATTATTCAAAAAAGCGATAGAAGCGTGTAGTATTAAGACAAGACATGGAAATAGACTTGTACATGACTCATTGCCAAAAATAACATTAGCGATGAAAAACTGTTATATGGGTGTCGAAATTTATAACTTCATACCAAAAGACATTACTGAGCTTCCGTTTCAGTCACTCAGAATGAAACTGTATAGATGGTTAAATGAAAAAATGATTTGCACTGTGAATGAATTATTTCAGAGGTGAATTGTTGCAAAATAAAACTATATTAAAATTTGCATGCTAGTATGTAGCGAAAAATGTCTTGATCTGGTCCCAAAACGTAACACCTCATTGTACCATTTTTGAAGCAAATAAATATTATGTTTATGATTGTGTAGTGAACACTTCATTGTACAAGCAATAGAGATAACAATTATAAAATAAACAAAAATATAGCAGAGATGTACAAAGGCCCCCTCTGGTTTTTTTCGTGACAATAAACAAACTTACATTAATTTAACCCTTTGAACGCCAAGAACCCATAAAGTGGTCGTGTACTGTCGTGCCTACCACGCCATCGACCGTTATAGTGGTCAAAGAAACAGTGCAAAATAGATCCGAGTATTTGTGACGTGTAACGTTGAAATTAGCTATGGTTTTCAGCTGTCATTGGCGTGTGAGGACGATTTTTGTATCAAGTCAATGGCGTACAAAGGGTTAACAACTTTGACCGACGACGTCGCGTTGTTACCGAGACCAAATATATCATAATCAAATTTATTATATTTATCTTATACAAGATGTTTCCTGCGATTCCGTCCGCATAGAAGTCGTTTATCGATATTCCCTCAGTAGATCCAGAGACTACTCCCTACAACCTCACAAACTTACAATCTTACCTCTTTATGTAAAGATTTACACATTCAACGGAAGATTTTTTCGAAAATTTAAAGCATTCCGCGCCCTCCTTTTCATCTTCCGATGCCCTCTTAGGGAGGCACGACCCGCTTGTTGGAAAACTCTGCTATAAGGGATCTCTTCCACCTTTGAGTGTTTGAGAAATAATTAATGAAAACGAATAGTCAAATCATTACAACACTAAACAAAGTATGTTGTATTATAACCAAATAGCGGTCTAACAGCGGCGTCGCCCCCGCTGCGAAATTCCGTCTTTCCCGAAAATATTATTTCATACAATCCTTATGCTGACAATAAAGAACACAACAAAAAATAAACATTCACTTTAGTACAGTAGTTCGGAAGTTATGTGCGTAGATACATTTCGGATATTATTTTTTAATTATATGTATAGGAAATAGATAGACATGTTCAATAAAGTAATAAAAAGTATGTAGGTTATATTACTCCTACAGTGTCACATGCCCCACAATGTAGTTAAGTCCCATAGCCGAGGCTAGGCAAATTCTACTAAAATAAAATATTTCTTTGCAGGTAGAATTAACATCATCTTGATTTTTTGATTGCGCTGTATTTATATTAATTATGTAAGTGTATGTGTAAAGATTAAATAAATATGTAAACAGATAGGGTATAAGTTTTTGTTACCTGCTTCTGCCAGGTCACCTGTCCAGTGGAACGGTAACGGTATTTAATTGATGTCTGAAACAAAACAAACCATTTTTTTAATGTTTTTTTTTATAACATGGGGCTTTATAAACACACACAAGTGCAGAAACAAAAGAGCGTATCTTCATGGCACCTACTTCCTACAAACAATAATAAATGCAGTTTTCGGAGCGATAATCCCAAATAATGCTTAGAAACCTGAAAGTGTTTTGTCGAAATATGATGTTGTACTAAAAATATATTCATCAAACATTAACACGGGACACAGGACAACAAAGGACAATGTCACACAAATTGACCTATTCCCAAACTAAGCTCTAGGCTTGTATTGTGGGTGCTAGACAACGATAAACTACTTACGAGGGGCAGCTGAAAAGTTCTAAGCCTAAGGTATTTTGAGGTTGTATATTGACTACCGAACTAAGTAGCGGCTTTTATTAGACACCTATACTCAAAATTTCATGAATATATAACAAAACTAGTGACCCGCCAGCGGCTTCGCCCGCTGCAATTTTTTTTTAACGTCACCTTGGGGTATGAAAAATAGATGTTGGCCGGTTCTCAGACCTACCCGATATACACACAAAATTTTATTAAAATCGGTCCAGCCGTTTCGGAGGAGTTCAATAACGTACACCGTGTCACAAGAATTTTATATATTAGATAGATATTACAGACGCACATTTACAAATTCCTGAAGTTCCTCAAAACATTTTACGAAAAAAGTCAATTTACATTAGATTTGCAAATTTCTTTCATCTACCAACATAAATCAATTAGTTTCATTTCCCTAAGAACCATTTTTCAGGATGAGCCGGAGCCGCTTTTCTTATTTTTCACTTGTCACGTGTAATCCTTCTTGACAACATTATGAATCATTTCATCTGGATGTCTTTTTCCGTCTTATGGCTCTAGAAAAAAAGAGCATGTCGGCACATGCTCAGGGTTCCGAAGCCGTTAAATACAACGAACATAAAAACCAACAAGTATAACTAATTTTCTATTTAAAGTCATTTGGTGCCGTCTTTGATGATTTTAGTAGGTATAAACACTTCGCCTGTATCTCAAGAACCAATGATTTCTACTTAGTCATGATAGTTTTCCTTTAAAATTCGTTATAAGTATTGCTCTTTCATTTAAGTTTTTTTTCAGAATTTTTGTATTTGTAGTTTGGCGGTTGGGGGGGAGTGGGCACACTTGAAAATTAGAGCTTTAACGCTTAATATTTCATAAACGGATTACTTAATCGAAAAACTGCTTTCACAAGTTCGCAATATTTTTGAAAGACCTTTCCAACGACACCCCACACACGACGTTACGTGTAGGGGAAATATCCTATTATTTTTTTTTACTTTTTATTGTACCACTTTGTTGACGTGACTACTATGCATATTCACGCCAAATTACAGCTTTCTAGTACTAAGAATCTTTGCGCTAGACAAACGGACGGACGGACGGATTTTGGATTTTTTCAGATTTTTAGGGCTGGAAATTAGCGGTTTAAAGCTTAATATTTCATAAACGGATTACTTAATCAAAAAAATGTTTTCACAAACCCGCAATATTTTTAAAAGACCTATCCACTGTAGGGTAGACGAGAAAAAAAAACATCCCCACGTTACGTGTAGGGTTTTTTTTACATTTTATTGTACCACTTTGTAAGCGTGACTAATATGCATATTCATGCCAAATTACAGCTTTCTAGTACTAAGAGTCTCTGCGCTAGAATGCGGACGGACGGACGGACGGAAGGACATGGGGAAACTATAAGGGTTCCTAGTTTGACTACGGAACCCTAAAAAGAGCAAGTTGTTATGAAAATATGTCAAAAAATATGGTTTACGCCATATTTTTCACATAAATAATTTGAGTACTATAATATACATTTTCACATGTAATTCGCCCTTTCGTCTGTCTGTCAAAGACTGCTATTTAACAAAAGTTCAGTCATGTCATGTCTATTTACATAAAGTAACAAAGAATGATTCCGACCATAAAGTAACAAAATCTCCTGCCAAACTATACCTGTTACCATAAACTAGAAACCGAAGTAAAACAACTCCCTGTGTATATAGTATTTTCCAGTTTCTCGTAACATAAACAACTGAACTTTTATAATAAAGTCTGCCTAACTGAAATACGGCCTACACCGAGTCGACTCGTTTCGCAGGGTAGAGCCACAAAAACAGGCATCCTCATTTGATGTTTAGCCACGCCTACTTAATTGTTTTTTGTAACTGAAACATTAGAGTAGCATTGTACTGACAACAAACATATAAAATTGTAATTTTTCCCCATTAGAAATTCTTGTTAACCTACCTACCAAAAAGTTTTTTTTATGTTCTTGTGGATTCAGCATTATTAAGACTCAAATGTTTTCAAGATTTTTTGTACATCTTGCACATTGCTAATTAGTTTAGTTTTGAACATATTGTAAAAGGTTGCGTGTTTTTTTTTGTTTAAATAATGATGTTTCACCTGATGGTTCCAACGGGAGACCAGCGCTGACAAATGCCAGCATTATGCTGAGTTAAGACCATTTGTGACTACATTGTTCTTGTGCGTATTCCTCTGTTCTTTGTTGTTGTTTGTCACGAATGTATATATTTCTTTCTTTCTTTTATTTCTTTCAGAGTTTTTACACGAGCAGCCAATGAGTCAACTACAATCAAAAATCGCTGAGTGCCCTGCGTGTCTAATGTAACAACGGTTTCAGAGTGCGTTGTTGGGCCTGACCCGCTTCTGCAGTGCGTCACAAATGTTCGCAGAAAAAACAAAGAATAAGCGTAACAAAATTATATCAAACGTTACTCGGCCAAAACAAAGGACTAGGGCTTATTCCACCTAATTTTTATAATTCCTAATCTAACTAAATTTCAAATTGCCATGGGCTCATAATACCCGAATATCCATTAAATTTGTATCATTCCAAAAATTAACAAATGTTAGAAAGACTTTGACCTAAACGTCTCATGTCCGAAATGCCTAAATTTTAAAATGTACATGTCCTTAAAATGCCGAATCACAGATACGACAAAATTTCAAAATAGCTTAAACTGAGTACTCCAGAATGCCAAAATGATTCAGTTTAAAAATGCCTAAATCTTCTTCTTTTTTAATTAATGGCGGTCGGTCCACGCAGTGATTTCGCCGATGTCAAGTGAATAGAGTAAATCAGTAAACAGAATAAATCAAAATTAAAAGCCGGGCATTTTTCAATCGGCCATCTTCCCTCCCCGAAGGTTACCGGAATCCGCCTAAATCTTTATCTCTATAATTTTGGTGCTTCAATGTAAGTGGCCAGCACTAAAGAAGATAATAAAAAAAATTATACATTAAGGTTTAATAGCCTATTTGAAATTTAGATACCTATTCTGGCACCTGGTTGTTTTGAACATACGGTGTCCTGCGATAAAGCTGTTGTGAAGTTTGTCCATTATGAGAATAAGACATTTTAAAATTCAGCCGTATTAAATTAAGATGTTATGAGACAGAAAGTTAGGCATTCTGGGATTTAGGTATTTTGGCACTAATGTTCATTGCTTCGATACGGTATCCAGAGGGCTTATTGTCTAACGCACTCGCAATCACGATCGTTTTCATTTTGAAAATCGAACGCTCGTCTGCATACAATATGAAAACAATTGCTCCACTTTGAAGCCGGTAGCGATTGCGAGTGCGTTAGACAATAGCCCCTCTGGTATGGGGAAATTCTTGTCATGCGAATCGGGCCTTGATAGCACAGAAACAGTGTATTCGAGCATTATGTAATGTAGACGTCTTGACCTCATGCAGATCACTATACAGGGATTTAAATTTATTAACTGTACCTTCTATGTATATTTACGAAGTGTGCTTGTTCGTCAAAACTAACCCAGGGCTATTTAACATGCAAAGATGTATGTAACTTTAGGACAAGGTTTCCTGATAGACTCGTTATACCTGCTCAAAGGACCAAATTATACAGCAGAGGCATATTTTGTATGTCTGTCAAAATTTACAACAGACTGCAAAATGATATTAAAAACTTGCCTTTAAACATTTTTAAACGGAGACTCAAAAGCTGGTTAACACAAAACTGTTTTTATTCTGTTAACGAATTTTTTGACTATTTTAAGTAAGGAAGTGACATTACTGATATAATTAATAATAATTATATAAAAATAATTGACTTTTAAAATTACTATAGAATATTAACAAATAATGACATTAAAGTAGTAAAATAGGATAAATGAAATAATTTCGAAAATTAGTGTGACTCGGGATATTGCTTATTTATTATTATGGAATTTGTTATTTACCTATTATAGATTAATTGTAATGTAATTTTTGCATACCAGTTGCTGGTAAAATGTGTGAAACCACTTGCACTGTGAACGACCTTTTATACCACATTTTAAGCAAATAAAGATTATTTGATTTGATTTGATTTGAAATCCTTTTGAGATCTAGGAGTATTGTTAAATTAGGCATTATGCAAATTAGGTGGAACAAGCCCTACTCAAAAAAGGTCTGCTAATTGTGTGCGAAACAGAAATCTGCGTAATTAAACTCGATGAAGCGACAGGTCACCCGTCAGACGTAAAAAGCCCGCCTCACTGCTGGACATGACGCGTGGCAGTTTCAACCCATACTTCGCAGAATATCATATTCGCAAAACATGATATTAGTAAATCATGATATTCTTCTCAATACACGATGTTCGCAAAACATGATATTTGCAAATAGTGGAACTAGGTTATAGAATCGTAGGTAGGTTTAGGTTATGTTAGTTTTACAGCCACCAGCAAATCACCCAGAAACACAAAAGACACTGTCACTGTCACAAACAAAGAGACACTGTCTATTTGATGTCTTGTTAATAATGATGTTTTGAGAATGTGATGTTTTCCAAATATCGTCTTTTGCGAATATCATGTTTTGCTAATATCGTGTTTTGCGAACATGCTATTTAACATACTAATTGGTTCCAACTGCCTTATCAAGTGTTTGAGGATAAATATTACTCCCCCATCCTCAAACACTTCAACCAAATAGTCACCAACAATTGGTTGACAAAAAACCGTTAATAAACATGTTGTCGAAATAGTTAAAAATAGATTCAGTAATATCGATAGTGATGTATGGCACTCTTGATTCGAAATATTTTAAATCTGAATAGTTAGATAGATAGATAATTAAACTTATTAGTAGGATTCCTATGGCCTCGTCTGGTAGTCTAAAATCCGCCCTTCCTATTCGAAATCGTGAGCGTTTCACAAAAATCGAGAACTTGTGGAAAACGACAAGCCTATAAAACGAACCGCGGAACGAAAACATAACTTCCTGGTTGGTTAGCATGACATGCCTACGCAATTAAGTTTGGGATGAACAAGTGTAAGGGACAGAACGATAGCAGTTACACTCTGTCTCTTTCTCTCACCGTAAACTGAATTGCTTAGCTATGTAAGCCCCCTGAGATGTTTAAGGAAAAACACACATTGTGCTAATGACATATTTAATGTTCGACAGAAATAATACTAAGTGATGCCATTACATTGAATGGCCAGTTTAGCCACTATTAAGTAATTAATAAGTATCCGTTGACATAAAAATGACTTTTACGGTTGCTGGCGTTTACGCTATTAGGGTTATCGTTACGATGTAACTTGTATAATATATTAGAAAAGAAGAAAAGAAGAAGAAGAAGAAGAAGTGCATTGGAAGATGCTTTTAAGGTTCTGGACTGGAAAGGACGAGGCATCAACATCAATGGCGAGTACATCACTCACCTTCGATTTGCTGACGATATCGTAGTCATGGCTGAGACCATGGAGGAACTCAGTGCAATGCTCGCTGACCTCAGTAGAGTTTCCGACCAAGTTGGCCTGAGAATGAACATGGACAAGACGAAAGTCATGTCCAATGTCCATGTCGCGACAACTCCCGTGATGGTCGGAGGCTCTGCGCTCGAAGTTGTTGACGACTATGTTTACCTGGGACAAACGGTCCAGTTAGGTAAGTCCAACTTTGAGAAAGAGGTCACTCGTCGAATCCGACTCGGCTGGGCAGCGTTCGGGAAGCTTCGCAGCATCTTTTCGTCCAAATTACCGCAGTGTTTGAAGTCAAAAGTCTTTGACCAGTGTGTGTTCCCAGTGATGACTTACGGATCTGAGACGTGGGCGCTAACAATGGGCCTTATAAGGAAGCTCAAAGTCACTCAGAGGGCTATGGAGAGAGCTATGCTCGGGGTTTCTCTGCGTGATAGAATCAGAAATGATGATATCCGCAGTAGAACTAAGGTTACCGACATAGCCCGAAGAATAGCTAAACTTAAGTGGCAGTGGGCGGGGCACATTGCTCGCAGGACTGATGACCGATGGAGTCAGAAGGTTCTTGAGTGGCGTCCACGGACCGGGAGACGAGCTGTAGGTAGGCCTCCAACAAGATGGAGCGACGACCTTGTAAAAATCGCGGGAACGCGGTGGATGTGAAAAGCACAGGACCGGTCTGAATGGAGAGCCTTGGGGGAGGCCTATGTCCAGCAGTGGACGTCTTTCGGCTGATATGATGATGATGATGATGATTAGAAAAGAACATCTTAACCGACCAACGCCTTAAGGTCCCTTCTCGGTTCGAACTTCCGCGTTTATTCTTGATGAACGTAGGCCTTGCTCCTAATTAATTGAATTCCGTTCCACATACTCTGGAACAATGAAACTATCGGAATTATATATTCAATGCCAAGTACCCGGAAGCGAGTCCGTTTTCTTTGTAAATTAGGGAGTGTAGCACTGGCTTGGTTGAAATCAAACTGTCCTTTATTCTATTTAGTTTTGCCGACGCCACTGAATGTTCATAAGTTAAATTGGCTTCCTTTATTTTATTTGCTTGTTAGATATGACTTGACTATTTTTAAGGCAAGAGTAAACAGGCAGCCAGATTCCGTCGATGAAACTGAAATAGGTACCGCGTAACCAACATTTGCTAATGCCGCGTAACTAACAAAATGTGTCAAATTTAAGTTTGGGTAAGTCCGACATCAATAAACACAAAGATATTAAAGTTTAATGCTCTCCTGTAAAATTTGCCACAAGTCAGTTATGCGCCATTAGCAATTGTTGGTTAAGTGTGGTTACGCGGCATTGCAGTTTCATCGACGATTTGTTTTGCTAGTAGTTTTGGCTGTAGGGACACGTAACCCTAGTAAAAACTACGGTTCTCTGCCTTTTCGTCTACAAATCTTTGACATATACATCGTTTCGTAACCTATTCATTTGCCAACCCACTTTTTTTCTGTAACTACAAATGTTTCAGGTTTTTTATAAAACTAACCTAACCTAACCTATACGGTTCTACACGATTGTCCTGAAATAAATCCAGAATTGTTTACAGTTTCGGAAAAAAAACGTGGGTTGTCAAAAGATATGTTTGAGAAAAAGGAAACATTTGTAAAACGTCGGTTACGAAGTGATAGGATCCCAAAAATTACACTTTTCGAGTTTAATATTTCCTAAAGGGTAGTCCGAATCTTAAATTGGATATATGAGTTTTTAGAGCTCTCCAATGATACCACAATCAATGTCATAATGTAATAAAAATACCTTTCAAATGGCGAACTATATACTGTAAGTAACTATCAGCCTGTGGGAGCTCTAAAGAATAATCTCTTGTACCCAGCGGGCAGAGGAATGAAATTCCAATAACTGTTTTTCTGTTTGGAAGTGTTGGCTTTGTAAATAAACTAGTTTTATCTCGGAAATTGAGAGGCTTCAGGAGGGATGAAAGGCGGTCAATGCCCCTAGTAAGTAAAGGGAGGGAACTGAAAAACCAGTGTCGGTATTCTTTAAGAAAGAAAGTTGCTACTTTAACTCTTCTCACATATCCACGAGTAAGTGATACGTGACGTTTCACTCCCTACAACTAGTAGATAGCGCCGGAATAAGTAAAATAAATTAGTTTCGGTGATTTTTTTTTGAGACAAACTTTTAATGCCGACTGTATTTTGCATTCAAAAGTGTGTCTGTATGTCTGTCTGTAAGTAACCTCTTCACGTTTAAGCTGCTAAACCGATTTAGATGAAATTCGGTATGGAGATATTTCGAGTCCCGGGGATGGACATAGGATAGTTTTTTCCCCGTAAAATTGTACAGATCCCGAGAGAGCAGCGATAAACAACTTCTACGCAGACGGATTTGCGGGTAAAAGCTATAATTACATACATACATAACATCACGCCTTCATTCCCAGAGTCAAGCAGAGCTACAGAAATGCCAACAACTCTAAAAAGACTTGTTTATAATTCGTAACAACATTTTGCACAATCAGGCCAAGAAGTTTACTAGTGTATTAGGGACATGTTGCAAGCCCATCGCCTAACAGTACTACAAGCCTTTCCACGGGAAGACACGTTGACGACACGTTGGCCTAGTTGGGAGTGACCCTGCCTTCGAAGCCAGCGCTCCTGGGTTCATATCCCGGTAAGGGCAGGTATTTGTGTGATGAGCGCGAATATTTTTACCTGAGTCTTGGATGTTATCTATATAATGTATATTTAAGTATGTATTTCTCTATTTAAGTATGATTATCGTTGCCTAGTACCCATAGTACAAGCCTAGAGCTTAGTTTGGGACTAGGTCAATTTGTGTGAGATTGTCCCCTGATATTTATTTTTTTACATGGAGTGGCTCTATTCTAACCCGGCAACCACACGGGTCACAAAAGCTATAATTAATATAAAACTCACCGCTGATTTTGATGAAATTTAGTATGGTGAATAGTTTGAACCCTAAGAAAAGGTATAACGCTTTTTTTCCGCGAGTAGCGATAAACGACGTGGAAGGAGTCGCGGGCAACAGCTAGTATGAAATTTATGTTCCTCATTAGAGCCGAAGGACATTGAGGAAGATAACCTGAAAGCCCGCGATGCAGCCTTGAGGCGGGCGAGGGGTCGAATAATAATCCGATTCAAGACAAACAAACCAGTTAGCGGTCCAGGCCTTGATAATAATGTAGTAGGTAATACTTACAAATTAAATTATTTGTAAAACTTAGGTTGTATAAAATCTTATATTTTCCATATTGTGTTTACGTTTCGCCCTAAAGCATACAAATCGTCACTACTTTGAAAAAATCTCGTATCTCATATTTCGTGATAGACAATTTTAAACTTAAATTTGAAGAGAAATAAGTTTAAAATCGTACATAACTAAATATGAGATACGAGGTTTTTTTCAAAGTAGTGACGAAATAATATATAACAAGTTTAACGTGCATCATGCTTTCATGATCATGTTTCGTCGTTCAATATAATAAGCCTTATTTGCTAAGAACTTAAAAAGTAGTTGCTTAAAATCATGCATAAGTACGTTCTGTCATTATAATTTTAGTCTAGTTTATTATAAACTAGCGACCCGCCTTCGCTTCGCTCCGGATGAAAGTATTATACATATAAACCTTCCTCTTCAATCACTCTATCTATTACAAAAAACCGCATCAAAATCCGTTGCGTAGTTTTAAAGATTTAAGCATACATAGGGATATAGGGACAGAAAAAGCGACTTTGTTTTATACTATTGTAGTGATTTTCGATGCCATGCCAAATATACTTTTAGCTAAGAAAGCTTTAAATCTCATATTAATCTTGCCTCGCTGACGTACACTATTCAAAACAGGGAATTGGTTCTTGTTGCATTATACATATTTACTTTCAATACCTATAGTGTACTTCCCATAGACTTAGAATATTGAGACCTATAGGGTACTTCCCATAGACTTAGAATATTGAGACCTATAGGGTACTTCCCATAGACTTAGAATATTGAGACCTATAGTGTACTTCCCATAGACTTAGAATATTGAGACCTATAGGGTACTTCCGATAAACCTAGGATCATGAAATTTGGTAAGGAGGGAGGTCTTATAGCACAAATAAAGGAAAGATCCAAAAATCGTTTATTTGGTGATCCTTTTCAAAAAGCTTTCTTTGCGATTATAAACTTATTTGCAGTTGGTAAACTAATCACGAACTATGTTGATGTATGGAGACAACAGTTTTTCAACGGCAAAGTCAAAGTTTGTCCCTCAATCCAATTTTTCTTTTCGTTACAGCAATATTAGGTGTTTTCAATTAACTTCAGTAATGTTATCTTGTTGTGTTGTTATTGTATTAGTAATTATATGTTTTGGAGGAAAACAATAATAGGAAAAAACGGGAGAATCGTCTAAATCAATATCAAATATTCGCACAGTTAATCCAATAGTGACAATATGCAAAAAAGTAATTTATTCAAAAGTTAAATCTTTTTAAACGCAATAATGTCACTATTCAAATATATTTTTTTGTCATTTAGTGTCACTATTGGATTTGACGTTTATATATTACATTTGTCCAACATAGGTAGGTTAAGATGTTTCACTTATTATTATTGTATAAGTATGATTTAAATGTACTGTTCCGTGTTCTGTTTTTTTTTGGTGTTCAATGAAGAGTATTTGTATTGTATTGTATTCTATGAGCTGCCTTGGGACGTATGTACAAATGTTCATGGTTTTACATGCAGCATGCCTAATATTTTATTTATACATTAAATGATATCATGACATGAGATAGTGTATATCTAACTAATGGTGGTCACATTAATAACAAATTTGCATGCAACATGCTTTTTTTTCGTTTATAAATACAAGTTATAAATTCTTAGTCAATATAATGTGAATGGTATCTTCGAGACTCGATCACCGTGATGAACGAACTATTTACATAATTAAAGTTTATACGGATCCCTCACGGTGCACGAGCCCGACTCGCACTTGACAGGCATTAAAAAAATACGTTATAATAAATATTATCACTAAATTTCAAGTTCATAGGTGGATGGGAAGTTAAAAAATTCGTCGGTACAAAATTTGGTAAAAAAGCTGACTTTGCGGTGGCTTCTCATTCCTTTGTTTTTTAAAACAAAAAATATCATAGTGTTTATTTACTCAACGAGGTATACAGTGTGTTACCGGCATGAGGGCTTTAAATGTAGGTATCCATTCTACTCCTCAAATGCTACAGAACAAAAGGAGTTCCAATTGAGGAGTAGAATCGATACCTACATTTAAAGCCCTCATGCCGGTAACACACGTATAATTATTACTAACGATTTCGTTATCAAACTTATCAACAATTCGAAAAGAAAACAATTGAGGCACGGAAAGCATTTCAAAAAAATTAATCCTCTAAATGAATAATCCAACATCCTATTTGAAACTCTACACGCGGTCGCTAAGCTTCAATTTTGTATGTTACGTAAAACACTTACAACTTTACACTCTTAAACAGGCTAAAATTGAATTTGGAAAACGCTACTGTCCGCTCATACTGAGCAAGCAAAAGCTGTCAAAAGCAATGTACGCGTTCTGCCTCTTCGTCAATATGGCTGAAACGTGGCTGAAGCGAAGGTGAATCCACGTTCGATCCGTAACACGAATTCTGTCTATTGACCCAATCAGAAACATTTCCGCTTCCTCCGTAGCAATTTGTAGGTTATGTGTATAGTATTCAGGGTGGAAGAAGCGAATGGTAAGGAAAACAAATTTAAATATTGAAGTGAGCGCATTTTGGCCAACGCAGACTCGTATTTACTCGTAGAAAGAAAGATTTTTTTTTTAATACAGTTGCTCAATTAGTGGTACTTTTCGTAGCTGTATATCGTGCGGAAAATTGGATATTGCTCACTAGTGTGCTTTACTTTTCCATTTTTTTTTTAAATATTTTTTTTTTGTAAAATATAAAAAAAAAAAAAAACAAACCTCTGACTAAATAGTCCGTCGAAAAATCTCTAAAAAGTAAAAAATAATAAGTAGTGGCCCTAAGGGCTCTGATTGTTTTATAAGTAGATAGTTAACTGAACAGTTTGAGTCTAACAAAAATTAGCGCTTTAAAGCTTAATATTTTATAAACGGATTACTTAATCAAAAAACTGTTTGTAAAAACTCGTAATATTTTTGAAAGACCTATCCAACACCCCACACAGCTTTCTAGTACTAAGTGTCTCTGCGCTAGGCTGCGGACATAGCGAAACTCTAAGGGTTCCTAGTTTGACTACGGAACCCTAAAAAGTTGCAACTCGCTGTCTTGTTGAATGCGCTCGCATTGTCTTAAAAGCTGATGTTGTGTGATTGTGAGGAAATCACCAGGCATAATGCAGAATACTACTTACCTACACTAAATAAGCGTACCGACTGTACTACTGTAATAACTAGCATAGACATTCTTTTTTTTACCCTAGACGGTAAGTGGGATCTGTGACCCATAGACATTTGAATTCTCAAGGCCATAATCCTAACACCTCAAATGCGTTGCCAACCCTGAGGACTAAGATGGAATGCCTCTATGCTACATGCATGCATGCTCATTCTATATTAGTCCTCAGCATTGGCAATGCGTTTGCGGTCTTAGGATTGCATTCCAAAGATTGTAGTCTTAAGATTGCATATTGCTATGGGTTTCTGGTTCCACTTACCATAACTGCCTTGCCGTATTTGATTTTTTATAGAATGTATTGAATTTAAATACTAACCCAACTTTCAGTGTTGATATGTTTAAAATGGCCCATCGCCGATTTTCGTGACACCTAGTTAAGAACCACTATCTGAATCGGTCTATTCGTTTGGGGATTACGATGCTAGAGACACACATATACACAGATACAAAGCGGCACAGATAACGTTGCACATACAAACTTAAGATAAGCGCTCGACTATATGAGTGAAGTGGTTTTCTTTACATGTATGTCTTTTTTTTCGGACGACATGCTACCCTTCGAATCTGGGGTCCTGGGTTCAAGTCCCGGTAAGGGCAGATATTTGTGTGATGAGCACGAGTATTTGTTTCTGAGTCTTGGATGTTTTCTATGTATTTAAGTATATATTAATTTAAATAAGTAAGTTTATCGTTGTCTAGTACCCATAGTACAAGCCTAGAGCGTAGTTTGGTACTAGGTCAATTTGTGTGATATTGTCCTGTGATATTGATTTATTAATTTTATTATATTATAGATTATACATTTATGTTCACTCTCGTAGCTACCGTTGTCCCCGTCGCGTAACTTCGTTAGTCCACCGACCGTCCTCCCGCATAATTAAGTGATATTAGACACTAATTCTTAAATATACATCGCAAACCGAATTTGTGAATTATGTTACCTAATCCCGGCCATTAATCATGGCCGCCCCTCGTTCTTTTTTTAAATAAGCGCGTCCCTTAGTGCTCGTAAAAACTGAAATAAAAATCATTGAGCTGAATCAAGATCATATTTAAAACTAGCTTCTGCCTACGACTTTGTCCACATAGATCTATACATACATAACATCACGCCTTCATTCCCAGAGTGGCGTAGGCAGAGCTACAGAAATACCAACTCTAAATAGACTTATAGATAATTCTGTAACAACATTTTGCACAATCAGGTCAACACTTTTACTAGTGTATTATAGTGACAGGTTGCAAGCCCATCGCCTAAAAATACTACAAGCCCTTATTCCCTTAGTCGCCTCTTAAGACATCCATGGGAGACATGGAGTCGCACTATTCTAACCCGGCAACCACACGAGGTAGATAGATTTATATTATCGTTATTCTTAGAATTTTTAAATTTTGCAGGATAAATAGTAGCCTGTGTTAATTCGGATTATAAGCTATCTCCATTACCAATTCGTAACTCTGTTTGTTTGTTGCGCTGTCACGGATAAACCGCTGATCGGATGTAGATGAAAGGTATGGAGATAGTTTGAGTCCCGGGGAAGGACACTTGGCACTTTTTATCCCGTAATATTGGACGGTTCCTGAGGGAATAGCGATAAACGACTTCTACACGGACGATAACATCGTCCGTATTTAAATAAGCGGTGTTTCCTAGACAAAATTTCATGAAAATTAGCCGAGCCAAAAGATGTGTCAACAGGTGAACCAGCTCCTGTGGGTTTAAGACCATTTCATATTAAGTGTATAGTTTTAACCTTCGAATTACACATATTTATAAAATGTTAGAGCAGTTATGAGGGTTCCGTAGTCAAATTAGTCTGTCTGTCCGTAGTCTGTCTGTCTGTCACAGTAAATTTTACAAGCATCGAGGCCGTCGATCGTAGTTCAGGGTGGCACGCATTTACAGTCGCAGTGTTGTACCAACAATAAACACACTCTCTTAGATGGGAGCCCGTTGTATCCCATATTTATTTGGTCGTAATGTCATTGTTGACATATTATAATTATTGATAGTCATAATTTTTTATATCGTTTAAACCGTTAAGTTTTCAGAATTTCCTAAATATCTAACGTGTAGACAAGGTTAGGTAAGGTTTGATTTATCTTAATTTGATTTCTTAAAAAAATACTAATAACTAGTGATAATTATGACTTAAAAAACATTATGACTAAATATAATAATGACAGATGATATAGACCCCTCTGAGTTATATCCCGTGTTAACAGACAGACGGATGGATAGCGGAGGCTTAGTAGTTACCCGTTGGCACCCTTTGGGTACGAAAGTACGAAGCCCTAAAAATACCTTACGGAGTTTTCTCAGCGTGGTCCACCATGCTTTCTCCTGGTTTTAATAATCTTTGACACGAGCAACAGGAGTTATTATTGTAGTGGTTATTTTATTAATCAGCACGAACGGAGCTAAACTTTACCAAAACTTGTAAAGTTGACATAAAGAAGAACTTGCAACCAAGAAAAATAAGAATATTAGTGGAAGATTAGTGTTCAATTTAACTCTGTGTCAGAGTCTCGGATTTGGTGAAAGGAAATTAATATTTTCATGGCTTAATATACTGTAATGTAAGTTTTGTTAGTTTTGCTCTGTCCGTGCCGATCACTGGTTATTATAATACTTGCTCATAGTAAGGAGCTTAAGTTTTTCTTTGTTGCACACCTCAAAGGTTTTGCGTTACCAAGTCTCTGTCCTGCTAAGACAAAACAAACTCCTGTAGCAAATGCAACCTTATTAATAACGTAATAGGATTGAATCTGCTTCATAGCGCCAGCTCATAATCATGAAATTCATCACACAGACGCATCGACAGACATTAACTATATAGATTATAAGCATACCTATGCTCTGCAAACGTGTGTTCAAGCTTCCCGTTCCTAAGGTGAATAGCACTTTTGCCAAGAGGTTCCAAAGCTTTCTTTACCCACATTTACTTATATAATAAAGTTAATTCACCCTGTGATATAAAAATGTGCAAGGTTAAAGAAGCTAAGATTAAGGTAGGTATTTAGATGGCTTTTAAGTATTAACTACATCAAATCAAATCAAATTATAATGGGAACAAACTATAGAAAATGAATGCAAAGGTGGGTATGAATTTATTTATTTATTTATTTATTTAGAATGAATTAGAGCAGCCTCGGGTTGAGGCACGCACGGCTCTCCTATTTTGCTCAAATTCGCAAGCGCTCACGCGCTGTGCGCGAGCAGCGGGCCAGCGGCGCGCGGAGATCCGTCGAGTCGGTCGTTTGACCGTGCTCAAGTCGCCTCGGTGTGCGTGCCTCGCGTAATTTGGACGTGTATCCGAGCGTGCCGCGGGCAGAGACAAGTTCTAACTTGTCTGTGGGCGAGGCGCGTACAAATTTGATAAAGTTGCTGAGTCGTTTCGCCACCGAGGCGATTTCTTCTTCTTTTTGTTAATAATTCGGTGAATTATGATAAACGCAGCCGCGGCTGACATCGTGTCAGACGCCATTTTATATATAGCGCATAGGCTAACCTTAATCCCGAAATAAATCACTGTTCCCGTAAAAATGAAGCGAACGGAGTCGCAGGCAGAAACTATATAGAAGGTTTACACATAATGCTAGATTTAGTATTACCACTGTAATAAGTAAAATGTTAAAGAATTACTGACTTCTGTTTCTTGCGGCGTTTCTTCTCAGCAGTAGGTACACTCTTGGCAAGGGCTGGTATTTTTTTGATGCGTAAAAATACCAATGCAGCCTACTTACTATATACTCGTAAACATCTTTCATCTTTTACTATAAGGATTCCTTTTTATTATTCGCTACGGAACCCTAAAAAGCAAACTAATTTTCACAGCCACTATCACTTTATATCACTGTTCCTGATTTAAACCTACCTACCCCTATCTACTTCCAAAACTTCACAGCGGCCCCGGCATATATCATTCACATCTGGAATTTGACAAAAGACTTATCTATCAACATAATAACTTTGGCGTCTACAGAATAGGCCTTGGAGTCCCGAGGGGTCTTTGTCAGGTGACGGAGATGTCTCTATGGGCGAGATGATAGTGACACGCGGCGCGGGCGACACATTTTCTAGTTTGTCGAGCCTAACTCTGTTTCATCTGAACTGTCACAGGCATCAGTCTGTGAAAGTTCATTTAAATACGCATTACACTTATTCCTTTAACTTTTTTTTTGTGGCGGTTGGATCCTGTGCGGGGTTCCTCCGGATTGCTTGGAGGTAGGTAAATGGATAAAATGGTGGTACATTTTATCCATTTACCTACCTCCAAGCAACAGTGTTCGCATTGTTGTGTTCCAGTGGCATGCGACAACCAGTGAAATTACTAGCATAGAGGTATTCCATCTTAGTCGTCAGGGTTGGCAACGCATTTGAGGTCTTAAGATTATAGTCTTCAGAATTCGACCCTGTGCAGGGTCCGTCCGGATCGCTACCACCATCTTATCGATTAACCACCCGCCAAACAACAGTGTTCGCATTGTTGTGTTCCAGTGTGGGGATGCGACAACCAGTGAAATTACTAGCATAGAGGTATTCCATCTTAGTCGTCAGGGTTGGCAACGCATTTGAGGTCTTAAGATTATAGTCTTCAGAATTCAAATGGTTATGGGTCTCAGATTCCACTTACCATCAGGTGGCCTGAGTGCTCGTGTTCACCTTGTCATAAAATAAAACCTCTAACACCTAACGATGTGAGTGGTGCAGATTGCGTCGTGCTAATGTATCCTCAGCCTTAGTCGACGGCCATCTTACTTATGACGTTGAAAGGTAAGTAATAGTGGAATGGATACAGAGTTTTGTTAAAATAATGATAAGTAGTTTTTTGCACAGACGACAACAAAGTTAACTAAAAGGTTTTGGTAGTTTTATGATGAAATGTTTTTTTTTTTTTTTTTATGTTACGGAGAAGGCACACCACACTCAGGCCACCTGATGGTAAGTGGAATCTGAGACCCATAGACATTTGAATTCTCAAGACTATAATCTTAAGACCTCAAATGCGTTGCCAACCCTGAGGACTAAGATGGAATGCCTCTATGCTAGTAATTTCACCGGTTGTCTTATCCCCACACCGGAACAAAACAATTAAGGAATTTGAAGGTTAGCTGGAAGAGATCTTACTAAGGGGTAAGTTTTAATTTTGTTCTTTAATTAAATAAATTAGATATTAAGTTCGTAATTATAATTGTTGTATTCTGCCCTCCTAAGCAAAAATGCAGTATCTCAAATTCATTTACCAATGCAAATTCAATCCTATCCTGTTAGTAATAAGGTTGCATTTCCTACAGAAGTTTGGTCTGAGATACTGCGATTTGTGTTAGCAGGGCAGAATTGTTTTCCAATAGAGACAATTTATTTGCGAGAAAATTACGAAATATTATTTCCGATGATATTAAACCGGCCACCGACAATATTGAACAGTGTGTAATAACAATTTTGATGCAGGATAATGTTTGTTGTTCTACGCGCATCACTAACATTAATAACAGCTAAATATTTGCCTTAAATTGATAAAAAGTCTAGAAATTACAAATGTAATAAATCTTTCCATTAAATTCAAAAGAATCAAAATACCCGTCCAGGTTCTGTTTCACTTTATCTGAACCATATTTATTATCTTAACTACTAAATGCGCCGTAATAAATAACACATATTCTGCAAAATCACAAAGTACAAAAGATGGACAGACGGAAAAACAGCACAGGCATATTTATAGGATACGGTTGAGTTCCTTTCGAGCACAGAACTCAAATAAAAATTGTTTGTTTCTAAAAGTTCGCTTTTTAATTCTCACCGGTGACTGAAATTCTTATACTTGTGATAGCATACGACTGCAAACTAGGTAGTTTGCAGTCATATGAATAAGAATTTCAGTCACCGGTGAGATTTAAAATACGAACTTTTAGAAACAAACATCGGCCATTTCGATGAGTTCCTCGGATGAGATTCAAAAACCGTTCTCCTGCTCGAAGATTTCACTACGAACGTGGTATTTGCCTCCGGATGTGTTAGAGTAGTAATTGCTTTCCACGTTCGCACTATCTCGTGAAAATAAAGGGGTAAGGAGTATTCGTGAGAATAAACAGCGTTTGTTTGGGCAGACAAGAGTATTACGCCGGCTGGAGCTCTTTGCTAACTGCTGAAATTGCAGTGAAATCTAACAGAAATTGAGAAGTTACTATCATCACTAATTTTTAGTGGTTTTACTCGCCGTTTCGCTGGCGTAATTACAGCATTTTGAGGATGCCTATCTACTCAACATCGAAACGTATTCTAATCGTGATTTGATACACGTATTTTTTAATTATGATAATTACATTCAGGGAATCCAACAAAATTGTTTACGACAAACACCGTCACTAACTTTAGAATCGAATAACTTTCCCCAGTAGATTCCAATTCCGTTTCTAATTGCTTAAGACAGTTTACTTTCAATGCCACGGCTCCAAACCCTGCGTAAAATTGAACGTGATTTGAACTTCTTGGCGCAGAATTTGTTTTTAATGGGGACGAGACTTTCATTATAAAGGATGTTCAATAAACTTCTGTCAACGCGTTATAGAATCACGAAAAGTTACGTTTAATGGTAAAATGGAATCCAGTCACGTACTTACAAACAGTTAGAAATCAAATCTACAGGGTTAAAGAACTAGGTTTTATTTTCATTGGCAACATTATTGATTGTTTCTAGGGTTCCATGCAATTTTAGGACTCTTTTAGTGCGCTGTTCGACCGTCCGTCCTTCCTAACTTTTAACAGATTTACTTATCCTTTAATCCGTAATTATAGGTAGCAGGTTTTTTGTGTTTTATGTGTTATAACGGCGAATTTGATAATAAAGATTTCCATACAAGAAACGATTTTCCCTCAGGGTTGGCAACGCATTTGAGGTCCCGTTGCAGTCTTGAGAATTAAAATGTCTATGGGTTTGAGAGTCCATTGACGTACCATCAGGGTGCCTGGGTGCTCGTGTGCCCACTCCTTGCCATAATAAAGGTTAAGATGGTACAGGGTGGTACTGCAGATGATTCTTCCAGATCTTTCAAATCCAAATATCTGTTTCTTCAAAAATGTTTCTACGAATCAAAGTAAAAGATTTGTCCTACTAAGGTGTTATAGGTATTATGAATGTGACAGTTTGTGTTTGCTTGTTACTCAATCACGCCAGAACGACTAAATGGATCTGGATAAAATTTGCCTCACAGATAGGTTATGGTCTGGAATAGCACATTGGCTACTTTATATCTTAAAATACATTTCCCGAGGGAATAGCCCTTCTACGAGGACGGAGTCGCGGAGAAATGCTAGTCGCTTATATTAACAAACAACAGGGTGTTCAAATTCCCATTAAAACATGAAATGTTTTCTGCCATCAAAAACCCTTTACATATTTTTCGCGGTAAAATTCTCCCAAGCGTCGGTTTTTACCCGTGTTTGTTTAATGAATGCCAACTGCAAAAGTGTTGAACTGTAGTTTCGAATGCAAATTTCAAATTTATTTGCACGCGGAGTTTCATTTCATGATATTTTTTAATCCATAATATTATGCCATTTTGATTTAACTTCGTCGGGATAAATTTGCAATGAATAATTCATTTTCAAGTTAGTTTCTTTGCCATTTCTTTAAAGTAGGTTCAGTAAGTTAGCTGTAAAAATAGATTGAGAAGTAGTTATTTATGCAATAAGAGAGCAAAGTTGTTTTATTCTGCGAGTGTTGATTTTGAATCCCGAGCAAGTGAAGCTAGAATACAATTGAATCAAGAGTAGCGACTGATTTTGGGTAAGAATCCTGAGTGCAGCGAGGGTTCACCTGAGTTCACCTATAAAGGTGAACAATACAATACAAATTGTAAAAAGAAAAACCGGGCAAGAGCATGTCCGACCATGCTCAGTGTAGGGTTCCGAAGGCGTTACTACACATGCAAAAAACGATGTCAAAAAACAAGAAGTATGATCTATTTAACTCTCTATTTAAAGTTATTTGGTGATATATGATTTTTGATGAGGTATAAGCACTTTACTTGCCTTTATTTCTAGAACACATCAAGTCTACTTAGTCGTGATAGTTTTCCTTTTACCGAATTTAATAAATTTTCTGATTATTAGTTTTTTTTTGTATTTGTAGTTGGGACACTTGAGTCTAACAAAAATTAGCGCTTTAAAGCTAAATATTTCATAAACGGATTACTACATCGAAAAACTGTTCCACAAACCCGTAATATATTTGAAATACCTATCCAACGACACTCCACACAATGGGGAAGACGATAAAAAAAAATACATCCCCACGTTACGTGTAGGAAAGGTACATTAAATATGTTTTTTTTCAACATTTTATTTTACCACTTTGTTAGCGTAACTAATATGTGTATTCATACCTAATTACAGCTTACTAGTACTAAGAGTCTCTGAGCTAGGCTGCGGACGGACGGACGGACGGACATGGCGAAACTATAAGGGTTCCTAGTTTGACTACGGAACCCTAAAAAGTTACTTTGTCACGCTCGCAGCAAAATTTTACTTACCGTCTTCGTGCTGACGCGAAAAGATAATAACAGTCAACTTTCTCCGAATGCTTGTATGTAACTTCTATTGAATAATATAATAATCATTAAATCTAGGGACAATCACACACATATTGACCTAAACCAAACTAAGCTCTAGGCTTGTACTATGGGTAGACAACGATAAACTTGGTTACATACTTAAATACCATGAAAGACAAATGCCCCCCGTTTCCTTAGGCTGCATTTCCACCGGAGCTGTGGGAGATAGCGGAGCGATGTGTAAGGATAGAATCCACCAATAGGAGAGCTGCGCTGAGCGAGGCTAGGTATTCCATTGGTGGATTTTTTCCTCGCACACTGCTCCACTACCTCGCACAGCTCTGGTGGAACACAGCCTGAAGAGGACTGCGAAGCAAAAAAAACCATACGAAATGGGATAACGTTTTCCTCACCTTAAACGTTGTCCGATTTTGTCGATTTTTGAATATGTTGTAGACATTATGAAAACCTATATCCGTACGTCGCCCGTGTGGTTGCCGGGTTAGAATAGTGCCACTCCATGTCTTCCCGGGGATGACGTAAGAATCGGACGGACTTTCTGACTAAGGGAATGAGGGCTTCTAGTACTGTTAGGCGATGGGCTTGCAACCTGTCACTAATACACTTGTAAACATCTTAGCCTGTTTGTGCAAAATGTGGTTACAGAATTGCCAAGAACTCTTGTTGTAGTTGTTGGTATTTCTGCAGCTCTGCCTACCCCACTCTGGGAATGAAGGCGTGATAATATGTATGTATGTACATCCGTACGTTTTTCTTTCCAAGAAAATATTAATCGGAAAAAAAGAAAACAAAAGCGGAAACCTACAGACTTAGATGGTCATAATATCTACAACATATTCAAAAATCGTGGAAATCTGATTATACTCGTATTTAGGGGGTGAGAAACGTTATCGCCCGGAACTAAATTTGTATGGATTATTTTTGATAGATACGCGATTTCACCATCGCTTCACAATCCTCTTAAGGATGTTTTTTGAGAGGTTACTTACCTTACCTGCCGACGAGACTGAACAAGAGGATGTTTGAACGTGTCAGAATTCTTAATTGTAAGATATTGCAAGTCACGTATTTCCTGCTTCCAGATACAAGATCGATTCAAGAGCCCTAAATGTTTCGAGTTACGCAAAACGTTTGCGAATCCGCACCATTGGTTTTCTACTCCTGGAATCGTAAAAACATTGGCTGTACGTGACTTTTTATCATTACGGCGATCAATTTATATTTAAAAAAACACTAGTGACTACAGAGAAAACTATATGTTGGGATTAGGTTGTTTGGGATTTTTTGCTGCACTGTTTAACCTTAAGAGATACTGGTCGCAAAATTGATGTGTAAAAATAGCTTTAGAACTCAGTAATATGAGTTAAAAATCCGATTTATTAGCGCTACATTTTTCTACAAAAGTTCGCTTCAAAAACAAATCATAAAGTCGATAAATTAATATCTGGAGACAATCTTACTCAAATAGACCTAGTCCTAAACTGAGCTCTAAGCTTGTACCATGGGTACTAACTAGTCAACGATGAACTTACATATCTAGAGAAAAACATACATACATACATACATAAAGTCACGCCTTTATTCCCAGAGTGGGGTAGGCAGAGCTACAGAATTACCAACAACTCTAAAAAACCACATTTTGCACAATCAGGCTAAGATGTTTACCAGTGTCTAAGTGACAGGTTGCAAGCCCATCGCCTAACAGTACTACAAGCCGTTATTCCCTTAGTCGTCACTTACGACATCCACGGGAAGACATGGAGTGGCACTATTCTAACCCGGCCACCACACGGAAAAAAACATACTCAAATATACTACATAGGAAACATCCTAGACTCTGGAACTCGCGTTCATCACACAAACATCTATGTAGAAGGCAGGGTCCAACCAACTAAGCCAAAACATGCAAAAAACCCAGCGATAACTTCCTTTTTTCTAAAAACAACCCGCTCTTGACAAAAACATTATTTCGTTTTCGAAAGCATCAAACGAAAGAGCCCCTCCCCCCCCCATCCCCTGTAAACAGAGGCGGGAAAGCTTCGTCATCTGAGCTGATAGACTAGCGCTCGCCCCCGGGCGTGGCACGCCGTCCCTCTGAAAGGTGCGATCATACTCAAAGAGCGGGGGAATTCTTTAACGGTGAGCTCGACATTGTTATCGAGCTATGTCGAGTTCAGTCAACTTCTATTTTTGACACAAGCTTTTGCTGCCAACGACTGTACTTTTTTTTGCAGTCATTTACTGCTTATTAAAACCAACCTAATGAGTCCAAACTCGATGGGTCTACTTAAAGTATAACGGAGATCCTATCGCCACCTCCCGACTCCAGCATCAGATCAGCTCCATGTCATCATAAATTGCATTGACACAAATTTAACTTATACTCGTAGGACAAGATTATAAAAAAGACGACATAGACGCATTTATTCGCTTTCCTAGTATAGAATAACCCCTAAAAGGCTACGGCTATGCTCAAAGAGGTGCTCCGCGGACCTGGGAGATGATATTAAAAGTAAACATTAGCCTGCATCGAGTTTTACGTAAGGAAAGTACTTAAACGTGGGACAATAGGCTTGCATGCGTGTCATCGTGTGTAAGTTTTGTTATCCTTCGTAAAGAGTGGATGAAATAAAACGCATTTTTTCAGGTTAGTTAACTAGGCCCTACCTACTGAGCCTACCCCACTATACCCCCTACTTACTGAATATTTTTTTTATCTTTTTATCTTCAGAGATTTTCGTAACTCGATAATGTGTAGGATTAACGTAAGTTGGGTGACAGATCGTCGGTGAAACCGCAATACCGCGTAACTAACCAATTCAATAAGTTGCAAAGTGTACCTTGCTAACTTACCTGGGCCTCTATTCAGGTGCGTTAAGACGATATCGTGTTTGACACGTTTAAGAATCGTTTATGTCACAGTCGCCATTATTGTAAATGACATAAGAGTTATCAAAACGTTGACAATACGGAAACAGGTCAAAAACGATATCGTTATAACGCAGTTGAATAGAGGCCCTGTTAAGGTGTATTTTGCAACTTATTCAATTTGTTAGTTATGCGGTATTGCAGTTTCACCGACGAGATCGCTTTAACCGTTTAAGAATAAGAATGAGAATGGTTTATTTCGACACACATTTACTTAAAATGACGTATAGCAGTTTGTATTAAACAATGAAACTGTTTTTATATTTGAAATATAAAAACAGTAAAGGGTATGCTAAGATGGTTTGGGCATTTAGAAAGGATGGATGAAAGAAGAGTTACGAAAGAGATATGGCGAGCGAGAGTGAGTGGAGGTGTCAGTAGGGGACGTCCTAGACGGACGTACAGTGATCAGATTCGCGAGGTACTGAATAAGGGCCGAATCAAAAGCACCCGAAACCGACGTACGTGCATGAAGAGATTGATGAATGTGGAGGAAGCGAAGGTTGTATGTTTGGATCGTTGCACCTGGCGTTCCATAGTCTCTGCCTACCCCATTGGGAGACAGGCGTGAAGATATGTATGTATGTATGTAAAAACAATAAGTAACTTACAACTAATTATTTATGGTTTCCAAAATGGTCTCTACTCAGCTTGTGTCACAAGATATGGTGATAATGTGACGCTGATTTTCAGTAGGGCCAGACGAGGCGAGATGAGTGTGTGTGTGTGTGTGTGTGTGTGTGTGTGTGTGTGCGTGTGTGTGTGCGTTTAAGTCAACTAAATACATTTTGAGTCATTAGAAAACGAAACGTTAATCTCGACTAGATCGATCGATCTCGATCTTGGCTAGGCCTAATGATTTTATTAATAACGCCACGAATAAGCAAGTACCCTAAGTCAGTTTCCGGGTTAAATCTATATCTGTACTTAGACTTACCAAGATCGATCGGGTGAGGCTTATAAACAGTGAAGATGGTACAAACCTACCTACTTTCTCTTCTGTAACTGGTTAGGATTAGGAATTATCATGTATAATCGCGGTATGAAATTGTTCTTCATTTTTAAACCTTAACACGATTGAAATAGAGTTGAAAGGTGACGACGCTTTTCATTTACACCTTAGGCCCTAGCCTAGATGCAAACGCTCTTAATTTTTTTCTTTTCTATCGCAAAAAATGTATAGGATTATGACCAGTGATCGGATAGGTACTTAGTGCAATTTCGCGAGACTTCGGTGCGTAAGTTTAGTATGGATATAGCTTGTAACCCCGGGATTACATTTGCAAAGTGTTATAGTTTGTGTTTAATTCAGAAATGTGATTAAAATATGATTTTAACGATTATTTTGGTATCATAAAATATCGCATTGACGAAATATGTAGACACTTGCAATGACATAAAGTAAAAAACTATTTACAATAACATTTTTTTTTTAGATTTTTCACATGTCCTGATTTAACTTCAATTAAGGTTACGTCAAGAAAATATTCTGTGAAATAATACGAGTCCCGGAATCGGGGTCTTATCCATATTATGTATAATGTTTAAGGTCATTCACCCGGAATTGCACTACCTGTTCCGATCACTGATTATGACAGTTGAACACGTATCGTAACGCACGAGAATGTCACCTCATACATTTTGAGTGATAGAAAAGAAAAACGGCCCATGTGGTCCTAGAAAAGATGCAACGCGAAAACTATATCGTTATCGGCTGCCAGACGATCGGTTAACTCCAGACATTTTGTCTGTTCTCGAAAACATCTTGTCTGAGGCCACGGATTCATATAACTCACTACAAAAAACTCCTTCCATTTATCATTTGGGGACATTTCCGCCAAAACAACCCATATGGGGTGGGGTTCACATTATTCGATATGGACGTATTCGACTGCAACCTATTTTCGGTCACACACTAGATACTCTCGTTAAAGGTTTTTTCGCAGTAAATAATGAATCCGGTTAAACCGAATACGGTCGACACAATCGATCACCGCACTACTGCAAACGCAGCATTAGATTCCTCTCGAGATACATAGAAAGGGCATTTACGAGTACGTCGCGTATCTCTTTAACGGGAACCAAAGTCTAAATTATCAGCTATCAGCATCTAAGTAGGCACGTTTCACACCACATGGGTTTCTCTAATTCGTTTATTTTCTTGTGGTCTACATTTTTCCCCCAATAAAACGCATTTTTTTCAGGACATCTGATCTGGTTTTCTTCAGTAAACTTGTTGTGTTCTCGTGTAGCGAAAAGACATCGGTGAAATTACTAGTATAGGCGCATTCCATTAGTCCTCAGGGTTGACAAAGCATTTGCAGTCGGATCTCAATCTCGAGACTGAAGTCTTGAGAATGCAAACGACTATGGGTTTCAGAAGACACCATCAAGTGGCGCTGGATGGCAAGCGGTACTTGTTTGAATTCTCCTTGCCATACAAAAGACCAGCTCCCTATTTACCATCGTGACAGGTGAAAATTCGGTATACATTGCAAAGTTAACATGCTGATACATGTCTGGTTTTCATATAAACTGCGCCATGTATACTGAAATGTCACCTGTCGTTGTCAGGGTGGTGAAATAGGCGGCAGTTACCTGCATCTGAGTACGTTTCACGCCACATCGGTTTCTCCAATTCGTTTATTTCCCTCCATTCTAAATTCTGCATCAAGCGATGATCACCCGAGCGTTATTATTTAATTAGTAGGTCGGTTAAGTCTACCTGCCTTTGAAACAATGTGCAGAGAGGCGTGTCCCGGCCCCCATTTGTGGAAAAGGTAGAACGAAAGGTTAACATTCTTTCTGGCTTTCGGAAATTTGGAGAGAACTGATTAAATACATACATACATAACATCACGCCTTCATTCCCAGAGTGGGGTAGGCAGAGCTACAGAAATACCAACAACTCTAAAAAGACTTGATTTTTGATAATCCTGTAACCACATTTTGCATAATCAGGCCAAGAAGTTTATTAGTGTATTAGTGACAGGTTGCAAGCCCATCGCCTAACAGTACTACAAGCCCTTATTCCCTGAGTCGCCTCTTACGACATCCACGGGAGGACATGGAGTGGCACTATTCTAACCCGGCAACCACACGGGATAACGGGGTGATTAAAGTGTTGTTAAACACAAAGAACTACTACTAGGGTACTAGGCAACATAAACATACTTATACTCGTATGTATAAAGAAATGCTTACGGGAATCGAACACGGGAACACTAGATTCGTGGCAGGTTCACTACCAACTATACAGGGTGTCTCATTTAAATCGGTCAGTATGGGAAATTCTGAAACTACAACACATACGAAGATGTGTTCTTAGGAACCATGTCATCGATTTTAATAAAAAGAAAAACTGCATTCATACATTTAAAAAAAAACCTGTACTCAGCTCGGGAAACGAACCCGGTTGTTTTGAAAAATTAACTTACACTATTTCTATTTAGATATCGATTGTGTAGGTCTTAGCAGTAAATGGCTCTATGAAACACGATGTCTAAAATTAATACAATGCATTGTTTCCACATACTTTAATTTGATTTATTTTAGTAGAGACAATTTTACATGCCTGAACTTGTTGAATATGATACGGTGGTCACTTCGAACACCTACTAAAATAAATTAAATTATGTGAAAACAATGCATTTTATACATTTTAGACATCATGTTTCATAGAGCCATTTACTGCTTAAAAGAAATAGTGTAATTTTTTTTTTTAAACAACCTGGTTCGATTCCCGGGCTGAGAACAAGTTTTTTTTAAATGTATGAATGCAGTTTTTCTTCTTATTGAAATCGATGACTTGGTTCCTAAGAACAGATCTTCGTATGCCTTATAGTTTCAGAATTTCCCATACTGACCGATTTAAATGAGACACCCTGTATAGGCTACGTGCTCCGTCAAAGCTAAAACTTCCAATAAATATACAAGAATATAAGAATGCAGAGTTAATAGAAAAAAAAATGCTACCTATGACTGAACCTTTAACGGGGGATGATTGGCCATTTATTGCGGGACACTGTTTATCAAAAATATTATAGAGGCAAACATTATAGACGACCCAAATACCCGGCATTTTTTTTATGATAAGGAGAAGGCACACGAGCACTCAGGCCACCTGGTGTTAAGTGGAATCTGAGACCCATAGACATTTGAATTCTCAAGACTATCCTAAGACCTCAAATACGTTGCTAACAATACAATACAATACAAATACTCTTTATTGAATACCAAAAATTACAAAATTAAAACAACACGGAACAGTACATTTAAATCATAGGTATACAACAGGCGGTCAACCCTGAGTACTAAGATGCTAACTATGCGAGAAATTCACCGGTTGTCTTATCCCCACACCGGAACACAACAATGCGAACACTGTTGCTTAGCAGTTGGTTAATGGACGGACCCCGCACACCACTACCGCGCAAGCACCAAATTTAAGCTCACAAACTCGTTTATCTCGTGCTTTACATTGATAACGTTCAATTGCTATCAAATGAAACGTCGAGCTTCCCATTTGTCCGCATCGTGTTGAACAAAAAGTCAATGTTTACCCCGAACCCCGTGCTGAATATTTATGAAGCCTACACAAACACGTATTTTTACGGCACTTTGTTTATTATCGATCTATCATTTACATGTACATCAATCAACAAGTCAATAGGGTAGGCAGGGTTTATGCTAAAATCATAAATCGACTAATTAAAAAAAACCGGTTAACTGCGAGTCTTACTCGCACACCGAGGGATCCGTACCCACCACAGTAGGTATTATTGTATCCAATTGGAATTCTATTTCATATCAAATCAGCCCAAGCTCAACTCACGCTTGATATTTGTTAGGGTTCCGTAGTCAAACTAGGAACCCTTATAGTTTCGCCATGTCCGTCCGTCCGCAGCCTAGCTCAGAGACTCTTAGTACTAGAAAGCTGTTATTTGGCATGAATATTCACATTAGTCACGCCAACAGAGTGGCACAATAAGAAGAATAAGAATAAGAATAAGAATAATTTATTAAAATACAAATAAAATCAGTAACACAATTCACAAATAATATCCGGTGAGTTCCAAACTAGGCTGAGCCTGTATCTTGGGACCCACTGAGTCGGTTTACAAATTCAACGGATAGCAAGTTGGATACACTAAGATAACAGATTATTTCAAGTATGAACGTGCTAATGTAAATACATTAGTAACCATTATTTAGGTATGCGAAAAATGACAAGTTTTTAAGTTATTAAAATTAAAACAAAGAACAAAAATTATAAAAAAAAAAAAAAAAATCTACATGCAGTTGACACTTGGTCATCCAAGACTGTGTGCGTGTGTGTGTGTGCGTGTGTGTGTGTGCGTGTGTGTGTGTGTGTGTGTGTGTGTGTGTGTGTGTGTGTGTGTGTGCGTGGGCGTGTGTGTGTGTGTGTGTGTCATATGAAGCGAAATATGATTGCTTGAGGATGTGTGTGTGTATGTACGGGATCTCAAATAGCTATGTGATTTGTGTTCTCCTAGCTGCACGGACGCAGAATGTCTTCAGTATCATTATACGAGAGAGTAGCAAGCCATTTTTTCATTACAGATTTAACTCTGTATGTGGTACAAATTTTCAAATCGCAAGCTCTGCAAACTGCATTGTACACAAACGGGTGTATGAAACTTGCAGAGCGTTTAGCGTGCACCGATTTGACGTTGGGTACTGGTACGCGATATATTCGTCGGCTCATAATGAAATCTTTCTGGGGTGACTTCGCAATACTCCTGTGGACTCTGACAACTGCGTTGCAAACGAATAACTGCCTAACTCTAAGGTACCCTGTTTCCCTGTACAGAGTATCTGTAGGAAAACGAAAAGGCTTTTTCAGCATAACTTTTATGACTGCACGTTGTGCACGCTCAAGCTCAAGTAGCGCCGTCTTACCAGCGCTGCCCCAGACCGCAATACAGTATTGAATTATTGACTGACACAGCGCATGGTAGACCACGCGTAAAACATCCGGGGGAGAGCAATCACGCAGTCGCTTTACCAGGTAAATCACTTTCCTGACTCTCTTTGATAAGGCAGTTATGTGAGGCTTGAAAGAAAGATGTTCGTCGACGATAAGGCCCAAATACTTCACAGTGCTCTGTCTACTTATGGTACCACAGGTACAGCTCAACTTGTTTGCTTTACATGAGTGTATTTTAATATCATAAGTGACAGGGGCAGAGGAGACTGCTGTTTTTGAGAAAGGTATATAGTGGCTTTTTTCCACATTCAGAGTAAGGAGATTGCAATCGAGCCAGCTTGCCACTCTTGAGAGACCCTCCTCAGCTGATAAGTATGTTTCACCCCAGTTATTACCATTAAACAAAACTACAGTGTCATCAGCATAACAGATAACCTCCGAGTTAGGAATGGCCAATTGGAGGAGGTCATTGATGTAAGTGATGAAGAGTGTGGGTCCAAGAATACTGCCCTGTGGGACGCCAAAGTGGATAGGCAACCTGCTGCTCGTGGACTCTCCGATCCTCACCACCTGGTGTCTATTGGTCAGGTAGCTAGCAAACCAGTTAAGGCCCAATCCTCGAACTCCGAGTGCCTCCAATTTCCTTAATAAGATGTTGATCGATACTGTATCAAAAGCCTTTGCTAGGTCTAAGAATACACCCATGCAACATTTACCAGCGTCTAAATGACCATAAATAGAGTTGGTGAGAACAAGTGCAGCATCTTCCGTGGATTTACCCGGTCTAAAGCCAAATTGCCGTTCCGAAATTAATGCGTTTTTCTCTAAATAATTTGTTAGTCGTTTGTTAACTACTTTTTCCAGAATTTTAGAGAAAACAGTTAGTAGCGAGATAGGTCTGTAGTTAGTTGGCAGATCCTTGGACCCACTTTTATGAATCGGAGACACTACCGCCAATTTCCAGCAGTTGGGAAAGCACCCTTTTTCCATACTCAGGTTACAGAGGTAGACGAGCGGCTCAAGGATAACGTCTTTAATTTCTTTAATTAATAATGGCTTGATGCTATCGTAACCAGATGCACTATCAGCCTTCAATTGCCTTATGAATTTATCCACCTCATAAACATCAGTCGGTCGCATGAATAAAGAATTCCGGGCAGCATCGGTCGCAATATACCTGTCAGCTAGCGAATTTTGTGTTTCGGAAAGTCTGGTCATTATCTGATCCGCCAGTTTGCCACCAGCCGTTGTAAAATGCAAATTGCAGTTATCCAGGGATGCTTGGACGGAGCCACCAGTTTTTATTAGTTCAAAACAGTCATTACGTTTGCCGGGTGATTGACATATATTCTTTATAGTTTTCCAAAGTTTTTTAGGTTTGTCCTTGTTCTCATTAATTTGTTTGATAGGCTGACTTTAAGTTATATAACAAATTGTCACAGAAATTCCTATAACGAGTGTAAATTTTGTGCAAGACCTGATCATTAGGTGAGGCTCTTGTTTCTCTATGAAGTTTATCTCTATGCTTTATGCACCTGATCACACCAGGGGTAACCCAAGGTTTAATGTTGAATTTACTACGACTGATTTTTACTCTTTTTGTATTATTTTTAATTGTTTAACCTAAGATAACATTAAAATTGTTGGTTGCGGTATTAACATCATTACTATCGGTTACTGAAGTCCAATCGACCATTCCCAGCTCCCGAGCAACTTCTTTGTAATCCGTTTTGAACACCCAACGGTTCCTTTTTTGAGCACTTGGACTAGGACATAGCAGACCAGCCATAACAATGTCATGATCCGTGACAGAGCATTTACAAACTATGCCCAACGATGCGCCACTGGTTTTTACAAAAACATGATCCAAACAAGCCTCCTTCCTAGTTGGTTTGGTGATCGCCGGTAGTAGACCGTGCGCAGACATCAGATATATATAGTCCGAATGTCGATTGTCCGCAGAATGACTGGCGATATCAATATTGAGATCCCCAGCGAGAATGAGCTGTTTGGAAGATGTTTCATTCAAAAAAGTGTCCAATGACTCCAAAAATCCACCTATATTTGGAAAGGATGGGGACCGGTAGATACCTAAAACTACGATTTGACCTTGGATATTAATCGCGAGACAGTTTGCATCATCAATAAGTGGTTCTGTGCATATTACTGACAGTTGATCTTTAACATAAGCTACTACTCCACCACTTTTGTTTATAACTTTTTTAGAATGAAACGCTTGATATCCTGCAAGTTGATCTATGACCGAGCCCTCAGTTAACCAACATTCGGTAAGAATAATTACGTCATAATCAATGTTTATTCTTTTTAAGGACACAAAGAAGGAGTCAAAGTTACGTTGAAGACTTCTTATATTTAAGGAAGCTACTTTAAAGTTATAGTCAGAAGTCAAATATTGTTGACAACTCTCTAAGACATCGAGTGTGTGACATTTGATATTTAAATCGTTGTCCAACTCATCCTCTAGTTCAAGTAACGCCATCTGAATGGAGTGAATTAAAAAATAATACCAAAACATGCCAGACAGTCACCGTATCTGGAGAACATAACTGAAAAATTATCCTCGCTGTGCTTGATGTGTGAGTGGTGTGAAGTTTGTTGAGTGTGAGTGTCTAAACGGTGCGTTCAGAAACCTCACTGATTTGTAAACTGCTGTGTAGGAAGCGTTTAAGGAGACTGCTATAATAGAATTTAAAAAAAAAAAAAAAAAAAAAAAAAAACGCTTCTTTCTTTTTATCGCTGAAGACTCCGATATATTTATAGATTATATTTTTCTCAAATTCAGTAAAAAGATGAATAAAATGAACTGCTTAGCATGCCGGAAGGAGATTGATCGGATGGATAAAATAGCATGCAAATCATGTGAGGGACTATATCATTATATGTGTTTGAACATGACAGCGACTTATTTTATGGAAAACGGGAACGACCTAAAGACGAGTTGGTGTTGTCCCTCATGCACTAACGTAACGCAGCGGAGAAGGAACGATGATAATAGCCCCGTAAGGAGACAGTTCTCGGCTACCATCAATGACACAGTTATGTCCGTTGATGATCTTCTGGATGCCACTGCTGATCTTACTGGAGATGCCCATGCTCTGGACTCGCAAGTAGTCCCCCCTCAAGATTTCTCGTTTACTCACTCCACCGCACCACCCACGCTCACCATATCAGGCTCGCCAGTGGACTCCTTCGCACTGATAACCGAGCTGCGTCTTCTGCGTGAGGAGATAAAAGCGGCGCGAGCAGAGGCACGGACCGAGATGACGGAAATTAGAAGTGCTATTTCTCAGCTTGCCACGGCTGTCACGTCGTGCAACCAAAGGATTGACCAGTTGACTGCTCGAGTGGAGACTGTAGAATCTCTTCAGAGCAACAATGAAATCAGGAATACGCTTGAGAAAACCATTGCCGACCTCAGAAGATCTTAGTGATCGCGACCAGGAGATGCTGTGCAACGATGTGGAAATTGCAGGTCTTCCAGAGGAAAACAGTGAGCGGTCAATGCACCTTCTGCTGGCTGTGGCAGCTAAGCTCAGAGTGGTTCTTGAAGAAAGAGATGTAGTTAGTGTAAGGCGCGCAGGCCCCGTGAGGCGCACGGCGGACAATGGTACTCCTGTGCGGCCACGACCTCTGGTCGCTCGGCTGGTGCGCCGTGAGCATCGGGATCAACTACTGGCGGCGGCGCGTGTGCGACGTGAAGCTACCACTGCAGGGCTTGGATTAGCTTCGGATGAGCGGCGCTTCTATGTCAACGAACGTTTGACCCGCACGAATCGCCAGCTCCTATACAAGGCCCGTGGAGAGTGCGCGCGCGTGCACTGGGAGCACGTCTGGACGCGGGACGGAAAAATCTTTGCGCGCAAGGAACAGGGAGCCCGACCACTGCGTTTGCGTACGGAAGATGATCTCCTTACTGTTTTTGGATAATTGTAATATTTGTTCGTGACCGTTTCAATGCCTGCTTAAATTTTTTTAACTTTATTTTCTCTGCATATGCTTTTTTAATTTATGTCACATTCTTTGTTTTAGTTGGATTATTTTTTCAATTGATAATTCTATATAGCTTACCGATCAATAATTATAATTGCTACCGAGGCTTCTTTAGCTTTTTCTGGAAATCTGACATAGGGATATTTATTTGTTGCAAGTGTCATTGTCTCACTATACTTCTTAATTTAGTGTTTCTTGATTCGAGCTTTTTACATATTACACGAGAGCACACACAATACTTGCATGTAAATTATAATACCACTACCTGTTTCACGATGTGCTCTAAATGTATTAAACGTATCCTGCCTGCTGTCGTAGCCTGGCGCCACGCAACCTATTTGTGCAAGTACTTATTGCACAATAAGCTTAACCAAATTGTATTTTCATTTGTTATCCAGTTTATCAAAACTAAAAAACTTTCGATTGGTCTTTTAAACCCCGGGTCTTTAGGAACGCGTCATGAGGAGTTTTTAGCAGCTATGTCGCGTTATGAGGTGGATGTTATGGCGATAAATGAGACTTGGTTGAGGGACGGAGAGGAGGGGCGTGCGCCTGCGCCTACCGGGTATCGATTGCGTCACATCCCGCGACCCGCAGATGTTCGCGCTCGTGGTGGTGGTGTCGGGTTCTATATTGCGCGCGGCACCAATGTGCGCCAAATCTTGCATCCCCCTGCACAGTCCGTAGAGCAAATGTGGCTTAAACTAAACATTAATGGACTCAAAATAGCGATTGGGACGGCTTACCGCCCCCCCTGGCTAAATGTCGATACTTTCATTGACGCTATTAGTGAAACCGTTGCGTCACTTGGTGGATTTGATCACATTGTCTTGCTTGGTGATTTTAACATCAATCTTTTAAATCCTCAAAGTCCTAACTCAAAAAAATTGCTTAATTTTTTGCATTGCATGAACCTTATACAGTATGTTGAGCAACCTACGCATTTTACAGAGCTTAGTGAGTCTTTAATCGACATAATCTGTTCTAACGTACACATCTCCAATGTCTGCGTAAATTTCATCCCAGATTTAAGTAACCATGCCTTTCTTACGTGTGAGATTAATGTCAGAAAACCAAAGTATGCTCCAAAAAGAATTGTATATAGGCCGTTGAGAGACATTAATCTTGAAGAATTTAATGCTGATCTGAACCTTGTGCTATGGGACGAATATAAGTCTGACGACGTAAATGAAATGGTGGAGTCTTTTAGCCTGGGACTCCTAGACCTATACAATATTTATGCACCTGTTAAATCACTAACTATCAAAGACCAATCATGTCCGTGGATTACATTTACAGTCAAGGAAATGATAAGACTTCGCGATGAAGCGCATGCTAGGAGTAAGCTCACAAATGTGGATTCTCATAAAAGATATTATAAGGAACTAAAAGGAATCGTCAACGCTGCAATATATAGTGAGAAATCCGCGTACTTCAATCAGCACATAAATTATATCAAGAATCCACGTACTCTATGGAATAACATTAAAAAAAACGTTGCAGACTTCAGGAAAAAAGAATCTTATATTCCTGCTCATCTTAGTGATCCAAATAAAATACAAGAGCATTTCCTGGATCTTCCCGGCAGCAATGAAGTCAGCATCTCGTTGCTTAGAAGCTACGAGCTTAACAGATTTTGTGGCAGCACATTTAAGCTCAAACCTATAACTGAGAAGGTAGTGTCAGATATTATGAAATCCATATCAACTAATGCGCAGGGTAACGATGGTGTTACTCTTAACATGGTTGTCTTGACCCTACCACAGACTCTACCGTTAATTACGTTTATATTGAACAAATCCATTGAATCCGGCGTTTTCCCTGATCATTGGAAAACTGCTATAGTGAAGCCGATTCCAAAAAAACAAAACCCTGCCGATTATAAAGACCTCCGTCCTATAAGTATACTTCCTTTCATGTCCAAAATAATAGAAAGGATAGTTTGCATGCAGGTGACACAGTACCTTGAGGAAAATAACATCTTGCCCAAAAAACAGTCAGGCTTCAGAAAACATCACAGCACTGCGACTGCTCTATTGGATGTTGTGGACGACATTTTGACCGCGCAGGACGCCGGAGAGGGAACCATACTTGTCCTCCTCGACTTCTCTCGCGCCTTTGACACAATTAATACTGAACTGCTGTTGTCGAAATTAGCCTTCTACGGTTTTGATCCTCTCGCGCTAAACTGGTTTAGGAGTTATCTAACTGGAAGACAACAATATGTTCAGATTGGCAACGAGCATGGCAAGGATATGGTTTCCATGACGGTGCCGGTCACCAGAGGAGTGCCACAAGGTTCTATCTTGGGGCCAATTTTGTTCGTTTTGTACTGTGCCGACATCACCAAAAATATTGAATTCTGTACGTACCACATATATGCCGACGACCATCAAATTCACATTTCTTTTAAGCCTGAGAATATTGATCTTGCCGTGAAAAATCTCAATGTGGATCTTAACCGCGTAGCTAATTGGTGTGACCAAAATAACCTTGTCTTAAACCCCTCGAAGTCGAAGTATTTGTTGTTAGGTACGACTACCCAAATAAGCAGGATAAGCGCTTTTGATCCCCGAGTATGCATAAATGGTGAACCTCTTGAGCGGGTGTCGGAGGCTCGCAACCTAGGTGTTCTCATGGATGGTAGGCTGCAATTCGAAGGACATTTGTTGGAGACCATGCGAAGTTGCTTTTACAGACTAAAGGTTTTGTATCGGATCCGCGAGTGTTTGAGTGTTGACATGCGTGTAAAGTTGTGCGATTCCCTCGTTCTCTCCAAACTGAACTACGCAGACACAGTGTACGGTAGTTGTTTGCTGGCGCGATCCCGAAAACTAATACAGCGAATACAAAACGCTTGCGCGCGTTTCTGCTTTCCGGTCCCCCGCCGATCTCATATTACTCCTTTTTTAAACCAACACGGCCTAATGAATATGGCTGCTCGCCGCAAACTGCACCTTGCTTCTTTGCTTTTCGGGGTAATAAAATACAAAAGACCTCCCTACCTCTTTGAAAAGCTAAAGTTTTCACAGCGTGGCGTGAGGTTAGCTACGCGTCTTTTATGTCCTCGGCACCGCACGATTGCATTTCGAGGTAGCTTCCGTTTCGCTGCCTCGAAATGCTGGAATGATCTGCCACCACCGATAAGGAACTCAAATTGCCTAGCAACTTTTAAACAAAAACTTAAAAATATGCTTCTTACTTCACAAATAAATTCAGCATAAGCTCTCGTGCGGTGCTTTCCACTGCCCTCCCTTTCCCTCTTCCCAACTAATCATTTGGCTTAATATATATCTGTCCCGTCGCATCTCTAAACTTAGCTCAATCACAGACACAATTACACCAGATATTCCCTTGCACACATACTTAAACATACTTGCACACACACACACACACACACACACACACACACACACACACACACACACACACACACACACATACACACACACACACACACACACACACACACACACACCTTTTCGCCTGGCACTACTGAAAATCAGCGTCACGTGATTATCTAATCTCGTGACACAAGCTGAGTAGTGACCGTTTTGGACACCATTGAAAGTACTTATATTACTTAGTTATTGTGCCTACTGTTATTTTATTTTATTTTTTAACTGTCTATCTGCCATCTGAATTTCTGCCATGTACCTAAATGTGTGTCTGAATAAATTATTCTTATTCTTATTCTTATTCTTATTCTTAAATAAATTGTGTTAGATAAATACATTTTAACAGCGAATTTAAATGTAAATGAAAGAGTTTACGAAAATCATAGTTAACGGGGCTGGGAAACATGGGCTTTTCCTGCTTCCACGCTGATGCCGGGGGCGGCGTCCTGGACATTTTTGACTTCAAAGTTCGAGACGGGGCCGAAGCGCTGCTCGAGTTCAGCAACGCTACGAATTTGTATCGCGGCACTGCCTTCTTGTTTGCGGACAAAAATTGACCCATTTCTCGCCCAGCAGTATTTGTATCCCGATCTACTTGAGCGAGCACGGGCGTCTCGAAATAACAAACGATTTGCTTTAGTTAACCTCTCATTGATGAACAGCTTCTGTGTTGGTCCAGCTACCTCCATATCGGCGGAAGTCAAATTGCGCCTGGATTTGGCAGCCTTTAAGAATGCATTGCGCTTTGTGCGTCGTAAAAGACGCACGACCAGTGGCCGGGGTTTTGAGATGTCCGAATCATGCGCGTCGCCAGAGTTACGGCGAGGGCCGACTCTGTTAACAAAGTCTAAGTCCTCCAAGTCCAGGTCTACCCCTATCTTCGTTGCAATACATAACACGATGTGCACTGCATTCTCTTTGGAAGATTCGTTAACGCCCATAATCTCTATATCATTTTGCAATGTTCTTTGCTCTTGGTTATTCAGCTGCTCCTCAAGTAGGCTCACTCTTTGTTTTAGAAAACACGTCTCAAGTTCCTGCTCTTCCAGATGTCTTATTTTGGACTCTGTCAAAACTAGCCTGGATTCAAGCTCATCTAGGCTTGCACAGCATTTTGTAACGCAGTCAGAGACATTCTTCAGGTGTCCCTTCATCTCGCTCATGTCCTGGCGTAGTAACCTGATTTCAGTTGTGAGCGACGCAATCGCATCTGTATCAGTACTTCCCGGTGCTAACCCGGTTGGTGACACTGACATCGCCTTACGATTTTGCGGGCGGAGGGTCACTTTGTCACACGCATTGTCCAAAGGAAACGACGGCCGCGCGGGCGAATCCAGGTTCCCTTTTTTGGCCAACTTACACTGACAATAAAATGTATAATTATTTTTTTTTGGTATATCCCCTATACCTTACGTGGGGATGTATTTTTTTGGTTACCCCATAGTGTGAAGTGTCATTGGATAGGTTTTTCAAAAATATTGTGGGTTTGTGATAAAAAATTATCGATCAAGGGAACCGTTTATGAAATCACCCCCAAACAGCCAAAACTACATACATCACGACTAAACATCATTGGCTCTTGCCCGGTTTATTTTTTTCTCTGTGCTATATCCAAGGACTTATTTCTCTAATAAGTTCTTGGTGTTTGACTAAAACTCGACATTGGCAAATACACTTTGTCAGAACAAGGAGTGAAAGCTATTCATTACGAGAAAAAACCTTTTATTGTACGTTTATGAATACCTAAAGGGTTCAGGGCCTCTATTCAACTGCGTTATAACGATATCGCGTTTAACGTGTTTTAGAATCGTTTATGCTACAGTCGCCATAATTGTAAATGACATAAGAGTTATCAAAACGTTGACAATACGGAAACAGGGCCTCTATTCAACTGCGTTATAACGATATCGTTTTTGACCTGTTTCCGTATTGTCAACGTTTTGCTAATTCTTATATCATTTACAATAATAGCGACTGTGACATAAACGATTCTTAAACGAGTCAAACACGATATCGTTTTAACGCACCTGAATATAGGCCCAGCTAAGTTACCAAGCGCCAGTCACACAGTGACTGAAGAGCTGGAGCCTATTTCATAAAAGCTTGTAACTTGTAATACAAGTGGAAGTCTCTTTTCAAAACGTATTATAACACGACTGCCACTAAGTATTACAATCTTTTATGAAATGTGTTCCTGTCAGCTTCCTCTTTCAACGACAAAGCTTTAGGAGAGCTGCACTGAGCGAGGCTAAGGAATCCTATTGGTGGATTTTCCTCGCACACCGCTCCATCACCTCGCACAGCTTTGGTGGAAACGCAGCATGCCCACTTTCTACTGCAAGCGGAGCCGGCTCCGTATTGACTCCGTTTGGCTTACAACGGTGACTTTCAAACAGAGGTTAGCTGGCGTTGGAAACATTTGAAGTCACAGTTGTAAGCCAAACGGAGTCCGGAGCGCGTTCGCTCGCAGTGGAAAGCGGGCATTAAGGCCGAGCCACAATATGCTGCAAAACGACCTTTAAAACAACTCCTAGTGATTCATTTAATCAATCTTGCAAATTGATTTGAACTGGCACTCGTCAGTGTATGCGATGCACTTGAGATGCAGCTCGTAATTGCTTTTGTGCACTATTATAGGTACAATGGCTGATGGACAGCGCATGCGTGTAGCGTACGTTGTTATGTCTAAATATGCAGATAAGTAGACAGGGCTAATATTCTACATGGTAAAAACAATGGTTCCCCTTGTTTACGCATAATCAGGACGGATTGATACGTCGTAGTGGCGGATAAGCATTTTTACTTTTCAACTGTCGCCTTGGTGATTTAAAACGTAAGAGGGTCGTTCTACTTTTTTACCGACAATACATCGTCATTTTTCTATATTTTGCGTTTTTCAACTATTGATAATTGGACGCTGTTACGCAATAATGTGTCAACCCGTTTATTTAGCAAAAAAACGTCAACCTACAATGATCGCACCGAGGGTTGACACTTTATTGCTAAATACTTGTAGGTTGACACATTATTGCGAAACAGCGTCCAATTATGGTTTTAATTTTTGATTTTAAAATAGGTCGCGTGAATTTTTATTTGGACTAATTAATGATTATTTCGGTGGCGATAATGTTTTTTTCTTTATGGTGGTTTTTCAGAATATACTGTGACAGAGTGGCCGTTTTCAGAGGAGACTAAATTTTGTATTACCAATCTGTCACGCGATTCTATGAAAAATAAACTTATAAAAAAAAACACTGGATAGAGAAAGTAAAAGATTATTTAGTACTAATAGATGAATAAATGTTTGGACGTATATTCAAACACTAAAACATTAATAATCAATACTCTAACTGATAACGTATGGCGAAATGAGGACAGGCAATTGTCGGTAAAAAAGAAGAATGACCCAAGAACAATGTCCTTTCATATCTTTACTGTTATAAAATACGTAAAGTAAAACCTTGGTGTTGTCAAAATATTTCCATATTTCTTGAACGCACGCTTCTGACTGGATGAACGCGTAACTCTTTTGACGCCGTTTCAAATTCGTTAAACAAATTTGATCTCATTTGTAGCTCCGTTCGCTATATTTCTTTGTAAAGTAAATGTTTTTATTGAATTTCAAACTCATTTAACTTTTTTATTGTGCTAAAATTTGATACGAAGTTCATCGCATATCTTCTCAGCATGTTTGCTTATTCAGGCGATTAGGTACTGTAGGTTAGGTATAGGTATTTACGAACCTACACTGTACATGTGTGTTTAGTATCGTTCCAGCAATATTGAAAAGTTCAATTCAATTTTTTATCTCATGATTCTCATGAACCTACAGAATGTGTTTAGACGGTGATATAATGGATCCACTATAAAATGCTCAGTGTAGGGTTCCGAAGCCGTTAAGTACTACAAACATAAAAATCTACAAGTATTAATACATAATTTTCTATTTAAAGTTTATTGGTGCCGTCTTAGATGATTTTAGTAGGTATAAACACTTTAGTCGCCTGTATCTCAAGAACCAATTATGTCTATTTAGTCGTGATAGTTTTTCTTTAAAATTCTTTATATGCTCTTATTACTTAATCGAAAAACCATTTTCACAAACCCGTAATATTTTTGATAGACCTATCCAACGACATCCCACACTATAGGGTAGACGTGAAAAAAAAAACATCCCCACGTTACGTGTAGGGGAGGTACAATAAAAAATATTTTTTTAAGTTTTATTGTACCACTTTGTTGGCGTAACTAATTTGCATATTCATGCCAAATTACAGCTTTCTAGTACTTAGAGTTTCTGCACTAGGCTGTGGGTGGATGGATGGACGGACGGAGACGGACGGACATGGCAAAACTATAAGGGTTCCTAGTTTGACTACGGAACCCTAAAAAACAGTTTCAACTAACCCCTAAACAACAGTGGTAAAACTCGTTTTCGACCAAACCATGTTTACGCCACTCGATATAGACCACACACATTAAAGGATGTTATAAACACTTGAAATACACTTATCAGAGACAGGTAAGTAAATATTTCGTCTTGCGACACACTACATTTGCTTACAAATTTCCCAAAAGAAAAAACGCGCATTTCCATAATGAGATACTTCAAGCTGTTCTGGGCACGGCGGCTCCCGTCGCAGTTTGTCGGTAAACATTAAAATACATTAAGAAATAACCAAAGTTTATTTTAACATTACTTATTCAACAGAAGCTGGGTAAAGGTTATTAACGAAAATAAAGGGGAAATTCTACGTAAAATATTCGGCTGTCGGCATGCCCCAACTTGTGACAAATGATTCTTAATGAAGATTGTTTTTTACTTCAAGGCAGGGAAAACAAAAGAAACTCCAAGATCTTTTGTTTTTCGCTGTCCGGTAGGCTAAAAGGGCAAGCAATATTTCAAAAGTATTGAGTAACAGCAGGTCAATTTATATTGGCTGGTAAATTGTTCGAGTATACAGGGTATAATCCTTAAGTGTAGCCAGGCGATTATTCCGTAAATACAGTGTGTAAATGGTATACGGGCGTTCCTTTTAACTGTGGTTAGTATAACCCCTACTGAGCACATTTAGGCAGCTTTTGTTAAAATTAAATGAAAAAAAAAACCATACAAAATAATTTAACACGCAATGTATAACGAAAAATGCAATGAATTAAAAACGCAATTAATGACGTTTCAAAGTTAAGTATTATTAAAGCTGAGGCTACTTAAGCCGAAATACACATTTTCACAAGTTAACATTACGTACTTACCTGACAGATGGACTTCGATGTACATTGCGGGTCGATAGTATGTTCAAAAATTAATAACGGTGTATACGTTAGCGTAATCAAAATAATTCTTTCTGTTAATGATTAGTAGAGTCTTAATCTATATCCAGTTTCAATAATTTACACACTGTATAACAGACTAGTAGAAATCGTTTATCGCTATTCTCTAAAAAAAATCGAGATAAAAAGTACAATACAATACAATACAAATACTCTTTATTGAACACCAAAAATTAAAAAAAATAAAGCAGAACATGGAACAGTACATTTAAATCATAGGTATACAACAGGCGGTCTTACCGCTAAATAGCGATCTCTTCCAGACAACCTTGTAAGAGAAATAACTGAGGACTTTGAATAACAAATTCATGGCAGTGGGTGTAAACTAATTCGTTTAGAACTCAAACTAAATAACTACAAAAAAAAACAATTAAATTATTTAAATTTTGAAATTAGAACTATTTATAAATATACTAAATATAAATACATAAAGTAAATAATTGAATAAATACATACTAAATACATATAATTATACATCTATATAATATATACATACATACATCCTCCAAAACAGCCAAACAATGACAACAGACGAAGCATGAGATAGAACAAAGAAAAAAGTAAGGGAGATAATAGAAAAACTACGGAAGTGACAGAAAATGATCCTTTAGCTTGCTTTTAAAAATTGCAACTGACTTAGCACGTCGTACCTCCACAGGCAAAGCATTCCATAACCTTATCGCCTTGATGGTAAAAGAATTTGTGTAAAATTTAGAGGAAGAAAAAGGAACTGACAGGAGAAGGAGAAGTACTTTACCCAATGAGGTGAAAAAGAGAGAAGACTATTTTTATTAAGAAGTTGTAATTACTTATGTGTTTCCTCATCAAGGTCCTTTGTAATTAGTGTTCGATGTATTATTTTATCACGTACATACATTATTATCATTGTTATTTCTGTAATTAAGAGTAGAGTAGTGCATATTTATTTATATTCCCAGAGTACGATGCCATACTTTTTACGCATGTATCTATTCATCCACACACAAAGTTGGGCTCCGGCCGATTCACAGACATGACATGAGTGCTCTGTTTGGTATAACTCCCGAGATTGTATCGTACAAAACTGTTTTATATTAATTGTACTATAAAACATTATTACTTTTGTTCTGTGTCCTTGAATAAATTGTTTTCTTCCTTTCTATAGTTTCTTAAGTTATCGGTATACTTCAGATTTAAGGTGGGACCCTGAACACTCCCTTGTGGGACTCCAAAATAGATTCGTTCTACTCCACTAATATATCTGTTTTTTTAATTATCTGGCTACGTCCACGTAACAAACAAGAGGTCCAATGGCATTTCCCTTATTCCTATACACTCCAGTTTGTGCACGAGAATAGAAAAGAGAGACTATGTCGAATGCCTATTTTAGGTCCAAAAGGATAAGCTTATGGACTATGCTTATTACCTTTGTCAACATGTCGCGTAATCAGTGAGGTCACCGCTAAAAAGGCATCCTCTGTGGATTTTCCCTTTCTGTATCCAAACCGTGAGTTCAAATTAACGTTAAATGTATTAAAATACTTAGTAAGCCGATAGCAAAGATTTTCAATTATTTTAGAAATTGCAGACAATTTAATACCGGCAATTCACGCAATTCCAGCCTAACTTAATTACTGTTAGGTACCTACAGTAAACTAATTTGATTCATAGGCCTCTCTGGAACTATGTCAAAGTGACGCAATGATTCAAATCGTATCGTTAGTGGTGGTAGGACCCTGTGCAGGGTCTTATCCATTAACCTACCGCCAAGCAACAGTGTTCGCATTGTTGTGTTCCGGTGTGGGGATAAGACAACCGGTGAAATTACTACCATAGAGGCATTTGACGACACGTTGGCCTAGTTGGGAGTGACCCTGCCTCCGAAGCCAGCGGTCCTGGGTTCAAATCCCGGTATGGGCAGATATTTGTGTGATGAGCGCGAATATTTGTTCCAGAGTCTTGGATGTTTTCTATATATGTATTTAAGTATGTTTATCGTTGTCTAGTACCCATAGTACAAGCCTAGAGCTTAGTTTGGGACTAGGTCAATTTGTGTGAGATTGTCCCCTGATATATTATTATTATATTATATTATTATTCCATCTTAGTCCTTACGTTTTGCAACGCATTTGAGGTCTTAGGATTGTATTCTTAAGATTCTAGTCTTGAGCATTCATATGTGTATGTGTGTTCAGATTCTACTTAACATTACATGACCTGAGTGCTCGTGTGCCTTCTCCTTATCATAAAAAAAACTTCTACTGCTTACTTTGACGCAGTTCCATTGTGGCCTATGAATCAAATTGGTTGATTGCACTTGCGTGATAAGGGCAAAGGGGTATTTTTTTTATAGTGTACCTACAATAGAACTTAGTTTGGGACGAGGTCATTTTTCTTTATCTGATATTGTCCCCTGATAAGTAAGTATATTATGTTTGTTCCGAATAAGACGGAAACCTCTTTGCCGTCTCTCTCTCTCTTAATGGCGTCCGAGTCGTGCACATCGCTCCTGCTTGTAAATTAGTTAAATAATACAAAAAGTTAATAAATTCAGTGCTACTCTGTCTGCGTGTATAATTTGGAACCAGCCCTGCATAGAAACATAATCATTTTTGGTCCTTCGAACCGGATTGAACAAGTGACCTATGGATATATAAACTGGGACAACCGAAACATCTTCGGCTCACGCCAACGCTCTACTGCAGGTAGTTACAGAGGTCTCGCCTCGTTCTCCAACTAAAGGGTAACAAACTTAACGATACCTAACACAATTTAATCAACAGAGGTATTATGATTTTCCGATTAACGCCCCCTCCGAGGTTCAAAGAAATGTTAATTTGGTACCTCCCGACAGCGCCCGACTCCCAGTTTAATTTGTTAACGGTTTTAACCCTTTATTTGTCTTTCGATAAAGCCGGTTTACGATTTCCAAATAATGATAAAGAGATAAATTCTCGTATTTAAATATCCAATATCACACTAATCACATTTATATTTTAAACGTGAATCTATATACGTCATAAAACTCATAAAAACGGGGCAAGAGCATGTCGGACCATGCTCAGTGTAGGGTTCCCAAGCCGTTAAGTACTACAAACATAAAAAATCATCAAGTAATCACAAATTTTCTATTTAAAGTCAATTGGTGCCGTCGTAGATGATTTTAGTAGGTATAAACACTTTAATCGCCTGTATCCCAAGAACCAATGATGTCTACTTTGTCGTGATAGTTTTCCTTTAAAATTGGTTATATGCTCTTTTATTTAAGATTTTTTGTTAGATTTTTGTATTTGTAGTTTTGGCTGTAGGGGGGGGGGGGGAAGACACTTAAGTCTAACAAAAATTAGCGCTGTAAAGCTTAATATTTCATAAACCGATTACTTAATTAAAAAACTGTTTTCCTAAACCCATAATATTTTTGAAATACCTATCCAACAACACCCCACACTATAGGGTAGACGAGAAAAAAAATACATCCCCTCATTACGTGTAGGGGAGGTACACTAAAAAAAACAATATTTTTACTTTTTATTATACTACTTTGTTGGCGTGACTAATATGCATATTCATGGCAAATTGCAGCTTTCTAGTACTAATAGTCTTTGCACTAGGCTGCGGACGGACGGACGGACATGGCGAAACTATGAGGGTTCCGAGTTTGACTACGGAACCCTAAAAAGGAAGGAAAATGTCTAGTAGTTACCGCTGGTAGGAAAATAAATACCTGCTGTTACCAGCGGTAACGGTAACAAAATGGTGGTAAAGGTGGGAATATCCCCCATAGTGTACAAGACCTCAGTGTGGAATTAGGTCTTTTTGTCATTGCCTGATAAATATTTACATATTTATGGTTAAAATTAAATTGTAAGTGCGCATGCACTTGCTCCGGTATAGCACACAGACTCATAATGTAATAGGAATATTTTTTATATCTTAACCGTGTACAGTCGAAGACACTTCTAACTGTACAACTGTAAACCTTATCGCAACGTATTAAAGTCTACGGGTGTACAGTTAGAAGCAGGGATTGTAAAACCGGTTTTATTCAATACCTGTATTTACATTGTCAAATTATTACCGCTAAAAAATAATACCTGTATTCAAATTAGAGGTATTGTTGTCATTCCGCTTTTGTTTTTATCGGTATGTATATACTATTTACAGTATTAAATACCTGTAATCAATACCGCTATTTATTGTACCTGATAAGTGAGATGTCAATTAGACTTTAATTAATTGTAATTTCAGACTTGTCTAAGGCGAATCTATTTTTTTTGTAACAGCACCGAACACATTTACCTATACAAATAAACGAGTATATTGATACTGACAGGTATTACCGGTAATGGTTTTTAGGGGTAAAGTATCAAAAAGAGGTATGGTTGTCAATTGGCTAAACCGATAATATACTTGAATACAGGTATTCATTATACCGCTAATCAGAGCTTTAGCGGTATAAATAGTGATAGTCAATTATAACCGGTTATACCTCATTTAAAACCGGTAAGCAGAATACCGGTAACGATCCCTGGTTAGAAGTGTCTTCGACTGTACCTAAATGCTATTAGTGTATCTTTTCAATAAATAAATAAGATAACGGGAACCGCGTTGGAATCGGCTGTTTAACAAATAACGTTGGGTGACATTGCTTGCTTTAAGGTAAAATTTTACAATAACATCGTGGTTTTAGTATTATTTCACAAGATGATAATAATTTCAAGTAACTTGTTACATGTAGCTACTGTAGTATAATGTATATTTTTATGTGTTTATTCCGACTAAAACGCAAAGGATGATATAAGTAAATATAAATAAATAAATAAGTAGGTAAGTTAATAAATATCGGAGACAATCTCACAGATATTGACTTTAGTCCCAAACTAAGCTCTAGGCTTGTACTATATGGTCGAAATCATTAATACCTTGTCTCACCTATTTATATGCTAAATTCATACCACTGTCAGTTTAATACATTATTGTGACAAGGTACTAAAATTTATAGCTCGACTGTACAAGACATCTTATAGAGAAAAATAATACTTGATACACAAAAATTATCCATGACTTATTAAGAAATACTCGCGCTCGTCACAAAAATATTTACCTATCGGGGAATCGAACCTAGCTTCGTATAGGCAGCCACCACAAATTAGATTAACCGCAAACGCGTTGTCAGGTGCCTTTAGGATGAATCTTCTTAAAGGAAAAACACAAATAATAACACTTAAAACGGATACAAAATGGCTTCAATTGTCGATAGTGAACAATTAAATGTATCCATTATCCGTAATAATTACTGCTAAGATAAATCATGCCGTGATAGTTAAATATAGTAGTATTTACTTAAATAAATCTGTTTCTCTCAGTGTCCAATAGCCTTATGCTCAAAGCCCATAGGACCAATCATGATTGTTTCGTAAAACCGTTTATGTAGCCTATTTTAACTTATTAATATATATAGAAAGGAGATCGAGAGTGACCTACGAAGCGACTGATATTGGACTAGGTCCCCGGCAGTTAGGTAACGTGCCGTTCAGCTCGCAGCCAGGCCAAAGGTCACAACCTTTACCCAGGCATTGCCACAACAATAACCAATCGATAACAATATAATAAAAACTTACGCCGAAATCCGTCAGTTTTGTCACAGCCTTTTGATTTAATGTCCTCTCTCACACTAATCTCTATCGCGCAACTTTGTCAACATAACACTACCACTTAGACACGCGTGTATTTTAATAACAACACTTTAAAGTTAAATTAAATTACTCCGGCGGGCGGTTATTTAATCATTTTCACATAAAACCGTTTAGCCGGTAGCAGGCTGGCGACGTGCGGTCCCCTCCGTGGTCAAATGGGAACTGAAATCAACTGAAGCCTACGGGAAACTCGAGCCTCGCTGGGATTCGGCGTGGAAACTGCGTTCGGGAGCACCGAGCGTCTATTACTCGCTTACTCGCTCCTGATGATTCACCTATGAGTCAGAAGAGGTCTAGCGTAGTGCGTCAAAGACCGGTTTTGGCCGATGTTGGTCGGGATCCGACCGCCAGGCAAAAGCTCAATGAACAACGATAATTCATTACATTAGTAGGTATATGGAAATGACATTTCTGAGATGCTTTCAGAGCTCCTCAGACGTTGCGGTGGTTGGGAGGTTTCCTTTGACATAGTGTACATTGCCGCTTAAGTCATTTTGCTTTGACTGTTTACTAACAATAACAACACATTGCTACTACTTAGCCTTATTTTTGAAAACATAAACGACACCGGTACTCGACAAAGGACCAATGTTCAACACTGACTCTTGTTCAATCCGGTTATTGCCCGTGGTCCACCTAATTAATTCACCTGAACATTTTAGCACACCGTAACCGAGTCGACGGAGCTCCGCTACCGCGGAGCTCCTATTTCTGGGGTATTTTGGCACTTCCGGCCCCCTGAAGACCTAACATAACCTAAACCTAACTATAGGTTTTAACCAGTTTAGTCTCCGCAATCCACAGAGGTAAACTAATTAGGTGGACCACGGGCAATGACCTATTCAATCATTTAGATGGTTGGCAGTCCACGACCGTGCGTTTTACTAGGAATTTCCTGCCACGCACAACTAAACTGTGGAATGGTCTGTCACCTGCGGTATTTCCGGACCAATACGACCTTCAAACCTTCAAGAAAAGAGCGTACTATCATTTGAAAGGCCGGCAACGCACCTGTAACTCCTCTGAAGCTGCAGGTGTCTATGGATGACAGTATTCGCTAACCATCAGGCGATCTGTCTGCTCGTTTGCCTCCTATTACATAAATAAAAAAAGAGTTAAGTATTCATTTGTTTCGCAACAATCAATTTATAACCCTATGATCTTTGAATTAAAAGCTTCTGTCCATAATTGGTGCATGTCAGCTAAAAGTGTCGAACACTGGTGTTGTTACCTTAGTAGCTGTAGACAAATAGGCTAGCTCGTAGTGGAAGCTAGCGGTCCCGGGTTCGAGTCTATAAGAGCAAATGGTTTTGTGATAGCGCTAGTATTTATCCCTGGGTCTTGGATGATTTCTGTATTTCTCTCTTTATATATTTATCGTTGTCTAGTCCTACCTTTAGAACAAGGTTAGACCTTATTTTTGGAAAGCTCAATTTGTGTGAGGTTACATACATAAAATCACGCCTTCATTCCCAGAGTGGGGTAGGCAGAGCTACAGAAATACCAACAACCCCAAAAAGACTTGTATGAATTCTGTAACCACATTTTGCACAATCAAGCCAAGAAGTTTACTAGTGTATTAGTGACAGGTTGCAAGCCCATCGCCTAACAGTACTACAAGCCCTTATTCCCTTAGTCGCCTCTTACGACATCCACGGGAAGACACGGAGTGGCACTATTCTAACCCGACAACCACACTGACGAATTTGTGTGAGGTTGAAAACGAAAAAAAGGAAATGAAAATAGCTTATTCCATTATTAAAATGTTATTACATTGCGACAATCTCTATAACATACCTAATACATAGGTATTTTATAAAACCAAAATTAGGATGATAGGCAAAGATTTCTAAGCAACGGAATTGCCCTTTTTACAACTTATTCCCTGTAAGAGATGCAGTTAAAACACATCACACTTTTGACGTGTAAAAGTGCTTGAGCGGCCTACTTTTTTGGGTTCCGGAGCCGAATGGCAAAAACGGAACCCTTATAATTTCGTCATGTCCGTCTGTCCGTCTGTCCGTCTGTATGTCACAGCCATTTTACTCAGAGCCTATTGGCACTATATAAATGAAATTTGGAGGATAGATGTATTTTTGAACCGCTATACAATGATGTAGTAAAATTGAAAAAAAAAATATATTTAGGGGTGGCACTCCATACATGTAAATAGGTGACGAAAAAAAATTTTTTGAGTTACATCAACGTGTGGGGTATTTTTAGATAGGGCTTCCAAAATAAGGTTTTTAAGTGACTTTTTTACGTAAGTGAACAGTTGGCGGGATATACGCTTCTAAAGTCGTAAAAATTCTGTCCGGGTGGGTGGGTAGCTTTTGAACTGTTAAATGGAACATTCTAATAAAAATTACAGTAGTAGAACATACGAAATACTTCCAACCAAAATTGTTTTGAACACGATACGCTGTGTAGTTATTGAGATTTTAATAAAAAAAAAAATATTGAATTTCAACCATGAACGTTCATCCCAGCTACGGAACCCTTCACTGTGCGTGGTCCGACATGCACTTGGCCGGTTTTTTTTTATTGAGAAGGCACACGAGCACTCACGCCACCTGATGGTAAAAGGAATCTGAGACCCATAGACATTTGAATTCTCAAGACTACAATCCTAAGACCGTGCCGTTCAAATGCGTTGCCAACCCTGAGGATTGGAATGCCTCTATGTCAGTAATTTCACCGGTTGTCTTATCCCCACACTGGAAAACAACAATGCGAACACTTTTGCTTGGCGGGTGGTTAATGGATAAGATGCTGGTAGCGATCCGGACGGACCCCGCACAGGGTCCTACCACAACTAAACCACTTACTGAATAAACAACTTTTTTTATTTATTTAACACAAGTCGTGTGTTTATTTGTGAGTGTATCCATTGCTAACGTTAAAGCACGTAAGTAAATGGACTTTAACATGTTTATTTCCCATGGGAGCTGCCTTGTTTATTTAGCGCAACAAGTTCTTCGAAGAGTAAACGGATACAATACTTACTTGATTTGTAAGTGCCAGCATCGCTAAGAGACACGCTGAGATCGTCTAATATAAAACTGCTGCCAAATTGAGAAGGCACGCGGTAAAATGTGTTTTGTACGCTCCGACGGGACTACTTAAACTTGCCGGATAAACGTTCACCTTTGCGTCCGACGCAGCGCTGTTTTAAGAGTATCACAACACTGAACCACAGAATAAGTAATAGTACAAGACTGAACGCCTCTCCAGTAATTGACCTATTAAAAGCTTCCACATGTGAGCACCTAACCATATTGAAGGGGAGTTCAGTGTAAGATTACATGATCGCTACCAGGGCATGGAAGTTTTTTTTTATGGCATTGTGAAGGGAAACGAGCACACAGGCCACCTGATAGTAAGTGGAAACTGCGACCCATAGACATTCACATTCACAACACTTCAATTCTAAGACCTCAAATGCGTTGCCAACCCTGAGACTAAGATGGACTCGGGACTTTAATTCGTCTATTCCATATTCCAACGTAAGTATAAAGATCTAAGGTTTAAAATATAAGTATGCTTTGTGTGATTTGAATCCTTTTATTACTAAGCAACTTAATCCACGGGTGTCTGTCATTTTAATCACTACATAGTATAAAACAAAGTCGCTTTTTCTGTCCCTATATCCCTATGTATGCTTAAATCTTTAAAACTACGCAACGGATTTTAATGCGGTTTTTTTAATAGATAGAGTGATTGAAGAGGAAGGTTTGTATGTATAATACTTTAATCCGGAGCAAAGCGAGGGCGGGTCGCTAGTAATTTTATATTTGACACTAGTTCCCATTTGACGTCATTTGACACTAAGTCCCGTGGCAGCGTGCTCGATCCACTGGTGTTATGAAATTAGGTGAACTGGCGATAGCTTCATGACATAACATAAGTACAGACGCTTATCAGCAAGGCTAAACAAGTTTTGTTTATCTACGTTTTAGGGATCAGTAATGAAAACTTTTAATCATTTGTCTACGAGCCTCAGATTCTACTATCAAGTGGTACCTACTTATGTGTGATCGTTTTGCCCTGTCTATGGGTAACCTATTCGAAGTTTTTTTTTCTGTCTAATTTGTCCTAAAATTCTTAAGTTATAAAAGAATTTTAAAATGTAAAAGAAAGACCGTTTATACTTGCGTAAAATGGATGTTTAAGCGATGCCATTATGATCGCGTACTGAAAATAACATTAGATCTGGGCCTATATTCAGGTGCGTTAAAACGATATCGTGTTTGACACGTTTAAGAATCGTTTATGTCACAGTCGCCATTATTGTAAATGGCATAAGAGTTATCAAAACGTTGACAATACGGAAACACGTCAAATACGATATCGTTATTACTGTGTAGAATCCCAGCCCCGTGCCTCTTTTCTACTGCGTTATAACGATATCGCGTTTGACGTGTTTTAGAATCGTTTATGCGTCGGACGCCATTATTGTAAATGACATAAGAGTTATCAAAACGACAATACGGAAACACTTTAAAGACGATATCGTTATTACCGTGTAGAATCCCAGCCATGCACGAATATTTGAGTCATTATTTTATCATATCTTATCTTGCCTTGTGCTAGGGTCTCTTTGTACAGCTTTTATTTAAAATCAATCGTATCAGTTAGATAGTAAGGTTGTTTGGGTTACCAAACTATGAATAAGTTGGGTGGAATTTCCAGATAAAGTAGCTCATTTATAATTTATTGAATAAGAGTATTATGATTGATTTTAAAAGCGAGGAGAAGGCAAACAAGCACACTTTATCATATGTGGCTTATTAATATTTACCCGGTTATATTAAACCTTTAAACGCCAAGAACATCTCAAGAGGGCGCCGAGCGTCCAGTGGAGCCCTCACTACTTTTATTGTGTTTTCCAAGGTTCTCTGTCTTTTCTCCGACAAATCTTTGACAAATGCATCGTTTCGCAACCTAATCATTTGTTTGCTCAATAAACAGTCTGGAAATAAAATTTACTATACGTAGGTATAGCTTTAACCTTCGATGACAATAGAGCCATCATCAAGCTGCAATGGTCTGATGATGTAGTCAGGTGGGGACAGGATCTCCGCTATACTTAAAGTAGACCCATCGTGTTAAGACACTTTGAGTTGTTGATGAGCAGTAAACGACAGTACAGTCGGCATCAAAAGCTTATTCCAAAAATGTTATTTGACGTATTAGTTTAATTTACGACTTTACGTGTCATTATCTCAATGCCACGATGGCTTACCAAGTTAAGTTGTTGACCGTACTTAATTCTGCGTAATGTAAGGGTAGGCGATCAAGTTTTGATAGCCATTGAGTTAAGTATAATGGTTTAACGCGTCAGTCTAGGGGATCAACTCGTGATCATCAGGAATTCAGGATTCAAGTACATACTAAGTTATAGCCCTAGCGGCCGCCAGGTACCTACCAATGAGTTTTTCTAACTCAAGTACATTCTCCGATGCTGTTGCGGTGAAGGAAAACATCGCGAGGAAACCTGAGACACTAGCCAAGATGCGTTCGCTAACAACGTTGACGACACGTTGGCCTAGTTGGGAGTGACCCTGCCTCCGAAGCCGGCGGTCCCGGGTTCAAATCCCGGGTCAAATATTTGTGTGATGATCATGAGTATTTGTTCCTGAGTCTTGGATGTTTTCTATGTATTTAAGTATTTATTTCTCTATCTAAGTATGTTTATCGTTGTCTAGTATCCATAGTATATACAAGCCTAGAGCTTATTTTGGGACTAGGTCAATTTGTGTGACAGTGTCCTGTCCTGTGATATTTATTTATTTAACTAGCGTTTCTATTCATTTTATTCCGTACTAGAACAGAGTACCTATTTAAGATATTATTTGAGTAGGTACCTATTACTACAAGGCAACACAAATTTGAACATATGTTTTTCGTCCTTTTCCTATTTATCTATATTTTGATTGGATCAGCGATAATCTGTGATAATCTGAAAGCACCACTCGGAGCGCGCGATACTAGGGTGAATATTTGAAGATGAGCATATTGGAGGTGTAAGAAAAAAAACTAAATATCGACTCAGATGTGGATTTTTATCGGTTTTACTTACGAGTCAACGTATTAATAATACGTAAAAGCAAAAGGGACAGTAATTACACCAATATAAGTATATCTATATATTTCAGATTAATTTTTTTCTGCAAACAGTAGTGAGAAATAATACGTACGGTAATGAGAATTTTATGAATGGTAATTAGTACGGATGAATGGTAAGGATAATTTATGAAATGGTAGTGAGAAATAACAAATTTGTTAAGGAAATTTCGAAAATGGTAATGAGGCTGACGATGATTACACAAAAAAATAACATTATTAATCATCTTTTCAAAAGTCTTCATGATTTACTCAAAAATAAAAACACGATAACCTTCCACCATAACAGTAGCTGTTAAAAATTATTATTAGAATTTACTAGGGGAAACTTAAAACACGTTTGTTGTATGGGACCCCCCCTTAAATATCAACTTTATTCGGTTTTTAGTATTTGTTGTTATAGCGGCAACAGAATTACATCTTCTGTGAAAATTTCAACTGTCTAGCTATCACGGTTCATGAGATACAGCCTGGTGACAGACAGACAGACAGACAGACAGACGGACAGACGAACAGACGGACAGCGAAGTCTTATAGTAATAGGGTCCCGTTTTACCCTTTGGGTACGGAACCCTAAAAATGATGTACTTATTTTTTCCAGTATTGCTGATGAATTTATTAATTATTTACATGTTTATTTTTCATTAAACAGTATAAATATTATACTGATTCTCATTACCATTTCAACATTCTCACTACCATTCGTCAAAATGAAATGGTAAAAAATGGTAATTATGAAAATGGTAAGGAGATATTAGTCAATATGTCACCGTTAAAGGTAATAAAAAAAGTTTAAAAACAACACATATATCAATACCAAAGCGACCCAATCGTACATATTTTAGTATAAAAATTGTATAAAAATCTCTAAAAACATATCTTTGGAACCTCGAATGGTGTGGAGAAAAATATCTGACCAAAACGATTTCCGACTTGTGATTAGGTATTAATTTCAGCGCGAAGTCACTAAAAACGCGTGCGGCTCACTCCAGTCGCCAACGGCCCGTTGGCATCGATCGGCGCTTTTGATCGTTGACAGTTTAAAAAAGGCGCGAAGTATTTTTTTAGCTGCGTATATTGTAACGAACGGTAGTGAGTATCAGGCTCTGGGACATTTTTCTAAGCGATAAAAAATAACTTGAAAGTGTTCTTTGAGCCGTGTAATTGTAACGTTTACTAAAACCACTATTATATTATACAAATAATTGCATAAACATACAATCTTCAGCATAATACCGTATTATTTTTAACATAGACTATTCAAATTTGGGATTTGGGACACGACTGGTAGTGAGATTTGACGACTTTCATATTTATATTTACAATTAATATATTTTATATACATTATTCTATAAAGCCAAAGTTATAAATTGTATAAAAAAAATGATTGTTTAGATTAATATAATTTTAAATAGTTCTTTACTAATCGCCGCGTAATATACATGTACATCTTCAAATATTCACCCACTAGCGGTAGAAAAAGGGAAGGAGGGGGCGAGACGAGGGAACGTCGTCGCGAAAGCAGCAAAAACTTTTCACCTGCCGTTCAAACTCCATAAAACCGAATTCCATTCACCCTGAGATTCGTACCTTCGAACTAGTGACACCTATGGACCTGTGTTGTGGTATATTCACTGGATTTTTTTGTGACCTGTGCCGACTTACACCCTGACTTGCCGCCAAGGCCTTGGAACACGCGGTCACCGGAGGGTCGTAGCAGTAAGTCACTAGACCTAATTTAATACCTAACACACTTTGTTTTGAAACTAACGCGATTGGTTTAATAACAAAACGAATAGAAATGCTAGTCAGCGAACGCATCTTGGGTAGGGCCTCAGGTTCGAACAGCTGAGTGTCTGAGGGTTATTGCTAGATGTCTAGGTCCTAGGGCACGCTAACTCACGCAACTAAAATTTCTATGAATATATTTCAAAATTACCTATAAAATTGTAAGGATAGGTACTCTTCGTTGCAAAACGAAAAATTTTCAAGGGACCATCTGTTATTAGACAAAGGCTTAGACAACAGAAACCTCCAGAGAAAAATAAAAGACAAAAGTTGAATCTAGAATGAAAGTAGAAATATAAGAAATAGGAACATACCTATATTTATCGAATGATGCACACCGAGCTGTTCCAATGTGCAGGTTTCCTGACGTGGTTTTTCCTTCCCCGTAAGAGCATCGGGTAATGTATTAAAGTTAGAAAAACTCATTGGTACACGGGTATAGACCAAAAAGTTGGCCACGCTGACTCACACAAATAAATTTTCTATGAATCTTTTCCGTTGTGTGACAAAAATTTGCCATACAATAAAATTGTAAGGATACTTTTCTTCGCACAACGGAACTTTTTCCGTCTTCGTTGTTTGTATGGTTAACTGCGCTGAACTATGGTCGAACTTTTTGGTCATTACCCACAAACATGGTGACCGCGAGGATTCGACCTCCACCGACGCTCTTGAGAACATATTAAAATCAATAAGGTAGGATAAATAAAGGCCTTAGTCCCAAACTGTCAATTAGTAGTTTTTAACAGCGAATTTCTGTATCTTTACCAATTGTAAAATAATTCGCAATCCAAACTAATTATACAGAAGCACGTCAATCAAACAAACTCACTGTTCTTTCAGCAAACTTGTTCCAAATCAGCGCTATTAGCGTTAATGTAGCCTCCCACCTATTTAGAGGTTATCATTGTTATCAAATAACACAGAAATCATTGTCTAGGCATACCTAATTCGCGACGCCAATGCTAATAAATTGAGAACAACGGGTACGTTATGAGTAAAACCATTTATATTTAATTGACGTCTTTATTTACTAATAAAATTTATTACTTAACAATACATACATGTAATATAAAATAGTAATACAAAATGAGATTCGTTAACCCTTTAACCGCCAATGCCGGCAAATCACGTCATCGGATGTTCGTGCCGGGGACGCCGAGCGCTCAGTACACTCCGCGCGGTTGCAGCATATGACGTCGTTGGCGTCAGGGCACGTATTTGCCGACGCCGACCGTGGCGTTCAAAAGGTTGAAAGGCACTAAGCCTCCGTCTGTTGGTATTGGCCTGTCAGTTCCTCGTATTAAAACAGTTTCTCATAAGAGGACTGAATCAAATAATTTCCATACAAATTGCGATAACGTTTTTCTCCCGTTGAACTTTGTCAGATTTTTACGTTTTTTGATTATGTTGTAGATATTATAAAAGCCTAGGTCTGTACGTTCTATTATTGTACATCCGTGTTGTATTGTTCTATTGTACGTCCGAGATGGATAAGCTGTTGACTAATGTTTTTGTTATCACCTACAGTTATTTAATAAACACTATTTCTACGTTTTCCTTTCCAGGAAAATATTTAGAGATCTTCATAATATCTACAACATATTCAAAAATCGTGGAAATCCGATTAGATTTAGGTGAGAAAAGTTATCACCCGGAGCTAAATTTGTATGGATTATTTTTGACAGCTACGCCATTTTAGCATCACTTCACAGTTCTCTTAAGTTTTCATATTTTGAACTGTTAGGCGGCCTGAATTGAGACTCCAGCTATAAAACAGAGTGAGGAGGACCTTATACGCATCAGATGGGCTATGGTCCCTGTTACCACCACGAACACTTTGTAACCACTAGAAATTGCCCGCGATGTCTGTCTTTGAAAAAAGTTCCCTCTATCCTTCCTTGAGGTTCAAGAGATCTCCAAATTTCATCGAAGTGGTTTAGACGCGAATGCATAACAGTTTCTTGCACATTTGTATTAGTATGAATAGTGCATTAAGTGTCCGGTTGGTTTAAGATAAGAATAAATCTCCCAGATCATTATAATAATAAATATCAATTTATTTAGGTAATTCTTTAGAAAACATATAACGCGATTTCCTAGGATTGTATAGTAAAAAAGTGTATACTTTAATTCTAGTGCTAAAAATGGACGGTAATTTATTACATTTCTAAGACAACACAAATGCTTTACTTAACAACTGTCTGACACTTACATTCATACAGTTTAACTTACAGTCAAAATAGGTGTTTGGAAATACTAACTTAGGTGTATTGCAAGCTCTAGTTATTTATAAAACCAAACAAAACATAATATATTTTAAAAGAAAGTCAACTTAAATATAATTACAAATAAAAAAAGGAAATAAGTTTTAAAAATTCTTAAAAACTTGATGAGATTCCAAAAACAAAATTATCTTCCTGACAAATAATTAATATTTGATACAACCATTTTTTAAATGATAAAGTGTTTTTTTAATAGTGTATCCACTAATCGCACCTTCGGTAGAACAAAGGCACAATGTACAATGTTACTAAAGAGGAAATTATGCCCTTTTCCTACCGAGGGGTAGGAAAAGGGCATGCAAATGGTTTATAAGTCTTCAAAGCAAAAATATAAATTAAATATTCAAAATTCAAGGTAGGTTAAGTTTTAACTAATCAGAATTAAATATATACTTACTACATTATACAAAAAAGTCTTCAATGTTAAGTTAAAGCTGTTATCGCAATGGACACAAAAATAAAATATTATAATTTGAATAGGTACCTATAGTAATATCAGGCAACCAAATATCACGATATCAATGCGTACCTAAAGTTAACAAAATATATATTTTTAATGAATTGCTTGTTGCTGGCCCGAGAGTGTTGCACATATTTTATTGCGGATATTAAGTAAGTTCCTAGTGTTTTTATTACAAAAAAAAAACACCAACAGAACAGCTATCTGGACCCAAAACATCACAAAACGTGTTTACGTAAGAATACTAACACTACAGCACTCAATACCATCACAATAGATGATGTAGTGAATGTGGAACCATTGCATTCATCCGAGGCACAGTAGCACTCCTCCCAGTAGACACCGTTGTCATAGACACCCCAGTTGCAGACAGTGGTCACTCCGGTGTCAGCGATGGATGCGCAGCGACGTATTACTTGACGCCATCGCCCGTCCCCTGAAGAAACAATTTAATTTTAATTAGTTCTTGCAAACTTATACACAGATAAACATTTGTTAACAAAAATTTTAAAGTTAAAGGCTTAGTTTTTTATGATTAACCTCTATTAATGTGTCTGGTTCGCTGGCTCAGCCTTGTCTCACAAACATGCATACATGTTAGAAACTGTAACTACGCATAGCATTTAAGTGATAGCTATAAGTGAAATTGAAACATAATTTGACATGTAAAATTGTATATTTTATTAATAAATTATTTAATTGAATTGACTTGAATATGATTAAAAAAAAAACATGGATAGCGTTTGGGTTAGGAGCAACCATACAAAGATCAAAGGCGAAAAAAGTCCTTACAATGACAAATTTTTGACACAAGGAAGTTTCATAGAAAAATTAACTGTGTGAGTTAATTGAATCATGATAAAATTTAGTTAGTGTGACTTATTCTATGTCACCTGAATAAATATCAAAAGACCGTCAAACTAAATATTTTTTAGTTTTATTTGTCTAATTTATCCAATATAAATTTTGTTAATTTTAAATATTTGTAGGTGATTTGAATTTTTTTATTTACTTATTTATTTATGATGATCTGGATGTGAAATCATTATCCCTAGACATGTGCATAATATAATTTTATATTGAGTTATAAATAATCTTATCTAATCTGCTGTAATCTAAAACAGATTTATGAAGATTCAAGCAGAGACGCACAGAAATAGTTTTTAAATCTTATCTATAATTTATTTGAAAATGGCTCTAAGGGCCCTCTGCAAATTTATAACAGAATTCCTAAATATATTTCTAAGCAAGAAAAATACATAACATTTGTAAATAAATTAAAAACTTATATGTAAATGCCCGTACTCTCTGCAAGAGTTTATGGATTACTAATACATAATATTAAGAAAATAAATATAACTATAGAATTAAATAGATATAGAATACTTGATAAGAAAATGTAATATTAGTAATTCTCAGGTCCATGTATGTGCTTATATTTTTTAAGACCAGAAATAGAAGTAGAAATGGAAATAATTTATTAGCTTAAACATGGTAACACATTGTGTTAGGATAATAAAAATCATAAGGTATGAGTATCACTTGTTCAGCCGTGGCAGCATGCAAAGTTTAAAAGACATAAATCACTTCTTATTAATTACCAAAATGTGGTTACAGAATTATCAACAAGTCTTTTTAGAGTTGTTGGTATTTCTGTAGCTCTGCCTACCCCACTCTGGGAATGAAGGCGTGATGTTATGTATGTATGTATGTACCAAATTAATCACATCACTTCATGTCAATTACTCTAAAGAAAATTGCAATAATTATGTTGATCTATGTCTAAACCCACCTTGTAATACCATGGCTATGCAAATAAATGAATATGAATATATGAATGTGAAATCAGTTGTGCTTTCAAACAAAATGTCTTGGTTGGTTAGCTGTATACATTTTTCTTGTTACCAGGACTTGTTGTTTTGCCAGTGTCTTGGTGAAATAGGAGCTTCGAGAATTGGAATTTTGGATGGAATTCAGTTACAACCTTCTATCTACTGATCTTAAATGAAATTCATAAGACATCTCTAAATAGTGATAGTTACATGAATTACTCACAAATAAACCCTTTAGGCCCTTGTTGGGTTAATTTCATACAAAACGCTCCCTGTATGTTTGTCTCTTCACTGTAACAGTCAACGGCTATGTGGCTTTCTTTATCAAACTTCTTGTAAGCGCCGCAAGTGTCTTCTTGCAGATTCTGCGACGATGCACACTGATAACATCGTACGCTAAAAACTAAAACAAGACTATTTCGTAAATGATTCCAACTAGAATAGTCGACTGAACATAACAATTTTATTAATGAAATGTATAATTACCTGCTGGTAATGCACAGGCGAATGTTAATAGAAAGTATATACTCATCATTTTGTATGTTGCTAGAAATATTGGATTAATAAATTAAGATAAATAATCGAAACAATTGAACAAAAAAGGCTTGTCAACAACAATTCCAACAGTTTTCCAAACAGACACATGAGTGAGTGAACTGACAGCATGCATGAAACTTAAAAGAACGATTGAAACGAATGACACACCCAATCTTTTATGATGGGTGGGGACGCCTGGCCGAAACAGGCGGGCGGTCGATCAGTCACCGGTCATTTTTTTATCGGTTTTGAAGGTTAGAGAAATTTCTAAAAAATATTGACTATAATAATTTACTGAATGAGTTCTAAGCAAATCAATCTCCATTTTGATAAAACATTTTTTATCATAAATAGATATAATAATTATTTAATATTATTATAATCACACACAGAACAATGTCACACAAATTGACCTAGTCCCAAACTAAGCTCTAGGCTTGTACTATGGGTACTAGACAACGATAAACTTACTTATATAGATAAATATATACTTAAATACATAGAAAACATCCATGACTCAGGAACAAATACTCGTGCTCATCACACAAATATCTGCCCTTACCGGGATTTGAACCCAGGACCCCCAGCTTCGAAGGCAGGGTCACTCCCAACTAGGCTAGCGTGTCGTCGTATTAATATTATTATACATAATATTCAAAGAAAGCATCATCACAAACTTGCTTCTTCTCGTGTCGGTTCGCCAATCGCCAATATAATATCGTTACAATCTGTGGGCCGTGTCAACCAACTGTGATCAACTGTCAAACAATCGGTCGTTCTAATCTGTGGGTCGTTCAACCGAATGCTGAATGCTGCCTCCCAGGATAAAGTTATTTTTTTGTATTAAATTTTCATAAACCTATTGTAAAATGACTGCTACAACTAAGATTACAATAAGTTTGATTGTTGTAACTATCCTCACTCCATACGGTAAGTAGGTTTGTTGTGATTACGGAGAGGAGAGTGCGTACCAGTCTCACCACACCCATGTTGAAATTTTGGTTGTTATTGTAACGTTTTTATTTTCAGTATCAGCTATAAAATGCTGGAATTGCCGGTCTAGCAATGATCCTAAGTGCGCAGACCCGTTCGACAATAGTACTATGCCTATAACGGACTGCAACGAAATAGGAGGACTGGCCCATTTACCTGGCATTAGGCCGACAATGTGCCGAAAAATAAGGCAAAAAGGTGTGTATTTAAAATCTTTCGTATTATATTGGAAGTGTTTAAACCATCTATTATTAATATGTAATCTGTTCACGCCCAACCCGATATAACCTTTGTATTCGACTATAAACAGTAAAAACAAATGAATGTGAACCCTAAAAACAATAGTGTGAGTCTTACTTGTCGTTTTCCAAAAAAAATACCTATGGTTAAAGGACTAAAATGAACAACGTTAACTTTTCCATTACGTCACGAAAATTAACTATTACTGTTTTAAGAGAAATAGTGGCATCTCGGACAAAACTTCTGTAGCAGGTTCAACCATTTACTAACAGGTCTAGTTTGAATCTGCTATGCATATTTAATTTGGAATTACCATTGTTAATATTTGTCCTTAACTATAGTTTCTTTTTCTGGAAAAAGCCCTACTACTGGTTAATTAGGTTCTAAAAATCGATGCTATCTGAAAGAGTTATCTGTAGTGTTTATCAAACCAGTTTCTTCTACTAACTAGTAAAAAATATCATTCCAGTAAATGGAGAATGGCGTTACTTCAGAGACTGTGCGTACCTCGGTGAAGTGGGGATCCAAGGTGACGAGCGATTTTGTCTCATGAGGACTGGAACCTATAACATATTCCTTGAATATTGCACATGTAACAGCAAGGATGGTTGTAACGCATCATACATATTCACACCATCACCCGTAATGTTAGTCCTGCTAGTTGGTGTTAGCTTCCTAATTAAGATGTTTTCATAGTTAAACCTAGTTTAATATGTGACTGGCAACTGAGCAAAGAATGTGGGTAAGGACCAAATAGTTGGACCATAGTTAAGCATAGTTAACCATACAAACAACAAAAGTGAAAAGTTTCATAGAAAAGTTTATTGAGTGAGTTAGTGTGGCCAACTTTTTGGTCCTTACCCATGTAACTACAAATTATCACTATACTTTGCCGTCTTACCAAAGAAGGCAGCTAACTGCATAGTAATAGTATAAGCATTTTAAATCTAATCTGGGCTGGGATTCTACACAGTAAGAACGATATCGTATTTGACGTGTTTCCGTATTGTTAACGTTTTGATAACTCATGTCATTTACAATAATGGCGACTGTAACATAAACGATTCTCAAATGTGTCAAACACCATATCGTTTTAACACACCAGAATAGAAGCCCTGGTCACCTATTGGTTGGCATTCTATACTCTATTGAGTATAGAATGCTTCAACTACTGTATTGTATTTAACCACCTTATTTGGTATCACGGCAGTACTGTCACGATAATGGCAGTCTTATATTAAGAATCATAAATTTTCATACAAGTTTATTTCTAGATTAGAATTTAAAACAAAGTATGGTAACTTTGTTAGTAGAATATTCTTCGGGGCCTAGACTACTGAACCTATGTATTTTGGTTTGTTTTCCATAAGCCTATCTAACATAAGTCCCAAACAAGTAATAAAAAAAATGGTTTTTAGAATATAACATGCTACTACAATATGCATATAGGTTATAGCGGGCAGTTTTCCGCAACTTGACGACTTATTTTATTGCGTGCTGGGTCGATGGCACTACTCCTGCCAACCCAGTTCCACCAGAAAAAAGTTGAAAAGTCTGCTTCGCAAAGTGCTGTCGAGCGAAGGGTCTGTAATAGTTGCATTTATACTGAAGGCCACCCTATATAAACTTTTTTTTGTCTCAAACCATTGTTTCATCACTATTATATTGATTTAATTGTAATAATGTTATGACAATTCCTATTATCTATTATTACATAGATTTGTTTAAAGTAGTTGCCATATTCTTTGTTTCTTATAGTGGTTTCTAACTATAAGGAACTTTTAAACTCCGTTTAATTTGAAACACTCATTAATGACTAACGGTTTGAACAGCAGCCATTTCGTTTTTACGTTTGAAAATGAATGTGATCACTTATGACATTTTAGGAGTTAATTTACTATCGCTAAACTACACTAAGTAAGTCAGTTCGATAATTCATTCTTTATACTATTTTGAGACCCAATTTCATCAGTTTCTGTTGCTCTTGACTGTACTAAACTTTTTCCTAAACCTAAGTATCCTTTAATTGAGTTTACTTCTAGTGCCTAATTGAATTTATTGTGCCTTTTGAATCTCAAATATCTGTCTACTGTATACTGTACTGTTTTAAGCCTTGATTTTGTATAGATTAGTTTTAGTTGTAGATTTAAACGAGATCTGAGTAATGGAATATTTTAATGTTTTTTTGTTTTTTAACACGCAATCATTCCAAGGACTATAAGCAAATCTTTTCTGTAAGCTTTTTGGCTTTATATTATATACTTTTCAAACTTGAGTCACATGGGTAAAGCTAATAAATAAATAATAAATAAATAAATGCATCAACAGTGTGGTGCGACGACTCTTATGAACACTTTCACTGTGCGTGTATAAATATGCAGCAATCCATGGTACATACAGTATGTGAGTGCATCAGGTGCGGGTACTAAAAACTGCACATATGACCTAAAGTATACTACTAGGATTGCATGCATGAACTGAAATTTTACAACAAAAATGCGTTTGCATGTGTGCGATCATTTTTATGGTATATAGCAACACAGTGAACGTGTTAAATAGCTTAACCAAGTATGTATAAATGTTTGACTGAGTACTGACTGACCAGTTTTTTGTATACATAACATCACGCGTCTATGTATGTATGTTTGTTTGTGTTAAAAATGAGAGCACTGACCTAAATGAAATTGGCGATATGAAGCAATTTTTACGCAAAAACTGCAACTTGTATTGCCAAGCTATATGCAAAAGTTTGTATGTAATCTAACAGATTAGATTTGACTAACAAGCCTGTTCTTTTATAGTAAAGCTTAAGTAATTTTTTATGATTTATGTATGTGTGATAATTTAAGACCTGAATATTCCGTCCATAGCATTGACCATTATAATTATTGAATTTGTATACAACAGCTCTTCCGATGTATGATAATAATTAAGACTTAAATATTCCGTCCATAGCATTATATAGAATTTTAATACTGTAATACTTGAAGTAAATAAAGCGGTTTATATAATAAAATCTATTCATAGACTTCATTTGCAATCCCAATACCAAAAGAGATCGCCAGAGTTTTTACATTCCCGTGGAAAGTATGTGCGAGTATAGGGATGGCGTCCTTTTTTTTATGTTAAGGAGAAGGCACACGAGCACTCAGGCCACCTGATGGTAAGTGGAATCTGAGACCCATAGACATTTGAATTCTCAAGACTATAACCCTAAGACCTCAAATGCGCTGCCAACCCTGAGGACTAAGATGGAATTCCTCTATGCTAGTAATTTCACCGGTTGTCTTATCCCCACACCGGAACACAACAATGCGAACACTGTTGCTTAGCGGGTGGTTAATGGATAAGATGGTGGTAGCGATCCGGACGGACCCTGCACAGGGTCCTACCACCACTAAACATCCAAAAACAATGTTAGAGATAGCCATCATATTGTAGCCACCCTACTGACTATATTGGCACTGTGAAATTTATTTCAAGCTACTAGGGGTGATAATAATCCAATCACTGAGTATCCATTATACCTTTTAATTTTAGTGGTAAAATTTGTTTTGTTTAGGCCGTGGTGGAGCGAGGGCGGGCTTTTCGTAACTAATATTTAGGATCTCAATAATTGGGGGCTTACATAACGATAAATATGGTGAAATTAAATACGCTCATTTATTTATAATCAATTTAATTTTTAGCTTCTAGTTTATTTACAATTTCTTTAGTAACTATGAACAGTACACTCGGCCTTATAAGTAGATACTTTAGTGTTCTTATACTTTAAGCTGTCCACAGAAGACGCAAGTTGCGCGGAGGCGGGTATGTTGCCGTATACATTGCACTCTGCACTCTGCAGGGATCGTTACCGGTATTCTGACTACCGGTTTTAAATGAGATATAACCGGTTTTAATTGCATTTCGCTATTTATATCGCTAAAGCTCTATTAGGTAGGTATAGTGAATACCGGTATTCAAGTATATTATCCGTTTAGCCAATTAAGAACCTCTTTTTGATACTTTACCCCTAAAAACCATAACCAGTAAACCTGTCAGTGTCCGTTTATTTGTTTCTGTAAATGTTTTCGGTGTTATTACAAAAAACTCAGACACGCTTTAGACAAGTCTGAAATTACAATTAATTACTCTAATTGACATCTTACCTATCAGGTGCAATGAATAGCAGTATTGAATACAGGTATTTAATATTGTAAAGCCTGACAAGTTTCTATTTGGCTCTATTTCAATACGAACTTGTATGGAAATATGGCCAAATAGAAACTTGTCAGGCTTTACCTAAATAGTGTATACATAGCGATAAAAACTAAAGCGGAATGACAATAATACCTCTAATTCGAATATAGATATAATTTTTAGACTATTATACATTTTGTGTATTTTAATCACACATGACATGAACAGCTAAACAATTAGGGTAGAATTTGGCGCAAAGTAACGCACTATAAAAACTCGGCCCGAAAAAAATACCTAGTCGAGAGATTAGATAATTTGCAGACAAAAATACGGGCAAAGACTGAAGTTGTTCAGTGTTTCCTTCGAACATAAAGTGCAGATTCGTACCCGAAAAATCTATTACCTCGAAGTATTTTTGTACCGAGCCATAAAAGACAGCTAAATCCTAAAAGGAATTGTTTTATTTTCTCATTTATCACCACAAATATTTGCCTTTATCAGGGACCAAACCCGGGCCTCACACCGTCATAATAAGGTAAGAAAATCCAAAAGGGCATTAGGAATTTAAGCTATTTTGAATTCTTTTTTACAAGCATTTACGTACACATATCGAATTGGAAGCCGTCTTACCGCTTATCTGCCGTAATACTAAAGAAGGCGGCTAACGCCAGTGTCAGTATCAAAGCGTTTTATACTTTATTGGTACATTAAATAAAAATAAATAAATAAACAATCTCACACAAATTGACCTAGCCCCAAACTAAGTTCTAGTCTTACCTATACTATGGGTACGGTCAAGGCATTTAATTGTTATGCCACTATGGAACCCTGTCATAATGACAGCGTTAATCATTAATATTACCTTTCTTTCATGTGGTTTGACGCTGTCATTATGACAGGGTTCCACAGTGACAACAATTAAAGTCCTTAACTGTACTAGGTAACGAAAAACACTTATACACAGAAAACATCTAAGACTCCGGAACAAATATTCGCGCTCATCACACAAATATCTGCCTTTACCGGGGTCTGAAGCCAGCGGGGCTTCGGATGCAAGGTCACTCCCAACTAGGCCAATGTGTCGTCAAATACGTGACATTAAATTTAAAATGCTTATAAATAAATTGATCTTAACTGTAATACTCGTCTCGCACCTTGATGCGTGGAAAATTACAATTTTCTATAATTACTTTGACGTATCTTGTGACGTGCATCTTAAGTACAGTTAAGGGCTTTAATTGTTATGCCACTATAGAACTCTGTTATAATGACCAAACCACATGAAAGGTAGCTAAAATTATTTTTTAACGCTGTCATTATGACAGGATTCCATAGTGGCATAACAATTAAAGTCCTTGACCGTACTATTACCATACAGTTAGCTACTTTCTTTGGTATTGCTGCAGTTTAGGTGCTTAGCTAGCTTTAGCTTTAAGTACTTATAAATATAATTAATGCTAATTATTATCACACTCGTAGGTGCTTGACCTTACCATCGACGAAATACGCTTAAGCTGCTGACTGTTAGATGAAATTCGGTATGGAGATAGTTTGAATCGGGAAGGACATAGGATAGTTTTTATCCCGGAAAATTGTACATTCCGAGGGAGCAGTAACTACTTATATACCTACTATACTTCGTTTTATTTAAGATGAGAATCAATCAAATCAGCCCGTATCTTCCCACTGCTGGGTATAGGCCTCCCTTTCAACGAATAAGTGCCCGTACCTATACTACACCCCTTTTTTGCCTTTAACGTAGTCGAAATTAGAAATCAAAAACAGTATAGTCTGTACTTTAAGAATTAGAATATTTGCAGTGGCGTAACTATACTATCTGAGGCCCGTGGCAAATTCTTTGCATGGCGCCCTAGACCATAGCTAGTTTTTTTGTTAAAAATGTTAATTTATGTCTATGCTCGCGGCCTCTCGGGTCGAGGGCCCGTGGCATTGCCAGCCCTGCCGCCCTATAGTTACGCCACTGAATATTTGCACATAGTAAGCAATCAATATCACGGAATAATATCACACAACTTGACCTAGTCCCAAACTAAGCTCTAGGCTTGTAATATGGGTACTAGACAACAATAAACATACTTAGATAGAGAAATAAATACTTAAATACATAGAAAACATCGAAGACTCAGGAACAAATACTCGTGCTCATCACACAAATATTTGCCCTTACCGGGATTTGAACCCGGACCGCTAGCGTCAGAGGCACGGTCACTTCCAACTAAGCCAACGTGTCGTCTATTAAAGGAAACATGTGCCAAATTAACCCTTATTATTCTCATCTTTAAAGAAAACGAAGTATAGAAGCGTCAGACATGCCAGCGGCAGCACCATGGTCCTTCCGACAGCCGCGGCGCCGTTGCAGCCGTCGTAGAGGCACGTCTGGCAGAACTCGGCGACTTCGTTGGGCCGCAGCCGGAGCCCCGGACACGTGTTCGAGTAGTCTCGGAAGTGTTTCCAGGTGCAGTTGCGGACCGTTATTAACGGCCCATTGCCGTCTACTGTGGATAGTAATGATATTTGGGTAAGGACCAAAAAGGCCACGCTAACTCACGCAATTAAATTTTCTATGAAACTGTTCCGAAAATGCGACGAAAATTAGCCATACAATTGTAAGGAAACTTTTCGTCGCACAGCGGATTTTTTTTCGCCTTCGTTGTTTGTATGGTTAACAGTGCTTTTTGGTCCTCATCCATTTGGCAACAGAAACTTTTTAAAAGGTGTCCTGAAAATAATGCTTATAGAGGTTTGTCTCAAAAACAATTCGCGGGATATCGAGTCGTAATCTTAATATGGATGTGACTCTAATCCCGCGACCGCGTCCGTATACACAATGTTGTTAAAGTTTTAGACGTGTTTAAATTTGCCTAGAAATAGATATTAAATATGCAGCGAGAGTTATAAATTAATGACTACTTAATTACATTTTACAGGCAATAAAGTACTTTTACTAATGGCGGTCCACCGCGGTATTCCGCAGTGATTTTGCCTATGTCAAGTGAGTAGAGTAAATCAGTCAATCAGTAAACAGAACAAATCAAAACTAAAAGCTAGACATATTTCAATCGGCAATCTTCCCTCCCCGAAGTTTAAGTATCGCCGACTTTAAAACCACACAATCGGCACTTCGAAATTTAAATAATTGACAACATCGCGGATCCGTATTCGGTGCGAGACTGAAAGTGAAATGTCATGCATGGTGTAATGGTGTGCTATGGTTTTAATTCCATTCAGTTGTCCCAGAGGCAAGTCCGTACAAATAATATGAATGAATGAATGAATGATGATTTATTTGAAACACAATTCAACAACGTTACAACATGCTTGAAACTAGAAAAAAATATAGGTAAGCACTTAAGGGTGGTCTCAAAAAGGAGTGCACTCAGCATTTATCAAGGCATGAAGTGCCTCGACTTCAGTGAATCCATTTAATAAGTCTATGGCCGTTATCTGATGGGATGGGAAGCCACCGCCGCCCATGAACGAACACCGCCAACTCAAGAAGGGTTGGCCGTGCCAGTCTTTTAGGGCAAATGAAAGCTTATATCAGAGGAAAAATGTGTTCTTAAGAAAAAATTGCAACAGTGGTGGCTTTAAAGTTGGGGGCCTAGCCCAGGGAGCCTTGCACTTACAGCGTTTCTTCAGCTTCATGCAGCCTGCCACGGGGGGGACGAGGTTGTAGGTGGAGTGCGCGACCCCGACTTCACATTGCTTTAGCTAGGGAGTAAACACACAACATAAATAGCGCTTCTAGGGGATTTATAAGATGGGTAGTGTGACTTAAGGTAATTTTACATTTCACGCAAAAGTTGTTCCAGCCACACGAGCTGTCAAATAACTTTAGAAAATATGAACGTGTATTTCGCGGCGCCGGCGCGGCGCAGTGCGGTGCGTGCGGTATCTTTTTAGTAAAGCGGGTACTGGATTAATGATTAACGGACTTGGGAAAATTTAACGAAAGTTAATCCGCTAGTGGTAATTATAACTTAGTTTAGACGTACGATTAGGTGCAGATTGTCGCCTCCCGGTCCGAACGGGTCCTTGCAGTCGACCTGCTTGTCCGAGGAGCACGTCCAGCATTGAGTCGAAGACCCTGGAATCCATAGATACTTCACCAGCTTGGGAAGGTTGTATTTTATGGCATGGAGAAGGCTAATGAATGAGCAATAGGGAATATACATGAAACCAGAATTGAATTTCATTGATACGATTTAGGAGAAAACGTAAAAAAAACCATAAATCGCAGTACACTAAGTTTTGACTCGTTTATTAAGATTTTATAATATGAAATTCCTTAATGGTTTAGATTGTTTTTTTCGGTACCCTCAGTTTATTTACGTAATATTTTAATTCAATGCTGAAATTTTCATTCATTTCAGAAATTACAAAATTTCTGAATAAATGCAATTTATATGAACAACAGCTGTGACGATCGTCGATTTTGTATTGAGTGTTTTTGCAGGTGATCTGAACTATAACTTTTAAAAGCTTCATACCTTGTGAATAAATAACATTGTTTCGCGTATACTGTTTTCCTTGTCTTTCATAGCACTTTCTAGAGAGGGTAAGAAAAAAAACAATGCATGTCCCTATCCAGGCCCCCTGATGTTAAGAAACTGAAAAATAAAACCGGCCAAGAGCATGTCGGACCATACTCGGTGTAGGGTTCCGAAGCCGTTAAGTACTTACTACAAACATAAATTTCAACAAGTACCTAATAACAAAATTTCTATTTAAAGTCATTCGGTGCCGTCTTAGATGATTTTAGTAGGTATAAATACTTTAATCGCCTGTATCTCAAGAACCAATGTTGTCTACTTAGTCGTGATAGTTTTCCTTTAAAATTTGTTGTAGGTACCTATGCTCTTTGATTTAAGTTTATTTCTGATTTTTAGTATTTGTAGTTTTGTTTGTAGGTGGAGGGGGGGGACTTGAGTCTTACAAAAATTAGTGCTTTAAAGCCTAATATTTCACAAACAGATCCCTTGATCAAAAAAATATTTTCACAAACCAAACAATGACTAGACGGGGGAAAAAACCAACTTCCGTGTAGGGGAAGTACCTAACCTAAAAAGAATATTATTTTACCACTTTATTGGCGTGACTAATACGTATATTTATGCCAAATTACAGCTCCTGCAATCTGTATAGTAATAAAACTATCTAATATTCTTCAATCCATTTTATGTCCGCTTGCTTTTGAAAGCGGTTTTGGTGGTCCTAACCTAACCTAACATAGCCTACGTAACTCGATCCATGCTTGGGTGAATTTCAACAAGCGTCAAATTATCCTAATTTTGGTGGTATTTTTTATTTTCTTAGTAGGGTTTAAATTAAACGTTTAAGTGACGTCATTAGTCATTATAAAAACAGTGTTAAAATGGCCCTTTATTATACCAAGTGTTTTTTAAGATATAACGATTTTACTAATTATGTACCACCAAAATTGTTATTATCCACCAAAATTACTTTTCTTAGAAAAACTCACGATCAATAATAACATATCGGGCTAATTAAAATATAATCGTTATGGAATCTTCCTTGTTATTTTTGAAAATCCAAAACGTAAGTTTCTAATATAATAAATAATGATTATTTGTTGTTTAAATAATTTTGGTGGAGACCAGAAATTTTGATAATTTTGGTGTTTCGCAAAAGCCACCAAAAATTGTACCACCAAAATTATAAAATTTAACATTTTTTTTAAATGAAAAACAAATGTTTCAGTTTAACAAAAACATAACTCGTTACAGTTAAAAAGACACCATAAACATACTTGAAAAAACTATCGCACAACAAAACTTTTTGCGAAATAATGACTTATCTAAGTTATCACGATTAATAAAGTGTATTTCATACCACCAAAATTAGATACTTATGTGCTTAGCGGGAAGACGCAGAAAGATGGTACAAATCTTTCACCGTCTATTGCTGGAGTGAAACTGAACGAACATCTGACGCTATATTTGTTTGTTTAATCACGTTTCGTTCGATCATAAAATCAATTTCAATATTCACCACCAAAATTAACTATTTCGCTTGGACAGTTTTATTTACACTGCTCCCAGTTTCCTTTTACTTGCAAATGCAATAATTGATACGTTTTAAAATACCACAACTAATAAGGAATACACATAACTAAAATATAAGTCTAGTTGAGGCTTAATAAGTTTGTACCACGACATATCAGTATATGCGGGAAGTACAGGACACGACACCAAAATTGATTTTGGATTGAAAATATTTTTTTACGATAAATATAATAAGTTAATAATAATTTTAACTTTGGCTCAATATGGTACTTTGAGTAAGATTATTTATAAAATAAATAGTTTTCCAATACATGTACTTTACACCCCAATTATCACGTCCGCCGCTCAAAAAATGTGGTTGAGATAATTACCCGCTTAAGAAAACCTAAAATCAATAAGGTATTAGCAGAAATTCGCCATCGATGAATGAAATAAGTGGTGGCAGGACCAAGTGCAGGGTCCGTCCAGATCGCTACCACCATCTTATCCATTAACCACCCGCCAAGCAACAGTGTTCGCATTGTTGTGTTCCGGTGTGGGGATAAGACAACCGGTGAAATTACTAGCATAGAGGCATCTTAGTCCTCAGGGTTAGCAACTCATTTGAGGTCTTAGGATTATAGTCTTGAGCATTCAAATGTCTATGGGTCTCAGATTCCACTTACCATCAGGTAGCCTGAGTGCTCGTGCGCCTTCTCCTCAACATAAAAAAAAAAATCGGTAAAACGACACATATGATGAAATGAGTGTAGGAGATTAAGGGGGCTCCCGTTATGCCCAATAACAAATCATTTCGAAATGTAGTTCTAACAATTGGAAAATGTATTTTGCCGTATATAGTACCGAAAAAAAAATTAAAACCTTTATGTGTAATATAGATTATGGAAAGCAGCATCATTGGAAACTCGAAGAACATCGCGGAAACACGTTTCTAGTTTACAAAAATACACGCGCTCAGAATTCTTTTAAAGTTACTGCTACAAATTGCATGAAATCTTACTAATTATAAGGTAATTAATCGGTAGAAGTAAATACACGGCTGACGATTCACAGTCACATTTGTCACATCTGTCTGCCATGTCATTGCGACAATGACGTTTTAGGCACTTGGACTCAAAATCTATAGGTACTTACAATCGAAGAAGATAAAAAGTCTGTATAATAAAGACTAGCTTCTGCCCGCAACTTCGTTCGCGTTGACCACACTAATATTACAATGCTTCTAGAGATAGAAGTAGCCTATATGTGTTAGTCCAGGGTATAAGGTATTTCCATTTCAAATTTCATCTAAATCCGTTCTGCCAATTCTGCGTGAAGGAGTTATAAAGTAACACACACAACCTTTCGCATTTATAACATTAATGGGATGGGATACCTACATACATACATAACATCACGCCATCATTCCCAGAGTGGGGTAGGCAGAGCTACAGAAATACCAACAACTCTAAAAGACTTCTTGATAATTCTGTAACCACATTTTGCACAAAATGGCTAAGATAATATAACAATAATGGGATGGGATAATATAATACTATACTGTCATAAGTGTGATATGAAGGACACTTATCGAAGGTTTTTACATTTTTTTGTTGGTTTCATTTCACCTTGATCAAGTAAAAAAAAAGAAACACTTCATATGTCGCTACAACGCCATGACCTATTAATAGTAAAAACGAATTGCGCTGATCGACAGTAGATAATGTTCTAGCCCCACAAGATGTTGGAAAAAGAATCATTGCTGGTGCTGCTTGACTTTTGCCGCGCCTTTGACTCTATGAATTCTTCTCCTTCTATCCAAACTTTCATAATCATAATTTTGTTAACTTGAATTTAATGACGTTAGCCAGATATCTGTCTTAGAATTACGTACACATCGTTAAATTTTAAAATAACTAAACCACTGACTGTGTTTTTTCATTTGTGCCAAGGAATGCCTCAGGGAAGCATTTTGTGCCAGCATCCTCTTTTTTTTTAAAAAAAACCCCACCTTGCCGCAAAGCCAACAACATAATAAACAAAACGTTCATTGTTTCTTTTGTTTTGTAATGATTGTTATGTGAAGAAATGGGGTCAAAAATAAACAAAACATCATTATTAGTGATCAACTTTATTGTTAGCACCTTTCAATTTAGTCACAAGTTCTATAGCAGCCATCTAGATATAATTGATGAAAAATATTACTAATGGTAGAAAGGCACACATTTTATCCTTGTTTTAATATTTTGACCCAAATAACATTTAATAACAATACAATTTCGAGTATATCCCACGTTAGTAGAAACGAACACAATATTTACAGATATTAGTATGAGAAGTGAATACCTAACTAATATTTTAATTAAAAGTGTTGGGCAAATTTTGATGTGTAGGTAAAGTAATATAGTTAACTTAATAATAATTATGAAAAGTAGTTACAGTCAACATACTGCTACTAATTTTATTTATAGAGCTTTTAAGTGCTTTATAATGAGTTCGGGTGAACATTTAACGTTAAATATTATCTACTAAATTACGTTACCCACGTGCTTGGGATATTCAGCAATTACTACCTCCTCTTTAATTATTATTACGATAAGGTACACTGGTACTTAAAATTATCATGAAATGCTCAAATGAAAAAAATAAGGCACCTAAGGCTTGTATTGGAATAATAAGCCGTTGTTTTGAGAATGCTATCACTTTTTTTGCACTAAATTTCTGGTTTTTTGTACTTTATAATTTTGTTATCGCTAACTAATAAATCGGCGGGTGACAAGTTAGTTTTTTTTCTTAGATACACTTAATTACATAAATAGATTTGAAAAAAAACGGTATTAATACAGGTGAAATTTCTGATAAATATATAAATATATTATTTTGTGTAGGTTGAAATATATTTGTAATTGATATACTCGGAAAAATTAATTTTAAAATAAGATACATGACATACTCGACCTTTTCTTCGATCATATATCATATGCTTCAAATGATAAAATTCCAACGAAAGTACAATAAAATAATTTATCCTCGAACGTAAAAATATAACTGTCTATTCGTTTCACTTAAGATTAGGGAAAAATGAAAAAAATCGTTGATAGTAAACTTTGTATTGCAGTTGGTGAAACAGTCTACCTACAAACAGGATGTTTTAGCTTCTTCTCATGTTTATTCAGTACATTTGCTGTAGCTATCTTTTACCGTTTTTCTACACATTTGCAGTGACTAACACCTAGATAATAAAATAAACTCCTAGTGGTTTTCATTATGAAGTCGCTCGACGTTTCAACATTGCACGTGAACAAATAGTCGTAAGCAAAGAATATTCTGATTAATTGTAAGTATTTTAAAGTACATGTCGGTTAACCAAGACTTAAACTTAGTCAATTTACCTTTTACAGGCGTCATGATACACTTAGATAATTAACAATAAAGTCAGCAACGCTCTTAAATCTCTTACAAAATTAATTAATCTAAAGACATTTTACAAATATGTGTTTTCTTCAAATATTTGTACAGTACAGAGAGATGAATTTTGAATCCCACTAATGATAATATTAGTCACCGGTGCGATTAAAAAATCGAACCGCTGAGAAAGAAAAGCTCGTCAAGCAAGACATTGTAAAATAAAATAACCGTATTACAAATATTGTAACAAAACAAACGTATTTTAAAAATAAAGGTATGTTTTGTATAGTAAAAATTTCTGCCATCCTGTTCCACATATTTGATTAGGTACATAAGACATACATTGGATTGAGAGTGGTATACTGTAGCTTTAGCACTAATTCCTACAATATGACTAACTATACAAAAGTAAATGTCAACGTGTTATGTAATTTACAGTACTGACGGAAGAAGATTTCATTGTCCATAAAAATTTCATCGATGACGTTACGTTAAAGACAGTTTTACTCGATAGAAAGAAACATTCCGTGCTTGAGGTGTATCGTAAATATCGTAATCCTCAAATGTGTGAAGGAGCCCGAGTACACATTAAAAACGACCAATCCAAGCAGCACCGCATCGATTTCCTTACTGTTTTTAGGAATCTTTATTATCTTTACCTATATTACATAGTATAAAAGTAGGTTAACTGTACTATTTACTGCTCTAGTTTTAAGCCCTGGATTAATTTTAAGAGGATAGTGAACCGACGCTTGGCATAGCCGTCAAAAAAATTACATTTGTCACATCCTAAGTCATGTCCGATTTCCACGATCTTGGAATATGTTGTAATTCTTATGAAAAACTAGTTTCCGCTTTTTTTTATTGTTTCTTTCCTAGAAATATTTTCTACATTCCCCAATTTTTTAGATCTACAACATATTCAAAACTCGTAAAATTCTGACTAGGTTTAAGAAAAGAGAAACGCTATCGCGTTTGGATTTTTTTACCTTCACAATCATTTCACTATCCTCTTAACAGGACGGCAGACATACAAACGTAACTTTAAAATGTAAACAGAAATTACTGTAAGATTTACATTAAAGCCTTAGGCCTTACTTAACGGTACTTTAGTTATTGAACTATTCACTTAAACAAGAGAAGTGCCATGGGCGCCAGCAATAGTGCGATGGTTTTGCCAACGGCCGCGGCGCCATTGCAGCCGTCATAATCACATGTCTCGCAGTAGGTCGTGACTTCGTTGGGGCCGTTGGAGGTGCTGGGGCAGTTGTTGGAGTAGTCGTCAGACCGCTTCCAGGTGCAGCCGCGGGAGATCACCAGCTGCCCGTTTACTGCGGAAGAATGAATTATTTAATAGGTGTGACGTGTGACAAGTCAACATCGTACAGGGAGGCAATTTTTTAAGCTCACCGAAGAAAAGTGACTTACTTTAAAGTCAATTTGTGCAGCGATTTAATCTACGAGCGGGCTCACCTTTTGTATTTGATATTATAAAGGCGTAATGATATCAAATCCAAAAGGTAGGCCCGCACGTAGATAAAATCTCTGCACAAATTGATTTCAAACTTCGTATTTTTTTGTCGGTAAGTTTCAAAAATCGCCCCCCTGTTTAACCAATTCATTAAATAGTTATCGCTAATCTTTGTTTTTTTTTATGAAATACGAGTGTGCAATTGTGATAGATATTAGCTAGCTGAACGTTTTAATATTATATACATATAGGAACGGATTTTTACTATTTATTCATATCATAAGCTTAGTTATACGTTACTACATATGGTCGGATTTTTATCCCACAGAAAAAATGTAAACAAAGATGTTGCCGCTAACGAAAAACATTTGCAGCATTCAAAATATTTATACTTTCCACATTTAAAAGAAATTGACTTGCTATAAAAAATCTATATATTTCAATCAACATGAAATAATTTTATTTGTTAATGACGGATTTTTATTTTGAAATAAACTCTTTGTTACATTCATTTAAAACGAGAGTACTCTTTTTCTATGCATAATTTATTTATTTCAATGGTATCACTGACTCGATACACCCGTGTCAACAAGTTGAGGGCCGCTTGATTGATGTGAGACGTCACTAACACTCGCTTCACAATTCGTGCTTTATTTTGATATTTATTGAATTATTATAATAATATTATTAATAACTATTATTATTAATTTTATTTTTATTCGTCTTAATCGCTTTCCAGTGACTTTGTTAATTGTTCTGTTAAATTTTAATTATTTCTTCATTTTTTTTTTAATATCACTATTACAGCGAAATGATAACTTGATATTATTTATGTTGCTGACCCGAACTTTGAGATCCCCTGAAACGTCACTTTGACAGTGACGTAATTTTGTTTACATTTTTTCTGTGGGATTAAAAATCCGACCATAGTTAGTGTATCTCTCCATGGCTGACCACGGGTGAGCTCAAATTCAGCCAAGCTGTGCTCACGCCCTTTTCATTACCACAAACTTGAATCTATGTAATTATTAGTGAAATTAATTTGAATGATTTTGGTATGATTAATAGCTTCTCGTATCTCGTATGGATTGGATTGGGTTGTACCTATTCAACTGTTTTTACTTATTTTTATGGACTAATAGAGAACGAACACATTTCACCTGATGGTAAGTGGCATCTGAAACCCATAGACATTTGCAATCGCAAGACAGCATTATGCATTGCCAAAGCTGAGGACTTAGTTGAGGACTAATGCCCTATACTTGTCATTTCACCGGTTGTCGTATCCTCATACCGGAACATCGTGCGAACACCAGAGATCCGGTCGGAACCAACCCGAAGGTCCTACAATCATAACGCTTGAATTAAACCTATCTAATATGTACAGTCAACTAAGAGATTTCTGGGCCATGGGAATTAGAAACTATGTCAGTGACGTAATGAATGAGTGCAAGCGAGAAAATTCATGTTTTGGCAATCGCTCTGAGCCTCTATTCTACTGCGTTACAACGAGATCGCATTTGACGAGTTTTGAAATCGTTTATGTAGATAAAAATAAATAAATATCACGGGACAATGTCACACAAATTGACCTAACCCCAAACTAAGCTCTAGGCTTGTACTATGGGTACTAGACAACGATACCCATACTTAGATAGAGAAATAAATACTTAACGACACGGTGGCCTAGTTGGGAGTGACCCTGCCTCCGAAGCCAGCGGTCCTGGGTTCAAATCCCGGTAAGGGCAGATATTTGTGTGATGAGCGCGAATATTTGTTCCTAAGTCTTGGATGTTTTCTATGTATTTAAGTATTTATTTCTCTATATAAGTATCTTTATCGTTGTCCAATACCCATAGTACAATACAAGCCTAGAGCTTAATTTGAGACTGGGTCAATTTGTGTAAGATTGTCCCCTGATAATTATTTATTTATTATTTAAATACATAGAAAACATCTAAGACTCGGCAATAAATACTCGTGCTCATCACTCAAATATCTGCCCTTACACGTCAAATACGATATCGTTATTACAGTGTAGAATCCCAGCCCGGCCTGTCAATGATCAATCCGATTTTGATCAACACCTTTTTTCTTGATATTTGGACTGTTAATTTATATCGACAGTGAAAATTGCAAAATGTCGTAAAGGACACTTTGTTGTAAGTACAGTCAAGGTTATAAATATGTATACACTTTAGTACCTTGTCTAATTAACGTCATGTTTAAACTGCCATATGAAATTGTCACAGCGATTAAAGTGACAAGGTACTAAAGTGTATACATATTTATGACCTTGACTGTACACTAAAACTGGACATTGGAGAAATACACCTTGAACAACTAAGAGACTGAACATAATAGCGATTAGTTAAGATAGCTGATAGTTAAAAACTTCGAGTGTCATTGGAACTTCCCTACCACTATCAGTCTCATCCTTAAACCTATTGGCAAGCAGCAGTGTTCCGGTAACACAACCGGTGAAATTACTAGTAGAGGCATTCCATCTCAGTCCTCGTGGTCGGCAACGCATTTAAGAACCTAGGATTGTAGTCTTGACAATGCAAATATCTATCGGTCACAGTTTTTTTTTTTATTTTATTGCATACTAGCGCCGCTGCTTCCACGGTGAGGTAGTCAACTACTACAAACGCAACGTCAGTTCTAAGTCTGATTCCTATATGTCTTTAGATATTCTAATCTGTGGATCCCACTTACCATCAAGTAGCTTGTGCACTCGTTTGCCTTTTCCAGGCCATACAAAAAAAAATCAATGCAGTTGTCAAAGCATTTACAGTCGACTACAAAAGGATGTACCAACTTTGGAACCTTACTAATACAATATGGAATAAAATGCCTGTATATTAAATAAAATGTCTTAACCTGTTATTATTTAGTTCTGTATTCTTATAATGTTATTGATCAAAGAATCTCGACGGTTTTTATTATTTCAAGTTTTTTCCTTGATGACGTAAAACGACAACATGCCTTTGATCTGATACTTTACCTACTACTTGGTCAATATCTACACTGCGATTTTAGGGAGGCAAATATAACTGCACAGTATTAAAGACAGGACTAAGCCGCCGTAATAAAGTCGTGATTTACAACTAGTAGCTATGCAATTTGTAGTACCTAATCACTTTCAAACCCTAGTGATAGCGAGCTGATCAAGGGAATGAAAGGAAAGTTGCAAAGAATTCAACGACGGCCAGAAATGGACTGCTGTTTGAAATCTTGTTTTGTAAAAACAAAGAGAAATTTTCATTTATTTCATAAACTACTAAAAAGGGAAATTATTTGTTAGTCACGATATTTTTTGTAACATATAAGTTTTATGACTAGGAGGATGTAAAAAAAGGAACAAATAACTGAACAATTGGAATTTGAGAAGTGGTGTTCTAATGTATTGTTTTGTAGTAGAAACATAAAATCAACAGCTTCAACTAGCCAAGATTTCTGAATAAAAAACATACATACATACATAACATCACGCCTTCATTCCCAGAATGGGGTAGGCAGAGCTACATAAATACCAACAACTCTAAAAAGACTTGTTGATAATTCTGTAACCACATTTTGCACAATCAGGCCAAGAAGTTTACTAGTGTATTAGTGACAGGTTGCAAGCCCATCGCCTAACACTACTACAAGCCCTTATTCCCTTAGTCGCCTCTTACGACATCCAGGGGAAGACATGGAGTGGCACTATTCTAACCCGGCATCAACATGGGTAAAACATTTTTACTCATAAATCGTGTTAGTAATGTTAGTATACATTAATTATCTCCAACACGTGCTTAAAACGAATTTTCTAGCGGAAAAAACTATGTTTTTCCTACTACACGCGCGTAATACAGTTTAACTCCGAAGGGCATACATAACTACTCACAGCCAACATGAATCACCATGACAAGATGGTTAGATAACCTTGGCACAAGCAAGTTTTCCCGAAGAGAAGGAAGACGTGAAATATAACAAGTATGTATGCCATCGTGGAATAATTAGCACCGTTTAGACATCACAATAGAATAGATGTGTATGAGTTGACTCGCACAAGGGTAATTGGAAGGCTTGTTCAGAGATGACATTGACAACGTCATTGCCTAGTTGATTTGTCGCAAATTAAGAAGCTATATGAAACGTGGGAGTAACTGAAGCAGTTTTGACCTTCCCATGTTAATTAGAGTTTTGGTTAGTATCTCCTGCCCCGAATTGGCGTGCCGAAATTGTTGACTACTTTGGATATGTTAAGTTAGCCTCATTTATCTATACTAGCTGTTACGAATGTGACTTGGCCTATGACGGATAGCGATAGGGGATTTTTCGTAGTGACAATACAAGACATATCTAGAGAAATAACTTTTCGCAGTATAGCATAGCAATGTAACAACAGGAAATGTCTCGGTAATTAGTAAGAATATTCTGAATTTTAGTATGGAATGAGAACATTCTCAATACTTGAATTGTTTTTGATATTCTCCTCAGTAATTTCTTACACAATTTCCAATCATTTTCGAATACTCTGTAACTTGCACATTGCTTGCATTGAGTTTATCATATTGTTTACAATACGGCTGCCTTTACTGTTAAGGTAATAAAGTGATATTTTATAGCGCGTTTGTTTTAGCTTACGTGCTCTTAGTGCGATGAGTACCAAACAAATAAATTATAATCAACGATATGGTTTGAAACAATAGTTAATAGAGCCTAAGTTAATGGTCGCAATTATTTATTTACCTAATCTTTATTGCACAAAATATGCACAAATGGCGAACTTAATGCCTATTGGCATTCTTTACCAATCAACCAAGTAATCATACATACGTTTTCATCGTTTTAATAGTTACATAATAATATGTTTATCAATAGCTCAAGTACATTCAATTTCACGTCAGTCTTCTTCACGTAGATAATAAAATTTAATGAACTGTAAAATTTCAACCATTCAGAAATGTTGCAGCCGTTTACTTTGACGGTTCAGAACAATGAGACGATTCAGAGTATTCCCGAGAAGTACTTCACCTCCAAATGTACCGCTTATGAAGCGGTTGATTGATTCGTTAATAACCCTAAAGTAAACAGATGACTCATGACCTTGGCTAGTACTTCTAATTCACGGGGAACCCTTGGGTAAGGTCAGAGTAGTTAATAAATTTCCTACACATATGTGGTTTACCGGTACTTTAGGTAAACATTGAGTCATTGTGCAACACAGGCATGATCACAACAGGTAAGTATTCATTCGTGACATGCTGAGTTTCAATCTAACGCAAATGTCCCTCGATATCAAACTCGAATACTGATGCAAGCTTCAAAGTTAGAGAATAATGTGGCTGAGATCTGGGATTAACAATGAATATATATTATTACCCCTAAAAATAGTCAATATCTGATTTCGGACAATTTCTGCTTCCCTAGGGGGTTGAGTTCACTTGTTTTTATTAAAAAATGTATCATCATAATTATCAATTTCATCGTCTTTATTATCATTAGCATTACCATCATCAGTATGATTATCATCTCCTTTATGTCGGAAAAACATCTGTCCATTATTTTCGCTTTCCCCTTTTCCCCCAATAACTTACATTCACACTTGATTTAACTTTTAACTTGCTCTTCGTATTTTTGTTGTCCTGGTGCTAAATTAATAATTTCTCAATTTACTCCTACAGTTCTTACACTTGATGGAAAATCCGTCACTTACTGTATTTCTTCTGCTTCTTGCAGACAGACTTGGAGGAGGTGAGGTACGGGTAGGTGGCTCCGGTGTTGGCGTCACAGTTGGACAGCTGGAGCAGGTAGGAGTTGTCGTAGCGACCAGCCACAAACGGATCCGCGCAGTACTGGTTCAAGTCAGAAGAACAGGACCAGCAGCGGACTGGTGACCCTGGAAGTAAGAGATACACGTTATGATTATGAGTCCAAGTAATGCTGGTCAGCTAATAGTACTTGTATTAGAATCTTGTGTACTGTGTAGGTTCATCAGGATCACTGCCATCCCACCATTGCGGTGGGTTAGACTAGAAGGGCATTCCACCTTACATTAGTCTTTTTTATGGCATGGACAAGGCAAACACCCCTGGCCCCGTGAAGGTAAGGGGCCTCTAAGTTCCAAGGATATAATTATGTAATGTGAAGGTTGCAAATACGTTGTCAACCATGAGGACCAAGATGGGACGTCTGTAAGTTACTCCCACACTGAGACACTGATTACTAGGTACTTGGTGTCCTTGGAATTGGCAATTCTTATGCAATGAGGAGATTTCAAATGTCTTCAAGCCTCAGAGTCTACTTTCTACCTTAAGATCTGTGATGTAAGTTCGATTACTCTCTTGCCAGGAAATAATACAAATGTTGTTTTTTTTACACTGTTTTTACGGCATACGCATTTTGAAGCTGTTGTTATCATTTTATTTATTTTAATTATTATTTTTGTATTTTGCTTGTTTTTTTTGTTTGTTTGAGTAGGTATGTGTCATTCACCTAAGTCGCAGGCTCCAGTTTGAAACCAGCACTGTAAGTCTTTGTTTTTGTTTCATAGTTGTGTAGAGCATAGTATAATAGCTCTTTGTTGTTTTTATTTAATTGTAATTGTATTGTTATTATTATAGCCCAATATTTTTTTCTTTATTTCAAACTGTACTAAGCCCAATTCCCACTTACTGTCAATTATAAAGCAAACTGGCACACATGTGTGCCAGTTTGCTTTATAATTGCCAAAAAAACAAGGTTATGGCCCTAAGAGGTAGGGAAGGGCTGCTGAAATGAGACCTCTACTTAATAAAGTAGAATAGGTGTCATAGCGATATAAATATCAGACATCAAAACAAAGGACTTGCCTTGTTCAATTATTTTAATTTAAGCATGACAGTAAAAATTACCATGGTCGTAGATTATATATGCAACAGTGTGCGACAGTAACAGTGTACGACCGCTTATATAACTGTCTCTTTTTGACGCACTGAATCCCAATAAGACAGTGCATATCAGATATCTGTATGTTGCCTTTTATTTCTTCGCTCCTTCTATGCCTTTAGTTCTTATTCTATGAAAATTACTCGTTCAACTAGCGATTCAGAAACCGCCATGACACGCAGTTGGAGCGGTAATAGCCGTTATTATTGTAACAATGGGAAACATTTTCCATTCAAACAGTTTTTATTGGCGACACGAATGTGGAATAATGAATTGTTTTTACAACTAGACTCTGATGTTATCGTTCGCGCTAAGTTCCGTTGAATCACCGTTACAAGAGGGCGTTGATTGATAAAACAACTTGCTAACGACACGATGGCCTAGTAGTGACCCTGCCTACGAATCTAGGGATCCCGGGTTCAAATCCCGGTAACGGCATATATTTGTGTGATGAGCACGAGTATTTGTTCCGGAGTCTTGGATGTTTTCTATGTCTTTAAGTATATATTTCTCTATAATAGTTAGTTTATCGTTGTTCCACCCATAGTACAAGCCTAGAGCTTAGTTTGGGACTAGGTTTATTGGTGTGACATTGTCCCATGATATTTTTTTTTATTTAACGAGCTCGTCGATGATTTAATAACCGGCAATTTGCCCGCGTGCTACGTGACTTATGTCTAAAAGCTCAGTTTCATTGGTGGTTACCCCGCATGTTACCCACATACTAGTAGCAATACATTGAAGAGTTGGTATTCACGTTATCGAGTCGGGAGCTATTACAACGACGCAATGCAAAAGCATGCGGGATGAATCCCAATGAAATTAAGCCATATTAAAGAGTTACTGCCTGTTTCACATTTAGCCCTCTTTCTTACACTTGAAAATAGACAAGGAGAAAGCCAACTTTAAAATTTTAAATGGCAGATAACTTGTCGAATGTGAAACTGACTCTTAGGTTCTTAAGATCTCGACGAACCAGCCACAGCTGAAACGGCCTATTTTGAGGCATTCCATCTTAGTCATCAGGGTTGGCAACGCATTTGAAACTATCCATTTTTTGGTCATTGATAACATCACGCCTTCATTCCCAGAGTGGGGTAGGCAGAGCTACAAAAATACCAACAATTCTAAAAAGATTCTGTAACCACATTTTTCACAATCAGGCCAAGAAGTTTACTAGTGTACCTATTAGTAACAGGTTGCAAGCCTATCGCCTAACAGTAATACTACAAGCCCTTATTCCCTTAGTCGCCTCTTACGACATCCACGGGAAGACATGTAGTTGCTCAATTCTAACCCGACCACCACACATTGATTTATTTTCTAGAATTCGGATTACTTACTGCTTAGGCGAAATATAGGCGACTCCATTTTGTGTGCAAGTAGCGCAGTGCCGAAATAGATATCTTGTAAGAGTAATTAGTCAGGTCATTATCATTATACGGGTCAGGTCATGCATGACGATTACACGGGGTTACGACATTAATTGCTTTCGTAGGTTCGAGAATCATGGCTGCGAGTATTATTTTGAACTAGGTTTGGCTTGTGGTTTTCCTCGCATATTTAAAGAAAATTAAGCTCGTGAGGCCAACCATATTACAAACATGGAGATTTTAATTTGAATGTACCAGCGAGAAAACTATGCCCTTTTTGTTAATGTTAAGGAGAAGGCACACGAGCGCTCCGGCCACCTGATGGTAAGTGGAATCTGAGACCCATAGACATTAGAATTCTCAAGGCTATAATCCTAAGACCTGAAATGCAATGCCAACCCTGAGGATTAAGATGGAATGCCTCTATGCTAGTAATTTCACCGGTTGTCTTAGCCCCACAAGAACACAACAACTTGAATACTGTTGCTTGGCGGGTGGTTAATGGATAAGATGGTGGTAGCGATCCGGACGGACCCTGCACAAGGTGCTACCAACACAAAAAAAATTAAATGCCGTTTTCGAATATGAAGCAAACCTCCTATGGCTTACGAGGTTAAATGACGTTAGTTACACATGTAGTGAATAAAAACACGACATCGTCCAGTGTCTTTATCTTAAGGGCACCCGGGGCTCATGCCCTGGGTCCCTACACTCACGGGGGCCCCGAAAGGCTGAAGTAGAGCATATAAAATCATAACAGAATAATGATTTTTTCCATCCTTTTTACTTCCCGACGTGAGGTCCTAAATTATCGTGTGCCCAAGGGCCCTCGCTCTTTAGTATCTTCCCATAAGCTAATCGAGAAAGAAGAATACAAGCTTATCCGACAAAATACAATGTCGTATGATTAGATTGTACACTACTATGTACGCAAGCCGTTCTTAAAACTGCGTTATATTTATATATTGCGAACAGAGTCGCGGCCGGGGAGTACTAACCATGTACCTACTAAGTTATTCTTTGCTAGCATAATATTACGTTGAGTTACTTACTACCCTTTACTATATTTGGAAGAGCGAGGTCTTCTGATACAGATATTGTTATATCTAGTAGGAAATTTAAACCTTAATGTAGGATGCAACCTGCTGTTTAAACGAAATAAATGTATCATTTGTAATTTATTAGATAAACTTGTGAAGCCTAAGCAAAAATAAAACAAACTAAACTTTCCGAACTAAAAATCAGAACAAAGACAAACTAAGAAGCCATACACAATTCCGACATGGTCAGTCGTCGACCTTCAGCTAGGTTCGGGTAACAATAAAAAGTGAATAGTACAGCAAGGCCCTTGTAGTCAAAGGTTTTTGCTCGGCCGTCACGGGCTCACGGGGCGTAGGAAGTGACAATGAGATGGACGTGATGCCGTTGAAGCGTATATTTTTCATATCAATGAATATTGGGCAAAAAATTAAACGCTTGCCTTTTTATAATAGAAGGTAATGTTTAACTTTGCCGAGGTTTGCAAGTCAATTTTTACCACATTTTTTTTAATAGCAGTCAAATTATCCTTTTACTAAGCCTCCGCTTCGCTCCGTCTTTCCGTCTGTCCATCAGTCCGTTCATCTGTCTGTCAGCAGGCTGTATCTTGTGAACCAACATAGACAATTGAAATTAACGCATGTTTTAACGTGGTTTTACAGTGCCTTAACTTGTCTATAAATGTGAACAGTTCACTTCCTTTTATGTATCAAGCACCGAGGCTACAATATGTGAGTAATATCCAACTTAAAATGAAACAATTACTTAACGTAACCAACAAACCAATGCGGTTTGTTATCATCACACATATTGTTAACTATACTGTATAATATACATCTAGGTAGATGTATTTGTCTGTCCGCATGGAATCCGTTTAATATTTACCTAGTCTCACGAGAAATACAATATAAAAATGCTATTTGTATACAAAGTTTTGCCCAGAGGCCCTAGCCAAGATGCGATCGCTAACTAGCGTTTATGTTCGTTTGGTTTTTAAACCAATCGCGTCACTAGTAGATCACATGACTTTTCGCATGCCGTGATCTACCAGTGACGCGATTGTTTAAAAACAAAACGAATAGAAACGCTAGTTAGCAAACGCATCTTGGCTACGGCCTCAGGTCCGTTCAGCCATTTTATTCATGCATGATGGGAAGACAAACTAATATTCCCACAAAGTTAACATGTAACATACCTTACAAGAATTCGGTACTGAATGACTAACGGCTGCAGGTTCAATAACGATAATCGTTCTTTAGTAACGATTTTTCATATAAAAGTTTGAAAAAGGTACGAGTTTATATTTTCTAAAATGTCCCCGAGTACTGTGGTAACTGTTCAAGAATCGACCCCTAATGAACAGAAACAAGTCAAACAAAAAAGCAAGTTTTTAAAACCCGACTGCTTGTTTTGATAATGTCGTCAACATAATGTTAAGTCACCCTTTATACAGGGTATTTTTTTTATCAGTGCACAAATTTAAACATATGATTCTGTATCATTAATATAATATATTACGACAATAAAACAAGTTAAACAAAAAAAAAATGTTGCAAATTATCTCTTTTTTACCTTCTCGTGTGGACACAAAGTAACACTAGAAATGATGACATGGGTTGTCAAGCTTTAGGTATGCGATACACTATATTGATATTCGAAATTTGAAATTTCATGTACAGCTTATCAGACAACAAGCCCATCTCCTACTGATATTCTAAATTTGAAATTTCATTTTTTAACTTACTTAACAACACTCCCTTCTCTTCGCACCCCTGCATTAGAGGGTGCATGAATATCGTTAAGTTAGTGGAATCATTGAATCGGCAATATCTCTTATATTTTTTAAGCTAGAGTAAAAATAACACAACATGTGTTATTGATTAACAATAGCGAAGCAAATATAAAAATTTGTGCACCTAATAAAAAATTACCCTGTATGTTTTTGTGCCGCTATATTGTTCTTGTTTTAATGTAAGTACCCAGTGACAATGGCGAAGTTAAGACGAATCTAACGACACTTCGCTTGTTAAAATCGGCCTTGGCAACATAGAGTCAGACATACATACAAAACAAACCCTCATTTTGGTCTTTGCCGCAGTCGGGTAAAAATATAAGAGCAGAGAAGTATCAACATGTTTGACAAATAAATCTATTTTTATATATTTTTTTATTGCTATTATATAAAAATGTACCTAACTTGTAAAATTTTCTCCAACAATTTCCAACGCAAATAAGTAACGCTAGTAACACTAACCAATATCAGACGCGTTGGAATGCGTGTATTGTGTGGCAGTTTTACTTAGTCGTAAAATGCCGAAAACTGGTAAAAACAGGGCTAGTTTGTATTGAAATCAGGGAGTCTGGCGGTGAATGTTGTGACGCATTAAGTGCCAAAAGACACACTTGGCATGTTGGATTTACATACAATTTGTAGTCGGTGGTATTGATAGTTTAAATGAGTTACTGGTCACAGTTCATTAACGGTGTACGGAGAAGGATCGCGTTTATGTTGCGTAACAAGCAGTTAATGGATAGGTAACTATAGTGATTCATTGTAGCATAGTTAATTGCTTCAATGCAAAGGCATACACCTACCTAATGCATTATCTTGGCTTGTTGACGTTAGGCAAAGCGTATAATCTAGTTCATAGTATAAGTATGAAACATATTTTATTGGCATTTTAACTGCTTTACTTCTTTTATTTTTTCTGAAATAGTCAGTATGTAAATTTTTTTTTTATGCACTGGCGTATAAATTGATTCCCTGTTCAATATTCAAAAGAACAGTTTTTTTAATTAAAAAACTTGCACCAAATTAATTAACATAAAGATAAACTTTTATAAAATACTTAGAAAGAAAGAAGAAAATAAGAAGATTTGATCCAATACACAGGAAACACGAAAATCCAAAAATGAAAAGCACGGAATGTGACCTCGCGACAGTGAAACACGATATCTCAGCATTATCCTGCGATATCTGGCTTGAAAGTGACCTCTTTAACGTTTTAACTTACTACTTGTAAACACTTAAAACTTGATTAAGAACGACCGATTCGATAGATTGAGCCAATAGACCTAAACGCAGAGAGTCGATTACATTGACCTATTTAGCCAGACCTTTTACACCTGTGCAAGATACTCAACCAAGCATTCATTGATTTACAAGTCCCATGCGGAGATAACTTCCATTATACATGCATAAATAACATCACGCTTTCATTCCCAGAGTGGGGTATGCAGATCTACAGAAATACCAATAGCTCAAAACAGACTTCTTGATAATTCTGTAACCACATTTTGCACAAACAAGCCATAAGTTCCATTAAGTTTTAAGATATTGACCCAATTTTAGGGCAAAGTCTGAAATAATTTGCATCACAAAAATGAGTTCTATTGAGACTGAATAAGTATGCTTTGGTTATGTATATCATAACACATTATTATAAATTGTAATACATCTTATTGTTTTTAACTCGACTGCCAATCAAATAAGAGTTGAGTTAGTTACGTGGATATTACGATAAAGTGTCAAAAGTAATTTTGGTTTACCGTGAACAATGAGCTTTTGTAACAACTTCTCCGTCGCAATAACTAGCGTAATGCATCGAAAATATAATATTATCATAGATGTTGGAGTTTCTGACATGTATTCATTGATTATTGCTATAAATATGCAAAAAAAACCCCGTGTGGTTGCCGGGTTATAGTGCCACTCCATGTCTTCCCGTGGATGTCGTGAGAGGCGACTAAGGGAATAAGGGCTTGTAGTACTGTTAGGCGATGGGCTTGCAACCTGTCACTAATACACTAGTAAACTTCTTGGCCTGATTGTGCAAAAAGTGGTTACAGAATTATCAACAACTCTTTTTAGAGTGGGAATGAAGGCGTGATGTTATGTATGTATGTTTATGCAAAAAAATGCAATTGGTAGGAGTTACCAGTGTGCAAATGGGTCATTACACACTCTTAAAAACAAAAGTTGTCTTTCCTGTGGTCAATAGAAGCTTGTTGTTTTATATGATAGGTCTAAAGCGGTCCTGACGCCGTTTATGCGGGAATGGGCTTAGCCAAAAAATTAGGCCTTAAAAACGTTAACTTCCGATGTGTCCACAGTAAAAACGGTAACCTAAATCTGTGTATAACCTAAATACAGTTGACGTATGTGAATTTCCATAATCAATATCAAATATCAGCGAACAAGGAATAGCCAACAGCCTTCTACTAACGTAGCTTATGCTTGCTGCTGACTGACAAATTACCCACTCGAGTGTTTTCTGTTTAGGTTGACTAGAATTTATCAACACAACGTTCACTTGTTGCCAGAGCTCATAATGAAACACGATGTTGTAAAACATGAATTAATAATAAGAATAATATCAGGGGACAATCTTACACAAATTAACCTAGTCCCAAACTAAGCTCTAGGCTTGTACTATGGGTACTAGACAACGATTAACATACTTAAATAGAGAAATATATACTTAAATACATAGAAAACATCCAAGACTCAAATATTCGCTCTCATCACACAAATATCTGCCCTTACCGGAATTTGAACCCAGGACCGCTGGCTTCGGAGGCAGGGTCACAACTAGGCCAACGTATCGTCGAATCACTTTAGATGGAAATTCAACAGGAGTTAACGGATGAGTCAGAACGCTAACGTTAACTAGTGCAAGGTTGTGGACAGCAATACTTAGTCAAAACAAAATAGGCTTTGTGCCTTCGTGTAGGATCAGCGGCTCAGTGGATTTAAAAAGTTCAGGAGTGTCATAGATGTGGGGAGTTTACCCTTGTTTCATCGACACTCAATTCAAAGAACGTATCACTTCACAGAATTTTCATTTAATAGAAAGGCTTTTATAGGCGCAGGAGTTTAGATTTTGCGATACTCACAAGTCTAACACAACCTAACATGGGTGATGAATGTAAAGATAACCTGAAAACAACAGAGTTTCAGCAGAAAAAAGCTTTGGATGAAGTGAAATTCTGTGAAACGATGACGTTCTATGAAACGAGTGTCGTGACAAGGGACACCGATGTGGAGTCTTGGTTCTATATATTTTAGTAGGCTCTATACAATAGGTAAGTTTATCTATCCATTGTACAAACCTAGACCTAGACTAAGCTCATTTTCTCATTGAAACAGCAGGTTTTTACAACTTGCTTTTTGTTAGATAGATTTAAGTCATTAAAGTATAACGATAAATGCCCGTGTGGTTGCCGGGTTAGAATAGTGCCACTCCATGTCTTCCCGTGGATGTCGTAAGAGGCGACTCAGGGAATAAGGGCTTGTAGTATTGTTAGGCGATGGGCTTGCAACCTGTCACTAATACACTAGTAAACTTCTTGGCCTGATTGTGCAAAATTACAGAATTATCAACAAGTCTTTTTAGAGTTGTTGGTATTTCTGTAGCTCTGCCTACCCCACTCTGGGAATGAAGGCGTGATGTTATGTATGTATGTAAGTATAACGATAAATTAGATTAATGATAGTCCAAGTCAGATAGTTTTTCCACCATCAATAAAAGCGACGCCAATATTTGAATACCGGACTCGCTTATTCTTTTCTTCGCCTCACTTTTATGGCCCTACTCCGTGACCCCGCTGAATGAGGTCACGAGGTTACAGTCATTTAATTTGTTTACTCGTCCTTTCAGTGAGGTTTGACATGGGCGCCATTTTGTTAGTTTTTGATGAAATTCGGTGCAATACTTTCATGGTACGGTTTCGGTTGGTTTCAGGGATATCGTTTGAAGTAGGTTACTGTGTCATGTTTGAATACCTAATTAGTGGTTTAATAATCGTTATCAGGATGTAGCATGTTGTTTGGTCACATTAACACCCATTAAATATTTCACCAAAATCATGAATAATTTTGTGTTTATAGACTTTTTATGACTTTCACAAAAAGATATTTCTAAATTTTAATCACGACTTCATTTACGAATAATATTTTTTGCGATTGCAAACTTAGCGAAAAAAAAATTGGCAAAGTAATCGATGTATGAAGACAACAGTTTTTCAACGGCAGAGTCAGGTTTTTTTTTTAATGGAATAGGAGGCAAACTAGTAGACGGATCGCCTGATGGTAAGCGTACCGTCACCCATAGACACCTGCAGCACAATACAATTTTACATTCTTATAAGTTTGTACGGAACCCTCGGTGCGCGAGTCCAACTCGCACTTGTGGTGTGGTGGTAGGACCCTGTGCAGGGTCAGTACGGATCGCTACAACCATCTTATCCATTAACCTACCGCCAAGCAACAGTGTTCGCATTGTTGTGTTCCGGTGTGGGGATGGGACAACCGGTGAAATTACTAGCATAGAGGCATTCCATCTTAGTCCTCGGGGTTGGCAACGCATTTGAGGTCTTAAGATTATAGTCTTGAGAATTCAAATGTCTATGGGTCTCAGATTCCACGTACCATCAGGTGGCTTGAGTGCTCGTATGCCTTATCCTTAACATGAAAAAAAAAAGAAAAAAAAACTAACTAACGTAATTATTGTTTGTCTCATGTCGTGCAAGCTGAATTCAACCTTAGGAACAGACCACATATTTACCGATTCCAAATCGATGGTGTTTCGTAATCCATCTGCCGCCATGCAGAATGTACTCAACCAACATAACCTACATTCTGCATAAGATGAGTACTTATTTGACCTCCGTCTGTGCTTCAAATATTGCTCAACGATGAGAAACCGGTTCCAATTTGTTTTTATTCATCACTACATAGTATAAAACAAAGTCGCTTTTTCTGTCCCTATATCCCTATGTATGCTTAAATCTTTAAAACTACGCAACGGATTTTGATGCGGTTTTTTTTAATAGATCGAGTGATTCAAGAGGAAGGTTTATATGTATAATACTTTAATCCGGAGCTAAGCGAGGGCGGGTCGCTAGTAAATAATAATTTAACAATCACTTGGGCAGTTTGGAAATGTTTTGCGATTTTTCTAATTTTTTCAAGCTTTTTATTAACTTGCAATGTATGTATGTATGTTCGGGTCAAATCTTGCAAGAAAGATTTGAACATCTGGACTGAACAAGTGGTGGTAGGACCCTGTGCAGGGTCCGTCCGGATCGCTACCACCATCTTATCTATTATCCACCCGCCAAGCAACAGTGTTCGCATTGTTGTGTTCCGGTGTGGGGCTAAGACAACCGGTGAAATTACTAGCATAGAGGCATTCCATCTTAGTCCTCAGGGTTGGCAACGCATTTGAGGTCTTAGGATTATAGTCTTGAGAATTCAAATGTCTATCCCAACTAGCAAAATTTCGTCATATAATGGTCGCGGCAACGTAACATATTCAGACTTTTAGCTTATGACATTAGGTCATATAAATGTAATGAAAATGTTTATAGAACGCGATTTGGGCCCATTTTACTCAGCGTTTCAGTCATATAAAAGTCATTTAACTGCAACCGCCTGCCGCTTATTGATCGTATAATAATCGCCAACGTGACTATCTTATAACTAATTGGCTGTATAACAGCGAATTATACGGCTTTTATATGAATTTTAATCATATAAGAGACATATAATCGCTCATTTAGTTGTTTATTAGTTATATAATTATCATAGATGGAACTACGTTATGACTAATTTGACATGTTATTGCTAATTATACGACGTAATAGTGGAATAAAAGTAACGTCCTGGAAGGCTAAACAGCAGAAGAATTGACATCTCATACTACAGGAACTTAGTGAGTTGAGTGAAAATAAATGTCGGTGAGTATTATTTTGATTTCTAAGAAATATATGGCCATGTTGACATTAAAACTCGAACGGTATTATGAATGCTGTTAAATTCGACTTAATGGTGGAAATGTGTTGCGAAGGCCACTTTATTGATAAAGTATACTATGTTTAATTGTAAATATTTAACGCCCCACAATAATAATAAGTTATTTAAATTTATTTTAAATAAATATTTTGGTTTATTACGTAAGATGCGTATATATATCATTTATACGATTAATATGTCATATAAATGATTCTTATATAGCAAGTTTAGCGGTTAAAGCGCCATGACACCTATGTTGCGTATATTTTATTCATTTACTCGAGCAAAAGGTCATATAAGATGTTATTAGGTACTCGACTGTATAGTCACATGAGCGTCATATAGAGGTAGATTATTCAGCATTATTTTATATGACTCTTTAGTAATAAAAACACGTTGAGTAAACGTTTACTCAGCATCATAGTATGTCTTTATACCAAAGTGCTGAAAAAGATACTTCTATGTAACATGATCTATAATTCGCGTTTATATGCCTTCATGCAGCAAATACAGCACAATAGCCATATAATAGCAACCATATTTCATTTACTCGAGCAAAGGGTAAATAAGATGTTATGACTCGACCGAATAGTCACATGAGCGTCGTATAGAGGTAGATTATTCAGCATTATTTTATATGACTATTTAGTAATAAAAAGACGTCGAGTAAACGTTTACTCAGCATCATAGTATGACTTTAAACCAAAGTGCTGAATAAGATACTTCGATATAACATGATCTATAATTCGCGTTTATATGACTTCATGCAAAATATACAGCACAACAGCCATATAATAGTAACCACATTACTTTTACTCGACTCTGCCTGGCATGTCATAAGTCAGCTACCTATATAAGTTACTGTTACTCGAGTAAAAAGTCATATAAGCGTCTATTAAATGTGTCATATTCAGCATTTTTTTTATGACTCTTAAGTCATAAAAGGAAGTCGAATAAACGTGTACTCGGTATCATAATATGACTGTAATGCTGAGTAACTAAAATGCTGCATAAGCTGGTTTTATACGACAGCTTCTGTATAATTCGCGTTTATATGACTTTAATACGATTTATTAGCTGAAAAATCTCAATCTTATATGACTACTTTGCTAGTTGGGATGGGTCTCAGATTCCACTTACCATCAGGTGGCCTGAGTGCTCGTGTGCCTAGTTGCCTACTCCTTAACATAAAAAAAAACAGACCGATTGAGCTGATATTTGGTATACCTACGTAACTTCGATAACAATACAATAATGGCATCAATGTGTAAATTATCTTTATTATTCCGCAAAGCAAACCATTTTTTACATGTCTAGTATAGTTATTAACACTTACAATGTCAGTTATGATAATTAAAATGCAAATTTTGTTTAGCTCCTGTTCGTCATTGTTTTGTTTAGCTTGTCGTGCAATGCAATACTTTAGTTAAAGGTTAATTATGATTAACATTTTATTCATGGCCGTTAATTAAAGGATCGATTTCTCTTTGGTAGGTATTGATTCAGCATGGTAGGGTAGGAAATTGGAAAATGATAATAGAGAACATGCATGAGAATCAGAATTGAGTTTCAGTGATACAATTTAGGAGAAAATGTAAAAAAAAAAACATATAAAACGCAATACACTAAGTTTTGACCCATTTATTAAGATTTTATACAGAATCAAAACTTGTTAAAAATTTAAAACTTCTTTTATTGTTTAGTTTTTTTTTTTTCGGCATCCTCATTTCATTTATGTATTACTAGCGACCCGCCCTCGCTTCGCTCCGGATTAAAGTATTATACATATAAACTTTCCTCTTCAATCACTCTGTCTATTAAACGCATCAAAATCCGTTGCGTAGTTTTAAAGATTTAAGCAAACATAGGGATATAGGGACAGAAAAAGCGATTTTGTTTTATTAGTGATTATAATTTAACGATATTGCTTGGCTTTTTTTTGGCGTGTCTTTGTGTATGAATTTACGAATTAAATGCATTTTTTTTATGAGGTCCTTATATTTTAAACATGGAACAACAGCTGTGACGTCATTCCTGTCGTCGATTTTGTATAGTGTTTTTGCGGGGGTCAGAACTACGACTTTTTAAAGCTTCATATCTTGTGAAAAAAATACACGACAATTATTTCGCGTAATTATACAGTTATTCCTCTCTTTCGTAGGACTTTCTAGGGAGCGTAAGAAAAAAAGATCCTAACCTATATGCATACTTATTTATACCGTATATACATATTTGTCATTATCACTATCTTCGCTTCGACCATAGTTTTTTGCGGATTTAACAACTGCCATCTGTAGGTATGTTTTTAAGGAATAAAAAAAAACATTTTTATTAAAGTATCATATTTTGTATCATGCACCTTATAATACTCTGTTCTGTTCTGTTCTGTTTTTATTTTATATTTTTGGTGTTCAATAAAGAGTATTTGTATTGTATTGTATTGTAATACTCATATATATCACGGTATAATTCAGTGATCCATTCATTCATTCATTCATTCACTTTCACAAAAAATCATTCAAACAAACAATCAGTGTTATGTGTGTGAAGCTTTATTTAACTAACTGAATTTAAACTCCACAAAAACTCGAATACTCCGGTGAAGCCTCGGGAAAAAACTAGTTCCTAAATTCTATTGTAGCCAATATGAAACACAAATAAAGTGGATATCTTTGTACTTCATACCATTAATCACCCATACTCATTCATTTAGTACAACGTGAACAATACGTACTACTTACTCTGCAGTACGAACTAGTATTTGGCAAAGTATCAAGTTTCGCAATACCAGGTAATCGAGAGCTGACATCACTTTTACATTACAACAATATATTATATTGTTGTAAGTTATTTTTTTATCTGACGCCTTTTGACCTTACATCATTATACAAATTTAAACGTGATTATGTTTAATGTATTTTTATTATACAAACGCCAAGGAGATAAGTGAACGATATTGGAGACACCAACATTACTTATTATTAAAGAGTATCAAATGAACTATAACCTCTGAAGATATTGTTTATAAAAACATCTTTATTTAATTTTGGTCTTAATAAAGTGGAAATGAATTCGATATTTTTGGTATTTGCAACAAGAATTTAGAATTATCACGTAGATTGGAACAAACAGCAACTCTTTACTGTACATCGGTGGACGTTATTCCTTAAGGTCTACCGATAGACACAGTTAACAGTGTGCGATGGAAATGGAACGCACATATCGAAACACTTTAAAATAAAACTTTTAGTTTCCTTTTGTCCGTCTGTCTCTCCATCCGCAGCTTAGTTTAGAAACTCTTAGTACTCGAAAGCTGTTATTTTACTTATTTTGTATGAATATACGCGTTAAGCTTAAAAACGTCGTTCAATTCAAGTCCATAGGAAACAGAAAAGTTAGCGTTTTCGCGTCTTGGCGGGTTTTTGCGTCTCTGTTCCATCTCGGATGATCCTTTGTGATAACCTTATTTCGTAGTTTCAATCACTATAGTCACAAGCGACGTATTTAAAAATAGGCGATTCATTATTTAAATTCCTGAAAATGTAGTATTTATGTAAAGGTAAACAAATAAGTGTCATACGTGTTTATAGGAGCTGCCACAGGCATCATCTTAGATTTAACAGAATTCAGGACTGAGTCACAGTGATAAACCCATGGTAAACCACTAGTCTACGCACAAATATCGCTACCACAGATTAAATAAGAATTACTACGTCGCTATTGCAAACGCTCGTTTACCTAAAACATTGTTGACGGCACTAAAAAATAATGACATCTTTATAGCACCGAGGGGAGCGGCGGGGCTTCTAACATTAATTAAATTATGCTCAAAGGAGCAATTTGTTACCACCCGGATGAAAATAACGCGTAGCGGAATTAAAATTATTTTAATAAATGTTTTTTTTTACGTTTTATATGATTTAGGTATCAAATAATACTTAGATTAAATAAAAAATGGTATTTTTGAACTTGACTAAACATCACATAAATATTTTTATCTAAAATCTCTACGTTACCTGCTTAAATAAAATAAGATGTATATTAAACCGATGTCAATTTGATTACAATACCTACTACTAACTTAAACCTTAAATGTACAATTAAGTAATAAAGCCATAACTTTAACCACGAGCCATCTTGATTATTTAACTAGTATTGTTCTCCTTACTTAAAATAACGTATCTACCACCAATTTATTTTAAATTTCAGTTTTATTACTGACAAAATAAGGTCCCATTTGGTTTATTTCTTAAGGTGCATGCATTTGACTGAGGACTGCAAGTAATGGATGACGCACAGTACATGAAAGTCTAACGTATAATTATAATAAGTCGAGAGGTCAGGACTCTATGATCCACTTGTACCTATTAGACGGATATAATGTCGTTAGGTGACCTCAATTTATCTTTTAGGTGCCAAGCTGATTAAAGACAACGTTCCCTGGTTTCGCTTCGTTTTAACGAAATAAAATAAAGCCTATAATAGTTAGGGATAGGTACTGCTGGAGTCTTAGTGAAAAAGGGTTTAAGTCTTGTATTTTCCGTTTATGTATGTGTCCTTTTTCATTAGAAGCCCGAAATCCCGTGCTTTCAGTATCTCTCAGACAACATAATACTCGTATTGCAATACCATTGGGTTTACATAGCAATATAAATCCCATTATATATAGGAACTCGTTCAAATAATTTAAATCTTAAACATTCTATGTTATGTGAAAAAAAACATCGCATCTTGCTAAAAGAGTTTACGATACGACGTAACAGACGACAAAATATTTATACAGTCTGTACACGATTATGATACAAATGTATGTGCGCATATAAATGGCAATGGTGAGAAACACGCCTCGGAAATGTTTACTCACTACTCATACCGTTTGTTATTAAATTGATAAGCACGTTGAACTCAGCAATGACCTTTCAGAAATAATATTTTTATAGTTTATCCGGTACAACAGTAATTTGATAATATAAAATCGATTTAACGTGACCAAGCGTGCCGGTGCCGCTAAAACTTATAAAACGCACGATAAAATGTAAAATATCTCATTTCTTTTTCTCCGTCCTAATTTTATAAATATCGTGTTCGAACTGAGCAACGGTTTACGTTAAATAAATACATGCCTTCAATTTTTTACTCATTTATATTGTAATTTGGAAATTGCTTGAAAGCGCTATAAATTATAAAATGTTTATCATGATTTTACCATTAACACAAAAACTCTTATTCAACATCGTTTCTCACAAACGTTAAAAAGAGGGAAAGAACTTCAAAGCGTTCGTTATCGCTTATTAATATAAACGAATGATGTGATTCGCCACCACTCATTCACTCATTCAGTTCACAAAGGCTGTTAACGCGTCATGGGGTCGTAGCTTTTTTATTGAATATCATTCAAATTATGCGGGTCACCGCCGGTCGTATCGTATTGATCACAGATAAATTATCTCGTTTATGGCTTCAGTAATCGTTCTATTGGTAAAAGGAATGAATTCTTGTTAATCAACGGCCACGCTAAAAGAGGGCGTTGTTGACTAGGGTAACGATATTCTTACTATTATCATGGACGAATGTTATTTCATCGATACTATTATCTTTGATTGTTGAATTAATTAGGCAATAAGTGAAATGTCGTTTTAATTGTCATCAGTTTTTGGCCGTGGCCACGTTTGTATGTTGCTGCTTAATCAAAGATGGTAGTTATTTTAGGATTTAAATAGTCTTATTTTATACGTACATGTAATGAAATGACGCGAACCCGGTGTAAGACTAAAGCTTGGACTTACTCTATAGTCATAGTCATATCATTTACTGCATTGTGTGTTAAGATCTTAAAAAATATTACATGTCCAACATAAACCCTGTTAGGGCACTACAATTTATTTTCATTACATATACTTAACTTAATAACTAAATTACATAATTAATTAACTCAAATTATCCCTCATATTAAAAAAAAACCTTTAAAGTGTAAAAACTATGCACGATCCAAAAATCTTTTAATTTCCAACAAAATAATAGGTAGTCCTTTTTTTAAAAAAAAATAATATTGTTGGTACAATATTACACATTTGTACAGACATGTGATGGGTTCCTGATCTAACTATTTTCATGTCAGTGAATGAACTTATGACTCTTATGAGCTTGTTCCTCTTCCTTAAATTATACACCGAACACTTAGGTGTATACATACCAAGTCTTTGTGTATGGACGCGGCTTTCTTTGTGTTTAGGCGTTTACTATTATGATGTGTATTGTAAAGTGTAGTCTTAATCAAGCCTAACATTCCAACGATCATATTTCGACTTTTATAATACAGAGTTCAAGCTCGCAATACGAGTACTTATGCAACAAAAAATGTTTACATTAATTGGCTAAAAGTAGTGACCTACTAATACATGTCGTTTAGCTGTCGGCTTTTAAAACAGGCTCACCTAGAATTTCCTTATCTTATCTTCAATATGTTAGTCGTTTGTAGGGCGTTAAACGACACTGGCAAGCAAAAATAGCAGGTCACTGTGAAGACGTTTAGTGCAACAACGACCTCGTTATTTAGCTAGAAATTTATTAAAACATGTAAAATATATATATTATGGTACTGTACATTTCGGATGGATCAAATATATCCATGTAACTTTATATTATAACGATGTTCAGATGTTTGGATTGTTCGGGGAAACTGATTGGGATGATTACTTAGCACATGTTTGGTATGGTCGGTGTTCTGGATTAAGTCAAACCTAGGGTTTTGGTATACAGGAAAAAAGTAAGGGACAGGATCTAGTCTATTTTATAAATACCTGTTGTTACAACATAACCTACTTATATCTTCGTCAGGCCCACCATACTACAAACAGGGAGATAATTGTGTGGGAATTTGAATCTACCACCAAGGAAATAAAGTTTAATTACCTTTACTCTTAAACGCAATTTTCAATTTTGAAACAAATAAAAACGATATTTATGCTTGATGAAATAAAGTTAAAACTAAATTGCCTTGACTATGTACCTCCTATGGAACACCGGGTCTCGCGAGGCTATAACTCATACTATATACCTATAATGTTAAACAATGCAAACGAGAAAATTCTTGGATGGCAACCAAGTGCGTTTTTATGCAATTTTGCCTTGAAACGATGTTTTCTACTCGTAATCAATATTTATTATTCAAACGCCATTTAGTACTTAAATCAGGTTTAATTAACAGAGAGGCTAGCCACCAGTGATTAAACGGAAAAACACTTGTTTTTTTTGTTCTTGATTTGCCAGACTTGAGTTCGCTTGATAAAAGAAGTGGACAAGTAAAGTTAATTTCAAGAGACAACTAATACACCTATTAGATATTACGCATTCTATAAATCGGATCATGATGCCATGATGAAGTTCTACTATCCAAAATCGTCTTTGTCAAGCTAAAGGTGGTAAAATCAAGACTAGAGATCATCACCAGTGTTCCCTCGCGACTATGTAACACCATGGAATCATTAAAGCAACCGTGTCCCAGGAAGCGGCCAGTTTTATTCCTGTCCATGGTAATTTTATTAATAAACTGTTTACTGTAGGGTTTTAATTAGAAGACGTAATCGGTGATGCGTCAAATACTAATAAAACTCCAGCTAATTTTATACTGAATTACACGGGGAACTGAAGAATATTAATATTTTTAAGACAAAAGACATCATTAAAACAAGGTTATTCCACAAGGTTGATTTTTATGACACGCTTTGTTGCATACCTAACTTGTACCACTTATAGACATGGGCCATCTGAAAGATCTCCATGAGCAATCCTGTGACACTCAGTTTCCTTGACCTTTCAAGATCGTTAGTCCACTTTGCGCCACTCCAGAACTTTTTCGCATTATAAGCAGACCTGTCAAGTCCAAATTTGTCGAACTTACAATATAATATCGCTTTAAACTAGTTTCGAGTACGTACTTTGCTTGTACTGTCGGCCTTATTTAACTGCACACTTTTATGCTTTGTCAATTTAACGTCATGTTTCAACTGCTGCACTAATCTGTCAAAGGCATTAAAGCGACAAGGTACTAAAATGTGCAGCTAATTATAAGGCCGCTTGTACTCGCTTTTAGACACTTATCTGTCTATCCGAATTAACTTAAACCTTTTTACAATATATCTTTGAGAAACGTATATATTCTAGTCATGCTGGAAAAATCCCAGCGTGCTAGGGATCCTTGCAAGATGCAATTAAAAAACAGCGGAAGTTACTAACAGCATTGGTTATTAGTAAATAAATAAATATAAATAAATACCAGGGGACAATCTCACACAAATTGACCTAGTCCCAAACTAAGCTCTAGGCTTGTAATATGGGTACTAGACAACGATAAACATACTTAAATAGAGAAATACATACTTAAATATATATAGAAAACATCCAAGACTCAGGAACAAATATATTCGCGCTCATCACACAAATATCTGCCCTTACCGGGATTTGAACCCAGGACCGCTGGCTTCGGAGCAGAGTCACTCCCAACTAGGCCAACGTGTCGTCAAAAAATATCTGTCTGTAAAATATGTGTTGTAATATCTTTGTCATCTTGAACGCGTCTCAGCTTGAAAATGTCCCAGGTGCGACTCAGCCAAAATAGTATCTCGAACGATAAACTGGGTCGGCCACAGATCGTGATACTCCGTATAAATGCTTCAGATGTTTAAATTTTAGAAATTTCCGGATCTAAAGAAGAAACAAACGTTACTATTTAATTTTAATCAGATTTGACTTATTTAAGCAACGGCAGTTCAATTGGCTAGAATTTGACAAAAAAGGGTAGTAGTTATGATTGCAACACTATTCAATTCTAATTTTTGCGCTATATATGTATGCCCAAGCTTTATGGATGGAAATCTGATGAATGTTATGGTCATTCCAAGCGCAGATGAACAACAGCTTACGTCACTGCCATAATACCCAAAAAGGCAGTTAACTGCAATGTAGTAGTCGAAGTATTACATGTATGATCATGGTAACATTGTACTAAATTTAAAATGCTTATAGGCACTATAGTATGCAGTTAGCCGCCTTCTTTGGTATCATGCTCAGTTCTATACCATATTTATTTGATAATAGGCTTAAGGGACTGTCAAAACCTATCAAATGCCAAACAGTAAAAGTGACAGCGATATATTACTCCAACAGCTCTATCTCTTTAGCTAACTTGAATTTTGCAGGTATAAACCGCTCTTAATACCATCTCTGAGGTCGTTAACATTTGCAGAATGCGACTTGTATTTGCCCGCAGATCCTCTTTTTGATAATTATCAAGGTGACAGGTTAGGCGGGCAGTTAGCACTATCATGTTAAATATTCCATTCATTCATTCATTCAATGCCACTAACTAGAGATTGTCGCAATTTGACCGTGTCGCTGCACCTAACCTGGTAAAGCTTAAGACATACAGCGGGGGCGGAGTATGGCCGCTCTCACCTAATTTGAGTCACTATAGAATCAAAACATACATTGGTTGTTTTCGGCACAATGCAAAATAATAAAGTGGGACTGGACGTTTTCGTATTTTTAGTTATGACACAGTCACGCGGGTGCGTTCGGATTTACAGCAAACATATTTTTAATGGCTAGTCTTACGTAGTGCGGACGTTACACGCATGCATTTTATGAATGTAAACATGGATGATGGAAGGGAAACGTGCCTACAAAACATAAAATTGATGAGAAAAAAATGTCTTTATCATATCAGCCGAAACGTTATCTACAGTATAAAAGGGCATCAACAAAGATCTCCACTTAAAGTGTAAGAAATGCTTCACCCTTTTGCCTAAATTTGTACCTAAGTAGGTATCTACATTTAAATGTTTTTTATAAAACATGTACACAATATGCTTGGACTTAAAACAAATGTAACATGATAAATGCCTCTACAGAATATAATAAGTAGGCATTATAGTATGTAATTATAATTAGTGTAGATTCCTTTGTTATTTATTAACATGCGTATGATTTAACTACCACAGACTCTATTCAAAATATAATTTTCACAGTATTCATAATAAGGTAAAAATAGAACTTACTGTAGTTTTTTGATACCTCAGTAAGTCTATAAGTTTAGTTGGTTTTTTATCAATAACATGCCAAGTGCACTATGTCGTAAATGTAAAGCCTGAAGTCTATACGTTTATCTAGAATAACTTACTTAACCCGAACGGACGACTTTTTAATAACTATTGAACAGTAACTTATATTATAATCTGTGACCACGGCGTATTCATTCATTCATTCTCGCGTACCAAATATTTACGAGTATTATACGCTACCACTTTTTTGTTGTTATCTTAAAATCATCACAATCACATAAAAAAAGCTAGTACAATAAAATCGTCTGTCACTGTCACTATTAAATTGAAATGGCGGATGCGGTAGAAAGCATGCCCTTTGCGTTGCCCCCTCTGCCCCCCACATTGCCCACAAAGGGAAAGGGCCAAAGTGTGTCAAATGGTAACACAGCGATACCATTAGTGAAAGTTGTTGCTATATTTGTACTTTAGTAGTAACAATGTCACAAGATGTTTTCGCCGTAAGTCGTAACAGACTACTAATATACCAGCGTGTTTTTTATGGCTGTTAGGCACCTCGTGTGTTAACGATTCCAGTGAAGATAAAGTTCTATTTTAGTATGTATGTGAAATACAAAACAAAGCCAATATTACACTTGAATAAAACAAGTACAAAGGCGAACTTATAAGGGATACCTTTCAGCTAACCCTTGGAAAAACTGGTAGTATTAAGTTACATAACAGTTTGGCCGGAATACAAATGCATATTGTAATTTGAATAAAAAAAATATAAAAATAAAAACAAATTGAATAAAAATGTTCGTGTCTAGCGATATTATATTGCATTATTATAAAGTGAAAGTATGGTTACTCAATCGAGCAAAACATCAGAACGGATTTGAATGCACCTATTTAAAAATAAGTCGTGATATGAATTGAATATAAACACAGTTAAGTTTGACCACCAAACCAAGTAAGCTGTTAGCTCAAAATTATATGCATCCTTATGTTATTTAGAACAATAAAATTGAACCTTGTTCAAGTCAAAATCAAAATTAAGAATTTTTCAGCATTGAACTTAATTGGAACTATAAAAGTCGTTTTTTTAAACTTAACTCTTCTTGTTCTCTTCTTCTTGAATGAGTTAGATTTTCCGGAAATTCCTCAACATTCTCTGCCACAGATTCCAAACAAAAGCATTCCCAGAGAACTCTTTAAATTTAACCACAGTTTAATCCGAATGTTAATTTCTATTAATATTCCACCAGTCGTTCTGGCCCGCTGCCGATTGCTCATTTAACACATCAACGCCCATATCATCGTTTGTCAAGGATTATCAAAGGGCAGTGTGTGTCATGGGCCATGAATACGTGAACGCATTCGGAACCGGCGACTCAGTTTAAGGCTCATTTCGTGTAGAAAATACGAGGCTTGGGCGCTGAGTCAGTCCCCTCAATGCGACGTTATATAATTATCCGGCTTGTTATGGTGAAATCTTCTACAGTTCAATAACACAGCGTGATATAAGCGCGATTTGCTTTCCTGTCGTGTCCCTTGCGAGTCAGCGTTAGACGTGAAGAGAAAGTGATCAATTTTATACCGCTGTAAGACACATTATGCTGAGGCTAACGCAACATCGATAATAATTAGCGATCCGCAGGCGTAGCAAAGATACTGAACGCTGCTCTAACGTTTATGTTTTCTATCGGCTTGAAAATGGAGCAGACATAGCGGTCGATGCGATCTGTCATCAGCTTAGGTACGTCAATGAATGTAATTTTGTCGATTCTCTAAAATCACTATCTTACCGTTATGCATCTTGACGAGGGCTCCGATCTGGATCCTAATAACCGTAAGGACTACACGTTATTTGAAACAATAATAAAAGAGACTAGGAAAGAAATTACAATCTATACTTCCATACTAATATTATAAAGAGGAAAGATTTGTTTGTTTGTTTGTTTCGAATAGGCTCCGAAACTACTGACCTGATTTGAAAAAATATTTTACCATTAGAAGCAGACATTATCCCTGATGAAAATAGCCTACTTTTTATCCAGTGATTCAAGAGGAGGGTTTATATTATAATACTTTAACCAGAAGCTAAGCGAGCGCGGGTCGCTAGTATTTAATAATAATGTAAATGTGCATAAATTACAAAACATTCTAAAAATAGATAATCGTTTCTATTTTTTGTTAAATGCTGAAAATATTTAAGGTGCGTTTAAAATAGCGATAACACATTCGGACCGAGTTGACAAGCCTAGTGTGTCGAAATTTTTTATCTGTGTAGTATGACTATCTTTATTTACGTAGATCTATGTAAATAACCTGCATTTTGTAGATGACTTCACTTCCTTAGGTTTTTGATAAAAACTGAAGAAACTAATTAATAATAAGACCATTTTAACCTTAATCCTGCCAAAAGATTTTGGAGTAATCTAAAAGAACACCTAGGTACTTAAAATTAACTTTTACGTTGTTTTGTTTTAATACGCAATCTTCGACTAGGCATAGGGTTCCGAATGAAAACGTATTTAGAATGGTTTTAAAACCATTATCCTTGAACAGATAACTTCACGTTTATTTTTAAAAATAATTTACTAGTTTACACACCTCGACCTCTTTCATATGGCTTTCATAGCTCCCATATGTTAAGTACTTATTACCAGTTATCACGTAAATATCACATTATCTTCGCTAAGGCCCCTTGAGGGTCGGCCACGACGGCCACTTGGCCGGATATTTATTTAATATTCTGTCTGTGGCTGCTTAATAAGATCGACGGTGGAAAGGCAAAAACCCCTTAACCGACATGTTGGTCAAAATTAAGTATTCACTTGTTTGAGCTGTCTTTCAATAATAGGTGTTTTTTTTAGTTTTTGTCAAAGTTGACCATTTAAAAAAAACTACCCTGAAGCGGCGTACAAGTGGAATAAAATATGACCATCTCACTTACTTAAGTCATCGCCGCTTCGAAATCGCTTGGTTTTCATGGAAATGGCGCTTGAGTATTTTAACGGGTATATTCTTCGTAGGCAAAGTCGCTTAAACAGTTTATCATAATGGCAAAACTTATAAATTATTAAATTAATATTAGTAACATTTTATGCGTCGCATTAATAATTCTTCCGGAAACTGCTTAATGGTAATTTTGGTTTAGCGTAATTTACTGTATTCAAGGTTAAATTAGTTTGAATGATTATTTTTTTATAGTCCATCGTTCTATTTACTACCGAAAAAAGACTTCATTTCCATTTCCATTAAAAATTAAACCGATCTTGAATAAAATCTCAAAATGTCGCTTTAGCGGTTTTGCCTCTGCACCGTGGAGATGATAAACTCTCCCCAGTCCAGACTCCATTGTCCTCCGTCCCTTCCTCTTGAATTAAGAGAACTGTTGCTAATGGTACCATAATGGAAGTGTTTTTTTTACAGTTGTCAAGGGCAGTTACATGTTACATGATCAATTCCAAGCCTGCAATGTCGTCTTCTCGTCTACATAGTTCTATTGACACAAGTTAGAGTAAGACAGCTATTGTTGCCGGCTATGAATTGCCGTGAAAAGTTATTAAAAATATATTTTTGTTAGGCAGTTATAAAATGCAACGTCCTAACCAATAATATAAATGCGATTATTCATTATTCATGACGACACATTGGCCTAGTTGGTAGTGACACTGCCTACGAAGCTAGCGGTCCCGGGTTCAAATCCCGGTAAGTTAAGAATATTGTGTGATGAGCGCGAGTATTTGTTCCTGAGTCTTGGATGTTTTCTATGTATTTAAGAATAATATTTCTCTATATAAGTGTGTTTATCGTTGTCTAGTACCCATAGTACAAGCCTAGACCTTAGTTTGGGACTAAGTCAATATGACGTGTGACATTGTCCCGTGATTATTTATTTATTTTATTTAGATCAAGAGATAAATAATTAATTACTAGTTATAACTATACTCTAATGTCTCTAATACGGAATAACTTTAGTGATTGCGTCAGTAAAAAATCTTTAAGTTGGCGACCAAATGAACGAAAGTCGTTAAATTAAACAATAATTATAGAATAGAAAATAAAATACAGAACTTTATAACCTTACGTTACTTAGCGTAACACTCAAGAAGTACGACAAATCGGTCACTTTTCATACAAATTTACGTACACTACGACCTTTTTACATTTATCTTTAATGAACTTTAGTCACGCGGTCACTCAATGAAGATTGTTATAGGTATTCAATCTAGGATAATGCACAATGGATGACGTTGTCCAAGGTTAGCCTTCCCCGGTGGCACAGATAGAGTTGGTTAGATGAAGGATTAATTAATTAAGACGCAGAATCAATTGGTTTTCCTCCTCGTAGTTGGTTTAAGACGATTCGACGTAGATTTACGTGATTAGAATACCTTTTTTATAGAATAGCAATTATTTTTATCTTTGTATGTTTAGTTGGAAGGTCAGAGTAAATTAAACTTTTTCAGAAGATGCAAATCTTTCCAGAATTTAACTCGTGAACGTGTCATCGACGGTTACAAGTTTACAGCTAACTTATTTTAGCAGAAAATCACTTATACATATAGGTATAAGGTGGTTGGTTCTAGCCCGTGTGGTTGCCGGGTTAGAATAGTGCCACTCCATGTCTTCCCGTGGATGTCGTAAGAGGCGACTCAGGGAATAAGGGCTGTAGTATTGTTAGGCGATGGGCTTGCAACCTGTCACTAATACACTAGTAAAATTCTTGGCCAGATTGTGCAAAATGTGGTTATAGAAACATCAACAAGTCTTTTTCGAGTTGTTGGTATTTCTGTAGCTCTGCCTACCCCACTCTGGGAATGAAGGCGTGATGTTATGTATGTATGTATGTATAAGGTGCCTATTTAGATATTTACAAATTACTTCAAGAAACATGCAACATGTAATGTAGGGGGCCCGGCCGATGAGAAATAAATCCTGACAGCTGTCATCGCTGGACAATTTATAACCTATTCTCAAGACAAAAAAAAACCTAGTCTTGGGTTTGAGGTTATAATTAGTACTGGAATGACAGCTGTCAGGATTTACTTCTTATCGGCCGGAGACTGTAGTCTCAAGCAGAATCTCCCACATCAAACATGACATTGGCAAAATCACTACGGAATGCCACAAGGAAAAAAAAAGAAGTAGACACTGTGTCTCAAACTAAGCTCACCGCCGTGCCTACTGAGAGACATTTTAAAGTAAATTATATTGTTCCTTATACAATCTTGTACATGAAAAATCATCACTAAGCAATGACTTAATCGTTGGTAAATTCTAAACCAGGGATCCGCCAACCCACTCACCGATAAAAGCCTTTGAAAGACTAACCTCTCAATAGAATACTCCACTAACGGCCGAACCCTATATTCAAACCGCGCGGATAGATAAGGCTTACTTCGAGTAAAAATTTGACATTTGCCCATACAAAATGTGTCAAATTTTAATCCGAAGTAAGGCTATCAGTCCGCGGTTTGAATATAGGGCTCGGCCGTAAAAGAACAACCTCTTGGAACGAAATATACGACTAAGTTATTTGTTAAACTAACCATTCACTATAAGGGAAACCTTAACAGCTAAAGCACTCATAACCCTTACAAAAAGCATATCGAACGGCTTTTCTAACTTAAAGATAAAAACCATTCGAAACCCTTTGAATATGATAGAGGGTTTTAAAAGTTAATCGAACGGCTTTTAAGCGATACGGCTTTCCTAAGTAAAACCGTTATAAAAACCCATTCGAAACCCCTTGAATGGGTTAGCGGGCCGGCTCCTGGTTCAAAGCTAAAACATGTGAGCATTTGCGGTCGTTGGATATCGTGGTAGGCCAACACAACAACGATTTGGAACAAATAAACTTGAGACAGTTAACGTATCTAGTTGGTATTGACCCCGCCAACGAAGCTAGCGGTCCTGGGTTTGATTACCGGTAAGGTCAAATATTTGTGTGACGAGCTCGCATATTTATAGGTACCTGTTTTATCTATTATCGTACGTTTATCGTTGTCTTAGTACTCATAAGTAGTACCTTAAGACTTCGTTTGGGACAAGGTAATTTTTTGCGACAGTTATCTATACTATAGGTAATATTATAAATGTGAAATACCTAACTATGTTTGTCTCTCTATCTGTTTGTTACGCTTGCCAATTTAGATTAAATTTGGTGGGACTTCTTAAAGTTGCCGGATAAAACTTCACCTTTGAGATCGACGTAGCGCTGTGTTGAGAGAATCACCCCCAGGAGTGTCCCGATACATTTGGCTGTCATGTCGTCTAATTGTAAGTTACACACACTTAGTTACATAAACGAAAGGCCTAACCGTAACGAACCAAGCACACATCATAACAGTTTCTATTCAATTCGCTTTCGTTGCTAAAACACGTTCGCATCAAATACTTACGGCGAACGATGTTGCAAGTACTAAACAGGTTTAGCTGGTTCCCGACCAAGCCCTTTAAACTAAAGCCCTCGAGGCACGAAACGCAGTACGTACGCGAAGCGTGTCGTTAGCCCACGTGCAGCCTAATGCCATCGACGGCAAATAATTTGATATGGAAAATGGTCCGTGTTTTCCCTTAACTTCAACCCATTTCTTGACAAAGCAGACCTTAAAACATAGCGAGGAAGAATAAACACCCAGTAGGCTACTATGGTCGTGTTTATTGATGTGGATAAAACATCTGTCACTCTGTAACCAGTATGTAAGTGCGAGAGCGACGCACGCTTTATCCACCACGATAAAGGCGACCATGATACGGGCCCTGATCACTGACACTTAGTCTTGGAATATTTAAAAATAAAAAAGTAATAAACGCAGGCTACGTTCTTGTGCAGTCGTCCCGCGTTTAATGCGCAGAGGCCTTAAAAGCTAACAAGTTCTGCATTAAAGTACCTTAGCCATAGTACTTTTAGCCTCGCTGACTCGGCAACCTACCCGATGGGCTGCTAATTCTTCAAAACGAAATCGTTACGGCCGCATTCCGAAAGGTAAATGACTTCTGCATTTAGACAACCTGCTTTCGGTAATGATTATGTCAACAGTTTTACTTTATTATTTTACTTTATAACTTAACTAGGTACAATAAAAATGTGGTCTGTGGTTTTGCTGGCGATTTGTTTCCCACTTCCGAACTGTCACAAATGAACGGGTCATGTAGAACGTCTTTTACTTGAGAGAGTAACATTGGTAGTAGCGCCCAGATGCACTGCGACGTCTGCGACCAACGCAACGCCCTGTTGTTTTTGTGTTGGTGCCCTTATAGGTATCCCATTAATTATTTCGTCAATTAGCACGTTGATTATTAGCGCAGCTTTATAATTACAAAGTTAGTAAACCTGCAATTAAGTGAACATTGTACATCGAATTAATAAAATCTTTTAGCTGCTTTTAAAGTTGCGTAAAAAATTCGTAGACTAATTAATAAAAAAAACAAAGTTTTAAAAAGTTTTGGCCGTTTCACAAATTGACTTCTATGAGATACAAGCCAATGAAGTCATATCCAAAAGGATAAAATCATGTAATGAACAAAATTTAAAATTTTGTTTGACAACAAACACTATTTTGTATGCCAACAAAATTAACGAACAACAGATATCACAAATCAACAGCAACGCAAATAAACTTACGCAATCATAAACTACTAAACCTACCTTCTCTGATGAATAACGCCAGTAGCAACACTGGTACCAAGAGAGCGAGGTTCGCCATGGTCACGAAAATTAAAAACAAAACACAAACACGATTTCGAAATTCGAACACTGAACGACTGAGTTCGGTCGCGAGTGAATACCGAGTGACCGTTTGGCGCGAATACGGTGCATGCGTATTGCGTACTACGTTCACAGCGTGCAGTAAAGAGTGGTAGGACAACAGACGCGACACACGACATTAGCCAAAATAACGTTAGCCAAATTGTTTTAATGAAAAGGCAAACGAACGTCAACTGACGTCTATTCTAAACATAAATTGAGTTCTGCATATTGTAATTATTAAAGGTTTGTAAAAACACGAATATTTTTGTACGTTAATCGTACTCTAAATTAGCGGTAGTAAAGCATTCAATAACCGACTTCAAAAAGGAGGTTATCTATTCGACTGTATGTTGTTTTTTTTCTTAAACAATTCGCCTGAGATCTTAATAGTTTTTTAAGTTGTTCGGAGTGTTCGCAAACATAAGATATAATTAGCCACCAACAAACTTTAGCGGAGCTGTTTCGACGACGAAACATATACGAGCACGTTACGCAGGGTAACTTATTACTTAATTTTAAGATCAGTTTATCAGCTAGATCTCCGCCCAGGGGACCAAACCAGTGGGTTACAGTATGAAAGCTATGGCCACAAGGGATTTGGCGGTTTTCGGTGTAATAATATGGGTGTCCCCTTGTTTCACCGACACTAGAATTTCATAGATCGTATAGTTTCACCGAATTTTGCTTCATCGAAAGCTATTTCCTTATGAAACCCTGTTGTTTTCAGGTTATCTTATACATTCATGACGTAGGTTAGGTTGGGTTAGACTTGTGACTATAAAAAAAAATCTAAACCAGAAGTCATTAGTGAAATAAGTGTCGGTGAAACAACGGTAAACCCATATAAATGAAGGACACAATCTTTGGGTCTCCTTCCCATTTTTACTTAGTTAAAGAAGTACAAAAAAAATATTATTAGATAGACATAAAGAAGCTTTTCTTAACTCTCCAGTATTAAAATTCAGCATAGAATTGTCTTTTGACGCAGTTTTTATTGCTCATAGTAGGCAGACAAACACTCAGCCCACTTGATAGTAAGCGACCTCTGATGCGCAAATACCTTTTGTAATTTCAAGACAGCAAACCAAATATAGCAAAAGTGTTGCCATCGCTAAGGACTTAGATGCCAGTCTATTCACCGGCATAGGTGTGGCAAAAACTACATATAATAAAATAGCGATCCGCCCTAATTTTGACTCAGTAGTGACTGGTGCGGTACTAACATGAAATATTTGGAAAACATTATCTTAATGATGGTAACAATCGCATCAAATATATGTTAAACTTTTGCGTAGTTTAATTAACTTAACGGATAAACAGACAGAGACTTTATGTAGTATAAAGTAACCTTTCACTATTTAAAGATTTTTAATAAAGTGACTGGTCTGACATTGTTTGCTCTCTGACTTAGCCCACGACTTCGGTTACGAAAGACCGCGAATGGCTGAGCCGCATGGTTTTGCTTTCAACGAGTTACTTTAATGTCTTGGCAATAGATATTCGGTTTTGTTTAAGAATGACGATGCGTTTGTTTACGCTGCTCTACATATAAACAAACGTATCATATAGTGTAGTTATTTTATTATTTAGCAGAATTTCCAGTTCGCTGAAACAAGTGATTTGTCGGTATTTTCTCGTTAATTGTTCCATTTAGTTTCAAATGATAAGACATGAGGCCTGGACCTTCGTAATGGAAACGAGCAAAAAAACCCGGGCAAGAGCACGTCGGACCATGCTCAGGGTAGGGTTCCGAAGCCGTTAAGTACTACAAACATGAAAATCAACGAGTAATTACTAATTTTCTATTTAAAGCAAAATATGCATATTCATGCCAAATTACAGCTTTCTAGTACTAAGAATATTTGCGCTAGGCTGCGGACGGACGGACATAGCGAAAAAATCTGCCTTTTTTAACTTTTTAGGGTGTTTTACCCGAAGGGTCCAAACAAGCTACACGTGTAGGTCTGCCAATATGCTCTGAACAGTCTTTGTCATTCCTGACACAGCGTGTCACCATATTACAACGCACTGCCAACGCCCTACACTCCATGCCAGCGTCATCTTGGAGTCCTTCAGTGACCCAATGACCCAAGTACTTAGACCTCAGCCTATTCAGGGGGCATCCACAGAGGTTTACTACCGGCACTGAGCCACCTTTAAAAACGAGTAGTTCGTTTTTTTTTTTTGAGGGACCTACGTAGTTAGCCTCTGATGGCTTTGACTACTTCGCCGGAGAGAGGGCGGACTCCTGATGGGAGTCCACGCTATAAATGGATTTTACACTAGCATGCCTAAGGGCGCCCCTATTGGGCCGACCTCGGACTTAGGACGCTAGGGGAGAATTTCAATCGAATTGGAGTTCGCTCTTTGTAGCATTGTTCTTGATTGATTTTCATTGTTAAACAAACCAACCTAACCTAATGGGTTTATACATTGAATAAGAACGATTATAAGAATAAGAATGATTTATTTGGACACACATTTACATAAAATTACATATGGTAGTGTGTATTAAACAGTGAAAATTTCAAATATAAAAACAGTAATAATAATAACTTACAACTAACTATTTACAATGGTGTCCAAAACGGTCTCTACTCAGCTTGTGTCACAACTGTCACAAGACATGGTGATGGTGGTTTTAGTGGTGGTAGGACCCTGTGCAGGGTCCGTCCGGATCGCTACCACCATCTTATCCATTAACCACCCGCCAAACAACAGTGTTCGCATTGTTGTGTTCCGGTGTGGGGATAAGACAACCGGCGAAATTACTAGCTTAGAGGCATTCCATCTTAGTCCTCAGGGTTGGCAACGCATTTGAGGTCTTGGGATTATAATCTTGAGAATTCAAATGTCTATGGGTCTCAGATTCCACTTACCATCAGGTGGCCTGAGTGCTCGTGTGCCTTCTCCTAAACATAAAAAAAAAAAAAAAAAAAAAAATGTGACGCTGATTTTCAGTAGGGCCAGACGACACGAGATGAGTGTGTGTGTGAGTGTGTGTGTGCGCGCAAGTGTGTGTGTGTGTGTGTGTGATTGGCCTTTTAAAAAGTCCTGAAACGTTAACGGTTTCTGAATTAAAATTATTATATATTATGATCATTATGTAATATGACCCATTATGCGTTTTGAACTTTATATATTACTAGCGACCTGCTTTGCTCTGGGTTAAAGTTTTAAATCATCCTCTTGAATCACTCTATCTATTAAAAAAACCCGCGTCAATATCCGTTGCTTAATTTTAAAGATCTAAGCATACATAGGGACAGACAGCCAGCGGGAAGCTTTGTCTTATACTATGTAGTGATGATACAATCCCAGTCAGCATAAGGTAGACGTCCGAGTGCTCGACATGTTAAGAGAAAAGATTAATTTGCGTTGTGATATTACGTTTATTTATACTCTTACCCAAAACATTTTCATGTGTTTTGGGAGATGTGACCTTTACTTTTGTTAAATGGAATTTGTTTTATATGGTAACCATATCAATATTTCTCAAAATGAACAAAAATGTTAGTCAATCGGATTGTATGAGTATAGTTATACATACATCGCAATTTTCGGTGCGGGAATGATTTGAGAAAGAATAGAGATAAACAGATAGGTTAGTCTGAGAAAAATCATATTACACCTAATTAATAACTACCTCTCTGCGAATTGTATACACTCTATGATAAAATTTTATTTTTTATGAATGTAGTACTTTAACTTTACTACCAAGCCTTATAAGATAATAAAAAAATAACTTAAATGACCTGTAGTAAATTTAATAGTTTTTTTTTTGAAGATTTCAATTTTAGCACGAAAAGTTTGCAATCAAAATTCTATTTATTTACCTTGTAACAATTCCTTCATAGTTTTTAGTGTGCCAGAATTCTTATCCGATATCTGTGAACTATTTATTTCCTACTTATTTAAAATAGGGACTTAACTGAAGAGGTGAGTAAATGTCAGGTGCTTTAAATGGAAAATTAGTTCTATATTTTAAAATTGACGTGTGAAATATCAAAAGTCAACACATTTCTCATAGCTAAAATGAATGGTGATTAAAGTAATGTTGATGTTATTTTATTTATCGCAATTCTAAGTATGGTTACTAGTTCACCGACGAGCACTAGGACATCTACCTTATATAGGCTATTAGTCTTAATGGAATCTTAACGATAGTTAATAATACAGCGACGCCTCTCGCAGGAGGTCCGTGCCAGAGCTATGTCAGCGTTCTGGTAACTCCGGTGTTTATAGATAAGACAAAGCCTTCCCGGACTTAAAACTTAAATATTTATGTCTACGAGTATTTGCTTCTGAGTCTTGAATGTTTTCTATATAATTCAGTTTTTATTTATGTAAATAAATAAAATAAATATCACAGCACAATGTCAGACAAGTTGACCTCAACGCTTGTATTAAGAGACAACGATAAACTTTATAATATAGATTAAAATATACCTAAATACATAAAAACATCCAAGACTCAGGAACAAACGAAGCTAGGGGAGCTTCGAAGGCAGGGTCACTGCCAACTAGGCTAGCGCGTCGTCAACATACACACACATACATACAAACCTCTACGCCTGTCTCCCAATGTAATAGGCAGAAACTGTGGAACGCCAGGTGCACCGGTCTAAACATACAACTTTCGCTTTCTCTACATTCATTAACCTCTTCATGCGCTTACGTCAGTTTCGGGTGCTTTTGTATAACCGTTATTCAGTACATCGTGAATCTTTTTTTTTTAATTTATTGTTCAAATAACGTTCATAACATTAATTAAACAACTACCTCGCCAAACTGACAGTACAGTTTGTTGGCAAAAACGCGCTCATGTTTCACTTAAATTGTAAAGAAAAAATAATAACTAACTACTTATTGTTTTTTTTTAGGAAAGCTTATCTCTGTATGCACGAAGGCCCTCGAACGCCATCTCCACTCACTATTTATTTTTAAAAGCATGGTCATCGCTATCTCGTACCATGCCTAAGGCTTATTTTCGGACTGGGACAATTTGTGTGAAATCTTCTTGATATCCCCTTCAATCAGTCTATGGGAAATTTATTCGACGTGTAAAAATCGATCTCAACTCCTGTACCTCTTCCCGAAGAACGGCAAGATCTCCAATATATCTGGCCTTTGCCAGGCTTAGCCAAGGCGCAAACGCTGGTAACGTTTCTGTTTTCTAACGACTCGAAATATTGTATGGAGTTGACATAAGCGTTCGACGGAATCTGACGTCAATCCTATACAATTAGTCGATTTTCGAATATCGCTAACTTAGCGTTATATGTACATCTTTACTACCCTGTGCCGGCTCCGTAGTTCCTGAGATTAGCGCGTTCAAGTTCAAGCAAACAAACAATCAAACTCTTCAGCTTTATATATTAGTGTAGACTTTAGATGTATGACTTCACTCCCGTACAGCGCGCCTTTTTAAACGAACAACACCTAAGGTGACCCTCGGGTCACCTTATATATTATTAAGAAGTCCCGTCGGACACGTCCTGTGTTGAGAGAATCACCCCCAGGACCTTGGCTTCGGAGGCCAGCGTGTCATCTTCGTTGTTCCCTGCGTATAATGTACTAACTGTTTCCCGCGACTCCATCCGTGTGTAGAAGTTTATCGCTATCCCCTCTGGTAACGACCAATTTTTCGGGATAAAAAGTTATCTAAAACCAGGCTTTCAAGGCTAAATGTCCAGCTATATATGAATCTGCGTCCGGTTTTAGGGTTCCGTACCCAAAGGATAAAAACGGGAACCCTATTACTAAGACCGCTGTCTGTCTGTCTGTCACCAGGCTGTAATCTCACGAACCGTGATAGCTAGACAGTTGAAATTCTCACAGATGATGTATTTCTGTTGTCGCTATAGAAACAGTGGGGCTCCTAAACCACCCAGTACTCAGCCAGAGACCTGTAATCGGCCTTACATGAGTGCGAAGAGTGGAAAATATATCTTTTGTACTCTTCCCACTCATACAAAGAATAGGCAGAGGCCCACTACAGGTTCCTGGCTGAGTACTGGTTTACCCTATACAACAAACGTGATTGTTTGCTGTTTTTGCTCGATATTAATAACGGTAATAGGTAGACGGTTGAAATATTTACAGAACACTTAGTTGTACTTATATTTATTTAGAAATAAATATATACATACATAACATCACGCCTTTCCCAGAGTGGGGTAGGCAGAGCTACTGAAATACCAACAACTCTAAAAATAATTGTTTATAATTCTGTCACCACATTTTGCACACACAAATAGGCTAAGAAGTTTAGTAGTGTATTAGTGACAGGTTGCAAGCCCATCGCTTAACAGTACTATAAGCCCTTATTCCCTTAGTCGCCTCTTACGACAAAACTACGGTAAAAATAAATAATAAATATAAAATAAAATGAAGGAGGCTTCCATAAAACAACCGTGAAACTAAAAATAAATTTCATAAATAGTGTCTAATATTGTATAGATAGTGGAACAGAACCCTTCGTGCGACAGTCCGACTCGCAATTGGCGGGTTTCTTAAATCCAACTCAGCAACAGTATCGGTGGTGCGAACAGTACGACAACCGCGTTTACGCGAGTGGCGCTGTTGCAGCCATCTTCTTCGCAGCTCTCGCAGAACAGTTGCTCTTCCACCCCCAATCCTCGCGGCCAGCACTGCCATGTTTCCATCTCTCCTCTCGTCGCGCATTTTCTGACAACCATGGTATGAGAAAAGGGTCCTGACACTGTAAAATAATAAATTACAGCAGGTAACAAGCAAGGATCGGACAGCAGAGACTTCCTTGTGATGTTACTATACTATATTTTATATTATTTATTTATTTACACGTTTACACAATTTATCTAGTAAGTGTAGTTTCCCGTTTTCACATTATACAATATCAATGTCGACGATTAGATATGCCCCAACGACGTCCGTAGACTGTGGACGAACATATTTAACTCGTAAATGGGTCCTAAATTCACGTCGTTATAAACTCACAACGCAATTTCAAATGCTTAATAATATTTTTTATTAACAATATACCTAAGGAAGTGTCTGTTGTATGGAACAGGGTTATATTTCGAAAATGACGGGCGTTTGTCCGATCCTTGGTAATAAGCATAAGACATCGTTTTTTGTCGGATGAGTGCACTTTTATCTTGATATCTTAGCCTATCAATAATAGTTAGGAAGCTGGCGATCATTTCGGTATATTGTTTGCACGAGTTTCATCGTGGTGGATTGCAGCTCTGCTTAGATCAGTACGAATTGATTTGGTTCAGTCAATTAAGGTCCTATGTCGCTGCGTTTTAAGTTACTTAGTAAAAGGGGGGTAATAAATTATTTGCACACGTAGGTATGCCTCATCCAACACACAAATATCTGCCCTTACCAGGATTTGATCCCAGGACCGCTGGCTTCGGAGGCAGGGTCACTCCCAACTAGGCCAACGTGTCGTCGTAAAGATCATTGCAAAGACCTTGATCTTTAAAAGTACGTGATTATCGAGTTATCATGGTGAATTGGTTAGTTTGGTTTTGTTTGTCTTTTGCAAGTTCAATTGACACAGAGTCTACTGCTTACTTTTAGCAACAGCTTTGATGCAAGCCGGCGTGTCGTCTCTAGTAGTTCCCAGTCCCACTTCTCTACTGGGGCACTCTTTCAGTTCATGCGACACGCCATAGATCTCATCGGGCTGGAACGGGTCCCCACAGGCCTCGTCAAATTCACAAGACCAACATTTTAAGGCCTTACCTGGAATTATAGGAGTTGAGAGGAAGAAAATAAGGTAGAAAATGCTTTAAGGCATCAAGTCTGCGATATACTTTTGTGCTGTGCAATAAATTTTAAGTAAATAAATAATCTATACTTCCATACTAAAATTATAAATGTGAAAGTAACTCTGACTGTCTGTCTGTTTATTACGCTTACACGGATAAACCGCTGACCCGATTTAGATGTAATTTGGTGTGGAGATAGTTTGAGTCCCGGGAAGGACAGACTGAGCGAATAACGATAAACGACATCTGTGCGGACGGAGACACGGGAAACAACTAGTTATATTTAGAACCAAACTTGTAGAGCGCTCTGAATTTGGTTGGCATATGTGCATAGTTAGTTAGGGTTCCGTACCCAAAGAGTAATAAAAATGGGACCCTATTACTAAGACTTCACTGTCCGTCTGTCTGTCACCAGGCTGTATATCATAGAACGTGATGGCTAGACAGTTGAAATTGTTTCAGATGATGTATTTCTATTGCCGCTATAACATCAAATACTAAAAACAGAATAAAACAAATATTTAAGTGGGGTTCCCATACAACAAACGTGATTTTTGACGTTTTTTGCTCGATATTAATAAAGGCTACAGTAAGACGCTTGTAATAGTCACAGAATATTTAAAAATAAATAATTAAATAAGTAAGACAAGTAAGTTTGTAAGTTCTTTCTTTAGTTATTATTTGTATTTTTAAATAAAGTAATAAATAGTTAAATATGAAAAGAAAAACAATATTTAAGGGGAGGGCCCCCATACAACACGTATTTCAACAAAGGTGGATAGTACCAATTCGATTGAAATTCTCCCCTAGCGTTTTAAGTCCGAGGTCGGCCCAATAGGGGCGCCCTTAGGCGTGCTAGTGTAAAAACCCATTTACAGCGTGGACTCCCATCAGGAGTCCGCCCTCTCTCCGGAGAAGTAGTCAAAGCCATCAGAGGCTAACTACGTAGGTCCCTAAAAAAAAAAAGAAAAAAAAAAAAAATGGTGGATAGCGTCTAATATTGTATAGATTCGTGCGCGAATCTGACTTGCACTTATCTAGTATTTTTTTAAAGTGTTTACATACCTACATAAATAAAACAAGATGACCTAAAGTCCAGGGTTATTATTTTGTTAAAAACCTCTCGAATGATCACTTACTCATTTGCACGTAACATAACATTGCAACCAAATCTAAAATACGTAAACTATAATGTTAATACTCGCTGATTCATAATAACTTAACGAATTGATAAGTGAGTTGCTAAATAGAATAACCAAACAAAAAGCAATGGACGGTACCTGTGCACCAGTTCCAACATTTAGCTCCACTCGTGAATATTATACGAGTTTTTATTCTATTTCAATCCTACACTATAGGGCTAGCTGTAGAATATGGAATAGATAATAACGCTATAGAGGGGTTTAGTAAAGAAACGAGTGGAATAAACGCCGAGAATCAATGTAGATAGACAGAGTTTGACGTACCTTCTTTGACCTGCGATAACACTGTTCCAAGTATCCACAAGTAATTCCAGAATGTTTGCATTATTCTATATTGTGTACAAAAACACGTTATAATAACACAATGTTGCGGAAAAAGTGATAGCTCGATTATTCCCAAGCAGCACAAAGGCCGGTTGAGGAATAGCTACCTACTCGCAATAAGTACCTACGTTGGAATAATCACTATTATTCATTTAGTATTGATGTTTCCTTAAAAGCAACTACTTCAGGGCCACGGTCGCCTTTATCGATGTGGATAATAGTAGTAATAGTAGTAATTTTTATTAATTTCCCAGATACATTACAAGATATGTAGGTTACAGTGATCTTACCAGATAATTCAAGTAATTGTTTGGTTAAGAGTATCAATGGAGCTCACACTAGGTCGAGCCTGTGTCGTGAGCCCCGGTTGTGGTTACCAAAAATGGTTAACAGCAGGTATAACGTCAACGGATCACACATGTATTGTAACAATAACTGCGAGGTTTAAATAAAATGATTAAAAAATGAATGCAATAAGCTAAAAGTGGAAAGTAATAATTAAAATTTAAATAAAAAGATAAAAAAGAGGGAACTTCGTTCGCGCGTGTGTGTGTGTGTGTGTGTGTGTGTGTGTGTGTGCGTGTGCGAGTGTGTGTGTGAAGGTGAATGTCTGTGACTGAATTTGAGTGTTGCAGGGCATGTTAAAGCACAGGTTTTAAGACGGCTTCTGCTTCTAAGTACGTTAGAGTGAAGAGCCATGCTTTTACCGTAGACTGCATTTCCTTCGTATTTAACTCCTGAACGCGGCATGACTTCAGGATCTGATTGTAAGTAAAAGAATGAAGGAATTGTGGTAAGTGACGAGCGAATGGTGTCCGCCTGGATAACACATCTGTCACTTTCTGATCAGTATGCCAGTGCCAGAGTCACAGCACACCCACAATATTTTTGAAAAACCCATCCAACGACACCCCATACTATGGAATAGACGAGAAAAAAAATACAACCAAGTTACGTGTAGGGGAGGTACACTAAAAAAAAATATTTTTCAAGATTTTATTTTACTGCTTTGTTGGCGTGACTAATATCATAATATGTATACCTCGTGTGTTCATAAGTTTTGAGACGAAATAAATATTACATAAAAAATTAAAGCATAAAGCTGTATTTATAAAATTTACAGATAATGGTAACTAGACATTAACTAACAACTACAAGCAATTACTATTCAAAATGTCCACCCCTATTTTTAATACAAGCTTTTAGTCGTTCCGGCCAGTCATCGATCGCGGCACGAATCTTCTCCAGTGGGATATCCTTCGCTGCTTTGATGAGGGCTCGCTTTAAAGAATCTAAGTTTGGGTGGGACTTTTGGCAGGCCCTGAGTTCCAATTCAGTCCACAAAGAATAGTCCAGTGGATTGAGATCAGGGCTGGAGGATGGCCATTCTTCCGCCGCGATGAAGCCCGGCAAATTTTCCCTTAACCAAGCTTGAGTCGTTTTAGCCTTATGTGCGGGTGCTGAGTCTTGCTGGAAAATCCATTCTTTGTTGTGAAATAAAGTATTAGATAGGGGTTTCACTACAGTATCTAAAATGTCACTTTGATAATTTTTTGCTTTAACCTTGACACCTTGTTGGCAAAAATGGAGCGGAGTGACACCTTCGTACGAAACCCCCCACCATACCATCACACTCGCCGGATGATGGGCACGCGAGACATTTCGTGCTGTAGCAGGAACATCTTTGCTGCTTTTGGCATAAACTTTATTATTTTGCCGGTTAAACTTTTCTTCGACCGTAAAGATTTTTTCGTCGGTGAAGAGTATCTTTTTCGCATCGTGTCTCTTAAGCAGCATCGGACAACGTTCGCGACGTAATTTACGAAGGCGATCATTTAGAAAATGAACTTTTCTACGGCTGTAAGCCTTTACTTTCAGATCGTATTTCAATATTCTGTTGACTGAAATACGCGAAATTTTAGTCTGCAGAGCGAGTTTTTTCTGGGTGCGACATGGATTTCGGCGAAGTCGCTCTCTGATTATTTTGATGTTAGCAGCCGTCCTTACAGACCGCGGGCGACCACTCCTATGTCGATCTTTCAAAGAATCAGTCTCCTTGTAGCGTTTAATGGTGTAATATACGAAGTTGCGGCTTACCCCAAAACATTTTATGTCACGGAAAATTTCCATTGGTTTTTTCCCCGCCATATGTAGTGAAATGACAGTCGCACGCAATTCTTTCGTTCCCTCCATCACAAGAAAAACAAAAGAAATGAATTTTCAAAACATACAAATAGCACACTAACATTCCAAATTCAAAATTGAAAAGAATATAAAATAGGTGCCAGTATTATTTTCTTTATTTTATAAACTAAAAAGTTTGTCTCAAAACTTATGAACATACGAGGTAGGTATTCATGCCAAATTACAGCTTTCTAGTACTAAGAGTCTCTGAGCTAGGCTGCGGATGGACGGACATAGTAAAACTATAAGGGTTTCTAGTTTGACTACGGAACCACAAAAACCTTTTCTATAATCACATGATGCATGAACGAGGTAAAACGATATCGCTTCTGACATGTTGTCGTATAAGCCAACAATTTTGCGGATCGCTACCACCATCTTATCCATTAACCTACCGCCAAAAGCAGTGTTCGCATTGTTGTGTTCCGGTTTGGGGATAAGACAGCCGGTGAAATAACTAGCATAAAGGCATTCCATTTTAGTCCTCAGGGTTGGCAACGCATTTGCAGTCTTAGGATTGCAGTCTTGTGAATGCAAATGTCTATGGGTCACAACAAACAATACTACAAAAACAATACTAAACTAATATAAGTAAACTGGGCGTCTATCATTTCGATCGAATTTCATTTCATCGAACGCAATTTTCTGCTGAGACCATAATGTTTTCAGGGTATCTTAAACATCTAAAGTAACCAAACCTACGTAGTTAATATTTAAGTTACCCTGAAAACATTATGGTTTCAGCAGAAAATAGCGTTCGATGAAATGAAATTCGGTGAAATGATACATTCGATGAAGTGATGAGATACCAAGTAAACTATATTAGTGTAGCATTTCTGTACGTAATTAATAAGTTAATTAAAGCATGTGTTATTTAATATAATTGGTGGCAATTTATCGAGTTAAATACCTACCATTTAATCGAACTCAGCAACAGTATCGGTGGTGCGAACAGTAAGTCAACCGTGCTAACGCGAGTAGTGCTATTGCAGCTGTCTTCTTCGCACATCTCCTAAGCCTTAGTTATTTTTGACATTATCATTTAAGCTTGTTGAAAAACTTATGTTTGCAACGGTACATAGGTAATTAAGCTCTAGAGATACACGTGCCTGTCATTTCGCTGATATAGTGAATAAGTAAATAATTCTGTTATACACTAAACAGCTTCGTGTATGGGCGGTTTTCAAAAAAGTGTACATCGTTAGGCACAAAAATTAAGAAACTTTAACTTTTCCATTTTGTCACGAAATTTAGTCATACATGTCGTACATTTAGATGCGTTATTTTTTTCTCAAAAATATAATGGTATAAGTTATAAGCAATCAAATTTAACTAGCGCCTGTTCACTGGTGAGAAAATGTTTTTGCTACAATTTTCTTGTAAGGGCACTCGTGCGTTGCTTTATCTTAAAACAAAAAGAATTCATCTCGTACGTCCTACAGACGTCAAATATTGTTAGTTAAAAAAATTTTCTTGTGTTAGTCAACTAAAGTTTAAAGTCACTTTGACAAATGTCTTAAATAATAATAATAAAATAAAATACATACATATCATATATATAAATATTATATCTAATATGTATGTAATTAAGTTACACGTGTGTTTTGTGTGACTTGAGTCCGTTTATTACTATGCAATTTAAACCCCGGGTTGCTGTCATTTTAATCATTTCATACTAATATTTGACACTAGTTCCCGTGGCAGCGTGCTAAGCCCACTGGCATTGCTAATGTTTGTGTACGCCTAAGTTATGAGCCATTATAAAGATTGAAAAGTGAAAAAAAAAAACATGAAAACCGAGGACTCCGCCTAGTCCGCATATTTATTTACAATTCACGAGGTACATTTTCAAACTAAACAACGTAGCAACAGTAACAGTGGTGCGAACAGTAACCTAACTGTTGTGACCCGAGTAGCGCTGTTGCAGCCGTCCTCTTCACAGCTCTCGCAGAACAGTACGCCGTCCATGTCTTGCAAACACTGTGACGTTTCATTCTCACTCCTGCTTGAGCATCCTCGAATGGCCAACTTTATGTCGACGACTGTAAAATAAAAATATACAGTGTTATTGTGTGGACTAATATCTGAAACGCTCTTCTGCCTCTAGTGATAGAGTCGTATCTTTTTGAGGGCTCTAATTTCTGCCATAACGTTTTTTGAGATGCTAATAATAATTTGTCGTATGAGTCCCTGACTTTATTTCTCTTGATACATTTTTTTTCTTAATAATCTTTTGTCCTAATGATATATTGTTACAATGCAGTTCTATAAACCTAGTTTGCTGTTAGAAGCCTGTAACAATGCCAGCAGGTCGTCCGTAGCACTGGCCGGCTGCTGCTGAAGGATTATTCCCACCTGTTACCACCAACTGGTAACAACAGGGAATATTTTTCCCATTTGTTACCGATCCGAAAAATCCTAGTAGTTAATAGTAACAGTTGGGAAATTTTATTCCCATAAGTTACCATTGGTAAACGATGAGAAAAAAATCCTAGCTGTTACCAGTGGTAACAAATTAGTGGTAACAGGTGGGAATAATTCCAACAAATAATATAACCTTAAAGACATTGGACTTATTTTATTTGGTGAATCATGATTATTACAAACTCAATTAGGATTTAAAAAATTAACCACTTTGGAAGAATAGATATAGTATGGGAATGGAATATTATATAAACTGACATTATGAATAATTTAATTTAGGCGTTATAAAGTGTTATGGAAAATGATTTAAAACAAATGACTCTAAGGCAAAAGCAGGAAGTGGCGAACCCCCTTTTTGAGCCCATGTTATTATAATATATTATATTTATAAAGTAGTTGCACACTTTAGCGCTTTGTCACTTTAACGTTATGTTTAAACTGCTACAATAATCTGTCAAAGGCGTAAAAGCGACAAGGTAACAAAGTGTGCAGCTATTTGTAAGGCTGGCTGTACTTCCTTACTTTGCGTAACAATTTTGGTGCACACTGGCGTTTCGTCTCCAGTGAACCATGGACCCAATTCTCTGCTGGGGCACTCTTGTAGGACATATGTCACTCCAGCGTTCTCGTCTGGTTCAAAGGGGTCGCCACACGCTTCGTCGTATATCTCATTGCATGTCCAGCATTTAAGGGCTTGAGCTGAAATAATATTATATACAATTATTCTTATGTCCTTAAAAATTTACAGCGAGCAGTTTTTTGGTTTCTGTAGCCAACAAGGAACCCTTATAGTGCGGGTATAGGTCTTTCATTCATCGAATGTATCGTTTCATCGAACGCTATTTTCTGTTGAAACCATAGGGTATCTTAAAAATCTAACCTAACCTAACCTACGTAATTAAAACATTATGGTTTCAGCAGAAAATAGCGTTCGATGAAATAATACATTCGATGAAGTGAAACTCGATGAAGTAATGAATGAGTTACCAAAATATACAGGGTGGAAAGTTGAGGTGGGGCAGTAAGGGCCGCTACTAGATCCCTTGCTGCTACGCGAAAATGCTCTTAGGAAATCTTAAGTAACTTTTTAAGTGATGAAAATCGTCACTCACAGATTTTTGTTACAATATACAGTCAACGAGAAAATCAGTTTTTTTAAATGTTATCGGTCCTATTCCTATCAAGGATTGAAACACTCTCACACCCGTATTTGGGTAATTATCTCAACCACATTTTTTGAGCGGCGGACGTGATAATTGGGGTGTAAAGTACATGTATTGGAAAACTATTTATTTTATAAATAATCTCACTCAAAGTACCATATTGAGCCAAAGTTAAAATTATTATTAACTTATTATATTTATAGTAAAAACATATTTTCAATCCAAAATCAATTTTGGTGTCGTGTCCTGTACTTCCCGCATATACTGATATGTCGTGGTACAAACTTATTAAGCCTCAACTAGACTTATATTTTAGTTATCTGTATTTCTTATTAGTTGAGGTATTTTAAAATGTATCAATTATTGCATTTGCAAGTAAAAGGAAACTGGGAGCAGTGTAAATAAAACTGTCCAAGCGAAATAGTTAGTTTTGGTGGTTAATATTAAAATTGATTTTATGATCGAACGAAACGTGATTAAACAAACAAATATAGCGTCAGTTGTTCGTTCAGTTTCACTCCAGCAATAGACGGTGAAAGATTTGTACCATCTTTCTGCGTCTTCCCGCTAAGCATATAAGTATCTAATTTTGGTGGTATGGAATACACTTTATTAATCGTGATAACTTAGATAAGTCATTATTTCGCAAAAAGTTTTGTTGTGTGATAGTTTTTTCAAGTATGTTTATGGTGTCTTTTTAACTGTAACGAGTTAAGTTTTTGTTAAACTAAAACATTTGTTTTTAATTTAAAAAAATGTTAAGTTTTATAATTTTGGTGGTACAATTTTGGTGGCTTTTGCGAAACACCAAAATTATCAAAATTTCTGGTCTCCACCAAAATTATTTAAACAACAAATAATCATTATTTATTATATTAGAAACTTACGTTTTGGATTTTCAAAAATAACAAGGAAGATTCCCTAACGATTATATTTTAATTAGCCCGATATGTAATTATTGATCGTGAGTTTTTCTAAGAAAAGTAATTTTGGTGGATAATAACAATTTTGGTGGATAATTAGTAAAATCGTTATATCTTAAAAAACACTTAGTATAATAAAGGGCCATTTTAACACTGTTTTTATAATGACTAATGACGTCACTTAAACGTTTAATTGTAAACCCTACTAAGAAAATAAAAAATACCACCAAAATTAGGATAATTTGACGCTTGTCGAAATTCACCCATTTATAGACACGAAAAGTAATAAATTAAACAAAAGTAATGACCTAAGAAACGATTTTCGTATGACTTTAGACATGACTATTACTCAAATAATTACTTTTCTTGTCTATAAATACGGGTTTAAGAGACCAACTAAGGTTAGAGTACTAGAACACCCACAAATCAAAGAAAACTTTTGGGATCTAGTAGGTACTGCCCTTACTGCCCCATGTGTTATTTTTTATTATTCGTTTTATTTAAGATAAGAATAAGTGCCCTATTTTGCACCTGTTTTCCCTTTAACGAAGTAAAAAATAGAAATTAAAACAATTGTCTCTATTATAAATAAATAAATATCAGGGAACAATGTCACACAAGTTGGCCTAGTCCCAAACTAAGCTCTAGGCTTGTCCTATGGGTACTAGACAACGATAAACTTACTTATGTAGAGAAATATATACTTAAATACATAGAAAACTTCCAAGACTCAGGAACAAACACTCGTGCTCGTCACACAAATATGCCAACTAGGCCAACGTGTCGTCAAAGTAATTAATACTAAGAATTAGAACATTTGCACAAACCTTTCTCCGTATTGGCTACATTAATAAAAGAAAGATGTGCGAATTTTACCGTTATTACTCGCATCTTGAAAATAACGAAGTATAGTGATAAGATATAAATAATAGATAATATTCACCTTGACACATCGCAAATAGGTCGCCTTATTAAATTGCGTGCGGTCAATATTAAATAATTATAATGTTTATTTAATCCACTTCTCTCATTGGCTAATTAAAGAAATCGTACACTAGTTAAGAGAATATACCCAAGAGAATTGAAAAAGTAAAGGTTGCTTTCTCCCTTCCGAAACTGGGGAGTTGCCAGGTATAAACAGGTTAGTAATAGTGGATTCAAGTCACAAGGGAGCAAAATGAAAAATTAACGACGAGGGACGTACATTGACTCCTAAGCGTAGTGAGGGATTCAAGTGTTAACTAACGCCCAAAGGGGATGTAATTTGGCTACCTTGTGACACATACTGCTTTTCACATCACCTATGAGGAAAATAAAAGATCTTAGTGAAAGTGCAAATAGTATGCACTTAAACGACGAAAAATTTATCGTAGTCGATTATGTGCAAACTATTTTCTAATTTCATTGTGTTTATATTTTATACGCGCAACAAAATATCCTTGAACAGATACGTCCCCTTTCCAAATAAGTAGGTGATGTGAAAATATTATTTGTGTACCCTCATCAGTTATTTACACTTAGGTAATTTAGGTATATACAAACATACACGCCTTCATTACCAGAGTGGGGTAGGCAGAGCTACAGAAATGACAGCAAATGAAAAATACTTGTCTAGAATTCTGTAACCATATTTTGCACAAACAAATCAAGAAGTTTAATAGTGTCTTAGTGACAGGTTGCAAGCCCATCGCCTAATAGTAGTACTACAATCCCTTATTCCTTTAGTCGCCTCTTACGACATCCACGGGAAGACATGGAGTGGCACTATTCTAACCCGGTAACCACACGGGACCAATATTTGTATATTAACAAATGATGGTATATATTTCTTATATTGGATCTAAGACTATTAAAGTTTCGCCATGTCCGTCCGTCTGCAGCTTGACTCTGAGACTTGGTTCAACAAAGCTATAATTTGACATGGTTGTATATATTTATTACGCCGACAAAGATGTAAAATCAAAACATGGCGAAACTAGAAGAGCTCCTAGTTTGAAAATAACTTCATCGTGTGTTTATTTAAAGCTTTTTAAGACTTGTATATTATTATCAACAGATGTGAAGTACATACCTTCTCTGGTTAGTGTTAGGGCTATTAGCAGCATCAAGTAATTCCAGTATGTTTGCATTATTCTTTGTAATGAATATTAAACACATTAAACACAGCACTGTAGCGTCAAACGATGACTAGTAATGATACTTGTGATCGCATTTACCACCCGGACCGGATGGATGATATGAGAAGCGATTAGTTCCATCACTTCCTTTAAAACAATGTACGATTTACTAAACTTTGACATTATCTAATAAAAACCGGGCAAGAGCATGTCGGACCATGCTCAGTGTAGGGTTCCGAAGCCGTTAAGTAATACAAATATAAAAATCAACAAGTTATAACTAATTTTCTATTTCCAATCAATTGGTGCCGTCTTAGATGATTTCAGTGGGTATAAACACTTTAATCGCACTTAAATTCGTTATATGCGCTTTCATTTAAGATTATTTTCTGTTTTTTAGTATTTGTTGGGGGGGGGAGACTTGAGTCTAACAAAAATTAGCGCTTTAAAGCTTAATATTTCATAAACGGATCCCATCATCGAAAAACAGTCTTGGCAAACCCACAATATTTTAAAAGACTTATCCAACGACACCCCACACTATAGTGTCTATAGTGTGGGGAAGTCTATAGAAGAAAAACTACATCGTCACGTAACGTCTATGGGAGGTACACTACATTATTTTTTTTCATTTTTTTTACCTCTTTATTGGCGTGAGTAATATGTATATTCATGCCAAATTACAGCTTGCTAGTACTAAGAGCCTCTGCGCTAGGCTATTATAAGATAGATAAGCTAGAACCTATATAAGATTTTTTTTCGTACGAAACCGGGTCATGATGAAGGAAGAATATTTACTTCTTTGAACATATCTGCCAGCGGTACTAGTACTGTGCAAGAAACGAAAGTTTCTTCCTACATTACGCGGTATGGTACAAAAATATTTTTTCTTTGCACATTGCTAGTAATGTAACTGAGTAATGTACGAAGAATAAGGGGAATATTTGGTTGTATATTCATTTTAAGAATAAATCACTACATTAAAATAAAATGTCTTCCCGTGTATAGTACTGTTAGGCGATGGGCTTGCAACCTGTCACTAATACCTACACTAGTAAACTTCTTGCCTTGATTGTGAAAAATGTGGTTACAGAATTCATACAAGTCTCTTTGGGGTTGTTGGTATTTCTGTAGGACTGCCTACCCCACTCTGGGAATGAAGGCGTGATTTTATGTATGTAAAATTAAATACATATTTGAGGGGCTCCCATACAACAAATGTGTTTTTTTGCCGTTTTTTGCTTGATCTTAATACAGATACCGTGGTTGTAAGTATAGATAAATAGATAAAGGCACGGAACCGTTCGTGCGCAAGTCCGGCTGCTGATACAATCATCTTCATCTTATCAGCCGAAGGACGTCGTCCACTGCTGGCCATTGGCCTTCCCAAGGATCTTCACCACAACACGCAAAAAAGACACAAGTATATTTCTAACTTATCTTTATTTAACATGTTTAAATTAAAGAACTGTATATGTCGTCGTTTATAAAAACGGTTTCAACTGTCATTGTCTCCTCAAACTTCTCTTACTAATATTTTTCGCAGCAGGGCTACCTCTATTTATGAGTATAAGGAGTGTACAATTTGAAGACAATATTGTTTTTCATTAGATAGTATGCTCCCAGGCCTTGCCAAGTTGCATTTTGCATAGTCGTGAATAAGAGACGGAATCGCATTTTGTCGGTAACACTCTTTTTATCTTGCTTTCTCACTTTAGTACCAATGTCATGCTACATAAAGCAAGATAAATATGGTCGTGTAGCCCATAAAACAAATACGTCGTTGTTTTTGTGTGGCTTCTGTGGCTTACATCATTCCTTTACAAAGGGTGATTGGATATGGAGTCCGTTCCCACCCACCAACAGTCATGGGACGCATGTTACTCGTAATATGTTCATCAAAACAACATCATACCTATTTTCGTTGCAAAATCAAGGGGGACTATTTAATGAAAATATAACTTTTTGGCAAAAACACCCTATACAAGTTTTAAGAAAACCCTAAGTATAAATTTTGGTCTATTTGAGCGATCTTCGTCGTAATAAAACATCATGGTGCCAAGATCTATCAACTGAGACATGCTCTATTTCTGTTGGGGAGTGGGGACATAATTTCTACCCCTTTTCCTTTCATTCAAGCAGTCATTAACATCGCAAAATGCTACTTGTTTAACTGCCGGACTCACAGACATTTTAGAGTCGGTTAACTCGTTCCTTTTTCAAACTTATGAATGAAAAACTACTGGTTATTTATTTAATCTGTGTTAAGAAACGAGTTTATTGTCATTAGATTAGAGTGGCGCCGGCAGCGCCACGGCGAGGTTTTTGATGAGCTCGTCCATGTGGATGATGTTGGAGCGCGCCTGCTGCGCCACGCGGCCCTCCGGCAGCTCCGGTGGCTCGTGCTTCAGCAGTGCCACTGACTCCAGCAGGATCTTACGGGCCTCCTGAGAACAGTAGATTATAGATATAGATCACGACGTAAAAAAACCCTAATAAAATCAGCCTTGTAGGGTGTTTTAATGATAAGAAGATGACACATGAGCGCTCAGGCTACCTGATGGTAAGTGGAATCTGAGACCCATAGATATTTGAATTCTCAAGACTATAATCTTAAGACTGCAATCCTAAGACCTCAAATGCGTTGCCAACCTTGAGGACTATGATGGAATGCCTCTATGTGATGCGAACACTGTTGCTTGGCGGTAGATTAATCGATGAGATGGTGGTAGCGATCCAGATGGATCCTGCACAGGGTTCAACCACCACAAAAAAAACGAAAATGCGATCAAACATGCGGAAACAGTGGCATGTTTGGAAAATAAAAGTATCGAGGATTTTGTTCGTAAACACGTTTTCGCGTTTAACAGTTTTAAGGAAATATGATCAAGTTTAATATATATCATTGAGATTGCGAATCACTACCGACTTCTTCATAGTGGCGTCTTAAGTCACAGGGTTCTGTGGTGGCAGGTTCGTACCGTGATGTATCCCAGCATGACCCCCGGTCCATCGGTCAGGGACCTCCTCCGGCCCGTCTCGGCCACGGCGGCGTGCAGCTCAAACAGCATCACGCCGCGAAGTCGCGTCTCCGCTGGAAACGAACGGCCACAAATTAACAGACAGTGTCTAATGGAAAGTGCAACATGGCAGGGGATATGATTTCTTGAGAGTTTAATATTGGCAAGTACCACCTTAAGGAGGTCGAATGTGATAGTGGAGCCAAAAAGCCAACGCCAGCTTTTTATGGCAAAAAGAAAGTATATGAGCATACGCAGGCTATATGGTGAACTTTAGATTATCTAATTTGATGAAACCTAAGATGAAATGCCAATGTCCTAGTCGTCACTAGGTTTGGCTGCGGCAGCTCTTCTTATTGAAAGGCTATGATGCTAACCTTGGCGATTCTTCGGTATTTTAACCACCGTCATTGTTGTCTTTGCATATTATTCCAGATATCTATATAATAAAAATGAATCGCTGTATGTGTTGCTAAGCGCAAATCTCTAGAGCAGCAGAACCGATTTTGCAATTAATTTTTTATTGTGTTGCTGTCAGGAGAAGGTTCTTATGAAAGAAAAACGCTGAAATATACACCGGGGAAGTCAGAAATTTGCAGCGGGGCGAAGCCGCTGGCGGGCCGCTGGCGGGCCGCTAGTAATTAGTACTGCTTCTATTTACATCAGCTCTTTATCAGCTTTTTATCAGCTCATAGTATTTTTTTTTGTCAATATTATATTGAAGACAACAATGACGAGCGGTTGAAACGCCAAAGAATCGCCTACCTAGACTTAAGTAGGGTCTTAAACAGGTTCGCTACTCTTGGGGTATACGTGGCTCTTTAGCTGTGTAAGCTCTTGCTCCTGCCATGAGTCAACAGTTCCAGCGACTTCTTATCATGAGAATTGCTAAATTGGTGCTAGGATCTCAAGCTAAGTGGACAGTTCATGTGGTAATCCTCGGATTTTTTATTGAACAGTAGATTAATTCAAAATGGTTGCTAACCTGGAGCCAAGGTCTCAAGTAGGTCCGCCAAACCCCGGCACAGCTGGCTCTTCAGCAGCAGCCGGTCGTCGGAGACGGAGGCCAGGCCGAGCTCCCCCTCCTGCCCCACCAGCTCTGCCAGCGCCAGGGATACGTCTGTCAGGTAGTAGTGCCGGGGGTGCAGGTAGCCGCTGCAGTGAGCTATAAACCTGGAACGGGAACGCCACTTTAGATGGACGCTTGTTTAAGGCAACGGGTAGGGGAACCGTCTTTGGATAAATTTATTTTATATTTTTTATTTTTTGCTGGTTCAAATCCAAGTAAGGTTGGGCAGATATAAAATTTGTGTGATGAGCACGAGTATTTGCTCCTAGTCTTGGATGTATTATTTGTATGGAAGTATTTATTTCTCTATACAAGTAAGTTTATCGTTGTCTAGTACCCATAGCACAAGCCTAGGCTTAGTTAAAACAGCTTAGAACATGATCATATGTATAAAAAAACATATGTGGTTTACTTAGTTTTTAAATCTTTATACACATTTTTAATGTTTCTCTTAATCGAAGCCTTAGTCCTTATGAAAAGATTACCATAACTCAGGTCTGAATTCCCCATACTTATCCATATAAATTGGTAAAGTAGGTGCACTTGTCATTTAGCTTTTCTCTCGAGTCTCTATATTATAACTATGAAATCGCGAGACCCATAGGAAATAGGTAATCAAGACAGTAAAGTTAATTTTTACTTGTTTCAAATATGAAACTGGCATTTAAAAGCAAAGGTAACTGAACTTCATTTCCATGAAGATAGATTCAAATTTCCACTGACAAAAATCTCCCTGATTGTTGTACGATGGACCTCACGGAGATACGGCCACAACTCGATTTGTTCCTGTCTTGAACTCTTTCAAGTATATCCAGGCCGGTACCAACTGACCCTTCACAAGCATCAATATCTCTTTTTACTAACTGACTTTTCACAAGCATCAATATCTCTCTTTAACAACTGCCTTTTCACAAGCATCAATATCTCCCTTTACCAACTGACCTTTCACAAGCATCAAAATGCTCTTTTACCAACTGACCTTTCACACGCATCAATATCTCCCTTGGGCAGGATACTGAGATCGCGGCCGATGTTCTGCAGCAGCTGCTGGATGATGGCATCGGAGACGCTGTCCTGGCACCCGCCGCACACCCACGACTTGTTGTCCAGGTTGCGCGTCTCTGGGTTGGGGTTCTTAGTCTTGTGGAGGATGGGGAGAATGAAGGTTTCTGGCAGGAGGTAACCTTTACAGTCCCTGGAAAGTTAACAAATTATACAATACAATACAAAAACGCTTATTGAACACCGCATAAAGAAAAATAAACATGGATAGACCAAAACATGAAAGTCTGACACGGTAAACAACAGATGCCCTAGCCAAGATGCGTTCGCTAACTAGCGTTTCTATTCATTTTGTTTTTAAACCAATCGCGTCACTGGTAGATCACATCATACCAAAAGTCACGTGATTAACCGGTGACGCGATTGGATTAAAAGCCAAACGAATAGAAACGCTAGTTAGCGAACGCATCTTGGCTAGAAATGAAGTAGGCGTTGCAAACAAGGATATGAACAATTATCACAATGAAATTATCTGTGAGTAATGATAAAATTATAACGCTCTAACTGTTGCCCGCGACTCTATCCTCGTAAAAGTCGTTTATCGCTTTTCCCTCGAAAACTATCTAACTTGCCGGGATAAAAAGTAGCCTAAATCCTTCCTTCCTTAAAGCTATCTTCATACTAAATTCTGTCGAAATCGGTTTAGCGGTTTAGCCGAAAGAGCGGAACAAACAAATATGTTTAATATTTTTCATATTCGTATGGATACTTAGTGGAAACTAGGTTCCGATTAATTTCACTTATGCATATCAATTGATTAATAGTGTCTGCCGCAACCTCAAATCTACAAGCCCTTTGAACTACTCGCTCCTTAAATTTAGATGCTCATTTGATTCCTCATCAGCAGTAGCAGCTACCGTTATCTCTTTCAAAATACATTGCAACTTCTAATTATGGGCAAAATTAAGGGGAAAAAGATCTGTGGGCCACTGGGAGAAGTTAGGGCTAACATACGAAGAAAAAGAGGCAAATAAAAAAAAACAATAAAATGCATCTAAAAATGTAAAAATAAGTCTTTAAATATCATCTGAAGGTCCAACTAAAGTCAGTATTCCCACATTATTAGTCTTTTATACCTTTTAGTAATAAGAAAGAAAGAAAGAAAATCGGTTTATTTGTTAGTGCCTTTAATAATTACAAAACAATGTGGGCAACGTGTACGGGAAGGTGTCTTACACGAACGAATCAATCATATTATGCTGTTATGAAGTGCCACTAACTTCTCACTTCCGTATAAGAAACTAGGATATTTCGAGCTTGCAACCATTTAAATTTGCTTTGTCCTTAGTCACTTATCTATTTTACTCGATATTTCTAGTCACCACTTTTGAAAAGGGTAACATTGGGATGTTCCGGTGGCCATCTGTGGCCTTCTTCATCAGTTTAACTTCACCAAATGATATTTTCTAAATGAAAATGCTAGATTCGTTACCGAAATTACCAAAATCACTTTAATATTTGAGAAGTTTCCTCAATTTCTCATGAATCCCCACATCAGATTCTGACTTTATGATAATGTAACCGCCTCAACAATAAACCATTTCAAACACAGAAAGATTTTTTTTCCACATTTAACGGAGAATATAGAACTTCTTCCTCGCTCAAAAACTTGCCAAATAGAGATCGTTGGTATACTAACTTCTTCTTGCACTTAATAGCACTATACATGGTTCCCTGCTCGGTGGGATCGGCGCAGCGGCTGCAGGCGCACTCGAAAAACTTGGACTCGGCGAGGTGATGGCGCCGGGCCTCCGTGCCCCACAGTGGGTCCGTGTAGCACACCGTCACGTGGCTGCCCAATGGGATGTTCACGCCTGCGCCAAGGATCTGGGAGACAGTGTGAAAAATATTAGAGAGGATTAATAAACCAAGCATAGGCTACTACATTAAATCATTTGGCATTCTTTTTTAGAAAATAATTTACCATTGAATCATCTACACTCATTCCATGGAATTTTTAGCATCCTGAATTTTCATTTTATCGACAGACATTTTCACGTGCAGAAGTTATGATTTTTTAGTGGTCACAGGTCTAACCTAACCAAAACCTACATAACCCATTACAGAAATCAGCTGTAGATAAAATGAAATTCGGTGAAACAACACGTTCGATAAAATAAGTATCGGTGATTGAAGGGGTTCCCAGCGACCTCTTCTTTCACAGCTTGAGTTCAATTTTCGAATCACATTGAGGATAATGATAAAATGAGTAATCTTAGAATTGATTGATACGATAAAGGCGTTATGATATCAAATCCAAAAATTAGGGCCTACTCATAGACATAATTGCCACAAACTCACCAGCTGCCCATCGGACGTGAAGCTCTTGTTGCAGTTGGCGCGGCAGCTGTGCTCCACCATAGAGATGCGGTCGAACACGGCCACGTAGTCAGGCTCTATCAGCGGCACCTCGTGGGCGTTGATCTAGCAATGACCAGCACAAGCATCAATGGCGACTCTAGAATTTCGTTTAGGGGGTTATTGCCAATACCTGCCTCAAATTTGGTCAAACAATTTCTTGGTTTCAGGAGGGGGAGGGACAAAACACTGATCGTTTCATTGCTGTTACTGTAAGTGGTAAGGTAAAAAATGTTTTCTCCATACTGACACATTACCTACTCACATACCAGCTTCTGCCCGCGACTCGTATAAGCTATCTTTATTCCAAATTTGATCCAAATCCGTCCAGAAGTTGCAGCGTGAAAGAATAACTAACGAACCCACACACCCAAACGTATTTATAATTTTGTAGGATATACCGTAGTACTAGTTAATAAACCCACCTGTAGAATCCCACAGCACTTCATAATCTCCTCCTCACTGAACACTCCTTCCAGCTTGAAGAAGTTCCAGATGAACTCGGCGATCATTTTCCGGTCATGCTGCCACTTCTCCGTGTCCCGACGGTCCTCACAGTGGGACTCCAGGGCTTGCAGCTTCTCCCACAGGCTCCTGTTGTGATCGCGCTGGTAGAGGCATCGGAGGACCGTGATGCACTGGTAGTTGGGGTGGATTTGGCCAAACGTTGTTATTGATACCTTTGGACCAATGTGGTTGGTGTATAATAAGAGGAAGTAAATAAATATGACAGGGTAAACATGGGTAAGATATAGAGAAATACATACAAAAGACCGATTGATCGTGAGCGCCTGGCTGAGAGATAGGTTGACATAAAGTCAGTGGTTGTAGGTGTTTCTACTAGATATGACATGATTGCTTTTCAGTGGCGATATGTGGATCTTGGGATTTAAATGTGTCACCATCGTGTCAACAATAGGTTTTATACCAATTTGTTTATAATAATAACTTGTTGCGTTCGTATGTCTGTCATTATAATTCAAAACTTGCTACTCAATTTTTAGCCCGTAAACTCATACAACTATGGTTTTAGCCTACAACGATAGCCCAAATTTCCGTATTACATTCTCCTGCAACTATAATGGCTATAGCTATAGTTAGAGTTAAGGAGAATTATTTTAGGCCAAATAATACTATAGACCCAGAAATAATAACAGGAAGCTATCATATTTTTAGGATACACAAACACATACATAATATCACACCTTCATTCTCAGAGTGGGGAAGGCAGAGCTGCAGAATTACCAACAACTCTAAAATACTTGTTGATGATTCTGTAACCACATTACGCACAATCAGGCCAAGATGTTTACTATTGTATTAGTGACAACTTGCAAGCTCATCGCCTAACAGCCCTCATTCCCTTAGTCGCCTCTTACGACATCCACGGGAAGACATGGAGTGGTACTATTCTAACCCGGCAACCACACGGCACAAATTAAGATATATTAAGGAAATTTGGACCATTTTTGCAGGCTAGTTTACGTTATGCGTAAGTAAACCCGAGGACAATAAAATATTATGGTATTTAAGAACTGATCTGATGAAGGAGTCTAAAGGGTAAAAAAACAATATTGGGATTCCATAGCTTAATAAGTACAGTCGGCAGCAAAAGTTTTTCTCAGAAATATCCTTGACAGAACTTTATTCACACAGAATCCAGTCATGGTTACCTTTTCCCCCCTTTTCTCGGTGTAGTGGCACTCGGGCGTGTGCTCGTCCTTCATGGCGCAGTCCTGCGAGCAGAAGGGCCAGCCGCAGAGCTCGCAGTCCACTGTCTTCCCGGCCTCCAGCAGCTTGTAGCATCCCAGGCATACCGGCGGGGTTACCTGAAAGACCACCATAATGGTCACATGTGGGTCACTCGAGTATGCTCGTACGGCAAAGTCTAACTAAAAATCGGTTACGTGCGAGTCGAACTCGTACGCCTAGATTTCCGTAGCGCCTGAATCACACTTGACTTGTTTTTCTTTAAGGTTTGCACTACTATAATCACACCAAGTTTGATAGCGCATTTAGTTAGTTTATTTTGTGTTTGTTAGGAAATCCGACGTTATAACACACATTCTTAACATTGTAAAATTAATGTTAGGTTGTGTGTTATTGTACGCGCTATGCGTATGGAGATAGCTTGAATACAAGAAAAGACTTAGGATAGGACAGTTCCCGTGAGAATAGCGATAAACGACTAGGTACTAAGCGGATGGATTCTATGAAAACAAAAACCGGATATCTATTACGGTTCATAAGATAGATCTTTAAATGTAGGATGGATAGGCGCATGGACGGACGGAGAAGCCTTGCTTAAGCACCTAATTGGGTCCCGTTTGACACCCTTTGGGAACGGAACTTAATAAATCATGCTTCAAATCCAACTCCATGTTTTATCGTCGTCAATTTCTAGAAATCAGTAAAATTCGGCCATTTTGAAAGAGATTCAAAAATCGATCCACTTAGCTGGCAAAACCTGCCAAATCCTAGTGAGTAAGAATTATATTACGATAGCGGTCAAATATCACTATCCCTTTCAGTGCTCAGGGCCTCTATTCAACAGCGTTATAACGATATCGTTTTTGACCTGTTTCCGTATTGTCAACGTTTTGATAACTCTTATGTCATTTACAATAATGGCGACTGTGCAATAACGATTCTTAAACGTGTCAAAAACGATATCGTTATAACGCAGTTGAATAGAGGCGTAGGAAAGTTAATAATGAATGTACAGAGAAAAAAATTGAGTTAACTACTGACTGAAAATTGCTTTATTTTTATGAAATTAAAGTTTCAAATTAAATGAAGGCAAACTCTGTATCAGTGGTAAACTTACAGTAATCGGACTGTATGATTATAAACAAGAATGCAAGTATGTACCTGCGATGGGCCAGTGATCAGCGGCGCCTCCTTTATCACGATATCTCCAGCTTTGATGTCCCTGGACGCCTCCAGATACCTCCCGACCTTCTCATCTTCTTTAAGCTTCACCGGCGTACACTGGTGCTTGTGTTGCTTCCAGTGCTGCTTCTGATGCTCTCGGGAGCAGTAATGGACGGCTTGGCAGCCGGAGCACTTCTGTGATGACGGGGATAGGCACACAAAGCAAGAGCCGAGGGACTTCATTGTCTGAAAAGGCCAAGACACAGGTTTAGCAGGAAAATAATTCTTCAGGGTGCCTTTCCACCAGTGTGTTGCTATGGATGCGTTTGATATCCACCAATGATATTCATTGATCCACATATCATAAGACTGGTGGAAACTGGTAGCTTTCACATTCTCGCAGCATAGATACATAGCACACCTAGCTTATACGCTTGGACGATACCTAGTTGGTATTGACCCTGCCTTCGGAACTAGGGGTCCTGGGTTCAAATCCCGGTAAGGGCAGATATTTGTGTGATGAGCACGAGTAATAGTTCGTGAGTCTTCGATGTTTTCCATGTATTATGTATATATTTATCTAAGTATGTGTTTATCGTTGTCTAGTACCCATAGGACAAGCTTAGAGCTTAGTTCGACTAGGTCAATTTGTGTGACATTGTCCCGTGATTCCTGTGACGTATGGTGGAAAGGCACCTGTACGGTGGATCCATATTCCTTACCTTTCATCGTATAGCATGGTTCCGTAGCCCGTGTCTGTCAGGGCCGGATTAAGCCTATCAGGGCCCCTAGGTAATGCGATTTTCGAGGTCCCTTTTCTTACTTTTTAAAATACACTGAATCATGTTTTTTTGGTGCGTGCGCGGCGCCCCTAGTCGATGCAGGCCCCCTAGTCAATGTGGGGCCCCTAGGCAGTTGCCTAACCCGCCTCATGGATAATCCGGCATTGGTGTCCGTAACGCGTGTCAATACCGGTTAAGAGGGTAAGTATACATCGTCCTGTCGCAATGTGACCCATCCCGAGCGCATGATATTTTTTTTATATAGGGCAGCTCATTAGCTATCGATTTAACCTCCATTATGCTCAGCGATTTTTAGTATCTGTGGAGATATTGATCATTCTATTACACATAAAGTTGTCATGATAAAAAAAAATACAAGTAGCTTTAAAAACATCCTTAGTTCAAACTGATTCCATCGCTGTAAGAAACCACTGAAAAAATGTGGAAATAATAATACATGAACTTAAGGGTTTTTCGTGACATGGACATAAGGAAAAATTACAATAATTCACATTAAAATTATCAATATCTCCGAAAGTACTAAAAATCGCTAAAGATACATGGGGGTTAAGAATATTATAGCTTATGAGCTGCCCTATAACGGCTATAACCCATTTTCGGCTTGACGTCGATTTTTGGGACACTTTGTATAAGTATATTTTCGTTGTCTAGTACTATAGTACAAACCTAGAGTTTAGTTCGGAACTAGGTCAATTTGTGTGAAATTGTTATGTTAATTATGTTTTAACAGAAGAATGTAATAAATTTAACATGTGTCTGTCTATGGTATCGTAATTGTCAAATCGATTTACAGAAATATTAAAATGAAAACCCAGTCTTAAAACATTGCTATTATAATATTATTAGGCGCCGTACTACGATGTGCGGTTGCACTATAAATACTATAAATGCTTGTAGATTAAAAACAGTCGATCTCTAATCAATGTCCTCTAAATAACATGAAATCCTGGTCCATAAACTGTAAAAAATACGTTATTATTGTTAACCTTAACTTACCGCTTATCGCACATGAAACACGATATTTACAGCCCTTTATCTGTCCCAGTTTTGGGATCTTTTGGGTTCACCACCTAATATCTTGAGTCACCTACCATACCGAATGGTAATTAATATCCTTATTCTATTCTACAAAATGCTTTAACATAAAATCGAAATTGGCAAGTCGGTATCAAGATGATCCTGGTGACACTAATTTGTTCTCACTTTTTAATTTGATCAGTTAGTACATACCTTATTTCTAGTTGATATTTATTTCACTTTCACTTAATAATTAAGGGTTATTTTCAGTTTCAATCCCGATTTACCACACGGCTCGAAGCGCCGGGCCGACTGCGCTTGCGCCGGTATAAATAGCTTTGACATGCTTTTAGAGTGGAACAGTGAACGAGTGAGAAGGAATTTGATTCTTTTATTTGACAGATTTGTAGTGTCATGTTTTCATTGGATTAGTACTAAGCCGGAATCCCATAGTGGGTCATAATCAGAGGGTGGAATTTCTAATAACAAAAATTTATATGTCATAGGGATAGAACGAAGTATTTTATCGACTATGGACAAGTAGTTCTGGTTCATGTAGCACAAGATCTTTTACCAAATAGAATTATACCTCCTATCGATACATTACACTTAGCAAAATAATTTTCCAATATTAACAATGCCTCTAGTAGGTCTTTTAGATTAATATAGTTTTTAGTAAATTTAGGTGTAGTTTTCATTATTATTGTATAGTTCTATGTCTTAGATTTATCTTTATTTTCATTTGTTATTTACCGTTAATAAATACATGTGTTTAAGACAAAAATAACATTTAAAAATTAAATCCTAAAACTTCACGTATTGTTGAAAACAATAACTAAATGCGAATTAATAATGACAATTTTAATATAAAAGCGAAACTAAAATAACAAAGATATTAGTGATTACACAATATCGATAACTGGAAAAGTCGATAAAGCAAAATGTTCTATCCCTATGACATTTAAATTTTTGCCATGAGAAATTCCGCCCTCTGATCATAATGTATGTAGACACTTCTACGAATAGAACAATTGATCTACGTGGCGCAAGTGTGCAGCGTGTGCGTGCATGTGTGTGTAGTGTCCGCCGCAGTGGAATAACAACTTTATGCCAATATGTGTAAGGTGTTTATTTCCTGGGATAAAATGTATCCCATGTCTGAACTTTACGTCTCCGCATAGGGTCTCTATCGTTTGACCGAATTACATACGCAATAATTTCACTGGCCCGAATTTCATATGACACAATTTTATATGCAATAACGATAATGTGTAATATTAATTTGCCATAAAGGCATTTTTTCTGAAACCGTGAACTATTCAGAAATGTAATAAAACAAACCTAACCTCACCTATTGGGCTCTATACGATGGCATGTAAAAATTACCTGAAATTCAGAAAAAATGGCTTTATGGCAATTGAAATCATGGTATGTGATATTAGGGAAAATGAAGGCCTGTGACCATTATAGCAAATTAAATTAGTGCACATCTGCCGTCCTCAAACTAAAAAGCCGTTAAATGCAAGAGGGTCATTTTGAGTTATGGCCAAAAAACGTTTGAAACTATGTCTCTACAAACTGGTGCACGATAACGATGTAATTTTTTTTATATACTAAGTAATGAGGGTTGCTTTATATTTTTATATGAATTTGATATTTTTTTACTTATTTTTTATAGGTGAAATCTTCAATTTTCCTTTTTAGTTATGGACCCGTTGAATTTAATGTAATACTTTACATAGCTTAATGACGGTTAAAGTATGTTTAGCGGCCTTCTAGCTCAGTAATTTAGGATATCCGCGTTACATTTTACAAATATAACAAAAGTTATATAGAAAACATAACTAAAAGGCGGTGACATGACATAGCCACTTTTTAGCTATGCATGTCTAGTTAAAACTATGCAAACATACATGACTAGAAAACGGCCACGCGACTTCAACTGCCTTCTAATTAAGAAAAGGTAAATGAGGTGGAATCTGACATATAGTTTTAATATTCAATGCTTGAGAAAAAGGCAGTTAATTGCAGAACAAATCACAATAACTGCTTTTTTGTTATGTATTGCAATCAAAATATGTTTTTATATCCAATAACTTGGGGAAGTTACTGCCACAATGTTATTTGGATCCCTTAGAGGAGTGTGAAACTACATTATGCAAGGAAAAGAAAGTTGTGCTCCCTGCGTAATACGTAAAATAACTGCAAAATTACTGTTTTATTAAATAGAGGGGTGTCCCAGAATTTTACGCAAATATTATTTATATATTAGAAAACCTCTTCCATACCGGTCAAGAATTTAGTTTTAACTTTCTAACAATATTAATTAACTTAATAGTTATAATGGTTCTCATGATACTGGTAAATAACCTTGCGGCACGTGATGTTTTAAGCCAAGGAGTACCACCCTTGCCTCCGTTGGCTAAAAACATGTGTAAATTATAATTCTAATACTTGAGAACTGTAAAGCTGGAAATTTAAATGCAGTCCTAAAAAAGCTCATAACTCACTAGGTACATTTACTTGTCAAAAATACACTACAACACAACCGACATATTATTATTATTAGGTACAAAAAGAGCAAAATTAGAACATATTTAGAAATGTTGCACTGCACTGTGAAGTCAAATAGGACTCAGCTTATGTTCTGGGTGCAGCACATGCTCAGTGCAGCAGCCGAAGCAGCAGCGCTGGTTTTCAGCCGAACCCATATATAAATAAATACAGCCTATACAATAATACGAGGGAACTTCAATAAGCTCTCGGTATTGATATTTTTCAAACTTTTTTTTTTTTTAAACAGCCGCTAAGTATCATTCATTAAAATTTGAAAAAGTGATATTCAAATATTCGTTGGTTTGATTTTCTGCAATTACGTAATAAACTTGATTACAGGAGTAATTTGCAATGTTAATTAAATTAAATACAAATATCAGGGGACGGATGGATTATGTTTATGTTTATAAATGTCACAAGTCTGCTCATTCACTATCTACAATTCAAAAGTGGTCAAGTGAATTTAAACGTGGGAGGGAAAGCAACGATGACGACCCTAGACCTGCTGGCCTGTTGAAGTTACTTCACAGGAAAATGTATAAAAAAGTGGAGAAAATTATATTGGAGAATGGTCGAGTGAAGGTAAAATCGGTAGCTCAAACAACCAATTCTTATTAATTAATATGTATTTCTACTGTACAACGATATCGTCCTTGATCATCTTAACATTGTCATAAGTTAGTGTGAAATGGGTGCCGCGAATGCTGACAACGCTTCAGAAAGATATTCCTGTTGCTTGTTGATCTGACTTTAACTGAGCTATGCAATGAAAATCCTGATGAGGTACTCCAAAAAATTGGTACTGGAGATGGGTTCATCATTATGACCGAAAGAGCAAACAAAAGTCCATGCAGTGGCACATTAAAGGAACACCTCATCCTAAGAAGTTCAAGGTCATCCCTTCAGCTGGCAAGCTCTTTGCCAGAATATTCAGGAATTTTGAAGGAATATTACTGATCGATTATAGAGATAAAGCGTGTAAATATCACAGGACAGTACTACGCTAATATTTAACGGCAGTTAAAGAAAGTAATCAAAGAGAAGATGGGGTAAATTACCAAGGAATGTTCTGCTTCTGCCCGACAACGCCCTTGTGCATGCTCATATTGTCGAGGCTGTCGCTTTTGAATCTAGGTTCTAAACTATTATTCACCCACCGTATAGTCCAAACTTGGCCCCCAGCGACTTCTTTTTGATTCCTAAACTTAAAAAAAAACTGGGATGAAATCGATTTTCTGACGATGACCGTTGAATATGTCGTGGATATATTATTTGAAACTAGGTCTGAACGTTTATAATATCACTACAAAGTATAAAACAAAGTCGCTTGACGCTGTCTATCCCTATAGGTATTTATGCCTTTAAAAATACGTAACGGATTTTGATACGTTTTTTTGAATACATAGAGTGATTCAAGAGGAAGGTTTATATGTATAATAATTTAACCCGGAGCGAAGTGAGGGCGGGTCGCTAGTACTTAATATTGCGATAAACGACCCAAACCAAGATTTCCTGAGTGCCTTGGATAGGTACGAAATTGAATCGATTGAATTCGATCACTTAGAAGAAAAGCACGCTGTAATATTATTTTTTACTCATATTAAGTAAAACTTGTTGCACGATTTCGAAATTTTGTTTAACTGCGCCAACTTTTGACAACATGCCACCTTGGTCGAAAAAAAATATTTTTCCTGTACGAAAAGTCAAAAGTTGTTGAATGAAAAACGAGAAATGTAGTGATGACTTAAAAAGTATGAATTTATTCTGAATACGTCAACATTTTGGAATAATACTTTAATGCAATTTACTTACGTTTCTACGTCATTGAGAATTAAATATCAAATTTTAGAATTACGAATTATAGGTAATTTTAGAGCCAAGGGAGGCAAAGGTAACATTTTTTATCACAATCATTCAAACCTTAATACCTGTAAACTAATTAACAGAAAATAAAATTAAAACTAACTAACGTATTAGAAACTTAAAACTATAGGTATGTAATAATATTTACGTCAATATCTGGGACACCCTGTATGTTATAAACTTTGAGTTTAACAGCGAAGTTTTACTATAAAGAAAATAAAGAGACTAAATTCGCTACAATACGGTTTTTGGATTATTTCTAAATTCCCAATATTTACTGAGATACAATACTTGGAACTCGCAGACATTTTTAAACGAGACTCTTGCGCGGGGGTCGCTACGCCGCCTTCTAGTTAGGCAATATAGTGTAGCTGTGATTTAATTAAGCAGGGATGTATTTTTATTACTATTATTGCTAGCTTATAAAGCCGTGACGGTGTTTATGGTATGTATTTTGATAGAATTAAATTTTATTTACAAAACAATAAGGTGGCTATTGGACTTTAACCGCTTTTTTATTAAGTATACACGGATTGACCGCCTTTTAATCTGTGACCTCTTTGCAGGTGAGTATTGTGTTTGTAAGCTATAAGGCGGCAAAAGTCCAAAAGCCGCTGTTAAGTCGTTGAAAATCAAATAGCCGCTTTTAAGTCTTGTACAGTATTACGTTAAATTGGCGGCTATCAACTTTTAATCACGTTTAAGTTAAGCAAGTGTTAAATAACTGCCTTTTTAGTAGCAATAGCCCAATAAATCGTCATTTAGCCGCTAGAGCGAAGGCTGTATCTCGGTGGTTTTTTAAAGATATTGGCACCAAACCTAGATAGATCGATAGCTAATAATTAGCTGAATCGCGCTGTATAGATAACTCAAAAAGGTCGTATGATCCTTTAGTCGCCTTTTAGTTTAAGGACGGCAGACATTAAATTATGAAAATGAAGGGATATCTTCCGGATAAACTATCATGGTCAATCTGGTTGACTGGAAGAGATCCCTTAGAGGGATAAGTTTGCCATTACTACTTGTTACTTGTAATTGTTTTTTTGTGGAATCAAGAGTTTATATATCCATAATATAAATACTGTCCCTGCAAGTAGGTACCTCATATCGTTTAAGACGTTGAACTGTGAAAGCGAAACAAACGAACATACAAACCCTTTCGCATTTATTTATATTAGTCTGGTTTTGTGATGTAAAAAAGTAAAAATTTGAACTAAAGTCAATTTCTTATTTCTTTAACCCTTTGGCCTTAGCGCTCAAATTTCTCTGATTATTATTTTACTTAAACTGAAACAATAGTATATTGTGCATCAAGGGAAGTAAAAAGGGGATAACAAACAAAAGTATTGGAAGCCCGACGCCTAAGGAGGAGGGCTTTTAATGAGTCGAGCTTGTTATCCCCTTACTGCCCGTGATACACACAATGTTTTTCATCACATTTGCAAGGAACAAAAAAGTAGACTAATACAGAAAACAACAATCAAAAATGAATGACACTCGACTCCCTAAAAGAGACTGTCATGTCAACATGCCAACTCAATTTTTTTCAATATAGTCTTCCACAGATAATGCTAAAAACTGTCATTACTGTCATTAGTTTTCAAACTTGACAGGCCATACTGCCAGATTGTACCGAATCTCAATATAAAATTTAATAAAAACAATTGCAATTATCTCTGAAATAATAGTAAAATATAAATATAATGCAGTTAAATATACCGTTTCAGTTTTATATGAAATGGTGTACTAGTGGGTTGTATATTTTAAAACTAAACCCATAACTCCCTTGCGAGGAAAATAGGCTATAACTGCCCTGTACGCCTGCGTGTTATAACACCCTTTCCGAGCATGTGTGATGAAAACAATATTGTACTTAGCCATATCTAGATAATTATGGATTCATTTATTGAGCTCTATCTTAAGGTGATTTGGAAAAAACGGAACTTTACTTACACAAAAAAGGATATAACCAAGCGATTTCAATAGGGTTTCGTTCTTAGAACGGACCCTAAAAAGCTACTTTGTATTATCCATAGCACACCAATTAAGTTCTAAAGTGATTATTTGTTTGTCAAATGTGGTGTTGTACAAGAGGTGATTAATAAAACACAGCATGAGTGTGTTGTAAAATTTAATACTTATTACGATAAATTAGTATCTAAAACATAAAATATCTCCGTATACAATTCAATCATTTAAATGTCTTTTAGTTTAGTGGAAGGAATGAATAAATACTTATATAACGTAGTTTAAATAGTTTCAAAAATATAATTACTTTCCAATAGAGCTTAGTTAGCGATAAATAAATGTATTTAGACAAAAAAAATAAGATCATGGTTATTTATAGGTTACCAAGATCACATAAGTTTCAGGTTATGTTAATATTAAAATAATACTTAATATGAATCAGAAACTCTACAATGGATTAGCTCAAAACTGTTCAGGGAGTAAATACCGGCGAAAAATACGTAAGAAGAAAACACAACAAGTAAAAGATATGTTTTTTTAAATTATGATGACACAAAGTAAAAAATGCTTCATTTCTCTTTTAGAAAATGCTATAAGTACACAAATACAGTTTTAATCATTAGAAAAGATCCCGGTCTTGCATTCTTTTCAATAGTTCGGTGGTCCGTTGACTAGAAATAATAAATGTTAAGTACCAACATACCTACCATAAGTTTTAAGGCGACTACTGTTACAGGATTTATAATCAACATTGTTAAAGCGTTATTAAAAACGTTTATAATAATAATAATAAATAATATCAGGGGACAATCTCACACAAATTAACCTAGTCCCATCTAAGCACTAGGCTTGTACTATGCGTACTAGACAACGATAAACATACTTATAAGGAGAAATAAATACTAAAATACATAGAAAACATCCAAGACTCAGGAACAAATATTCGCGCTCATCACACAAATATCTGCACTTACCGGGATTTGACCCCGGGACCGCTGGCTTCGGAGGCAAGGTCTAGGCCAACGTGTCGTGTCTTGACGTATGAACGGTTAAAATTTAATTTACAATAAGAAGTAACTTTACATAGATAATTACAAAACAAGTTTAGATACTGCTAGAAACATTTCTAAAACAACACAAATTATACAAAACAAAATCCTTTTAACGAAGCGGCACTAGCGAGCTTTAAAAAAGCCTGTCGAATAAATTACTGACAAATAAATTGTAATGTCAGAGGTCAATCATCCAACTAAATTACCACCATCCAAAAACCATCAGCAAACTTCACGAAAATTCCAAAATTCATCAAAATCATTTTTTTATCGCCAAATTTGTGTCCTCATGATATCTTGCCGATTATCTGCTCCCATGTCTTGATTTTCTTCAGGGCATCCTTGGCCGCGGATGCCATCAGACCTTCCGAAGACTGCGAGGGCTCGAAGCCCAGGATCAGAGCTGATTCTGCTAGGTACCCCACAATCTGTAAAGTATCTTTAAAGTTTTAACGAGAAGGGTGAAATGACAGGACTGGCCATTTTGTAATTAAATGTTTGTACCATAAGTTCTATTGGTAAAATAATAACCTTAATAATATCAAAGCATTTAAATAACTAAATTTAGTAATTTTGCCTTTTTTCTAGTGATTATTTTCAAAAAATCGAAACCTGTTTAGAAATATTTTTAAATAACCCCGCTTCTTCTGTAGTAAAACTTGACCTCGAGATCTCATTCAAAAAATGGTAATTTTAAAATCGTGAAATGTCAAAAGAAAACAACAAATATTTCAGGCTCGAGAATTGCCAGCCTGGGGGGCCATTTTTGAAGCTCACTGATGAAAAATTGCTAACTTTAAAATCAATTTGTGCAGCGACTTAATCTACGAGCGGGCCCAGCTTTTGGATTTGATATGATAAAGGCGTAATAATACAAAATCCAAAATGTGGGCCCGCTCGTAGATTAAGTCGCTGCACAAATTGATTTCAAAGTTAGTCATTTCGGTGAGCCTCAAAAATCGCCCCCTTGGAAGTGCTTGGTGTTAGTAAACTAATTTCGGATTCAGTCTTTCAATTACGGAATTAGGGCCCATAACCTCCCCACTCAGTCATCCTCAGAACACGTTTTCTTTATAAAGTGGTAAGCGAGGTATAAAAGTGATGCACCCGTTAGAGGAACATGCATCCTCTCCTCGTTATCTACTCATGGTGTTAAACAAGTGCGTTACCTCTTTCAAGCGCGTGCGCAGCTCATCCTTGGAGATGGCCTTGGCCTCAAACTTGCGCGTGGTCAGGATCATCAGCGGCGCGTGCAGCTCGTACAGCGTCACCCCTGACACAAGGAGCCTTAGTTATGTACAATCTAATAGCATCATTAAGAAACGTCAGCTATAATAATCTTAAATCAAAGATACTCATTTATGTACAATCTATAGTCAAAATAAATATTTTAGTTTCTGGCTGCGCATGACATATTGCAGATGACGTAAAAAAGTGTAAATTGGTATGTGCATCAGAGGATGTCACGTACCATAAATAAATGATTTGAATACTAAATAAGCTCTTTTTGTATTTCTTTATCAGCAGTTTTAAGCGTTAGTTAATCCAGTCAATCCGTCGATTAACAAGAGCTACCATGAATAGATCGGACGAAACCCCCCTCCTCCCCCCTTCCTCCTTTTCTGCTTATGAAATTCGAACTTGGTACCTACGTACCCACCCAAAACCTGTATTTATTTTGCACACTTGAATACTTTCATTCACCCATTCACTCTACCGACCCGCACCTTATTAATAAACTAACCTCTCAACCTCGAATACCCCGGCTCAATGACATCAAACGCAGCCATGAGCTCGCGGCACACCTCGACCTTCCTCTGCAGATCGTTCTCCGACATCTCATGGATGAGGTGGCCAGCTGCCTTCCCGTACAGCTGCGACAGGGAGTGCAAAGCCGAGAGCCGCAAGTAGTGCCCGCTCTGCACTACGTTGCGGTACTTGTGTAGAAAGGTCTCGAAGCCGGCGACGTCGTTAGCGTCGATCTGCTCGAACTCATCCGTTAACCTGGAAGGTTTGAGGGAGGTTAGGATGAGAATGACAATTTCATTTCATAAGTCTGTCTACGTGAATCTCACTTACAGTTATGAATGGCCCAATTATGAAATAATAAAACACATATCTAATACAAGTAAGCTCTCAGTGCTTCCCTTTCCTATGAAACTAGTTAGTAAGTAACATTTAATTAATTATTGAATCGCCAGGGCAGATGCGTTGAAAAACACAGGACGTTAGCAGTCAGAAAGCGGGCTTAAAAAATTATAAATTTATAAATTTATAAATACTCTAAAGCAGATAGGTGGCATTGTGCACTAGAGTGAGACAACATTCGCTCCAATCATATATTGCAATTTAAATGTAACGTAACCATGGATGCAGACCAAAAATGCACTGATAAAGAGAGATCCTGTTAAGAGGATTGTGAAGCGATGCTCAAATCATGTAGCTGACAAAAATAATCCATACAAATTTAGCTCTAAATCTAAGGGTTAAGAAATTGGTATTGGATTGGACATGTGTTGCGGAGAGTAGACAACCATATCTCCAAGCAGCGCTAGCGTCTTTGGTAGCAAACAATCGGAAGAAGGAGACCTCACTCTCCTGGGGGCGATCAGTTAAAGATCTTGCGCAGCAAATTCAAGATCTTCCCAGCCGAGACCAGAGAAGCCTCTTTTTCAACAACACTGGAAAACCCTTCTGCGTACCCTATGTCCCTGATGAGGGATAACAGGAAGACATCATTATCATCGTCACCAAGCTTAACCAACCTCTTCAACAGTAGCTGCACGGCAGCCGCGGGCATGTCGTACCCGCAGCCATGGTCGATGCAGCTCCAGGAGGCGGCGGGGTGGAGCGGCGCGCGCGGCAGCACGCGGCCGGCGCAGCGCGGGCAGCGGAAGGCGCTCGCCTGCGTGCCGAGCTCGCTGGGGTCGGCGCAGCGGCGGCAGCAGCAGTCGAAGAACTTGCTGTGCTTTATGTGCTCACGACGCTTCAGCGTACCCTAAGGAGGAAGATGTAGTGTTAGTAATCATGTAATTTTATTGTGACATTTAATTTAATCTCCTTATTAACAATTGTAATTTCTCTTTTTCTTTCGATTATACTATGTAAGCTAAAATTGTGAACGCCTGAAAAGGTAAGGGCTTAGTGAAACTTCATAATAATAGTGCAATTATTGAACACCTATGTACTGTACCTAAATTCTTCATAATAAATTGATATTGATAGTGTTTCTCAACACTATCAATATCGTGTCAACGTGCCAACCGTCCTTTTTTAAAACCTGATAACATAATTTTCTTTGGATGGATAAATTATGTGCTGAATGTATGTTATAAAATGTTTGCTAGTAGAAAAAATGTTTTCGGTGGTAAAATATAATGAATATGAACAACAGCAAAATAATTTGAAAAATAAACCAGACGATTGCGAGTCGGACTCGCGCACCGAGGGCCTTAGAAACTTTTAAGAATTTAAAATTGTATTGAGGGGCAAACTTGACTTTGCCGTTGAAAAATTGCTGTCTCCATACATCGAAATTATTCGCGATTAGTTTACGAACTGCAAATAATTATGCAATCGCAAAATCTTTTTTTTTGTGATAAAGCAACAAATTATCAATTTTTGGATTTTTTCCCTTACATGTGCTCGAAAGATATTCCTTCTTGCCAAATTACAGCGTTTCCCTAGAGAGAGTCGAAATATACGACTTTTGCGGCGCAAACGGGCGTATCTTTTAACTTAGAACTTTGATTTCAAATTTGATTTTTTCACAGCTTCAAGGGACTGTACACTTGAGTAATATGGTTTTAATTTCAACTCGATACCTTTACGCGTTCCTAAGATAAAGGGTCTTGACAGACAGACGGACGGACGAACGCACGGATAACAAAGTTATCCTGTAAGGTTTCCATTTTTTCCTTTTGAGGCACGGAACCCAAAAAAAGACAAATATTTGCCACTAATCATTGTGTCAGTACCAGACTTGACGCTAGTTTTCAGGGCCTTCGGACTGATAGCAGCACCTGGTAAGCAAAACTCTCTGACGCGTCAGCACTCGGTAGCTTGCAACACGCGATGGATAATACGCGCTGCATGTTTAGTGGTTGCCCAGCATCACTTAATGATGTTCTTCTAACTATGTGATGGCGGGGTAAATGTTCAGTACCTGTAAGGTGTACGCATAGCACAGTGACAGCAGATCCCCGGCCCGGTGCGGCACGGCGGCCCGCACCGTGAGCGGCCTGTCGGGCCGCATCTCTGCATCCGTGTGGGTCGTGCTGGGCGTGCAGTCATGTGCTAGAAGATATGCTTTGTCATAGAGAGCGCGAGCGTTCGCGCCGCCCCCACCGACCTCGAAGGCGTTCACCTGGAAACAATCGTCAACAATGATGAGCTAGTGTGGACTCTATTCTACAAACTTTCAGGTCAAATTTTGCAAGAAAGATTTGAACCACTTCCGACCAATTGAACTGAAATTTGGTATACCTACGTAATTTCGATAACAATACAATAATATAGCATCATCGAGCAGGGCCTCTATTCAACTGGGCTGGGATTCTACACGGTAATAAAGATATCGTCTTTGACCTGTTTTCGTATTGTCAACGTTTTGATAACTCTTATATGTCATTTACAATAATAGCGACCGAGTTAAAAACGATGCTGAAATACGTCAAACACGATATCGTTTTAACGCAGTAGAATAGAGGCCCCGTATTATAACGATATCGTGTTTGACGTGTTTTAGAATCGTTTATGTCACAGTCGCCATTATTGTAAGTGACATAAGAGTTATGACAACGTTGACAATACGGAAACAGGTCAAAGACGATATCTTTATTACCGTGTAGAATCCCAGCCCTGGTCTGATGCTGGAGTAGGACGGTGGTGACAGGATCTTCGTTCTATTTAAACTAGACCCACCGCGTTTGCATTCATTAGGTTGGTCTTGATAAACAGTAAAAGACTTTGCAAAAAAAGAGTAAAGTCAGCAACAAAAGCTTGTCGAAATAAATATTTTTTGGCAGAAGTTGTTTATTGAAATATTATGTCCAGTTCAGTTTAAGTTTTGACAACTTTCAACTATTTTTTTTCCCTGCTCATGATTGTCATGAGATCTTTATCCATATTGAATATAACATGACCATTATTTCTCTGCTTTCCATAAAACTACAAAATACCTTTATCTTTTCACATTTTGAGTGGTGCTTGTATCAAAAGTCTGAAGCGCTCAAATACCTCCTAGCACACATGATATCATTAACTATGAAGGATTAGTCAAAACAAATTATGTCAGTGGTTACTCCTAACCTCCAGAATCCCACAGACGGTATGCACCTCCTCGTCCTCAAACTGCATCTTCCAGCTGCGCAGGCGCTGCAGCACGCGGACCTCGTTGCTGGGCCAGATGTCCTCGCGCGCGCGTCGGAGCTCGTTGTGCGCCTCCATCGCCCACAACGCCTCCCATTTGGGAGGGTCCGACTTCTTAAGCAGGAGGCATCTGGAATGAAAGTTTGTCGGTTATGAGAAAGTGAAAGCACAGCGAACATTTGCAGCAGGTAACTTCCATTACGTGGATATAGACACCCTCGCTCATAACTCATTTCAAAATGTTTCTAAACGACCTTTGTAGTTACTAAATCTTCACGCTCTGGGTTTATTACGGCCGTGTTTATCACGTGACTATACGTGGATAAAACATCACTTTCTGACAAGTACAGTGCGAAAGTGACGGATGCTTTATCCCACGCGATAAACGCGACCATAATACGAGCCCTTTATATGGTGTTAGCATGTATCCCACCCACACCAACAACAAAATCTACTAATGCTTTGAAAATATCATGTATCATCAGATACATGCCCCACCTGAGCGGCATGAGGGCGTGGTAGCTCTCCCGCAGTTCCTCCAGGTCGCTGTAGTCGGGGGGGCAGGTGGCTAGCGCCGCGCACTCGGCGCCGGAGTGCCCCGTGTACCGCCCCCGCCCAGGGCACGATTTGCTGCACAACGGCCATTTGCAACCGTCGCATCTGTCATTGACAATAAAGTTTTTTTTTATGTTAAGGAGAAGGCACACTAGCACTCAGGCCACCTGATGGTAAGTGGAATCTGAGACCCATAGACATTTGAATTCTCAAGACTATAATCCCAAGACCTCAAATGCGTTGCCAACCCCGAGGACTAAGATGGAATGCCTCTATGCTAGTAATTTCACCGGTTGTCTTATCCCCACACCGGAACACAACAATGCGAACACTGTTGCTTGGCGGGTGGTTAATGAATAAGATGGTGGTAGAGATCCGGACGGACCCTGCACGGGGTCCTACCACCACTATGAGCATACGTGTGCTAACTCGAAGCACGGATACTAAAGTGACGTAGCAAAATACGATACGGTGTTGACGACACGGTGGCCTAGTTGGGAGTGACCCTGCCTCCGAAGTTAGCGGTCCAGGGTTCAAATCCCGGTAAGAGCAGATATTTGTGTGATGAGCGCGATTTGTTCTCGAGTCTTGTATATTTTCTATATATTTAAGTATGTATTTCTCTATATAAGTATGTTTATCGTTGTCCTATAGTACATACATAGAGCTTAGTTTGGGACTAGATCAATTTGTGTGAGATTGTCCCCTGATATTTATTTTATTTTATTTTACTAAAATATTTTAGCGACATTTTTTTTTATCAGGATGTTATTGAACATTAATAAATATCACTTATTCTCTTTACATTTTAAAATAAAACAATAAACAAATGATTTCGGGGCATTCTTCAAACAAAAAAGGGATGGAAATCGTCCATCGTCGCCCTGCTGCTATTGATATTTAAAAATCCTGGATCCTGTCATGTCATAACCTATATTTCACAAATGATTTATTTCACAAACATATAATTTGACAAACCGCGTTTTTTTCCGAAACTGCAAATAATTCTGGATTTATTTCAGGACCATCGTGCAGAACCCTATAGGTTAGGTTAGGTTAGTTTTATAAAAATCCTGAAATATATTTAGTTACAGAAAAAAAAGCGGGTTGGCAAATTAATAGGTTGCGAAGCGATGCATTTGTCAAAGATTTTTTCAAAGGCCATCTGATGGTAAGTGGAATCTGAGACCCATAGACATTTAAATTCTCAAGACTATAATCCTAAGACCTCAAATGCGTTGCCAACCCTGAGGACTAAGAGTGAATGCCTCTATGCTAGTAATTTCACCGGTTGTTTTATCCCCACACCGGAACACAACAATGCGAATAAAGTTGCTTGGCGGTTGGTTAATGGATAAGATGATGGTAGCGATCCGGACGGACCCTACACGGGGTCCTACCACCACTAAATTTGTCGGCGAAGAGGCAGGGAACATGGAAATCCTTTTCTGAACAGAGATGACAAGGTACTGACTTGTAGAGGGCGGCAGCCGGCAGTTCTCGGTAGCAGCCGAGGCAAACGATCACGCAGCCTGCGCACGGGCCCACCGCCAGCGCTGGCGCCTCCAGCACCACCTCGCCGGCGCGGATGGCGCGCCGGGCTACCAGGTACCTGCAAACGATATAAGTAACAAAATTTTACTTTATGATATGAAGAAGGCAGCACACGGACCTGCCTTGCTATTGTCTTTTTTATGTTAATGAGAAGGCACACGAGCATTCAGGCCACCTGATGGTAAGTGGAACCTGAGACCCATAGACATTTGAATTCTCAAGACTATAATCCTAAGACCTCAAATGCGTTGCCAACCCTGAGGACTAAGATGGAATGCCTCTATGCTAGTAATTTCACCGGTTGTCTTAAGGAACTCGACGAATGAATGATTAATAAAAGACAACAATTTTGGGCCGTGCATTATCACTATTATCAGTTAAGTAATTTGGTTGTACACTGTTTCACCGACACTCGTTTCACAGATTGCTAAGCTTCATTTGAGTTTGCGATTTTTCATTTTTTTCCGTGTTTTCGTTATCGACAGGTTGTTTTATACGCGTCCAAAGTTTGCTAAATGTTCAAAACGATTTCTCAGTGACATATTTAAAATACCACAAATTCGATTTTTCAAATGACCATTTATAAACAAGGAATTTCGGCCGTCATCAGTCGGAGTGAGCCTATACGAGCGACGGTTAAATTACCTGGTGTCCCTTTGTTTCACCGACACACATTTCAAAGAACGTATAACTTCGCAGAAATTTTATTTCATAGAGAGCTATTTTTTGCTGACAACTTAATGTTTTCAGATTATCTTAAGCATGAGTTACGTAGGTTAGGTTAGGTTAACACTGTAACCACTAACAAAAATATCTGACAACAATAAGGTTTCAGCAGAAATTAGTTTTGTATGAAATGTTTTTTTCCGCGAAGTGATACGTTCTTGAAATAAGTGACTATTAAAAAGAGTCAACCAGCAACTACACAATTATGTTCGCTCTTGAACTTGGTCTTAATACAGTTCATTACCTCCCCATGACATCGGAGTGTTTGACTTCGTAGCAGGGCTCGGGCTCCGGCGGCGGCTCGGCGGGCTCCTCATCCGACTCGTCGTGCGCCGGCGCAGCAGGGAGGTTCTCCTTGTTGCGCCCGTCACCCTTGCCGCGCTTCTTTTGCTGAAACAAAAAACATTATGACTTACTACCGACCTGCCCTCGCTTCGCTCTTGGTTAAATTAGACATACAAACCTTCCTCTTTAATCACTTTATCTATTAAAGAAACCGCATCAAAATCCGTTGCGTAGTTATAAAGATCTAAGCATACATAGGGACAGACAGCGGGAAGCGACTTTGTTCTACACTATGTAGTGATTTAACCCGTATACACACAGGATCACGATAAGAAGACTGTGTCTTCATATCTCTGTGACATCACAGCTCCCAAACGGTTTTTCATAGAAAGCTAGTTTAGTCGGTTTTGTGCTTAGCAGGGTTGCATGTAGATACAACGAAACAAAGCGCCTCACCTCCCCTGTTACATAAAATAGTCAATGGTGAAATCCATGAAAGTTATATCCTGGAAAGCTTACGAGATTCAACGTTCCGAGTGCTAATGTCAGACCATCTCGCATCACTACCTTCTGGCCTAAGGTGACCAAGTCAAACCTGGGTAAATCCGTACTGCACAGACTTCAAACACGATATAACCAACATCAAAAGGCGTACGTCCTAGATGTTTACTTCGACAGTGTTATTTGCTGGAGGCGAAAAATGCTTTCGCCGAAAACAGTTACTTAATATTTAAGGGGAAATTAAAATCCAACGTTTATCGGTGCAATAACTTGTTATTATGCTAATAATAATCCTTTAATTATAATTATTCCCCCGTGTGGTTGCCGGGTTAGAATAGTGCCACTCCATGTCTTCCCATGGATGTCGTAAGAGGCGACTAAGAGAATAAGGGCTTGTAGTATATTTAGGCGATGGGCTTGCAACCTGTCACTAATACACTAGTAAATTTCTTGGCCTGATTGTGCAAAATGTGGTTACAGAATTATCAACAAGTCTTTTTAGAGTTGTCGGTATTTCTGTAGCTCTGCCTACCCCACTCTGGGTATGAAGGCGTGATGCTATGTATGTATGTAATTATAATAATTTTTATTTTTAGATTATTTACTTTTTCTACCAAATTATCTCTGTTCAAATTTAAACCTACTTGAAAGTCTTGTTAGTAAAATTAGTTATAATCTACTGTTCGGTCTAATTTTATTGTGAATGTTGTTGCACGCCTGTTATTGAAATACAGGTTAGATGTGATCGCTATTAAGTTACAGAATGTATAGCCTTGTACCTTGTTGGTGTGCCAAATAAGTAAATAAAGCGCAGTGAATTTCCACTGCCAAAGCATCATCGTCTTTGGACGTGTTGAAATAAGATTGAAATTAACTAACACCACGAATTCTCCGAAAATGTCTCCTTATTTGTGGTGTAATTAATTTCGATACGATTACAATGCGAACACTGTTGTTTGGCGGGTAGTTAATGGATACCCTGCACAGGGTCCTACCACCACTAACACTCAATCCAACTTTTATTTAGTTATTTTAGTACTGAGTCATTGCAATCAAACCAAATAAAAGTACCTCCCATACAACGAATGCAAATGGCAACAATTGCAGGCAATTGTAAATGGTATAGTGATGGTGTTATTCAACGCCTAAAATCAATGATGACCTCAATCCTATTTCAACTCATCATAAGACTTAAGGATAATGAAAACTTAATGTTTCTGTATACTTGATTACAATACGAACATTAGCAAACAAATAATCCATAACGTTCAAAACAAATAAAAAATCCGCTTAGCATCTGTCAAAATAACGCAAAAAACTTGTTTAACGCAAACACATAAAATACAGCCCCGTGCTTTGAAGTCAGAATATGAAATATGATCAGAGTGATTTAATAAAACGTCGCTACTGAATAAACATTTCACATCTGAAATAAACAGGATAAAAATCTGATTGTCAGCTCCAATAAACTGAATCCGGTTTAAATTAGGCACTACGTACATTCCTGAAGAAAGAGTTATGTGTCCGTTTCGGATTTAAATAAAATAAATAAATATCAGGGGACTATCTCACACAAATCGACCTAGTCCCAAACTAAGCTCTAGGCTTGTACTATGGGTACTAGACAACGATAAATATACTTATATAGAAAAATACATACTTAAATACATAGAAAACACCCAAGACTCAGGAACAAATATTCGCGCTCATCACACAAATATCAGCCCTTACCGGGATTTGAACCCAAGGCTGGCTTCGGAGGCAGGGTCACTCCCAACAAGACCACCTTGTCGTAAAAAAAAATTGTGACTTACCCTGAATATGCGGCGAAGCATCCGGGATAACCGCGAGGGAATTGGCGGAAAATGAAAAAGTTGCAAGTCCGACATGCGGACTATAGTGACGTCGGGTTATGAATGAGTGCTGGGCGCTGTCTAGGTGTATTCTGGGCAGCACTTGACTCCCGTGCCAATGGCTTTGAGTAAAAATGCTTTTGCGAGCGATTTATTGGCAGATAGGTTAAGGTTCGGGCCGGCTAGCAACTACGGTTTTATCGCCAGATAGGGTTAGTTAGATGGAGACTTTAATGCTGCAGTTTTATCAAATAAAACGTAAACGTTATTTGAAAGAGATTATGCTAAACCATTATGTTTGACGACACGGTCCTGGGTTCAAATCCCGGTAAGGGCAGATATTTTTGTGATGAGCGCGGATATTTGTTCCCGAGTCTTGGATGATTTCTATGTATTTAAGTATGCATTTCTCTATTTAAGTATGTTTATCGATGTCTAGTACCCATAGTACAAGCCTAGAGCTTAGTTTGGGACTAGGTCAATCTGTGTGACATTGTCCCCTGATACCCTGAAAACACTATGGGTTCAGCAGAAAAAAGCGGTCGATGAAATTAAATTCGATGAAGTGATTTACCGCCGGCTACGCATATAAGCGTCATTCTGACTTTCACCCAGTTCCTTGCATACCAACATGCGTTTTTACACTAAAAAATTTCGTTCAAATAAGCGGCACCTGGTGTATAGACCAACTAATATCTCTTTAACTTTAAATGTTTTCTGTTACTACTTAGGCATCATTTCTGAAATGTTTACCATACATCTGTATCTTATTGAAGTATTTACCATTGTCGTGAGATAAATAATGCGGAACCATTAGCAGTTTGAGCGTCGTAAGTCAACGTCCGGGCCGAACAGCTCCATCATTATTTATAGCGATACCCTTCAGTCTTGAAAAATACCGTGCTAATGGACAATTGTCGGTTCAGATGTGAAGATCAAGGGCGTAGCCCTGTAGGGTTTGGAAGATACTAGAAAATACGTAAGTCTACTATCTACATGCACTGAGAGCAGCCGTTTTCGCGTAAGAAAATTACGTACTACAAACATAAAAATCAACAAGTAATAACTAATTTTCTATTTAAAGTCAATTGGTGCCGTCTTAGATGATTTTCGTAGGTATAAACACTTTAATCGCCTGTATCTCAAGAACCAATGATGTCTAACTAGTCGTGATAGTTATCTTTTAAAATTCGTTATATGCCCTTTCATATAAGATTTTTTTCAGATTTTATCTACTTGTAGTTTTGGCTATTTTGGGAGGGACACTTGAGTCTAACACAAATTAGCGCTTTAAAGCTTATTATTTTATAAACGGATGGCTTAATCGAAAAACTGTTTGACAAAACCCATAGTATTTTTGAAAGACCTATCCAACGACAGCCATCACTATAGGGTAGATGAGAAAAAAAAACATCCCCACGTTTGTACGTTGTGTGTTACGTGTTTACCTACCCAATTTTTTTTTTTTTACATTTTAAATTATACCACTTTGTTGACGTGTGTATTATGCATGTTCATGCCAAATTACAGCTTTCTAGTACTAAGAGTCTGTGCGCTTGGCTGCGGACGGACGGACGGAAGGACGGACAAGGCAAAACTAAAAGGGTCCCTAGTTTGACTACGGAACCCTAAAAACGGGACCCTTCTACTAAGGCTCCACTGTGCGTCTGTTAGTCTGTCTGTTCGTCTGTCTGTCTGTATCTCATGAAAATTATCTGTGATAGCTAGACAGTTGAAATTTTCACAGATGATGTACCTAGGTACTTTTCTGTTGCCGCTATAACAACAAATACTACAAACTGAATAAAATAAATATTAAAGAGGCGCTCCCATACGGATCCGAATAACGGTAACAGGTAGACTAATGTTGTATAGATAATGGTACGGAAACCTTCGTTCGCGAGTTGGACTCGCTCTTGGCCGGTTTTTTTTTTTTCATTTTTTGCAATACCAAAAGTATCTTAAGAGGTAAGCGGCGGATCGTGATATAAAAGATATTATTAAATAGCAAAAGTGTTAAGAAGAAACAACCACTGGACTCTTATTTTAACGTAATGGAACGCAACAGACGGCAACAGTGAAACTTACGTCAGCCTTAAAGCCTACCCTAAAATAGAAATAAGCTTCGACGGACAAAACAGTTTAAATGCATATAGGTAATGCATCAATAGAGGAGAGCGTTGCAGTGATAAACGATTTATTAGCCGATTCAGAATGTTTGATGGCTTATTTAAACAAATACTTAAACACCGCGACTTATAATCACATTTAACACTTGTTCCTAGAGGAATTACAGTGTATTGCCGACCTTAGTGTATTTGACATAAAATATGCTCGTCAGTCAGAGGAAACTACAATTAGAACACGTAATAATACAATTGTGCCATTCCATATATATATTATATTATATTAATGGCACTATTGCCATTCCATGTCTTCCCGTGGATGTCGTAAGAGGCGACTAAGTGAATGAGGGCTTGTAGTACTGTTAGGCGATGGGCTTGCAACCTGTCACTAATACACTAGTAAACATCTTAGCCAGTTTGTGCAAAATGTTGTTACAGAATTACCAACGACTCTTTTTGTAGTTTTTGGTGTTTCTGTAGCTCTGCCTACCCCACTCTGGGAATGAAGGCGTGATGTTATGATGATGTGTTAATATATACAATAATTCACGTAAAAACTTGTGTAATACCAACATTACTTGTGATTTATTTTTTCTTATTAATTAATTAGTAAAACAATGTATCACACATTGCGCCAATTAAATTAAAGCATCTACATAACGGTCATTTCATGAATTATGAATTATTATGGATCGCAATTTGTTTACTTCGCCACTAAAAGTCAAAAATAAAGATCATTAATGCAGGCGGTTCACTCGCCTGAGATGGGTACTTATTTTCCACATTCTGTCCGTTGGATACAGGCAATATACATTGACGACCGATGGACGCTCGCACACTTCGTACATAGCTCCTAAGACAAACTTAAAAAAAAAAAAAAAACTGCTCTTCAATAATAAAAGTTACCAAAAAATATCTTTCTCACATGATTTGTATGATCGTTAGCTACGTAATAAAATGGTTGTCTATGGTTTAACCGAATTTCATATACAATTATTTAATTTGCCCGAATTTCATATGACATAATTTTATATGCCATAACGATAATGTGCCATGATATTAATTTGCCATAAAGGCATGTTTTCTGAAACCGTGAACTATTTAGAATTGTAATAAAACAAACTATTGGGCTCTATACGATGGCATGTAAAAATTACTTAAAAGGTTTACGATTTCAGAAAAAAAATATTAATGGTGAATTAAAGTTATTGTATGTTATATTAGGGAAAATGAAGGTTATAGCCAGTGACTACTATGGCAAATGAAATTAGTGTAAATTAAATTATGAAAAATAAAGGGACACAGGATAAAATATATGCCCGTATGAAATTTACACGCTGTATACGAGTTTACTACATACATACATAACGTCACACCTTTATTCCCAGTGGGGTAGGCAGAGCAACAGAATACCAACAACTCTAAACTTGTTGATAATTCTGTAACCACATTTTGCATAGTCAGGCTAAGATGTTTACCAGTGTATTAGTGGCAGGTTGCAAGCCCATCGCCTAACAGTACTACAAGCCTTTATTCCCTTAGTCGCCTCTCACGACATCCACGGGAAGACATGGAGTGGCACTATTCTAACCAGGCAACCACACGGGGGACGAGTTTACTGTGATTAAAGAATCCGAAGCGTACGGAATCCCGAAAGCTACAATAAGAATATAATTAGTATGACGCAGCTCAGCTAAATTTAACTCACATAAAACAATGTAAATAGACGATTCAACGTTTTATCCCTGTCTAAAATCTTAATTATATCTGCGTTGTTCTTGGCACCGCCGACTCGTATCAAACCTCGGCTAGGGGATTTATTCTCACACTCAAAGACGACCAACATCTAGCCTAACTAGACCCGTGTTTGCATTATATTCGCAAGGTTACCCGGATCTACCTTAAGTAGACTTCATGCATCTAGAAATCATTACCCAAGAAGATTAAGCCTTTGATAAGTAGACAAAACGTAACACACCGATAGTTGATTTTAATCAGGCATAAGATTGACAGGTTTCTATGTGGTTTTCCCTTCTGTCTTAAGAAACTGATTAACCTAATATCACCATAGTTTTTACTTATCCGCTTATCAGTATAATAAATACATTTAAGGTAAGTACATTCAAGCAGTGTAAGCAATTATAAACGCTGAAACGTCTGATTAAATTATTGGTAAACTTTAGGACTTATCTAGTTTTTTGTTACTTAGGCCATCAATTATTTATGTATGCATATAATTATACATATACTATCTACAATCTAACACAGGGGTTCCCTTCATCTGGCATAACATTTTTTGGCATAATCATCACTTGGCATAATCATCATTTTGCATTACAGTCTTTTTTTTCAGAAACTTTTCAGGATTATATAAAATAGCATTGCATAGAGCCTATTAGGTTAGGTTAGGTTTATTTTATAACAATCCTGAAAAGTATACGGTTTCTGAAAAAAAAGACTGTATGCCAAATGATGATTATGCCAAGTGATGATTATGCCAAAAAAGTTATGCCAGATGAATGTAAACCCTAACACAGCTTACAATAGTAGAATACCCTGAATTCGAATAACTAAAGACGGTTCATATTAGACCAGTTAGTTATTTGAGCTCTTTTGCGCCGCGCAAGAGCTTACAGCATACAATGTTGTTGGGTATCTTGGAGAGACTTCAAGATGCCAAAATCAATGCATAGACTTAGACAAATATAGAATTCATGTGTAATACCAGCTTTACGTTCTGGATGAGTGAGATCTGCTTATTGGAAATATTAAATTGTTTCCACATGAGATTACGGGAATCCTCCGATAAATTGGGTTTGAAAACCAATTCTTGAAATCATCGCTTCATTTACGGGTAAGGAACACGTCGATACGCCGAAATGAGTAAGCGTCGTGATTTTGCTGGGAAGTATTAAAGGGAAAACATGTGTCTGTTCAGTAACATAACTCATTATTTGATTCTGTGAAACGAAACAGATGGGCAAATTTGACGGGGAAAAGTGGCGAATTTCAAGGAATGTGTCTCTAATACATACATAAGATCACGCCTTCATTCCCAGAGTGGGGTAGGCAGAGCTACAGAAATACCAACGACTCTTAAAAGACTTGTTGATAAATATATTACCTTATTTTGCACTAGTAGGCTTAGATGTTTACCAGTGTATTAGTGACAGGTTGCAAGCCCATCGCCTAGCAGTACTACAAGCCCTTACTCCCTTAGTCGCCTTTTATGACTTTCACGGGAAGACATGGAGTGGCACTATTCTAACCCGGTAACCACATGGGGACTCAAATAAATAAATAAAAATTAATAAGCAGTAGAAATGTGAACTACTTAGACTACTTAAATTTTAATTTTACCATTATTATCGACTGCAGAAATCTGAATATTAGAACTAGCCTCGCTTCGCTTTGGCTTTACATGAGTTTTTCTTTAACATAATAATATACACAAACCAGAATGCAATTTGCATACCTTACATTACATTTTGGAAACAAATTTATAATGTTATTGAAAACCTGATTAAGATCCGTTCATTATACTTAAGGAGAAGGCGGCCAAGCAGACAGACAGACGCGAATACTTAATCATTTCTTCCGCGTTATTGTTGTTTGTGGCAATTATTTTTTTTAATTTGATACACTAGCATTTGCGCTTATTCTCAAAACAAACCAAATCAAATAAAATTCATATTCTACCGGTAGCAAAATAAGGTATCCTGAAGTGGTGGAGAAGTTATCCTGAAATCTGAAATATGTTTTGTGCTTAAACTCGCCGGATAATACAAACTGCGTCGAGTTAAAAAGTGATGACACTAGAAAATCACATGGCTGTTGTTTTTTTTTTCCGGACGGAAAGTTGTCTATGTCTCGCTTTCAATTGCTCAGCGAAGTTTTTTAACTACAAAGTACTTTTACTATCTATTCTGTGCTACAAGTAAGACATTACTCTTTCAGCACTTGGTTTATATTATATTTTTACGTGGGCCGATTATTTATAAAATTGTAAATCCTTCTCTTCGATATATTGAGCAGAGCCATGATGTGAACGCTAACTAGCGATTCGATTCGTTATGTTTTTGAACCAATCGCGTCACTGGTAGATCACGTTATACGAAAAGTCACGTGATCGACCAGTGATGCGATTGGTTTTAAAACAAAACGAACACGAAACGCTAGTTAGCGTACGCATCTTGGCTAGTGCCTCAGTTCCTACGTGTTACAAGACTAATACAATGCTCCTCATAATATTACTTGTAAAATTGCCCATTATCAACCTCCACACACATAAAATCGACGAACTACCATCCGGTGGCATAGACAGTAACTAAATGTTTCTTCATACTTCGTCACATAAATTTGCGACGACAGCGCTATGATTTCCGTTTCAACTAAAATTGTGCGACGAAAATAGCCTATGAAGAAGATTCTAGCCATCGACAAGTGATCTATGGCATCAATCCAGGTTTATGATCGTGTATAAAGAGGTTTATGTTTTCCTCATAAAAATGTTTAGCGGGAGATCAGCGATTGATTTAGAAGTTCGTTGCGAAATGTTTATGCGTTTAATAAGCTAATGGGTTCTTTGAAGTACATACGAGCATGTTTCAGGACGGGTTAAGTGGAAACTGAGTTACGAATATAAAGAAAATGAAAAATAATTACGTAAACTTTTAAGTTAGCAAAGAAAATTGACGACACGTTGGCCTAGTTGGGAGTGACCCTGCCTCCGAAGCCAGCGGTCCTGGCTTCAAATACCGGTAAGGGCAGATATTTGTGTGATGAGCGCGAATATTTGTTCCTGAGTCTTAGATATTTTATATATATATTGAAGTATTTATTTCTCTATTTGCGTATGTTTATCGTTGTCTAGTACCTACCCATAGTACAAGCCTAAAGCTTAGTTTGGGACTAGGTCGATTTGTGTGAGATTGTTACCAGATATTTATTTATTTATTTAAATGGTTTTAAATATTATTATTTTTTATGGCAAACGTATACGTGGTAAGTGGGATCTGTGACCAAAGACATTTGCACTTTCAAGACCTTAATCTTAAGACTGCCATCCTAAGTATGCTCTATATGAGGTTTTCAAAAATAGAGTTCGTAGTTTGAACATAAACCCTGCAAGGGCACTGCAACAAGATAACTTAATCGTGAAAAAGACCGTAAATGCGTTGCCAACCCTGAGGACCGCAGAATGCCTCTACAATATTTCAGCAGTTTGTGCACTTAAATGATGTTAACAATAACAGTTATGTAGTGATCTAATAATCATGGCTCGGATTTTCCATCGCACGGTAAGATGAAAGAAAATTATGGAGTCGATATTAAAATTAAAATTAAAGTTTATTATATTATAGACCAAATAATAATAAATAATATGAACATTAAGTGAGCTCCTATGTAGTTTGTAATATCCATAGAGCATGTACCCACAAGAATTAGTGTTTCAAAGTCTTGATTAGGAAATTAATCTCGAGAAAGCGGCCGGCCAGGTTGATAAAGGTCCATCGCAAAATACTGGGTGATTTTGGGGTCATGATCCCGAATGGCCAAAAGTGAATAATGACTTTTCCGATGGGACCAACCACGAATTCGCCAAAAAAGAAACAGCTGTTCCATACATTGACGGTGAATTAATGAGAGTTAATGTATGGAACAGCTGGTTCTTGTTTGGCGATTTCGTGGTTGGTCCCATCGGAAAGGTTGTTCAGTATGACCATCTTATTCACTTTTGGCCATTCCGGATCATGACACCAAAATCACCCAGTATAGTCTGTAAAACTAGATACGTAATTAAGTTGAAATAGTTACAGGATGATAAATATAATAGAGGATTTTTAGAATATGAGTGAGTATGAGTATGAATGTGAGTAAGGTTTTAATTTTAATATCGACTCCATAATTTTTTTTCATCTTACCGTGCGATGGAAAATCCGAGCCCTGCTAATAATACATATACACATATATAATAATACACATAGCTTAAGGACCTCTTAAACTAGGTCATTAGGAAATAATTGCCTTTGTTAATTATTGTTTGTGTGGTTATAGTTTACTTTGAATAGAGTGAAGATAAGCTTTATCTCTGTGAAATAAAAAAAACTATTGAAGTCCCTAACTTTTACCTAACGGCTGAAGAAGAAGGGTAATGTTTTTATACATGTATGTATGTTTCTTTGGGCTTTCGTATAGGCTGAACGGAGAGTCCGATTTAAAAGCGAGGTGTCGTTAGTTTCGTCTCAGAGTGGCGAGTGTCACTAAGGTAAGTATTTAAAATTTTAAAAATATTTAAAAAACCGACTGCAATAAAAATATCAACTGATAAACGAAAAACAAGCTCTATAATCTAAACTGTAAGAGCAATGTACTTATATATAACTTGAATATTGGAGAAGGTGTTCCAAATATGTTGGATTTTTTATTCATTGCTTGTTCCCACCTGCCCTTTTCCAATATTCAAGTTAAGTACATACTCTCTCTTCATTTAAGAGACATGTTCTTGTCGGTGGAGTGATCGTCAACCGCTCCGGTCCTCCGTCAACTGCTTGACTTTCTGGTACGACCCAACCGTAACCTTCTCTTTTATCTGCTCAAAGTAATTTCTTCTTGGTCTTCCTCTGCCTCTCTTTCCTTCTATGATGTTTTTACAAGGTCGTGTCGAAGCAAGTGTCCTGTCATTGTTTCTTTTCTATTTTCTATTGTTGCTAGTAATTCATACTTTCATTTATTCTATTCAGCACTCGGTCATTAGATATTTTTTCTGTCCAACTTATGCCCTCCATTCTCCTCCAACATCCCATTTCAAAAGCCTCCAACCTCTCTCTGTATCAGTGTTCACGTTACATAAGTACATACATACGCTCGAAAAACATAACCGTCCTTCAAACAGTCATGTAAAAAATGACTATACGGTGCAACTGCAATTCAAGTCACTCTTGGGATTGTAGTCTTGAGGTTGCAATGTCTGTCGATCTCAATCCCACTTACCATGCCATAAAAATGTAATGATCCAAAGATCGCACCGGTTTAGTCCTAACAGTCAGGGAATTTATTGGACTGCGTTAAAACCATATTGCCTTTGGTGTATTTTAGTATCGTTTTGAACTCGGTCATTACTGTCTAGTAAATAAGAGTTATCAAAACGTTGACAATACAGAAACACGTCTAAGACAATATCGTCTTTATCATGTAGTCTCAGCCCAGAGCCTAAGCGTAGCCGTTCAGCGGCTCTACTTTAATGCGAACTTCGGATCTCCCGGTCACTTTTTTGCAAATCATTTACGCATCGAGAACAAAAGGGATAGCATTAGAAAGTTTGAATTACGGGTTTCAAAGTAAAGCCGCAGGCCGCAGACGTCTCTTCGCATCTCCTATCGTCACTTTTCCTAAACTAAAGTGTTCGCAAACAACGACCAAAGGTCAGATGTGGCAAAAGGTTAATGGAACGCGATGATGCCCGTCAGTCATCGACCCGCTGTCATCGGCGGTGAACAGCTGCTCCGGAGAGCTCGGCGCAGATTTTCTTTTGTTTTGTTGCCCTTTATCAAGCACGCGGCCCGTCGGCGCCGGCGCAGCGCGATGAGAGCTGGCTAGGATGTCTGCGTCTCTATATCTAATTTCATTGTTTTTTGATTCTAATAAAAGTGAATCTTAAAGCCTTGTATTTCTTTAATTTTCCTTGTAATGTCTTTTTAATTTTGAAATTATTTTGTCGGCGTCTTTGAGTGTTTAATATATTTAATATAGCATGTCGTTCTAAGCTCAGCGCAGGATTTAGAAGCCGTTAAAAAAAAAAAGGCAGGTTACAGCTGCGGACGGACGGACGGGCGGACGGACATAGCGAAACTATAAAGGGCCCTAGTTTGACTACGGAACCCTAAAAAGCCATAAGCAAGGTTTTAGCTTGCCAACCTTGCTTTGCTCGTGTGAAGAAACATCTCATGTCATTGCACACACGGCCATTTAGTCCCTCGATCGATGAAATATTTGCTAAAAATAACTAAACTTGCTAGCTGAAACTGTTTCATTGTCATTGTCAGAGCACAAAAGAAATCATATTACCAATAACAAGAGCCCAAATGTTTTGTGAATATGCGTCTTGTTTTCTATAAGAGCCTAATAAGACTTCAGACACATCCATCAACTAAGATGTTAAAAAAATGCTACGCTTACCAAGTACGTAGTAGGTACTATTACTTAATCTGTGCCAGGGCTGAGATTCTACATGGTAAAAACGAGATCACTTTTGCCGTGTTTCAGTATTGTCAAGGTTTTGATAACTCTTATGTAGTTGACAGTAATGGCGGCCGAGTTAAAAACGATACTAAAACACGTCACATCGTTTTAAGGCAGTAGAGTAAAGGTCCTGGGGGTACCATGACATTACTAAGCAATTCAGTTTAGGATTAGCGTAAAGGGCAGAGCTATATCAGTTATGTAGCTCTGTCCCTTCTCTCACCGTAAACTGAATTGCTTAGCCATAGCTTTGATGTAAATAAAAATATCCCAAGGAGAAGACAAACGTGCTACAATCTCACGAACGCAATCCTCAGATGTTATGCGTCTATACCACTTAGTAATTTCACCAGTTTTCTTATCCCCAGACCAGAACAAACAATGCGAACATTGCTGCTTGTCGGATGGGAGATTGCTAATTTATTTCATTCTATTCACTAGTGGCTATCTAATAGATGTCATTACGACACCCTCTACCTTTCTACCTTCATTATAACTCTTCCAATTCCTAGACACCCCATCCATCACCGCGCGAGACGCGTCGAGTGCGCGCGCGCTGCAAATTGCACGTCTCGATGCATTTGGCACGGCTCGCGACATAGTGTGGGGTCTTGGCTGTGTACACGATTCGACTCAAGGCAATAAACTTTATTGTTATCACCAAGAGGTAATGATGTTTTCAATTTCAATACTCCGTGCAATTAAGAGGACGTGAAGCCAAAGATTTCCATACAAAACGCGATAACGTTCTTCTCCCCTTAAACGTTGTCCGAATTTACGATTTTTGAGTATGTTGTAGATATTATGAAAAACTGTGTCTATCTTTTCCTTTCCAAGAAAATGTTTATTGGAAAGAAAATAAATAACAAAACAAATCTAACATATCTACAACATATTCGAAAATCGAGGAAATCGGATTAAATTTAGGGGATGAGAAAGGTTGCCCGGAGTTACATTTGTATGGACTATTTTTGACAGCTACACGATTTAAGTATCGCTTCCCAATCCTCCGACGTCCGATTTTCAGAAAGTAAGGATTTAAACATCTTAATAGCAGGATAAAAATAACCTTAATATCGCTCGGGATGAATGTTATTTTGAAAAAAATATTGGTGAAACACTTTACCACTTTGGTAAATAAAATAAATAAAAATTAGGGGACAAACTCACTAAAATTTACCTAGTCCCAAACTAAACTCTAGGCTTGTACTAAATATGCGTGCTAGAATACGGTAAACTTACTTATATGTATAGAGAAAATACATAGGTTCTAAATACAAAGAAAGCATCCAAGACTCAGTAACAAATATTCGCGCTCATTATAGAAATATCCGCCCTTACCTACAGTAAGACCACAAATATAAGTTACGCCGGCAATCTTCGTCCACGCAGAAAGGTGCTCACTAATGCCGAAGATAAACGAACGTAAAAATCAATTCAATACAAACCTTGTCGTGTTACGCGTAAGGTAGAATATGAAATTACAGTTAAAGTCGTGCTTTCTCGCTCATGGCGATTAGCGACTAGCGCTACAACTTACTTATATGTATAGAGAAAATACATAGGTTCTAAATACAAAGAAAGCATCCAAGACTCAGTAACAAATATTCGCGCTCATTATAGAAATATCCGCCCTTACCTACAGTAAGACCACAAATATAAGTTACGCCGGCAATCTTCGTCCACGCAGAAAGGTGCTCACTAATGCCGAAGATAAACGAACGTAAAAATCAATTCAATACAAACCTTGTCGTGTTACGCGTAAGGTAGAATATGAAATTACAGTTAAAGTCGTGCTTTCTCGCTCATGGCGATTAGCGATTAGCGCTACCACTATACCACTACTACGAACTAGGCTACGTCAATACAATAACAGACGTGTCGTGTTGTGTGATCATGGAATATTCTTACACAGCCATTACGAAATAACTCTGGTTTCGCGTTTTAAGTGCCAAGAATGAAATGACACTCATAATTGTTGTATGACAATGATTAAGGCTAAGTAAATATGAAACAATAACAGAACATAATTTGTTTACTTTCCTCTCATTCTAAATGAAAACTAAAGTGTTTAGCTCGGTTTAAAGTATAATTTATTTTTATTAATCACCATGAACCGTTAGTTAACAATCTGCTATTTCTTGTCTGCTTTGCTCGTGCAAACGCACAACATTTTTTTTTCAAACGTCTAGGATACGAATATATGATGGATATAGGATATGAATATATGTTATTGAGCCATAACTTCTTTTTAAATTCCTTGCGGGTCGATTTTCGAGAACCGAGTGCATGCGAAGGAACGTCGCAACTGTCAAAAATCACAAGCAACCCCTAAGTTTAAAATTTAGAATTTTACAGTTTCTCTCGCATTTACGAATGAAAGTTTTGATATTCGATTCTGAAAAATCGTGACTTTCTGAAAATGACCGTATACTTGAAAACTTAAGAGAACTTATGTCTGGCTTTTGCTTTTGATTTATTCTGTTTACTGCTTTACTCTACTCACTTGACATTGGCAAAATCACTGCGGAATATCGTGGTGGACCGCCATTAATAAAAAATAAGAAGAACTTAAGAGAACGTCATGGTCTGTGTTGTAATACGATGAACTGACAAGCCAACATCGGCCGGCTGTCTGTTAGTCTGTGGTGCCCTTTAGCGATAAGCCCATCTTCATGGTCGAACTATAATACTTCGCTTAAATTCACATGAAACGCTCTAGTTTCGTTTCAGTTCCATCCCCGCCCTTGAGATTCGAAGATAGTGCATATATTTCTCTAATAAACGACGTAAACTCAGATACTACTTTAACAGTTGCTTAGATTTTTAACCTAAAACTAAAGTAGCTGGGTGTGTTTTGCAAGTGCTAGTATATTTTAATTACGAGGTTGCGAAAGGCATTTTAGTTGGCAAAGTTTGCTGGCAATGCATCTGTGCATTTTACGTCAATATGGGTTTTTTGCATTTTATTAATAACATGTTTTGACATGGAACGTCAGAACATCAATCAACTTCGTTTAATAATTAGTATATAAATAAGGTTATGTAATGTAAATATTATTATATTTTTTTAGATAAGTTGATATATAGAATTTAAAAATCCGGTTGGTTGATGATTTTAGCAGGTATAAACATCTCAAGAAGCAATGATGTCTACTTAGTCGTGATAGTTTTTCTTTAAAATTCTTTACGTCATGTTCTTTCATTTACGATTTTTTTCAGATTTTTAGTGGTTGTAGTTTTGGCTGTAGGGAGAGGACACTTGAGTCTAACAAAAATTAGCGGTTTAAAGGTTCATATTTCATAAACGGATTACTTAATGGAAAAACTGTTTATACAAACTCGTAATATTTTTGAAAGACCTATCCAACGACATCCCACACTATAGGATACCTAGACGAGAAAAAAAAAACATCCCTACGTTACGTGCAGGGGAGGTACCCCAAAAAACTTTTTTTTTACATTATTCTGTACCATTTTGTTAGCGTGACTAATATGCATATTTATGCCAAATTACAGCTTTCTAATACTAAGAGTCTCTGCGCTAGGCTGCGGACGGACATGGCTAGACTATAAGGGTTCCTAGTTTGACTACGGATAACCCTAAAAAACTAACAAAAGAAGAATAATTTAAAAACTCTTGTTGCTTTTGGTAGAATAATTAAAATCTGAGTCTGAGAGACTGATTAAGATATTAATCGAATTAATTGTATACAAAACGTAGTCTCACCTAGTTTCACAGCTCGGAATATTATAAAAGGGTTACTTCATTATAGATATTCATCGTATGCTATACATATATCACACTTTTCTCGCAACCGCGAGCACACCGCGTCGGTGCAGCTTTCTCTCGTTTCTGTCCTGCATTAACGAGTATATTTATAATACGCGCGGAAAATCCACCGAGTTTATAATTATTATAATGTTCGTTTTCATCAACAGCGACCTTCCAATTAGGGGCAAGCAGCGCCCCGGCGCGGGCGCACGCGAGCGTGACAAGTGACGAGCGGCGCGGGCGCCGCGCCAACGCCGCTAACTGGACCCATATCATTTTAATTTTAATACATCATTATTAATACTTATACCGATTAGTCCAGAGCCCGGAATTTTCGTAGCACTTTTGAGCTGTCATAGGGACTTCTCGTCTATCGACTTCCGATCGATAAATACAGATTACATCTTTTAAAATATGATTACGAGTAGAAGTAAACAACATGGAGTCTTATCGCGAATAAGCGATCTCTTCGAGATAACCTTTGGATACCAACTTTTAGGAAATTATAAATAGAACTTAAAATAATAATATTTTATTGTTTCTTATAAATTTATTATTCGTGGATTTCTTATGCCTTTTAAAAAAAGTTCGAAAGAAATTGCAACGAGATTGAATATAGAGCCTAATTATATCATGTTATGTACTCCTATAAGTACTAGCCTTTAATCTGAAGGATGACCTTTTTATCTGCATATGTGTCTATGTCAATCACTCGTTGACAATTCTTGTTGCAATTTCCTTCGAGAACAAATTGAAAATGCCTTGTAACATTTTCAGCCACTCAAAACTTATTCAAAAGAGATCGCTCTAGCGATAAGGCCGCCTGTTGTTTACCTTCACTTTGAATTTTCATTGATATGTTGTGTTGTGTTCTATAATGTATCGATAAAATATGTAAATCGGAAGTCGATAAACGAGAAGTCCCTATGACAGCTCAAAATTGCTACCAAAATTCCGGGCTCTGCCGATTACATATAAAGTTCATTCGCTTCGATAGTTTCGTCGCTTTTGTATCGTGCCGCTTTGGCGCACGTACCGCCTTTGTCATAGAATGTCGTCTCGTTAACAAAGAATGAGAAAAAATGTTTACATCGAATTAAATTCGATTTTTCTACGATAACCGCAAGTGCACACACTATCTAAGCGAATACACTATATACCCTATAACTTAGATAGATTATTATACCTTATTTGGCATTATGCTACGATGTAAAATGTTTGGTTACTTATAATTTTGTTTTATTTTCTTCTGTTTATTTCTATTTATACCTCGGCACGTAGAATTGTAACACGCGAGCTTCTTCTAAAGCTTTTAACTTTCGAAAAAAAAGAGCAACCACGGCTCTTTTCCCACTAGTTAAGTTTGAGATAAAACAAAGTTTTTTTCAATTTTATCATTTTGTTTGAAAGTCTCATCCCTTACTGTGGATGCACAATTGAACATATCCTTCATCAAAGCATGTACACACCTCTCCATGTAGATATAGAAAATAATGTAAAATAAAAATCTTTATGTGTTCTTTCAATAAACTTTTTTGTCGGATTTTTTGTATTTGTAGTTTTGGCTGTAGGAGGGGGGGGGACACATTAGTAGGGTATTATTGGGGATTCTGGATCATTTGTCCTCGCTGCGCTCGGATGATCCAGAATCCCCAATAATGATCCAGGATCCCCAATAGTTTCCATCGATCAGTGATTCAGAATTCCATAAACTCAACAGGTAGTGACCTAACGAATGACCTGTCAATCCTTCAATGGTAAATTTGCATATCCTCGCCTCGTTCATTCGACTGATACTGTCGAAATGTAGATACAAAAATGTCTATAACAAAATATTTTGTAAATAGAAGCAAAACCGGAGTGCCGTATAATTCAATTTTATATTACTTATATTTTTGTTTACGGCACTCCGGTTTATTTTTCATAAATTTATTTCTTTGTTTAGTCATCTTTGTTTATTCATCTTTGTTCCTGTTAACACTTTCCACACAACCATTGCTGTACTAATGTTATAGGATAGTCCCGCTAACAGTTTTCTGGAGTGGCCAATTCCATACTAATTGTTTAAGGACAAGGTGGTCTTTCGATACTAGAACGCTGATCTATATATGCGAGCGATCGTAAAAACTTTGATAGCACGATTTAAAATAAATTCTCCATGTTTGCTCTCTTTCAGCCATTTTCATGATATACTCGTATGTAGCCCCATTATCCTTCTTAACCTTACTTTTGGTTTGATTAAATTTTATTAAAATTGACATTAGTAATTGACGTTGTCGTAATTCAATAAGTAAATACTATTTGATTTGAGAACTCAGGGTTAATTACCTTTATAAGATAATAAATAAAAAGAATTTATAAAACATGTTTATTTAAACACCATTTTCTTAAACAAGTTACATTTCTTAGCGCGCATACAGTTGGATGATATATACAGTTAAACACATCACTTGACAATCTATATTCTTCGTACAAACTTAACAATTTAGGACAGTTCATATCTTCCAGGTTAATAACATCATTATGATCTAAAATAGTTTTAAGCCAGGTAACTTTTTCCAGACCCTTACATAAAATCGTCTTATCAATCAGAAACTCTTGGATATACATTAAATATTTTTCGTAAGGTATAAATCCATCATTCCAATTAATTTTTCTGTTTCTCTGTATCCACGATACTTGTTTACGTTCGGTTGGAGAGAGATTGTGCAGTGGGCAAGGTGGTAGAATAAGTAGGTGTAGTAATTGTTCATTAACAGCTATTGCAACTTCTTTGACAATGAATGAATTGTTGTCCGTTTTAAACCCCTGCACATCAACTATTGCTGTCGACATCATGTCAACTTTCTAACAATATTACTCAAAGGTCTGTACTCCACCAAACGATCGTTAATAATCAAACAGTAAGCACTAGTGTTATCCGGCAAATCCTTTTCTGTTTCGATTTCTAAACGAACGTCAACAGGTCCAGTTTTTAAATGCTCATTTTGCCTCGAACAATCAATCACATATAATGGAGCTTTTTCCTTAAATTGTATAAGATCAAGCAGCGGATCTATAGGAAGGTTATAATACGACTGACGAAATCTCGCATACATATCGTATAATATACTGTATTTGTACTCATCAAATTTCAAGTTAAGACTATCGTATGGATAATAGTATGAATTTAAAAATAAAGTCACATTTTTAAGATTACAATGATCAAATACAGCGCTATCGTTTAATTTGTTATTTTTTCTATTAGTTTGCAATCCAAAAATTACATATCGAGGCTTTTCTAGTTGCGAAGTGGTTTTTATAGACCATGTATGTTTGGTTGTTTTTGGTAATAATGGATATTCATATAAATCCCAATTTCTAAACGCTATTTGCATAGGTTTATCTTTTTCTAAATGTTTAAGCAATGCAAGCCTTTGATGATCTGAAACTTTAACATGCGGCATGCGCCATTGAACTTTATTTACCTTAACTTCCACTGAATCATCTTTTTCGGTTACAACACCATTAAGATTTGTACTACTTCTATTTAGTATTAGTTCATGTTTACTATTAATAACTATTTTCTTGTAATCCTCCGCAAAACCTAATAGTTTATTAAGTGGTAAAAGAATACTAAATCTTCCACTGTGATCATCAAATCCGTCCACGTTCCAACCCCACATTGCAGCAGCTTTACTTTCTCCACCATTCATTGAGACTAAAGATTTCATTGTAGTAGTGATTCCAACATTTCTAATTCGATCTATTTCAATCCCATTCATTTCATATCTAATATCTTGAAAAAGAAATGATATAGCGTTATTTGTCAACTTAACATTTTTCACTTTTTTTACACCACTCACGTCTTTAGCTGTTATAGAAAAATATCCTTCTATGTATAACGCGCTAGCTGAAGGTAATACGTATATATCTTGCTGATGGATAGGTATTCGTATTTCATCATTTTCATTAAAACTGTTATTGTATGGGTTATAAGTATGGATTTCATAACTTTCAATTGAATTGTCGAATTGCGGATCGTCGGTTATATGGAGGATGCTCATATTTTTAATCCAAGAGCGCGAAGAAACTCTTTATTACTTTTTGTTATTGCTACAACCTTTTTGCGTCTAGTTCGTCTGACGTTGCGCTTGACAGTGGAGTTAGAACGACTTTGTCTTTGTATTTTGTTACAGATATCATCGTTAAAAATTATCATTTTGACTTTCGCAAGTGAAGACTTATATTAATATTTTCGTTATTAAAATTAATTAGATTTCCCTGTATATCTAATATTTTCACCGTAATTGACGAAATATGTTTCTTCTTTAGAGGAAAATATATTATATTTTTAGGTACTTCAATTACTTGATATCCGGGCGGACTGTTAAGCACGAATTCATGAATTATATGTGTAGGCAAACCGTTCGTATAGGAACCTTGGACAAGATCACATTCGATCCGTATCACAGACGCAGCAATAATGCATACAGGGTTGACTGATTCATGCCATTTATTTGGATCCAACATCTCTGAGAACCCTAATAATGCACCTACACTATTTTTTACCTTAAAATTAATCGGTTCGCTGCAAAAAATTGAACATTTAGAAGTATTGTTGTTAGGAACGATTTTAAACTGACAATTGTTCATATTACTTTTTAAATATTCATATAAATCAGACAGGTCATATGCGCCGCAAGGAATTTTAATATCCTTCTGTTTACCGTAAGCGAATACATTGTTGCTGTCAGTAATATTAGGTATTGAATTAAATGTTGAAAAATACAGTAAGCCGCACTCGTAATCGTCTTCTAATATTAAATGAGTATTTAATTCTGATCGAAGAATGGATTCATTTCCAGTGATTGTGAATGTAATAGACATTGTTATTGACTAAAATGTTTTTTGAAAGTGTAAGCTATTTATGAAGATCCCAAAATGAGTTTAAAAAGTCTATACACAAGTGGCCGCAAATGAAAGGATGAGTTTTTTGCTTGTTAACGTAATTATAAAAAATATTTAAGCCAACATATTTTAAAAATTCTTCAGGTGGTTTTAAATTACCATAACTGTCGAAATATTCGATATAATTATTAAATTTTGCATAGGCTACCCAATGAGTGCCAGAATTCCGGGAACTATCAAGATTAATAATTCCGCATTCTTTTTTTAATGGACGTTTTGGCAACTGATCTCGCATGAAAACTCCTCGAAAATTGGGAATTTCTTTGCAATATTCGAGAATGTCGATGTTAGTTAACGCTCGTTTAGGTAGCCTCTGCATTAGTTTTTTTTATTTTTAAAATAAATTCCTAATCCATTCTTATGCTCTTTGAGATGCAACCCTCTTCCTAAATTTAATTCTTCCATTTTTTGATTGTGCCTCTTGAGTTCTTGAAAACGTTGTTTAGCAGACTTAATAGCTTCTACCGCTCTAGCAATACCAGCTGCGCCACCTGCTAAACCACCTGCAGCAGACAATCCGGCAAAAATGGGTATTAGGGGCAAAACTCCTCCAACTTTTGGCACAGGTATCACCCGGGGAATGTTTACTGAAGTATCTGAATCCCTCGTCAATTCTCGTGCAACAGCAACTGCTAACTCAATAGCCGCTTTTTTACATGTAGGTTTTAACTTTTTAATATGTTTTTTTGTAAGAGAAACAATATTTTTGAAAGTGTTTTTAAAACCAGCGCCAGACTTGGCTTTCTGTGAGGGAGTGAACACAATTTTTTTCTTGTTTTTTCCATTCGATTTAGGTTTTGACCCTACCATTTTTGTTGAATTGTAAATAAATTATTAATAAATAAGTTATTTTTTGTTTCGATGAAATACTCTGTCCAGTTTCAAGTGCGCAATTAAAATGCGCTTAAACTATGATGTTTGCTGCTTATAAGATTTCTGTTTTATCAATCCAACTATTTTCTTGCGAAGGTAGACCTAACCATTTTACATATAATTTTCGACCATTTTTCTTCAATACTTTTTCTACAAGATAAATGTTCTTATATTTAGGTTTTTGCAATTCGTGAGCATAAAATGATCCTAAGATGGGTCGATGTCTAGCATCTTCTATGATAAACGTTATTGGGTTTGTGTTTTGTACTTTCGTAATAGTAAATATTTCAGTTGACCAATTGGGAGTATATCCTTTTTCAAATGTTCCTTTATATTTGCTTATACGAACGGAATCTCCGACTGCAAATTTATTTTTTTCCTTTGTTGAACTCCTCTTTGATAAAAGCTTTTTATATTTCTGTAATACAGCATCCTTATTATTTTCACTGACTTCAATTGGTTTAAGAGCTATTGTTCTATGTATCGTATTATTATATTCATTAATTGCTTCCGAAAGTGTGTTTCCTATCCATTTATAGTTTCCTTTTAAACTAAATTGCTTGTACAATTTATTCTTAAAAGTCCTTATGAATCTTTCCACTATAGATGCTTTTTTAGTAGAGTATGTAGAGTAATGGTTTATTTTATGTAACTCAAGTAATGATTTTATTTTTTTATTATAGAATTCAGTTCCTAAATCAGTTTGCAAGTTTTTGGGTATTCGATTTTTTTGGAACAAATCACAAAAAGCTTGAGTTATATATTCCTTACTCTTTTTTTTTAATGGATATACCCACGCATACTTAGAAAAAGTATCAATAATGGCTAAAATATATTTAAACTGTAAATTATTGTTTGAAACAGATTGCATATCAATAAGATCAGCTTGCCATAAATCATCTATATCTTTCATCACTACATGTCTTCGAGGAAAGTTTTTCCGCGCTTGTTTATGTATTTCGTTTACTACGATTGCTTTACTCATTTCTTGTATTTGTTCTTAAATGAAACTGTTTCAATACTTTGTTGCAGGCTATTTACTTCTGTCTCTAGCTGAGCTAATGTTTGATTAATTAATTTTATTTTATTAAACAATTTATCTGCAGTATTGTCAACATACTGTTTTGTGGCGCAGTGCTCTGGATCGACAGGCTTTCCAATATGTTTAATTATCTTATTTTTTGCATCAAAACAATCGGTAACGTTTATGAAAGCCAAGGGAGGTTCATTAAAATTATTCATTTTATGCTTTTTTAACACATGGTGTCCAAACTTATCTACATTCATGTTCAACCAACACAATGAGACTGAATCAACAGTTGGTTCTGAAGTCTTTTTATTCCTTAATGATGTCTGCTTCTTTTAGTTCTTCTATAATCGAAATTATTTCGTTATCATGGTTAGTGTTGCCAGCATCTTTAGAAGCAATTAAAATTTTTAAACGTTCAATCAACTCATTAGGATCATCCCAATATACAAAATCCGTATTTGAATTATATTTTTTTAAGGAAGGCAGATTACCACCTTGCTTTGCCGTGCTGGATTCTTGAAATAGGGGTTTAATAATTTGACAGTATTTCATTCCTGAATTACCTTGTATCTGACCTTGAGGACTAAAACCTCTCTTATGGACATTAGTGTGCACCAAAATATCTTTATAGGTTATTTTATCCTTTTCATTTATTTTGTCGCAATTCGGTTTACTTTGAAATAAAAGCTCTTTTAAACCCGGCGTTAGTTCATAACTTTTATCATTTACATTAATCGTAGATATTTTATTAGGAGAATTCTCCCCATAAGATTTAAGCGTTGCAGGTGAATTTCCTATCATAAGTGTTTCACCGTCATGTCTTACTCCAAAGGCAACATTAAAAGGTTTATTTGGGACTTGCAAATAAGAATCGACATCCTCAAAGCTTTTTACTTTTGCCACATTATTTTCCATTTTCGTAGGAGTTTTTATTTCAAGTATGTTGGGAATATTTATTTTATCCTTTTTGATACAATCCGCGTTTACATCATTTGATAATATATTTTTGTTATTATGCTTATTTTCATTATAAGATGTTATTTGCTTAGGAGAATTATGAAGAAACATCATGGTTTCTAGCGGATCGGTTAATGGTTTCAAAATCTTCTTATTTTTTAATTCTAAATCATCCTCCTCTTGCTGCATCTTCTTTAACTTATTTTTAATATTCTTTACAGATTTAATTAATTGTGTTTTTATGTCTGTCTCCATGGCAAATCAATAACGCGGTCTAAAAAGACCCCCGATGTTTCTTATTGTTATAAGTAAAGTGATTTTATTTTAGTCATCATTTATATTTATTCAAATTTTACAAAAACATCGAATGACTTTCTATATCGACCATTATTTAATTTACAATCTTTGTTAATTATAAGACACGCATGTGAATCTTTCCATATATTTGCGGCAAGCGATTTGAATTTTTCCCAACTAATGTCAGAATTTACGTGCTCACGATAAATATGTTTTAAATTGATATCGTCTTGTTTAAAAATTATCAAAAAATTAACATTGTCTCGTATTAATTGCTTTGGCACTTTAGAGTAAGTCTGCGTTAAATAAAAACAGTCTATTCCTTTATGTCTGCCCATACAAAAGTAATTACGAATATTAGTCTGGTTTTCGCAAGCTACGTCATCAAAGATAAATATTGAATTGGGCATCGCCTCATGAGGAGAGATTACCTCTTTTTCATCGTGGATCATAAACAGTTTAATTTCGGGTATTCTTTTAAGAACTTCCTCTAAAAATCTATATTTAGGTTGAAAAGTTGTTTTAGAGTAAATGTAGACATTTCGAAATTTTAACCCATTTTCATGAAGCAATAAAGTTAAAATTATATTTGTTTTTCCACAATTTGATGGTCCACATATAATACATCGTATAGAGTTGGGAAGAAGCATACTATGTCTGTTATTATAATTAGTGCAATGTGATCCATCACTTATTTTGCTGATTTCTATTGACACAGGCTGTTTAATAAATTTCATTTCGCCTTCTGTTCAGTAATTTAATATAATATCAAATAAATACTTGTAATAATATAATCATCCTAAATCAATGAATTATCTTTGTAAGTCTTTATCATTTCTCTAATTACACATTCCTGTCTTATATTAGGCGAAGAATATTATACACCGAGATCTAAATTGCTGCTACTCGAGCGTCAGTCGCAGTCGACATTTGTCTCGCTTCTAACGTGGGTCCTGCGTATTTAAAATATATAGGTAAGTAAATCTATTTTTTATTGCTTCATCCAGTTATGTTGGATTTATTGCCATTTTTATTAAATAAAAACTTATGACACTTTTATATTTCAGATAATTATGGAAGACAGCACGCAGAATGATCGACTTGATTTTGGCAGCATATATGATGTCAGCCCCGTTTTCCACGATGTGCCGGAGGATCATCCTTTTTATTATGCTCAAGACGTTGACGGTTACATGGAAAAAGTGGAAAAAAAGCGGCAAGAGCTTTTAGCCCGTAGAGAAAACATGTGTAACGCAACCGTAACGCGAGAGCCTGACGCTCCGCGGGACAAAAGGGAGTTGAAAGCATTAAATACCAAATCGGGTATTAATAAAAAGGATCGTAGTAGAAAAGGATCATCATTTGTAATTAAAAATAACATTCGCAATGGACGATATTTAATTAAAATAAACATTGAGACAATGGACGAGTGTTACAGTGATCGTTCAGTTAGTGCGCAATATCTCGTGTGTGATCCGTATGATGAAGTGTTGGACAGCACAGAAAATGTGTTAAAAAAAATTATGAAAAAACTTGAAAGTGATTAATTTCGGTGTTAGTTATATATGTATAATTGTGACTTATTTCTATTATATCTCCATGTTTATTTTATATTATAGTTCTGAATTATAAAATCAATTTATGCCAATTATATTGTTATTTACTTACTTTGTAGAGCCAATTAATATAAGTTATTGTCAACGAAGTTTGAATTAAGGAAGAAAAATAGTAATTATTATTATTTTTCTTCCGTAATGTAATTAATGTAGCGTTGTTTTAATTTTATCATAAATTTCTTTAATTTATGTTTATTTATAAATAATTTGGCGTTATAAATATGTTATTTTTTGTCTCATTAAGTGTAAATTAGTAAAGACAATGGTTTATAAGAAGTCTGCCTGCTATTTAATTATTATTGTTGTACTTTCACCTTATTAAGTTTAATATTATTATCAACCTTATTTTAATAAATGATGTTCATATAGAATGTGGAACTTATTTTACGTGCAACCAAAGTTAAATAAACAGAGATAACACGTTATAACATGTCATGATTTGTTTCCTCTGCAACAGTATTGTAGCGGAACTACAAACCGACATTATTTTTTTATTATTTAACTTGGGTCATACACTAAGAAGATAAAGTCGAATTGCGCGCACGCCGCGTCAGCAACTCTTTACGTAGCCACATTCCTACGCGCCGAGCCAAAGTTAAACAAGCAGGGACAACTCGTTTTAACATGTTATGACTTGTTTCTCTGCAACAGTATCAAATTCCTTGTCTGAATCTCAATTATAACGAAATAAAAGAATAGCAACTTTGTTTAATTAAATTCTTAAAGTTAATCAATATTTCAGCCACTCTATTGGTGACGTGGCTGGCTTAGTTGGTAGAGACCCTGCCTACGAAGCTAGCGGTCCCGGGTTCGATTCCCGCTCAGAGCAAATATCTGTGTAATGCATGCATGAGTATTTGTTTCTGAGTCTGGGGTGTTTTCTATGCATTTAAGTATTTATTTCTTTATATAAGCATGTTTATCGTTGTCTAGTACCCTAACACAATCCTAGAGCTTAGTTGGGACTGGGGGTAAATTTGTGTGAGGTTGTCCCATTTAATAATTTTTATTAATGGCTCCTCACTCTATATTGTCTGATTGTTTCCCTGTTGCTAACGTATTATCAACGTTGTGATAGCTCTTATTGACTTGACAGTAGAAGCGATCGAGTCATGATAATACGATTGCAATAGGTGTAAAACCAGCGTAACTCAAAATAAAAAAGCCAACTTATTTTAAATCAAGAGTGCGTCTTGAAATATGGAAAGATTAATAGTTTTGAGTTAGGCGGGTTTATTACTAAGCACGTGATTAATTAGCTGGCGGAGGTAAATGAAAGAAAAACAATAGGCATACATTCATCATTTATTGTTTTTATAAAAATAATATAAATGTTACAATTCACACGTTTGCATTAAATTTCTATTACTTTACAGTGCTGCCACATTAAAATGCTAATTTGTAATGTCCCCAAGGCAAAGTCGAAACATTATCTTCTAATACACACCTTTTATCATCATCCCTTGTAAGAACTAGCTTATTGATTTTTTGCGTGAAAATTTTATGATTTTTTGATTTTATTACACACATATTATCTCTAAAACATTCATTTTGAAATAAAGCATTTTTGTATTTATTAATATTAAGTTTTTTTGTAACACACTTTTTTATTCCCTTTGCTTTCCTGATTGTTGAAATTTGGGTATCTATGCAATATAGTTTTGCTCTCAAACCTACAAATTCCTTCACGATCTCACCCCCCATTTCGTCTTTAAAATATCCTGGAATTTTACAGTTCACTAAGGGCATATTAAATATGTTGCTAGCATCAAAATTGCTAGTATCAAAATACTTTATGTGTGTTTTGATATCTTCATAGAAATCTTCTGTATGAATTAAATACAAAAGACTATCAGTGTCCGTATAACAAAGATGAATTTTATTTTTATAAACACGTTTCATCACATCATAATGAAAGCGATACAAATGACTTTTGGCTATTTCTAGAATAGAGAAACCCACGTATATGGGTCGATCTAAAACGATTTTTGTCTGTTGCAACTGAATTGCTACTAATGAATCAGATATAACTGCCAAGTTTTTGAAGTTGGGAGCACTTATGTATTTTTCCGCGCCGCAAAATTTATTTGTGTTATTTGAATGATCTTTCCAGATATTAACAAGTTTTACATCAACCTGTTTTCTTTTATTTTCAATCGTTTTGCCAAATATTGAATTGTTTTGCTTTTTGAAAAAATCCCTTTCATAATCTGAGCTAGCATTTTGTCTCAAGGTGGTATTTAAAGATATGTATGGTTCTAAAAAGTTACTTTGATCGAAAGCTAAAACTTTATATGTTTTTAACAAAACAAGACCATTTTTCAAACATTCTTTTAAATGCATGTAGTGAATAATGTATCTATGTTTGTCGTAGAGGCTAGCAATTAATTTTTTATTTTTGCTTCCTCTAGGAGCAAATTTTTCAGCTGCAAATGGCATATCTGAATGAGACTCATGAAGTTCAACAGGATAGTGAAGGTCGACTTCAAGTATAAAACCGGTATCAGAATCGCGTGACTGTTTTTCAACGTTAAAGTTTGCTAATTCATCATCGTTAAGATACCTGAAATTTCCTGTTGGCAGATGCTGCATCATTGCATATCCATATAAATTTACACAGTCTAAATAGGCTAAAAAGCTATTCGGCTCGTTAATGTTAAAATCTGGAAGATATTTATTATTCGCCTTTGCGTATCTATGTGAACATTGAGCAAGACCTCCTCTTATTCCGTTTTCCAGCATTTGATACATATCTATATCGGAGAGTAGATCCAATTTTACTTTTGTGTATAATAACATAGCATCCCAACTTAATGATGGTGACGATACGTAATAACAGGGATCAAGATTGTAGTATTTAAGGCTCATGCTTCGAAATTTTTCAAAAACGTCACATAGAAGAAGCACATCACATTTCAAGTATAAATCTGTATATTCTCCTAAGTTTTTAATAGCAAAAGTTTCCCAAACATGTAAGGCATGATTATAATCCTCAGAAGATACAGATTCTGATGAGAGTTTACTAAAAAAATTGGAAGCCTGAGGCAACTGGGTTTCTTCATAACGTTGCCAAGAGTTTATATAATCATAACAATAGACACCCTTTCTTCGCACTATATCAAACTTGGCCCCATCTCCAAAAAATGATTTTAAATGTTGGAAATCATCTTTTTTCATTGTATTTACTAAATTGTCTAAACTTGAACTCAAAAAGTTGAAAGAATCAATAAATTTTAATTGAGCTACATTTTGCTGGTCTATTGGAATGAACTTCGTAAACGAAATATACTTTTCTTTATTTTTTGGGATAAGGTTTATTCGACCGCATACGTTTGTGAGTTCATTAATAAACAAATGGCAGTCATATCCGGAAAGGTTATGAAAAATTATTGGTATAAATGGGCAAGGTTTTGAATTTAAATTACAACTATTGTGAGCGGGCCCTCTATATCGACCTGTGAAGTGATCATGATCCTTTACAATGTTATCACTAGATGAAAACTTGTCTTTACAAATATGACAAGCAGTGCTAGTTTCAAATGATAGCTGTTCCTCTAGCGTAAGCGGAATCATAGGTTTGCTGACAGATAATATTGAGTACAATCGCTGCACATCATTACATATAGACTCCACAAACTTTTTCGAACAGTTGGGACCGCGATAAGAAACATAGTCGTTTAAATAAGGCTCGCTTCTACAACAAATGTAATATGCAAAGCAAGATGCCTCATGCAATTGAATATTTTCCACGTACATAGATTTACTTTTATCTGAATACTCTCGTAATAAGCTTTCGAAGTCACCATAGATCACAATAGGCACCTCCTGAGTTCTTTCAAAATTAGAAAAAAAAAGTTGTGTATTTGCCTCTGGTAAAACAGTTTGTACCCCTGCACAACTATGCTGAATTAATTTTTCCTCTGTTGAAAAATATAAAAAACAATCTTCACACAAATGTATCTTAGATTTATGTTTAGTTATTTGTTTGCGAACAAGTTTCTCAAAGTTTTTTATTAGGCAAAAGTGTGCCTTACTATTTTTAGTTATTAATAACAAGTTGATGTGCTGTAATTTACGATTAGCGGTTTTATATAAAGGGCCCATAACACTACCATTTTTTGTTAAACCATAGATGTTAAAACTAATATCAGTATTGTTGGCTTCGAACCACCTTATATCAGAGATGCTTGGTGGAAATGCCATGCCGGAAGTGTTTAAAACATTTTGGTATTTGGGATAAGATGAGACTCTGTTTGAGTTAACCTTGCTAGGATACAAGTGAGCCATTATAGACCATATAAAACAGTGATTATCCTCATTATTTATATTCAAACAAGCTTTTGTATTAGCAATATGTTTTGGTAATGGTATAAACGATCCAGCTCTCAAAGGATTGTATTTTACTATGTTTATCTCTAAGTGACTAACTGATTCGATTGTCCATCCTGATTCCGAGAGCTCAAATTCCGCACATTTAGTAATTAGTACATCAGCAAGTGATTTATATAATGATAAAACGTCTGTACTCTGCAAAACTATATCGTATTTAGTGTTAAATGACTTAATGGAACTTTCACTATTTTTTGGCAAACAATACTTTACGAAAAGTTCCAAATTAACTTTGAGTGAGACATGCTTTTGTAATGAATCTTTAATAAGTTGTTGTGCTATATCAGAGTTTTCACATAAAAATGAATCTGGGGTAATATTCGTATTTGAGGGATTGACTTTATAACTAACAATTCTACTCCGAAAAGCATTAGCTATTATATAAACGTTTTCAAGCCGCGTACTTAACAAACTATTAGACTTGTGGATATTAGTCTTTTTATGTGCTGCTAATTTTGGAACGGAAACATTACATACATCGCAAAAGAACATCTTATACTATTTTTGTTCTATGTAAGACGTGCTTTGTTTTGTAATAATTACATTTGTTGAAAACCGCAAAAGTTTTAAATTTGCCTTTAAACCGACTGTAAAGTAGCAGATTACAATAAACACATAACTAAAATTAGTTAAAAAGTATTTGACGGGTACAACACAGGCTGCACGCCTTTATACTCTTCTTTAGCAGCCTGAGCAACTTGTCTGACCGCTTTGAAAACTGGGCTATTATTATTTACAGCCCCTTTATATGTGAAAAAGGCATGTTTCCACCTGGTTGCTTCCGTCGCTACCGGCTCAAGCTCCCGCGTGGTGAAGACTCGGAGTTCGACGTAGTACTCCCCGCGCCGGCTGGGATCTCGTTGCAGCGTGTACCCGGAGCCCGTCCTTCTTGTCAAAAAATTACGTAGCGGAGCGGCCCTGATCGGTTCCTCTTCGTCACCCTGAAATTATTTAGCAACCTTATATTATTCACCTTTATAAATACAATTAAGAAAATCACTTAAATTATTAAAAAAATCCAGCGACAAACTGTTATCATGACCTAGGTCAGTCCAACTGAAATCGGCTTAAAGTTGGGTAAAAACAGTTTTAATGAAATCATCATAATAATAAAATCAATCTTACACAAATTGACCTAGCCAATAGTTGAGAACAAATACTTGCGCTCATCACACAAATATCTGCCCATACCGGGAATCGAACCCGGGACCGCTAGCTTCGTAGGCAGGGTCACTACCAACTAAGCTATCGTATCTTTTTCGGTTGAGCAGCTGATGCTGTCGCCGCCTTTAATTATATATATTAGTATCATTATATTCTACTATTATCTCTAGCCAGACTCACGCCACTCATGGCGTACAATGAGTCTCAGACTGTATAAACATAATAGCAGAAAGTGGCACAGCGACATTAATTATATATATATAGTTTATTTATTATGTGTTACGTTGATTTGTGGGGGTTTGTTGATTATAACACTTAACGGGGTTCATTGTAATGTATGTGTATTGATCAATGGCAATAGTAATAGTAATAATGTGATCTCATACCTGGCGACAGATCCTGCTAGGTCCTCACTCCCTGCTGTTATATCATCATCTCTCTCATTAAATGTGGCTCACAAATATGGTGCCACTGCTATTGGTTGGTAGTAAATTGGTCACCACCTGTAGTTAAAATAAATACTATGACTTCAACCGCAGTTGAAGCCACGGCTTAAGCCACACACAAAGCACACACAAAGTCAAGGGATTAAATGCCAAGCTGTAAACCGGTTGGCTTAACCAACCATCAAATTTAATGTTATATTGATAACTGTACCATTTCCATATTAGTGTCAGATATAATTAAACCTCTCTCATCACACATTCACAGGGCTGGACACAGCCACCCTGGCTGTCCACTGGGTCTGTCAAGACAGAACCCATGGACACTGAGCTGGATTACAACCATCACTCTCTTCCGGGCCAACACAATAGGCACTCGGGGCATTACTGAGATATCTCATAAACACAGGGCTGGACACAGCCACCCTGGCAGTCCACTGGGTCTGACAAGTCAGAACCCATGGACACTGAGCTGGATTACAACCATCACTCTCTTCCGGGCCAAATGATAGGCACTCGGGCATTATCATACACAGCACGTGGAAAGGTCATATAGAAACTTGGCATATAATATTCATAAAGATCATACTCAAACAATCATAAATTTGACGCTTTGATACTAAGTGTACCTACTCAGGACACTTAGCATCTCAGCGAACATTACTTGTAAGACTTGATTACTTAGGTAATACTTAGCTAATAAGTACTTAGCTAATAAGTACCTAGACAATAAGTACTTAGCTTCTATAACAGCTCAGGAGTTTGGATGAATCGAACTTATTATCACTTTCACTTGCACAACTATGAAACTATGTTAAGAATGTAAAGTTTATGGGTGACATCTTACCATAGACAATCAAAGATTAAGGCGGGAATGCTCCGTAGACAATGTTGCTATAGACAAATATTTACATATCGCGAGACGTCGCGACACACCCGCCGAGGCGAGCTAAAGCAAGGTAGTCATCAAGTGGCTCGTCCATTCCCTGATTTTCTCCAGAGCTCGGACCGCAGCAACTCGTTTCTGTTTATCTTCTATAGACTGTTCTTTAACTAATTCATTATCTCTCATAATAGTATCAGTATCCATCTCATTACTATCATGTGTCATATCCGTGTTATCATTTGTCATATCTGTGCTCTCAATTGTCTCATCCGTGGTTTGCGTCGTGTCTGTGTTTTTATTTGTTACATCTATACAATTTTCTATTTCGTTTGTAAGTATATCAGGCTGCAAGTTATTCACTTCTTCTATCACAGCTACTGGTGTATCTGGAGTTTCTTCAGTATCAATTTCATGTGTTCTTGGCGTTGTCTTAGATTCAACATTTTCACAAGAAAGATTACTTTGTGGCTCAGATTCATCAACTTCCAAGGGATACAAATGAGCAATGGATCTTGTAAATATGGTATTACCAACTTTTACTTTTGCTACTCTGCATAGTCCATCTGCACCCTTGATCAGCTCAACAATCTGTCCAACCTTCCAATTTTCTCGATTCTTTGAGTCACCTTTTATTTGTACAATATCATCAATACAAGGAGCATCATGAGCCTTAACTCTGGGTTGTTTTGGTGAGTGTCTATACCGTTCCCTTAGACTCAATAAATACTGGTTTATAAACATGTCCTTGTATTCCTTCATAATGGTTTCACCACGTTTCCATCCTTCGACCATTTGTTGTTTTGTAGTAGTAGCCAAAGATGACACTTGGTTCGTTGACCCCTGAATAGCTAGACATTTTCCAGGTGTTAAAAAGTCTGCAGGTTTGAGTACATGTTCTAAGCCAGTTCCGACATAAGTGAGAGGTCTTGTATTAACTACTGCTTCAACTTCTTTCATGATAGTCAGCAATTGATTATCACTAAGCAAATGTTTTTGTAAGGTTCTTTTTAAACTATGTTTAACTATAGCCACAAGCCGTTCATATACACCTCCATGCCAGGGAGCCATTTGAGGTATAAATTTCCATCTTAAATTCTCCTTAGACAAACCATTACCCGCTATAACTTCAGAGAGTAATTTAAACTGTAGTGCATTATCAGTTACTACTAATGTTGGTGCTCCTCTAGTTGCTATAAATCGTCGAAATGCTAACATACATTCATCAGCAGTAAGATCCTTTACTATCTCAAGATGGATAGCTCGTACAACCAGGCATGTGAATAGACAAATCCACCTCTTCTTCTTGCCATCTTCTGACGTTACAAACATTGGGCCAAAGTAGTCTACACCTACATATGTAAATGATGACGCGTACTTCACCCTTTCTACTGGCAAAGCTGGGGTAGCAGGCAAAGCATACGGTCCACCGCCATGCTTTACGCATTGTGGACATTTGTTTATCACTTTAATCACTTGCGCTCTACCTTGAGGTATCCAGTAATTTTGTCTCACTATGCTTAATGTGTGGGGCACACCAACATGATGATTTTGCTCATGTGCCTGTTTTATTATGTTTACTGTGAAGCTGCAATCTTTAGGTAAAAGTATCGGATGTTTAGCATCGTAAGATAAATCCGAATGTGTCAGACGACCGTCGCAACGAAGGAGTCCGTCGACGTCGATGAATAAACCTAGATTGCGAGCCAGGTGTCTTCTTGTCCTTAAATTCTTCTGGAAATGATCGTAACTGCAGATTTCTTATTTCCTGCACTTGAGAGTTAATTCTCGTACCCGTGATTGGTGATATTGCAGAATTCGTCAGTAAATCCTTTGTATTAAGTGTATTTGCCTCTTCTTGGTTTTCCTTAACATAAGTCAGTCCAACAGTTTGAATTTCCAGTTCTGGTAAGTTTTGATAACCTTCATCAGGATATACATCTACTTCCATTGATGATTCATCAGCATTCGAGAGACCCTCCCCCGCCAAAAGAGAAGTGTCTCTGATTGGGCCAACAGGCCATGTAGCTGGTTTTTGAGATAAAAAGTCTGGTCCAGTCAACCATCTTACATGATCTTCTTTTGAACTTGTAGGCCTCGTCGCTACGTCAGCAGGATTAAATCCAGATGGAACGTATCTTATTGTTAAGTTCTTGTTACCTTTAATCTCCTGAATCCTTCTTGATACAAATGGTACTAGCAGTTTGTTAGATCGGTACCAATCTATAACTATCTGGCTGTCGGTCCATAACACTTGTTGCGTTACATTTAGTTGAAGGAATTTCATTACATAATTAATTAATCGACTTCCTATTAGAACTCCAAGGAGCTCTAACCTAGGTATCTTTAGGTTTTCTTGGTCCTTTATTGGAACCAGCCGTGATTTACCAATTACAAATTTTACATTGTTACTCTGCACAATGTATACAACAGCAGCATATGCTAGTGTAGACGAATCAGTGAAACAATGAAGCTGACAGTCCTTGTCATTTGACTTAGTTATGTTTCTTGGTAGACATATTGAATTGACCTGCTCTAAGTCTTCTAATATGGTTTTCCATCTATCAGCCATATCCTTAGACAACGTCGTATCCCATTTGGTTTTTGCCTTCCATAGGTCTTGTAGTAATAATTTAGCTGGCAATAAGATGGGTACTGTAAAACCACATGGATCATAAATTGCTGCGATTGTCTTTAAAATACCTCTTTTGGTATATGGATTGATCTTATTCGTCGTTTTCAAGCTAAGAGTATCTTTGTTTATATCCCAATTCAGTCCTAATGTTTTTACTATCTTGTTTTCACCAGTGTCAGGAATGCACTGCATGAATTCTTTTGAATTGGAACTCCATTCACGAAGATTCATGGAGATCTGTTGAAATGCTTCTTTGTTTTCTCTATAGAGTTCCAAAGCTTCTTTTGTGGTATTTGAACCAGTCAGCAGGTTATCCACATATATGTCATTTGCTATCTTCCTTACATTTTCACTTTCAGATTTCAGTAGATGATGCTTTATGGTAGCGTTCAGCAGAAACGGACTTGCTATGATTCCGAAAGGAACACGCGTGAATCTGAAATGTATAAGATTATCTTCAGTTGCCATTTGACTAGTATTTTTTAACCATAAGAATCTTGTCACATCTCTATCCCTTTCTTTAAGACCTATCTGTAAGAAAGCTTTTTCGACATCTGCCGTTACTCCAACAGCATGACATCTAAATTTTATTAATAATCCAGTTAAATCTTCTAACATTAGTGGTCCGCAATACAAACATTCGTTCAAGCTTTTGCCATCCTTTATTTTCGCCGAAGCATCATATACAATTCTGAGTGTTTTCCCAGGTGCTGAAATTCCATGATGTGGTAAATAGTGAACAGGATGTTCAACCTTGTCTTGAGTCGGTACCAGCTCTATGATACCCTTTTCTAACTGATCATTTAAAGTTTGGTCATAAGCCGATAAAGTCTTAGAGTCCAGTCGTTTTAACAAACTTACTAAACGACCATATGCTAAACCGAAGTTAGACTGTAGATCCGGTGGATACTCATTCCAAGGCCAGTTCACAAAATATCTGTTATCCTTGAATATTGTATTCTCATTAAAATGTTTAATTGCTTCTTCGTCTCTGTTAATTTTAGGAGAGTCAGTAATGCCAATAGATTCCAAGTCCCATAAAAACTTTAAGTTTCCATTATCCAAAGGTAGATCTGGTTTATTCAGTTTTATCTCACAAGATGATTGAAAATAGGTAAGAACTGATAAATTGTCGCTTGATTTATTTTTAGTCTTCCCAGAAAGAATCCATCCCAATTCAGAGTCTACTAGGTACAAGTTTTCCTCATTTCATCTATTGATTCGGTGCTTATTTTCATCTTCATCTCATATATGATATTTTCCGGGAACTTTTCCATGATCAGGAATCGTAGATGATTATGATTCGTGTTTTCTCCTAATGATTGTAAAACTCTAAGATGTCTTTCAATCTCGTCTAATGTTTTTCTACAATCTTCTGACGTTTCAGCTCTTTTCATTTTGTAAAGTGTAGAGTAATGAGCATCAATTATTTGTACGCCTTTACCATATCTTTCCTTTAAAGTCTTTACGGCAATCTGGTAATTTTCATTTGTTGTCTCCAAACCATCTACTACTGTCTTTGCTTCCCCCTTTAGAGAAGCCTTTAGGTACAGCAGCTTGTCAACATTACGAAGGTTTCTTTGGTCAATATTAGAGCTAAACTGGTCCCAAAACTGATGCCATTCCAGGACGTCGCCTTTGAATGAAGTTAAATTTAATTCAGGTAATTTGCCTCTGCTGCTATTCAAATCCGAACTTGAAGTACGAATGTCCTTGTTAACTTGAACTCTAGCATCAAGCTCAGCCAGTGTCTCTTCTCCCTCTAACTGAATCGATGTCAAATTAGATACTTCATCTGCATTTGGACAGACTGACGTGTTGAAATACTGGTATAAATCAGCATTAAATCTGTTGAGTATAGATTGTAACTTTGAAGCTGTAATTCTAGCTTGTTCCAAATTATCACCATTCCACGAACTACACGCGCACAGACTGAGAGCCTTATCAGATAAACTCTTTATATTTGATGCAAATGTAGACAGTCTATTTAGCAATATTTCTTCCATCTTGTTTTATTAATCTGTTAATTAATCCATAAAGAAATGTAAGAATAATGTAACCATGTTCGTATTAATATCAAATAGTTATTATTTGTTCATAACTAATTATCACCTTTGACAACTGTATACCGTTTAAAATGAATGTTTGCATATCAAGCATGGTTTGCTATACATCTACTTATACACACTATGGTGGTAGTAGTCATAGTATATACGCGGATATTCATGTGTACATAATAACATAACACAAAAAAAAAATTTAGAAAATAAATAACCATGTTCTTACTCTACTAAGCAAAATATAGTAATAAAACAATAAATTTCTCTAAATCAATTAAATAAGAATTATGCTTTACTTTACTTTATCATTAAACACACAATTTTTATTTGCACAAATGTAACTTGTATTTTCATTTGTTTCATTAATTTTAAATGTAATAACTTTAGATCTCTCAAAAATGTAACATTATCAAATGAATGTATATTCTTTCATTAAACTAAATATTTTGTTAAATTTATTTATCTTTTTTCAATCTATTAATTTCATTTAATTAAAACAAAATATAATATTATTTAAACCTGTCAATGTATAAAATTGACATCAGCGCTATCTATCTCAAACTAGCGTAAACACAAACCTACTACGTAGCTAGTTTCATGAAATATTTCTATCGATGTAAGTATAAATGCATTATTTATCTTTTACTGAATGAAATATTACAAATTTACTGATTTTTAAATGTAGTTTAGCATCTCACATACCTGAGTATATTCTCTTACAAAACCGCCATGAAACCTCGATTGCCGCCGTGAGGCCGTGACGCCTTTGCAATATTCAAAATGCGTGCCTCCGTTATTTCAGAGCAACCAATTCGTAAATTCTCCTTTAATTTCTTTAATTGCTGCCGCTTCCCTATGATATAAAAGCGTATTACTATACATGTAGATATTACAATAACAATTTCTCTAACATGTAACTGGGACGTTGTAAAACTTGTAAATAACGTAGGTACTCTCGTCACGGGCATGGAAGCCTATCTATTTCTGTACAACGAAACAATGGTGTATTAATGTAATGCCATTGTATTTCACTTATAGTCTCACAAACGCATCAACTGTTTGTGTTTGTTATGATATTTAATTAGAAATTACTAATTTCTCAAGTTGGTTTGTAACTTTGTAAAGGCAAGTTCGCGACACCGCGTGTATTTCGGCGCAAGTACTATTTTTAGACATAAACTAACAAGTAACACTTTAACCACATAATATATTGCTTACCTGTTAATTACGCACAATTTTCACACACTTTTTGCTTATATTTCCACCTTTTTACTTAATAAATACTTTTTTAAAGTAAGAACGCACTTGTTGCTTCATGCACAAAATCGGCCATGTTTGTTTAATACGCGCTCCTCTATAGAGAAATACGAGTCAAGAACATATTTTATTACATAAAATATTCTTTTATATTCTTAAATTTAGTGTAATAATTTCGTAAAATTATTAATGTGTCTTATTTACTAAATATCCGTTCTTATTAGTAAGAATTAGATAAGTTAAAGATAAATTTCCTTTTATGAAATTTGTCATCTACGGCTTATTCGGTACTTCCGTTATACATACAAGCTTACGTGCTAAACATTCTTAAACAACGAAAAATGTCGCAAATTCACAAATAATACATTAATCCACTGATTATTATCGTTATAATAATAAAATATTTGTATTAATACAAATTCTACTAAGATTCACGTTGATTTTTCTGATTGAATTCAATTATACCTAACATGGCTGAAGGCCAAAAATGGCGCCTACAAAATTAAGTAATTATTATTAAGTCACGTTTATATAATTATGCTTAACTTGCAATACAAGTTTAATAAAATACAATTTTATTCAACTTACACAAGCAAACACAGCATTCAAATAAGTTCGATTTCAAAACAATATTATTATGTAAACCAAATACACAACTTTAGTTCTACTAGTCATCCCTAGATGTCGCTATGAGTCACAAAATTACCAACCGCACATTGATCTTATAAGAAAATTATTAATATATTCTTTACCCAATTTGATTATTCTTTTGGATACACATACATATCCCTTAGCAACCTTCACCATAAATGTCGCCGCCTTTAATTATATATATTAGTATCATTATATTCTACTATTATCTCTAGCCAGACTCACGCCACTCATGGCGTACAATGAGTCTCAGACTGTATAAACATAATAGCAGAAAGTGGCACAGCGACATTAATTATATATATATAGTTTATTTATTATGTGTTACGTTGATTTGTGGGGGTTTGTTGATTATAACACTTAACGGGGTTCATTGTAATGTATGTGTATTGATCAATGGCAATAGTAATAGTAATAATGTGATCTCATACCTGGCGACAGATCCTGCTAGGTCCTCACTCCCTGCTGTTATATCATCATCTCTCTCATTAAATGTGGCTCACAAATATGGTGCCACTGCTATTGGTTGGTAGTAAATTGGTCACCACCTGTAGTTAAAATAAATACTATGACTTCAACCGCAGTTGAAGCCACGGCTTAAGCCACACACAAAGCACACACAAAGTCAAGGGATTAAATGCCAAGCTGTAAACCGGTTGGCTTAACCAACCATCAAATTTAATGTTATATTGATAACTGTACCATTTCCATATTAGTGTCAGATATAATTAAACCTCTCTCATCACACATTCACAGGGCTGGACACAGCCACCCTGGCTGTCCACTGGGTCTGTCAAGACAGAACCCATGGACACTGAGCTGGATTACAACCATCACTCTCTTCCGGGCCAACACAATAGGCACTCGGGGCATTACTGAGATATCTCATAAACACAGGGCTGGACACAGCCACCCTGGCAGTCCACTGGGTCTGACAAGTCAGAACCCATGGACACTGAGCTGGATTACAACCATCACTCTCTTCCGGGCCAAATGATAGGCACTCGGGCATTATCATACACAGCACGTGGAAAGGTCATATAGAAACTTGGCATATAATATTCATAAAGATCATACTCAAACAATCATAAATTTGACGCTTTGATACTAAGTGTACCTACTCAGGACACTTAGCATCTCAGCGAACATTACTTGTAAGACTTGATTACTTAGGTAATACTTAGCTAATAAGTACTTAGCTAATAAGTACCTAGACAATAAGTACTTAGCTTCTATAACAGCTCAGGAGTTTGGATGAATCGAACTTATTATCACTTTCACTTGCACAACTATGAAACTATGTTAAGAATGTAAAGTTTATGGGTGACATCTTACCATAGACAATCAAAGATTAAGGCGGGAATGCTCCGTAGACAATGTTGCTATAGACAAATATTTACATATCGCGAGACGTCGCGACAGATGCATTCGCGACGCTGTCCAGGTCTGAATCACAGCCGTGCAGTTCCGCCGCCTTCTTAGTTCTTCTCTGCTTCGCCTTTACCGTCTTAACTTTCGCTGCACTCGTAGAAGCGGTAGATGCAGTCTGTTGCTGGGCACAGCTAATCTCCTCATCGGAATCGAACGGATTGAACACTGCCGACCTATTTTTATTAAAAGTATTTGAATAAGCATCACTAACCAAACACAATCAACATAAATAATAAAAAATAAAAAATATTACGTACATACTTGCTGCTTCTTTTTAATTACTTGTCTCACTCACTGCACTGCCACTACCAATTGAATGCTCAAATAAATGGAAGCTCCATTTATAACCCTATAAACTAAGGCTGCATTTAGATGTTACCAATTAAAATTATTAGTAATATAATTTTATTTCAAATGAGATTGTCCAAACAAAATCAAACCTTAATTCTGCATTACAGACGTTCGTCTATTAGAAAATAAAATATAATTATTGTGAATCACTCCCAATCCTTTACACCTATAAGGCGCGGCGCCAGCTTGCTGCGTTAACCTGAAACCTTATTCGTATTTGGTAGCTGCATGTACTTTAATGCGTTTCTATGTACCGAATGTAGCCTAACTATGAAGACGATATGATGCGTTAGCCGAGTTGGTAGGGACCCTGCCTACGAAGCTAGCGGTCCCGGGGTTCGATTCCCGGTATGGGCAGATATTTGTGTGATGAGCACGAGTATTTGTTCCTGAGTCTTGGATGTTTTCTATGTATTTAAGTATTTATTTCTCTATATAAGTATTTATATCGTTGTCTAGTACCCATAGTACAAGCCTAGATCTTAGTTTGGGACTAGGTCAATTTGTATGAGATTGTCCCCCTGATATTTATTATTAAAAAAAAAAAAAAAAAATAAGGAAATATAAAACAGGCACTGGTTGGCTTGAAGACAGCAACGACTTACTATACTTATTGTTTAAATAACTTGTTTAACTCTCAGAATTTGTGAATCGGCTTTAGCTATAAAGAAGAAAGAAAAACACATATATTTGTTCGAATCATGTGAAGCATGAACATAAATTACTTACGCTTCCTATTATTTACATGTCATACAGCATGCTATGTAATGGCTCTCAAGGTTCGAAATTATTTTACTTTATTGCATTCATGCACACAATCTTAACATTGATTAACGAAGTTCTTAGTAAACAGTAAAAACATCGTGCTAGTTTCATATCGATTATTTGTATTAATAGCGCCATCTTAACATTGATTAACGAAGTTCTTGATTAGTAAACACAGCGCGGAGTTTCTTGTCAATCAGCAATAAAGTTGACACTTGATTTACCTAAATAGATGTCGTAACAATGTTCGAACTTTGATGTACATCGCGAACGATTACAGTGTTGAGATAAACTTAATAGTTTCAGTCGATTTATTTATTAAAGTTTCAGTTCACCTACGAAATTTTTACTTTATTAAAGACCGCAGATTCATTTCACTGTATTATTCCATTCAAATAGCATTGTCAAATAGCGCCATCTTACGCTAACAATAACATTGAGAAGCGCGTGAGTCACTTTATCGTCAGACTAGCAGATGTTAAGTACCTACCTTTTTAAATAGATGTCGTAACAATCTCTCATTACTTGAATAATACACAAATATTGGAATAATTAATGTATTTCACTTTAATCAACACTTTTAATAATGTGGTTTTTAATAACAACTGAAGATAGCTTGAAATCAAAAAAAGTTTGCAGTTTTTATTTTGATTTGACAGTAATAATTGAAAAAGACCTGAATCACGCTATCAAAGTTTTTACGATCGGTCGCATATATAGATCAGCGTTCTAGTATTATCTTGGTTGAGTAAATATCAGTACAGAGGAGGCGCCCCTTTGGAACGTATCGAAAGACCGCCTTGTCCTTAAACAATTAGTATGGAATTGGCCACTCCAGAAAACTGTTAGCGGGACTATCCTATAACATTAGTACAGCAATGGTTGTGTGGAAAGTGTTAACAGGGACAAAGATGAATAAACAAAGATGAATAAACAAAGTAATAAATTTATGAAAAATAAACCGGAGTGCCGTAAACAAAAATATAAGTAATATAAAATTGAATTATACGGCACTCCGGTTTTGCTTCTCTATACAAAATATTTTGTTATAGAAATTTATGAGGCGAGAATATGCAAATTTACCATTGAAGGATTGTTAGGTCATTCGTTTACCTGTTGAGTTTATGGAATTCTGAATCACTGATCGATGGAAACTATTGAGGATCCTGGATCATCCGACTAGATCCCTGATCGATGGAAACTATTGGGGATCCTGGATCATCCGACTAGATCCCTGATCGATGGAAACTATTGGGGATCCTGGATCATCCGACTAGATCCCTGATCGATGGAAACTATTGGGGATCCTGGATCATTATTGGGGATTCTGGATCATCCGAGCGCAGCGAGGACAAATGATCCAGAATCCCCAATAATACCCTACTCACATTCAGACAAACCAATAATATTTTTGAAAGACCTATCCAACGACGCCCCACACCATAGGGTAGACGAAAAAAAAAAACATCCCCACGTTAAGGTAGGGGAGGTACCCTAAAAAAATTGTTTTACATTTTATTGTACCACTTTGTCGGCGTGACTAATATACATATTCATGCCAAATTACAGCTGTCTCTGCGCTAGGCTGCGGACGGACGGACGGACGGACGGACAAGGCGAAAATATACCTAAGGGTTCCTAGTTTGACTACGGAACCCTAAAAGTGCATTTATTTTTGGCTATTGTAGGGACAACTTTCTGACACTGTTACTGATTTTGCTGCAGTATTTTTTTTTGTATTGTACGAGTATAAGCTGTAATAATTGTGTCCTACAGCAATAAATATTTTTTCATTTCATTTTAAAACACTTTCGCGGTGGCAGCCAGCCGGCGGCCACGAAATCGCCAAAACATGAAACCCCTCGGTTGGAATTCCTCCTTTAATAGGTGACCAAGAATCCGTTTCAGGAAAACTACTTGTTTGAGAATAGAAGTCTCTATTCAATGCATATTGTTGAAAAATGATTCCGCTTGTAATACAAGCTTTTTTGAAACGGTTCCCAATAGCAGTAGCCAAGTAGACGTACCCTTTTACGGCAGGCGGGATATTTATTTTAATGCTAAAGAGATTAAATTGGTAATCAATAAAATGCGCAGAGGTAAGTCGCCTGGTCATGACGGCCTCAGCATCGAGCACTTTAGGTATGCAGGGGTGCACCTTCCTAGGGTACTATCTATGCTTTTTAATCTTAGTTTGTGCCATTCTTACCTTCCTGAAGCACTTATGAGGACTGTTGTTGTACCAGTGGTTAAGAATAGGACAGGTGACCTGTCTGACAAAGCGAACTATCGACCTATCTCACTTGCTACCACCACCGCGAAAGTACTTGACAGTATGTTGGACACTTTACTTGATAACGCTACGGCTACACGACGCTCAATTTGGATTTAGACCCGGGCTCTCCACAGAAAGTGCTATACTTTGTCTCAAACATACTGTCAGATATTATGCAAACAGAAAAACGCCAGTTTATGCCTGTTTTTTTCGATTTGTCGATAGCCTTTGACCGAGTTAATTATGACTTGCTATGGCATAAATTGGGGGAGACTGGTCTCCCGGAAGAGTTTGTGGATATCTTTAAATACTGGTACAACAAGCAGATAAAGCAAATTTAGCATTTTTTTAGCAATTAGCGATTTAGCAAATGTTGGCTACCTGTGAGGCGTATGCGGGGGCTCATGGTCTGGTGTATAACCCTATGAAATGTGAGGTCATGGTATTTAAGGCAGAAAAAATTAAGCCGTACTATGTGCCACCAATTATGCTGAGCGGTACACCATTGAAGGTTGTGGACAAGGTCAAGTACCTTGGTCATATTGTCACGAGTGACCTGAAGGATGATCAGGACATAGAAAAGGAACGTAGGGCGTTAGCGGTGCGAAGTAATACGCTTGCCCGGAGGTTTGCTCGTTGCTCAAATGAAGTGAAAATTGCGCTATTTAAAGCTTATACACAATCCTTCTACACGGGCAGCCTGTGGGTTAAGTATACGAAACGGACCTATAGCGCCCTGCGTGTCCAATAAAACAATGCTGCGAATGCTGATGGGACTACCAAGGAGATGCAGTGCCTCGGGTATGCTCGCACAAGCTCACACGGATTGTTTTCAGGCAATTTTGAGAATAAAGATAGTGTCGTTGTTGAGTCGAGTGAGACAAAGCCCCAACAGCATTCTGATCGCGATTGCTGGCAGGTTTGATTGTCCTATACTTAAGTTTTGGGTAGGACAAATCAAGGGCGTAGCCCAAGTTCTTATTTAAAAAATAATTGTGTACATCTAGCTTAGATACTAACCTATAGTTTTTAAGTATTTACTAACAATATTATGGATTTTTCATGGTCCGAAATAAACAATTTTTATTTTATTTTACAATCTTATACCACTCTGAGTGATTTTATAGTAACATTGATAGGTTACTAAGCGACGATAAACTCGGCGAAGACATTAACCGTCACGCTAATGCGATGAAAAATCTCGCTAATGTGTCTTTTGAAACTATAGAATCCTCGAATGTTTCCGTTCTCGTAATGGAAGTGACACACGCTGAAAGTTTTCTGTTTTTATGTGAACATTGGTGACCGGGTGATTAAATTGTATTTTTGGATTTAGCTCGTTGCTCAATCGATCAGTTGTTTAGCCCAAAACCCGGTTGGCTGGGTTAAATATTTCAAGATAGTTATTTAATAATACAGTTAGTTCCATCATCGACTTGAGTAAGTATAAAGGTGCTTATTCACTTTATTTTTTTTATTTTTTTTTTGGTTATGTTAAGGATAAGGCACACGAGCACTCAGGCCACCTGATGGTAAGTGGAACCTGAGACCCATAGACATTTGAATTCTCAAGACTATAATCCTAAGACCTCAAATGCGTTGCCAACCCTGAGGACTAAGATGGAATGCCTCTATGCTAGTAATTTCACCGGTTGTCTTATCCCCACACCGGAACACAACAATGCGAACACTGTTGCTTGGCGGGTGGTTAATGGATAAGATGGTGGTAGCGATCCGGACGGACCCTGCACAGGGTCACCGACGAGGCGAGACGTGGTGAGACGAGAATTAAACTGTCTGGTTGCCGGGTTAGAATACTGCCACTCCATGTCTTCCCGTGGATGTCGTAAGAGGCGACTAAGGGAATAAGGGCTTGTAGTACTTACTGCTAGGCGATGGGCTTGCAACCCGTCACTAAAACACTGGTAAACATCTTAGCTTGATTGTGCAAAATGTGGTAACAGAATTATCAACAAGTCTTTTTAGAGTTGTTGGTAGTTCCGCAGCTCTGCCTACCCCACTCTGGGAATAAAGGCGTGATTTTATGCTTACATGTGAAATTAGGTATCCATCATTTAGAGACAAGTAGTGTGTAGTAGTGCATTTCCTTGCTGAATAGAAATGAAAACTAATGCGTTTTTTATTTTAGTTATAGTTACTTTTAGTTATAATGTTCATTTGTACGTTTTATAGAGATTGTCTTACATAAATCACCTATTTGTGAACTTAAACGACAAATGACTTGACGACACGTTGGCCTAGTTGGTAGTGACTCTGCCTTCGAAGCTAGTGGTCCCGGGTTTAAATCCCTTGAATGTTTTCTTTGTATTTAAGTATAATATTTCTCTATATAAGTAAGTTTATCGTTGTCTACCCATAGTACAAGCCTAGAGCTTAGTTTGGGACTAGGTCAATTTGTATGACATTGTCCCGTGATATTTGATATTTAAATATATAAATATAATAAAATAAACATGAGCTCGTAACACAATACCTTCTTTTTATGCGCCTTCTTGTTCATCCTGGCAGCGATTCTGAAACAAAACCGGCGCATGAGTTCACATCAAACGTAACGGCCGGCAGCTGCTCATTGTGCTATAACTGTGGACGGATTACATTCTGTTTTTATACTGGACGTCAACTGTCTGGTTATCGCGAGAAATGTTATGGGTTACCAGTAAAAATATGAACATACTAACTAACTAGCATACTGCTATGTACTTAGGTACTACTTACTACCACCAGACCGAGAAACTATTGGAAGTGCCAAACTTAAAATAAAACATACCTAATTATGTACATCTGCAATGGGAATATAATTATTAATTAAATATATTTAAATATTATTAAACATTTATATATCTTAAGACACACATCTTCCTACATACATTCACGCACGTCCTAACTCACTAAAATAATTATGTATGTTTAAATGCTTAGTTAGTATGTAATAACATTAATAAGCCTCTATAAAGTCTAAAATTTTATTAGGAGTAGGTATTACTTTAAAATTGTGTACTACGGGGTCTTGTAACGCACGGTTCCCTAGCTCAGGATCCAGGCCTAACGATACATTTGTATTTACCTACCTTTGATACGGCCGCGGAATGCGCCGGAGTTTAATTGTATGCGGCGTGACAAACAGCAATAAATAGTCAGCTGTTGCGACACCACATAGTTTAACTGTGACAGTAGGTAAATTTTACAAAGAACTCGAACAAGCACACAATATCTAGTCATACTTCTTATATGTATCTCGAAGATCGAGCGTCGCTTGGGTTGAAATCGTTTTTTTCTCAAGATGACAACTTTACAGATCGATTTTTCATACCCGTAATCGTCTGAATTGCTGAAGTGAGCTAGCGACGTCTATTGACAACTTGTAACAAACAACTCTACAGCAGCGTCAGACAGCGCAACTAAATCTGACAGTGCGCTACATCGCGCTTCCGAAGTTTCCCCAGTCAGTTCAACTATGTACCACTTCCAACTCTATCCCATATTTCTATCCCCAGGGATTACACCCGCCTGGAGAGAGATCTCTACCTGTCCTCTCTTCCTACATTGATGACCCTTACTTGATCGTCTTCCTACATCGCAACTTTCATCGAAATCGGTAGAGGTGTATGCGAGAACATGATTACAAATATTGTTCGTTTAATTACTATAGAAGAGCATAAATCTTAATTCGGCTAACAGATTTTCATGAAACATTCTTTTGGACTGGTAGTTCAAAGTTCTTCTCGTGCTGGTTAGTGTCAAGAGTAAATTCACATACAAAATAAAGGACACTAAGAAATACACATTGCACGAAGTGTTGGCGATGCAAGGGTAATTAAAGATGACCTACTATGAGTTTGTTTACACTGTGGCATCCGACGGCGACTGATGCAACAGGGTCCGATCATGGCGAGATAAACACTTCTTTTTTGTCTGTAATTAAAGATGTCTTTCCTTGAAATACAATATTTCGGCATCTTTTTTCAGCATAATTTACACTTTATAGAACGATAATTTATGCTAAAACCTTATTTATTTTAGGTTATCTTAAGCATATTACGTAGGTTAGGTTAGGTTAGACCTGTGACCACCAAAAAATAATCTGAAAACATTAAGGTTTCAGCAGAAATTAGCTATCTATGTAATGAAAATTCTGCGAAGTGATACGTTCTATGAAATGATTGTCGGTGAAACAGTGTACAACCGGGAACGAAGGCGTGATGTTATGTATGTATGTTTGTAATAAAAGATAATGTGACTATTCAACCAATAATTTACTTTGATATAATAGCGACCCCTGCTATATAATATCTCTTAAACGGCCTCACTGATTTTTTGAAACCTAGCTGAGAACCATTATTTCAAAAGGCATCCGAGTATTTTGTATAATGTTAAATCCGTAAAACTTAACTTGAATTTTAACCATAACCACAAACAACCGACAGACTGGACCGAAGCGCGAGGAGCTAACCCCATATGCTTCTGTTGAGTACACAAGAGAAAATACCCATACACCGAAGAATTGTCTTCGCGTGTGAAATCCATGAACTTATTTAAGTCCGTGGAAGTGTCTATAAATAACTCAAAATTGGCGAAATACACCTTAACAGGAGTGAAAACCATTGATTAAAATTAAAAATAGAAACAACCGACACATGAAACATTTAAATCGGGTCGCATACAGAAAGACAAACATCCAGAAATGTTTCAAGCACATAACATTATGGGGTAAAAAAAAATTGATTGATTCGGTGGTTACAGCAAAACACTACAGTAAATTCACATGCAAAAAACAAATAACGTTAAGACTAAGAGAGACAATTAGCATGAAGTGTTGGCGATGCAAGGGTAATTAAAGATGACCTACTACGAGTTTGTTTACACTGTGGCATCCGACGGAGACTGATAGGATACGATCGTGGCGAGATAAACAACTTGTTTTTTGTTTTTTTAATTAAAAACCCTGAAATCACGGGTACAAGGTTTGCATGTGGATCTGGTGAAACAGAGGCATTCCAATTTAGAATATTAAAACTCGCTAATAAAAGACGAGTTTATTAGAGACGGACCTACTATTAGCCACTTTCCTACACCAACATATCAGCTTGATGGAACAGTCGACTACAAAATAGATATATACATACATACATAACATCACGCCTTCATTCCCAGAATGGGGTAGGCAGAGCTACAGAAATACCAACTTATTACATTATGTCGCACCTTCGGTAGAATAAGGGCAAAATATACGATATGACTAAAGGGGCAATTATGCCCTTGTCCACTAGAACAAAGGGCACAATGTACAATGTGACTAAAGGGGCGATCGTGCCCTTGTTCTACCGAAAGTACGATGTGTCCACTTTGCTATACATCTTCTCATCTCGTAGACGGCTGTACTGAATTATGTGGCTGTATCTTCATTCTCGTTGATGAATCCAAAACAAGAACAGCTCTAGTAAAGTAGGTACTAATCTCCCACAACCCGGTTTCCGGACGTTTCTTAATCTTAAGAATTTCTGGACGAGATCCCTGCGTAGAAATAATACCGCCTATTGTTAGCCGTTTGAAATCGTGAAGTGTAATGTCACTGCTTGTTTTAAACAGAGATTTCATCAAATTGTGATTTAATAGTGTCGTCTACATACACTGGGGAAATAGCGGAAAACTAATTCTACGCGAACGAAGTCGCGAGCGTCTTCTAGTTTTACATAATACTGCTAAAATACGTTACGAACAAAGTTAACTTAACATCCATACTTAGGTTACGCGTGCTTAATAAGATTCGCCTGGGGGGTTATCATGACATAAAAAAGCAGTTCTGTTTACGCTCAGAGAAAAGGACAGAGCTATGACAGTTATATAGCTCTGTCCTTTTCTCTGAGCGTAAACAGAACTGCATTTTTATGTCATTATAACCCCCCTGATGTTTAAAAGTCTCGAGAAATGTATACATATTAATCTTCATTTTCGTTATTAAATCCAAGAACAGCTGCTAAAGTACTAACCTCCCATAACCTCTTCTCGATGTCTCTTCTAATTTTAAGGATATCTGGAAGAGACCCTACTTAGCGATAGGACCACCTGTTGTTTGGCGTTTAAAATTAAATCGGTTCAGTGTAATGTCACTGATTGGCAATCAGTGATTGCTCTTTTAAAGAGAGATAATGTAATTTGACACTTATTTTAATTTTTTGTATTTATCAAATATGCCCATGTAACCTATGTAAAAGTAACCAAGATGAAGATGCAAACGCTAATAAAGTTTTTCTTTTCTATCACTCAAAATGTATGGGATGACATTTTTGTGCGTTACGATAAACCACGTGATCAACTGTCATTCTAAATAGTTTGAGCGATAGAAAAGAAAATCGCTACGAGCGTTAATATTCGCTAGGGCCTCAGGGCTGTCTTAGGCCATACCAGGGACCGGGGTAAGTAAAAAAAGCCAAGTGCGAGTCGGACTCGCGCACTAATGGTTCCGTACCATTATCTACACAACATTAGACAATATATTATAACCTTTTTTATGTTTCACCTGTCCCGTTTTCAGTGTAACCAAATCTTGCAAAATAAAACACGTTTGTTGTATGGGAGCCTTACTTAAATATTGATTTCATTGCATTATTAGTATTTGTTGTTATAGCGGCAACAGAAACCAATCACTTGTGAACATTTCAACCGTGTTGCTATCGCGGTTCATGAGATACAGCCTGGTGACAGACAGACAGACAGCGGAGTCTTAGTAATAGGGTCCCGTTTTTACCCTTTGGGTACGGAACCCTAAAAAGTAAATGGCAAAATATTTTTTCCGCTTTTTTTTTATAATTATTACATAGGCCTTTTGGGGACCCGTGAGTGTGGCTGGGACCCGTGCACCCTCATGGTAAAGACGGTATTGTATGTAAATGTGAAAGCATAGGAACACCTTAAAATTCTGAAGAAGCAAAATTCCGAATATAATTTTTCTAAAAGCTATGTTACGTTGGAGCTATTTTTAATAAAATACATAATTTAGTTGCTATACGTAGGTTAGGTTAGGTTAGCATAAATATACGTGTTTGCGAATAACGTTTGCTAAACGTAGGTAGGTACTTTTTAAATAAGCGGACGTCAAATGTAAGTTTGAAACTATAAAGTGTCTGTCTTCACCGCAAGGCGTCTCTATCTTACGCCTCGCGTCCAACTGAACGTTTTATAGCTCCGCTGATACAAGTTGTAACTAATAAGAGTCTGCTGATTTACATCGACGGCTGCTGTTCCCTGGATTTACGACTCTTTCGTTTATTGAACTATTTGCTATTGATTCTCTTGAGCATGTTTCTCTTTGCGATAGTTCGGGATTTTGCAAGTTTCAAAGGGCAATGAAAAATACTCGAAATAAAGCAGAAGGAATCACTATTTTAGAATTGAAAAAAATATATACCTTTTTTATAAAAGGGTCTTGAGTTGGATTTAAAAAGTGCCACAATTTTGCAACTGGAATGTTTATTTTTGCAAACAACGTTATAGTTCAGGAAATATAATTTGGCCGTCTGTAATGTTGACTAAGGTCTTTCTGTGAACATCAAACAAACACCAATCCTAAAACTGCCCTCACTTTTCAAATAGCACAGCGGGTTGAGGTTTGTTACTTGAGCCACATTGTGGATGTTACCTTAACGCTGAACAAAGAATCAAAAAGTAGATAGGAGATGGCCAAATTATATTTCCTGAACTATACAAATAGTTATTAATTATAAAACAGATGGTTTTTAAACGACCAGTAAAGCTGCCACAACTTACTAACAGAATCAAAATAAAACTACGTGTTAGGTAACCTAAAACGGCAAACAAGATGAGACTGCAGCTAAATACATACATAACATCACGCCTTTATTCCCAGAGTGGGGTAGGCAGAGCAACAGAATACCAACAACTCTGAACTTGCTGGTAATTCTGTAACCACATTTTGCATAGTCAGGCTATAAGATGTTTACCAGTGTATTAGTGACAGGTTGCAAGCACATCGCCTAACAGTACAACAAGCCTTTATTCCCTTAGTCGCCTCTCACGACATCCACGGGAAGACAACGGAGTGGCATTATTCTAACCCGGCAACCACACGGCAGCTAAATACAATTAAATAATAAAAAAACATGCTTCAATCCAACATACAGCCTATGACTATGACAAAGTGAAAACAGATTTAAAAGTTATTTTATAAGATTAATAACTAGTATGCTTAAATTTTTATAGACACGTAAAAATATCGGCCTCAACAAATTCATTATTATATTTTTTACAAGTTCTACTTTCGAAGGAGTTAGCTTTATATTTCTTACGTGTAAAGGGGACATTGAAGAAACAATTAATACGTCGTGTATTATTTCGTGGGATTTTAAAGTCAACATGTTTATAAAAAAGGGGAGTCGATATAATTGTTTAAAATCCTATAGAGGAACGTTTGATCTTTCAAAGTGCGTCGGCCCTCGAGCGTAACTACCCTGGGGCCCTAGCCAAGATGCAAACGCTCCTAACGTTTTTCGTTTCTATCGCTCAAAATGTATGGGATGACATTCTCGTGCGTTTCGATAAACCACGTGGTCGACTGTCATCCCTTACATTTTGAGCTATAAGGAGCGTTTGCATCTTGGTTAGGGCCCCTGTACGCTTAGCACAAGTTGTATTCTTTCGCTTGTCGCTCAGTGCATCTCTATCGTTAGACTAGATAGAAAGGGAGATCCGAGCGACAAACATGTCGCTAGCCCTCCTGGTGTAATCGAAAGGCGGGTCAGATTTATTTGCCCTATAGTTTAAGTGCCTTAAAAGATTCACTTGAATCTTCTCAATGGAGTTAATGTAAACATTATATTGAGGGTTCCATACAGGCGAGGCATATTCCAATATTGGTCTCACAAGAGAGTTAAATGGATTTTTTAAACTCCTTTCCAGTTCTCAGTACAAAACCCAGTTACCGGAAGGCTCGATGCGATATGTTCTCAATATGATCACAGAACATCAACCTGTTATCAAGATGTACACCTAGATTCTTGACGGACAGATCTCTTTGCAAAGACTCATCACCTAAGCGGTAATTGTACAATACAATACAATACAAATACTCTTTATTGAAGACCAAAAAAAACTAAACAGAACACGGAACAGTACATTTAAATCATAGGTATACAACAATCGGTCTTATACCGCTAAATAGCGATCTCTACCAGACAACCTTGTATAGAGAAATAACTGAGGACACAAATTCATGGTAGGTGATGTAAACTAATTCGTTTAGAACTCAAACTAAACAATTACAAGAAACAATTAAATTATTTCAATTCATAATTAAAACTATTCATATATGTATAGACTGAATATAAATACAAAAAGTAAATAATTTAATAAATACATACATCTATATAATATATACATACATACATCCTCCAAAACAGCCAAACAATGACAACAGACGAAGCATGAGATAGGAGAAAGAAAAAGTAAAGGAAATAATAGAAAAACTACGGAAGTGATAGAGAATGATCCTTGTAATATATTATTAATGGACCTCTATTCTACTTTGTTTTAACCGTGCTTAACCATGATAATTACCTTTCAACTTAAGCTGTTAATGGGTCTGGGCCTCTATTCAACTGCGTTATAACGATATCGTGTTTGACGTGTTTTAGAGTCGTTTATGTCACAGTCGCCATTATTGTAAATGACATAAGAGTTAAGAAAACGTTGACAATACGGAAACACGTCAAATACGATATCGTTATTACCGTGTAGAATCCCAGCCCTGTTTAATTCATACCCACCGGAATATAATATTTGGTACTTTGTTACATTTCACTAATCACTTCTTATAACAGTGTTTTCGTCATATGCTAATTGCATTGTGAAATGATATTGTCTTTTTACTAAAAACTTGGCCCTTGTTACTTTTGGCTCCTACTAGTAAACTATACTTTTCCTGATACCATTAGGAAACGTACTGATTTAAAGAAGTAGACGTTGCCACGCCAAGTTTTACTTGTACTTGTTGATATAGGCGATATTAAACAAATGCTCGTGTTTGCCTTACAAATAAAATCCGTGGATTTCCCGAGCTGTTCCAAACGTCAAAACAATATTACCTAACGTGTTTCATACGCTTGGCAGTCACATGGAAACGAAAAATAAACATTTTATTGTTTTACTTCTAATAAACATGTGTGAGGAAAAACGGAACACATTTGCGATGTTGGGTTACACAATTATAACAGAAGCGTCAACGAAACGAAAAATATGCTTTTTATATTTTTTTAGAGTTCGGTACTAAGATGGAAATAGTTTATAGGGAAACTTTGGTGTCCGGTGTCTAAAGTCGATAATCCTTTGTTAAAGGAGCAATATTTATATATATATTTGTAATCACTTTCTCAAAAACGGCTCTAATGATTATGATGAAAATTGCGGAATAGGGGTTTTTTGGGTCAAAAAAGGATTTGTCAAGTCTTCCTCTTCGGGAAAATTCGGGTTCCGAGGTATTTGAAACATAACGACACTATCAAATAAATAAATAAATATCACGGGACAATTTCACACAAATTTACCTAGTCCCAAACTAAGCTCTAGGCTTGTACTATGGGTACTAGACAACGATAAACATACTTAGATAGAGAAATAATTAATCAAGCTGACATAAAGGAGAACTTAGAACTAAGAAAAATAAGAATATTATTGGCAGATTAGTGTTCAATTTAACTCTATATCAGAGTCTCGGATTTGGTTTAAGGAAATTAATATTTTCATGGCTGTAATGTAATTTTCATGGATGTAACGTAACGTTTTACTGTAATGTAAGTTTTGGTAAAGTTTTGCTCCGTCCGTGCCATCACTAAATTATAAATTTATAATAGTGTCGTCTACATACACCCGAGTAGAGCTCGGTCGCCTAGGTAGGTACTAATGGATAAAGTGATTGACAAGTAACCTGGAAAGGGTACTTTTTATCCCAGAAAAAATATTGTTTCCAAGGGAATAACGTTACCGAATTGAAGGCTTACTTCGTATTTTAAAAATATCGCTTTGTATGAAAAGGTGATATATCAATGGTATTTTGAATTTATTTAACTCAATAAGAGTGGTTTAAGTAAGAAGTCTTAAGATTAGACATATCCTCCACAAGGAAACAAGCGGATATACGGAGCCAGACGGATTCCGCACAAATTTATAAATAAATAAATAATGTGAATGATCGTTGAAGTTTCTTCAACAACCTTACAGCGATGGTCTGAATCTTAGACCTCTATTCCATTCCATCCATCTTGCATCGATATCGTAATTTGCTTATTGACATTATGACAGCTTTTTTCACTTGACGGTAAGAGCTGTCGTAGGGTCAACTAGTCTCTATAATCTACTCGCTAAAACCATATTGCCTTTAACCGCCATTACTCGTACTGTCAAGTAAATACAAGCTATCGTTACGTTGACAATACGATAACACGTCAAAGGCAATATAGTTTTACCTCAGTAGAATAGAGTACTGCGTGATTATTAATTTTAGCTGTTTCTCGCAACTCCTTCCGCGAGAAGTCGTTTTTCCGCTATTCCCTCAAAAAGCGTCCAATTTTTCTGGATAAAAAGTACCCTATGTCCTTCCTCGGGACTCAAACTATCTCCATAAAAAAAAACATCTAAAGCGGTGTAGTAGATCAAGAGATTACCCCCTACAACCTCACAAACTCACAAACTTTGTCTCTTTACTCGTATAATATTAGTAAGAATACAACTCCTATAACTAGATCTCCTAAGCGACAATAAGCTCCGAACGCTAGCACCCTTGGCCTGGCGCGCGTGTGCAGTAAATCACTCGCGTATGCGTACACGCACGCCCCTTGGCACCCGGCTGCGGCCGACGGCGCAAAGATCAGCTGGGATTTTCCATCACAACACAAAGGGATGGCATAAGAAATGAGATCCGCAGAAGCAGAGATATCGACATGGCTTAGAGAAACCTCAAGTGTTCGTAGAACTGATGGCTATTGGAGGGAAAAAGTCCTAAAGTGGCGACCGCGTACTAAGAAGCGAAATGTTGGTGCCACGCTCAATGATGGATGACGATGTATTTTAAAAGCACAAAAGTTAGTCTCTACTTAGCAGGGGAGTAACAACATGTTACCTCTGGGCCCTCCGGCACTGATAATAACAGTAGCCTTCTGTTTTACTTCCACATACTTTTGTGAGGGTGGTTGCACGCTCAAGTACAGTCAACATCTTGCATAAAATCACTTCGTACAGTCCAAAACTTTAATTATTAAATTACCATGGACGTAGTTCTGCAAACGGGAACTATCCTACAATGATTTGGCAATAGCATGTCAACTGTCGTGATGAATAAGGGTTGAAATTTTATTGCTAAATAATTTGTGGATTGGTTGCTGATTGCAGAACTACGTCCCGTTGGCATTCTGCGACATCTCCGAGGCCCTAGCCAAGATGCAAAGGCGGTGAACGATTCTGTTTTCTATCGACTCGAAGTGTATGGAGCTGACATAAGCGGCGACGCGATCTGTCTTCAGCTTATGTCAATCATAATTTAGTATTTTAGCGATTTTCGTAAATCCCTAACTTAGCGCTATGCATCTTGCTTGACCCCATAGGGTTTCGTATTGACTTAATAATTCAAGTTGTTCGTGCGAATCGAGCGAATTGGTCAAATTAATGAAAATAAGGATCATAAGTGCTCAGCTTCTTCTCCATGCTGCCCATATTAGATACAAACAACCAGACTCGGACAGTTTCCGAATAAGTGACACAACAGAGACACCTACCTAATGCATTTAAAATTCAAGCAGCGTGCAGCGTCCAGTGCACTCAACTGCATTTTGGGAAAGTATTTATATGAATAAAAATAGAAGCGCGGGCAATCTGAGAATACGGGTACTTAACCGGTTAATGGATACATCGAATCGTTTAAAAATAACTTTTACCAGAAAATAATTTTTCGTTGGGATTTTTTTGCAAGAATGCGAGCTTTCCAAGTTTTTGGGTATTTTAGGTAAAACTATTTAATTGAGACGATTGATACTATGCTATGACAAAGCGGATATTACTTGTATTAACCAAATCGTAATTAATAAAATGATTGCGATATGTCATCTTTTATTAAGGTAAGTTTAAAATAAACCCAAGAAATAAACGCGTATAAATTATACCGTAATTTCAGTCCGACCTTTTAAGTCGTTTCAATAGTGACGGTGGTAGGAATATTTGGAATCAATATTTCAATTTCAAGTCCTAAAACTTCACTGAGTGATTAGTTATTACATTTGTAATTTTTTGGGATTAATAGCCATAGCATCATTAACGCCATTAGGTTTTCATTAGTAATTACAGGCCACAAAATGGATTTCCTAAAACTTCAATAAAAAAAATACTAACCACCAAAAGGTTTCCCAACTCATGGATAAACTGCACAGAGTCCACAATCAAACTGCACTTTTTAAATCCATAGACACGAATCCAAACGATTTCCCGCCAAAAGGATAATAATGGCGGAGAAGCGACCGTTTCCCGCGCTCAGCGTGTAGCTATGCCGCTTGACACAATAAAACAGCATTTAGGCACCCGACTCACGCCGCGTAAATTTCGTAATATAATAACCATACGGTTTCGCGGGACATTTCTCGGAGTCGATTTGGCAGTAGCATCATGCCAAATGACTTTAATGGCGCGAGGTTTGCCGTTTCAAACGTAACTATTTCGCAATGATGCCAATGATTCGGTTTGTTTTGGGACTGAGTTATAGCTGAGACGCAAGATTTTAGCCAAAGCATTTTAGCTCTTCGGACTATGGTAATTAAGTGGCACAATTTTGAATTAGAGCGTGGAAATTAAGTTTGTGAGTTGATTAGTCATAAGGTAAAAGTTACAGTTGCAAATTATGCCGTTACGTTTTGTTATGCCTCCCGCGCCTAAGGTCGTCGTTTATTAGTCGTCTTTTTCTATCCGCTAAGGGCTCGTACACACTGATTCCTGCGACAGAGTATCCTGCCTCATTTTGGGACCTTCAGGACCCACATTATTCGTTAAAATTACAATTGTAAGTATTTTACCTGCTATAGTTACTTAACTAGCAGGTAAAATACTTACAATGAGCCACTGTCTAGGCACTTGCCTAGACTTCCGTCATCAACCTTCAAAATGCTGTAGTTTCCATTTTGTTTGTTTTAGTTTTAAACGGTAAAGCTTTTGTTGCCGGCGGTACCTACTTTTTTTGCGCGTTCAAGAGTCTTGATTTAAGTCGTCTAACGAATACCAATTAAGTGCGTATTACAAATTTTAGGCTCTCGCCCATTTGTGTAAAGAGAAGTTCAAGTAAAAATTTGACAGGCCAAACTAACCCAAACACGCTACTGAACGTGACACTAAGATGAATTTAAATAAAAGCTTGTAAAAGTAATGTTCAGATTTTTACATCCAACTCAAATTCCTACTACCTACTTAGGTACTTAGAGACCTTGTTAGACACTATAAGAAACGATCCTACCTCTCAAGGATGGCAGCGGACTTACAATTCCTCTTACAACGCACGACTTGTAGGTGATCATCACTTATCATCCGGTGACTTGCAAGCTCATCTGCTGACTTTTTTCATAAAAATAAACCCCAAATTTCCGAAAGGAGCGTGTAAAATGACATGAGGTGTGAAAGTGCGTGGGCGCACGTTGACACGCTGGAGGCCGTCGTTGCGCTGGCGTTGCCAACGAAGTCATGTCAACCTTCGCGTACGAACACATGCACCATGTCTAACGGACTTTAATTGGTGAACCACGAAAGAACGCTGCCTCACGTCATGTTGTTCGACAAATGACGGGAACGAAATTATGTCATAACTCGTTTAATAAATCATGAACTACCCACACATTTCAGTTTAAAAGTTAAGACTAACCAGACTGGCGATTAGCTTGACGCATTTACCAATTTCTAATAGCCAATGGTACATAGGTATATCTTGACGTATTGGGGTCCGTACTTTTGACCAAAGGTACGTTTGACAAACGTATCATTTTACAAATTTTCATTCTTTTAAACGTATTTGTGCTAAAACTATAACATATAACATAGGTTACATGGCCTTATTAAATACGTTATAGGTTACGTTAGAGCTTTGACCACAATAAATTGTAAAATAACACGGCGAGAAGTACCTCTTTGCGAAATGAAAGTTTCTAAAATGATATAGTTTGCCAAATGATGATTTGGTAAAACATTAGGGAATCTATCATATGACAAGCGCATGTCAACCGTCAAGACGTCCACTGCTCGACATAGGCCTACCCCAAGAATCTCTTCTAGTCTTGTGCAACTCGCAATCTTGCATCCACCGGTTCTTCGAACGCGAAGTGTTGGCAAATATCCCATAACGGACCGACGATCTAGTAAAGATCGTGGGAAGAAACGTAATCGAATAGAATGAATCGACGTCTCGCGACTTTCCTTAGCGACAGCACGCGCTAACTCTATTCATTAAGATAATCCGGCTGTCACGCATAAAGCTCGTCTTCGGGTTGTACAGGAAAAATAATAAACAAAGGGGAGTCATTAAAATGGGCTATTTCGGATCGTCTGGCCCGCAAGTAACGGGCCGAACTAAATGGACGCGGCGCAAGTCAGGGGCGATCTGGAAATTAGAGCAATGAATGATAACCGGGCGAGAGCATGTCCGACCATGCTCAGTGTAGGGTTCCGAAGCCGTTAAGTACTTACTACAAACATAAAATCCACAAGTAATAATTAATTTTTGGTGCCGTCTCAGATGATTTTAGTAGGTATAAACCCTTTTTTTACATTTTATTTTAACACTTTGTTAGCGTCACTAATTTGTATATAAATGATAAATGATAATGATACATTTTATTTCGTTTACACAGTAGGTGGCATGCTACATCATGGTTGAGATTTCCTTTTAGATATAACAATATCTGTATCAGGAGACCTCGCTCTTCCAAATATAGTAAAGGGTAGTGATTTACCTAATTTAAACTAGAAAAAAATAACAATATATATTTAAATTTAGCTTATTACATTAGTTAAAAGTAGTGTGTGTATATGTATATGTGTGTGTGTGCGTGTGTGTGCGTGGGTGTGTGTGCGTGCGTGCGTGTGTTTGTGTGTGTGTGTGTGTGTGTGCGTGTGTGCGTGTGTGTGCGTGTGTGTAGGTGCCTAATTACAGCTTTCCAGTGCTAAGAGTCTCTGAGCTAGGCTGCGGATGGACGGACGGACGGACATGGTGAAGCTATAAGGGTGTCAAGTTTGACTACGGGACCCTAAAAACAGGACCCTATTACAAAGACTTCACTGTCCGTCTGTCTGTCCAAAGTTCAGCAAAAATTGCACATTAGATTATTGGAACTCCGAAAATGTTTCTCATACCATTTTATATGATAATGATCACTCTTTATAAAAATATTTCTCATAATATACTATATCATAATTCGACGTCAAGTTAAAAATGATCACTCGTTATACTAAATATTAATAAATAATACACCTGTTTATTTTCAGGATGTAAATAATATGCAACTGGTAAATAACGTAAGGTTAGGTCGGGTTTGTTTTATAAACGTCCTAAAATCACAACGGTTTCAGTAAAAAGTACATACGTACATACTATCACGCCTTCATTCACAGAGTGGAGTAGGCAGAGCTACAGAAATACCAACGACTACAAAAAGAGTTGTTGGCAATTCTGTAACCACATTTGCACAAACAGGCTGAGATGTTTACCAGTGTGTTAGTGACAGGTTGCAAGCCCATCGCCTAACAGTACTAGAAGCCCTCATTCCCTTAGTCGCGTCTTACTACATCACCGGAAGACATGGAGCGGCACTATTCTAACCCGGCAACCACACGGGCATTGTAAAAAGTATGAGGAAAAAAGTATGAAAAGTGATTAAGTATTATGAATACAAATCGGTAGTTAAACAAAAAATAGGAATGGGAATCTTACGTGAGCCAATATGGGCCCATAAACGTGATTTTTTTGCCATTACAGACAAACACAGATACCAGGGCCTCTATTCAACTGCGTAATAACGATATCGTGTTTGACACGTTTAAGAATCGTTTATGTCACAGTCGCCATTATTGTAAATGACATAAGAGTTATCAAAACGTTGACATTACGGAAACAGGTCAAAAACGATATCGTTATTACCTTGTAGAATTCCAGCCCAGGTCAAAAACGATATCGTTACAATGCAATTGAATAGAGGCCCAGTATTTTTGTAAGTTGGTTTTTTTTCTCGTCTACCCCATAGCATGGGGTATCGTTGGATAGGTCTTTCAATGGGTTTATGGACACAATTAAGGGATCCGTTTAGGAATTATTTAGATAAAAGCGAAAAACTATCACGACTAAGTAGACATCATTGGTTCTTGAGATACAGGCGATTAAAGTGTTTATAGCTACTAAAATCTAAGACGGCACCAAATAACTTTGAATATAAAATTAGTTATTACTTGTTGATTTTTATGTTCGTACTACTTAACGGCTTCGGAACCCTACACTGAGCATGGTCCGACATGCCCGGCTTTTCATGAACCTCTCGCATACTGTGACTTAAGCCATGCACTATCTGGCACGACAATGAGATCAATGCATACGATGTATTTATGTTTGAGAATGTAGGCAGTATGTTACGGGCGTCATACACGCGGTGCCGATGTTAACGGCCCCGGCTAATGAGATATACTGGCTGCAATCGCCAATCCATCACAACTCCGAAGTAGCTGTATACTGCGGTACCGTGTCGCACGGGTGCGCCGAAGTTCATCTTATATATAAAATTCTCGTGTCACAGTTTTCGTTCCCATACTCCTCCGAAACGGCTTGACCGATTCTCGTGAAATTTTGTGAGCGTATTGAGTAGGTCTGAGAATCGGCCAACATCTATTTTTCATCCCCCTAAGTGACATGAAAAAACAAAATTGCAGCGGGCGGAGCCGCTGGCGGATCGCTAGTATTATTATAAAATTGCAATTAGATTATTGGAACTCCGAAAATGTAACTCATACCATTTAACATCATAAATATCATAATGATCACTCTTCATAACAATATTTCTCATACCATTTTTCATCGTAATGATCACTTCATAATCAATTTTAATCATACACCTGTTTATTTTTAGGATTTTAAAAATATCCAACTGTAAGGTTAGGTTACGACGTTTATAAAACAAACCGTTTTTTAAACGTCCTAAAATCAGAACGGGTTTAGTAAAATGCACTTTAGGAGTTGCGATGATTATGAATAACAAATTATGAACAAAAAAAATATGATATTATTATTATGACTTGTATGAGCAAAATTTTTCGGAGAAATGATGAGTATTGTCACAAATCGTTATTTGTATCAAAAATAGAAAGACCAATTTTATATGAGCCAATATTGACCCTTGTCGCACCTATTGATGTCCTTTGACACTCGAACTGCTTCCATTGTTTAGGCTTTTTCTGATTGAATATGAACCTTGTAACTGATTAAAAAAAGCATTTTTTTATTTTTCTTTTTATGATAAGGAGAAGGCACACGAGCATTCGGCCCACCAGATGGTAAGTGGAATCGGAGAACCATAGACATTTGAATTCTAATCAATCCTAAGACCTCAAATACGTTGCCAACCCTGAGGACTAAGATGGAATGCCTCTATGCTAGTAATTTCACCGGTTGTCTTATCCCCAAATTGGAGCACAACAATGCGAACACTGTTGCTTGGCGGCAGGTTAATGGATAAGATGGTGGTAGCGATCCGGACGGACCCTGCACAGGGTCCTACCACCACTATTGTTAATTATTTAACTGTTTGGGTAAGGAATTAAAAATATAAAATATTTCAGTCAAAAAACATTGACTGAATCTATCTACCTATAGGAATACGAGGCGTTAATATGGTTTGATTTTGACCTTTATTTCACTAAAAAGATATATTAAATTCAAACCACTCTCACTTTAATGCGTTAGTACGACAAGGTTCTAAAATGTACAGCTACTTCTGAGTAGTGTAGGTATTAAATCGACCGAAGTAGGGTCTTACTAAGATGGCATTCGTGCGTTTGTATGTTTGTTTCTTCAGTATTTGTAAACCTATGTTCATGAAATATGGTAGTAATAAATTAGCATTATACAGGAGAGCATCTGTTCCGGGCAAACTAGGTACAGTCTACAGCAAAAGTAAATGATCATTTTAGTACCTTGTCGCTTTCACTACTTTGAGGCATCGCAATTGTAGCAGTGATGTATTGTTTAGTGCGATAAAGTACTAAAATAATCATCTACTTTTGTACTTACGTTATGTCAATCTCGAAAAAATAGAAAAATACGTATTGTCATAAATTTATTTACACTAAAGTTAACTATTTTACACTGTACACTTCTTGTAGTAATCCATTAAATGGACACATTTAATCAATAGCTTCGTATTTAATTTAGAATATTTTTCACTATTCAATAGTTGTAGGAATGAATTCACATTTAAATCGTAAGCACTAACTTTAATATAAATACCACATTCTTCTAAAGATGAATCTCGCAAACCGACAAACCAGGGTATTATTTAAAATAATTGCTATATCACTACATAATATAAAACAAAGTCGCTTCCCGCTGTCTGTCCCCATGTATGCTTAGATCATTAAAACTACGCAACGGATTTTGATGCAGTTTTTTTTTAAATAGAGTGATTCAAGAGAAAGGTTTGTATGTATGATACTTTAACCCGGAGTGAAGCGAGGGCGGGTCGTTAGTTTATACTATAAAAGAACAGCCAAACTACTTTTAGAACTTGTGTCTATATTATTTAGCCATCACTCCTTTCCTGTCATACCCACTCTCACTCTCTAGACAAACGGCAGGGGATCCTCTTGAATCACCAAGACTGTTTTCATTGAATGTGTCGATTTCATCAAATTTCATTTCATCAACCGTTAATTTCTGCTGAAACCTTGTTGTTTTTAAGTTATCTTAAGTTAGGTTACGTAGGTTAGGTTATGTTAAACCTGTGACCAACAAAAAAATCTAACTCTTGCACGTGGAAACGCCTGTCGATGAAATGAAAATTCAGCGAAGTATAACATTGTATAGAATGAGTGTCGGTGTTTCAAGGGAAAACCCAAACTGCAGTGTTCCGGCAAGTTTGAAGAAACAGCCGAGCGATATGTTTGCTCGTGTAACTCGTGTTTCTTACAAAATACGCATTTTTCTTTTTTTAGAAGGCTTGATTTGTCAAAAATATTTATTTGTGCAATACTGAGTTAATATGCATACAATATACCACTACAATATCACTGATAATTATGTTTCCTTACTAAAGGGAACTGTGTTTTTATATCGTTTCCCTTGGCTAATCTAAGTTTAGTTTCAATTTACTGTAACAAAAATATACAATATCACCATTCGAAACTCATTTCGATGTGTGTTTGGATAAGTATCATTAATCTAAATATCAATTCTAGTTATACTGTTGGCGCAAAGCAGTTCGAAAACGGGCCTGCGATAGTTTTTGGGGTGTCGATTTTAATACGTTCCATGTACAGACAACCTGCGCGCGCTTCTATTATGCGTTTGGTGCACCGAAGCTTTAAGGCCGCAACCGCGCCGCTTATGCGTAACGAATAAATAGCATTTACTTTCAAATAAATAGGTAGCCGTGATTAAACTGTAACATTCCTCGAAACAGAGCGGTTGAAACGCTCTGCGGCCCTACCCTATTATCAACTTTATCTTAAGAGTCGTATGGTACATTTTATCTTCTATTTGCATACAGAAATAAAGCAACCTTCATAATCATTGTTTTATCATTATTTCGTTAAAAAATCGATTGAATGATTATTAAATTACGTAAATTTTCTAAACGGTACTTTTTTTATATTCTTATTAATACAAACACATTATTTCCATGTAATATTTTAGAGAAAAAGCAATGGAAATAATCAGGCATTCATAAAAGTAAGACACTCAAACAACTGTATAAAATTGGATCAAAGTGTCATCAATAATACATATAAATCTATATACATAAGTTCTTGAGCCACCGATACTTCTCATAAACACATACATACATACATAACATCACACCTTCTTTCCCAGGGTGGGGTAGGCAGAAAAACAGAAATACCAACAACTCTTAAAAAGACTTGTTGGTAATTCTGTACTTAACCACATTTTGCACAATCAGGCTAAGAGGTTTACCAGTGTATTATTAGTGACAGATAGCAAGCCCATCGCCTAACAGTACTACAAGCCCTTATTCCCTTAGTCGCTTCTTACGACATCCACAGGAAGACATGAAGTGGCACCATTACAACCAGGCAGCCACACAAGAGAATAGTCATAAATACTTCTCACTTAAGAGACTCTGGTGCACTTGCGGCTCTTAGTAACTTCTTTAGTTTACAATTAAAATTTACATTCCATACTGAGTCATGTGCTAAAAGAGCACCATTAAAAAAAGACAGCTTTTAGGCAATTTTCATTTAAAATGTAAAGTCACAGTGTATTTTACTGTTTCACTCTTTATCTTTGTTATTGGAGTATAATCGTTATGAGAATTGTCATTCTTAACACAACAACAACAACACTTAATTAAAACAAAATTAAATTTGCACCAACATTTTGCGAAAGTGTCAAAGGGACATTTTGCAAATGGGAATGCGCCCCAACCGGCTGGCAGATACTCAGCTTGTTAGTCCATACAGAGGAATCACTGTTGCTTTGTCACAAGTCGAAGTAGTAGCTGTGTCTCCGTTCCAAGTCTCGAATGTCAACAATGTCAGCTTTTAACCGGAGCTTGAGGATCTCCCTCCATATCGCCTCACGGTGTTCCTTGTTGGTTATGCCCATCCGGAGGAGGGTGTTGTCATTGATCCTGATCAAAGCTCTGCCAGTTATGTCGTGCTGTAATTAAAATGATCAATTTTTAAAGAAAAAACTGACATCGCTTTTGAGAAGACTGCAAGGAAGCTCCAACAGGAGCCTTAATATAATGTCAAATAGATTCAACTGTCCAACAATTTAAAGTGCGTAAAATCATCAGATAATAAGATAACAGTGCATTCTAACCAATATGAGTCATGTTACTCAAAAAAATGATATCAATTTGAATTGAATGCCCAGGTTTAGATAAGATTTTTTTTCATATCTACTGATTATTTTTAAAAACCATTTTTTAACAACTAAAATTTTTTTCTACAAATGTATTATAAATTATAAACAAAATACTTTTTGAAAAAAATTATGACCCATAATGACAAAACATCTTTGGATTACAGCTTGGCAAGAAGTATATTAACTATTAGACATGTCTACCATTATCTTGTGAATCATAGAGATAAACTAATATATGACCGTTTTGTACCGTGAATCATTCTGTCATTTTTGTTAAATGTGAGCAAGAGCTTAGAATAAGTCTTGCTTACCTCATGAAATCGTTCCCAGTATAAATTATAGTAATCGCTGCAATGTCTCCGAAGCCACTTCTGCACATCAGCCTCAGTCCATAGGTACACGGCTTTTGGGCGAGTGGCCCTAGTCTGAAAAAGAGATATCACGTTATTTGAGGAAGATATAAAAACATGTCGTAACGTAAGTTTTTACACGGCATACCTTAGCTTTGTTTGAGTTTGCGTTAGCTTCTTCTACCATTTTATTATTTGGGTATTAGATCTATTTACGATGACCAATTTGGATAATATATAAAATAAATTAATTAAAAGTGAAAGCAAAATAAATAAACACAGTGTCGGTGTTCTTATCAGCAGAATGACATTGACCACAGATTAGAAGGTATGTCTACATTGACAGCTAATCACAGAATAGTTACGTTGCCTTTAATTTTGTCTGTTTACTTTCTTATTTAGTAATAATTATTAAGAATATGCCAAATTAGATTATTCATACAGTTTATTAACAATGTTGAAATTATTGAGTGGGTGAATTATCTTGATCAAATTATACACGTTTTTCAGTTTTCAGTTGCAATAACCCAAGAAGCTTATACAGTGTGTAAATGGTATACGGGCGTTCCTTTTGACTGTGGTTAGTACAACCCCTACTGAGCACATTTAGGCAGATTTTATTAAAATTAATTAAAAAAAAACAATCATACAAAATAATTTAACACGCAATGTATAACGAAAAATGCAATGAATTAAAAACGCAATTAATGACGTTTCAAAGTTAAGTATTATTAAAGCTGAGGCTACTTAAGCCGAAATACACATTTTCACAAGTAAACATTATGTACTTACCTAACAGATGGACTTCGATGTACATTGCGGGTCGATAGTATGTTCAAAAATTAATAACGGTGCATACGTTAGCGTAATCAAAATAATTCTTTCTGTTAATGATTAGTAGAGTCTTAATCTATGCCCAGTTTTAATAAACGCCCGTATACCATTTACACACTGTATACAACACTGGAGATTGCACCTAGAACTACTTTGGGAAGTCAAGTTAAACCCGTAGTTGTTTTTTATCCCTCTCACACACCAATTGAAATTGCCAGGTTAAAAACAAAAATCCCAATTAAAAAGTGTGTCGGATAGATAAGTTCAAGCTTCTTGGATAAGCAGAGCAAGATTTCACAAGGTTTTACGTTCTACACAAGTTATATTCTCAGTTTACTGATTTATGATAAGTTTTGATAAGTTATATGTATAGGTAAAGCTGCTTTAAAGTCAATAAAAGAACCTAAAAGAATCGGCCCTTTAGGCTTTTACTCCAGAAATATGGTAACTGTAAAGTTGCCGAAGTTTTATGGCCACATTGGCCACTTTGCTCTAATGGGTTTGGAACGTAATCTTACTTATGTCCGCAAGTGAGACACAGTAAACGAATTCATCTGTCTCTTTCAAATTTGTTTCCTTGTTAGTCTTGTTACCTATCCTCAAACGATTTGCAGCCGCAACCATGCCTAGCAACATTTTACATTTGTCATGATCTGTCAATGAATAGTAGGAATCTGTGGTAAAATTCGTGAATCCAACCATCAACGCGCTTGTCATATTCGGAAAAGTAAAAACTATATTATCTAAAATTGCACTCGTCAAATCGTACCATGCAGCTGTGATCGGTCAGATATGGCTCAGAATTTGCAAAAGAAGCCCTCAAAGGGCATACTGAAGACTTCGCGAAGTATCGACGAGAGTTCGGACGGGAATCCGTCTACTAGTAAGCGAGCGAAGGAGCAGCGGTTCGATGAGATGAATATTATGGAGACGTTTCATCCGGCGAACAAGGATTACGGTCATATGAAGGTCGACGAGCCTAAGACGCCTTTTTCGGAGTCGGCGGACGGGGAAGTGGACGGGGGTGACGAGGTGGACGCGAACATATTGGCGGCGAAGCTGGCAGCCAGCATGAACAAGCCACCGCGGTGCATGGAGAGCGACGACGATGATGAGGGCGACGAGTCCGAGGATGCGCGGCAGCGCCGGCTCGACTTTGAGAAGAAGAGGAAAATGCACTACAATGAGTTTCAGGTGAGATTATAAATAATTCATGAAGCCTAAGTGGATGGATGCATTTGCTCTGATGGCTATTTACGTTTTCGTGGCATAATTGAAAGCTTTGTTTTGGGTTGTATACATCACCTGGAACTATCTTTCAGCTACAAAGAGTAATGAAAATAGTAGTTAGGGTAATAGTACTCCGATACTGTGTCCCCGTATATCCACCCGTCTTCATTTAAATGTATGCTGCCCTTGGTCCATACATGTAGTAGGATGGTTAACTAAATGCGGGTCAATAGATACCGTAGGTAAGCTACCTATGGTATCTATTGACCCGCATTTAGTTAACCATCCTACTACTACGTTTATGATGCAGATTATGATGAATCGAAACTGGTAAACAAAGCTCATGGAAAGTGGCAAACATGCATCAGTAAACGCCAAAAGCTCCATTGTAAAACCTGATTTACCAAACTGGCTTAAAAGATAGCAAGATGGCACAACAGTAATACAAATGCATTTCCACAAATATACAAATATAGCCTGATATAGCCAAATAATGGCCTGATTGTGAAAAATGTGGTTATAGAATTAGAAACAAGTCTTTTTAGAGTGGTTGGTATTTATGTACCTCTGCTGACCCCACTCTGGTAATGAAGGTGTATGTATGTATGTAATCTACCATTGACTTTATAGGTCAGGTCAATCTTGATTACCCTGGCAATTATCATTATCAGATTGTCGACCAAGAACGATTTGATGTCAATTAATCTTGGTAGGTTGATATCCTATAACTATGAGCTGTCTGTGGCTAAGATTTATATATAAGTTTCTCCTACAATGTACTATTTTTTTTTAGGTTTGCACTATAAATTAATTACACCAAATTTGATGCTAATATGCATTACCATTTTTACAATAAATCTAAAACGAAAATTCATACATACATAACATCACAACTTCATTCCCAGAGTGGGGTAGGCAGAGCTACGGAAATACCTACAACTCTAAAAAGACTACCTTATAATTCTGTAACCAAATTTAGCACAATCAGGCCCAAGACCAGGAAGGCTAGCACATGTGGTCCACCACTTGTTTGTCGCTCGGATCTCTCTTTCGAACGAGTCTGTAACAATCAGCTCTTTTGTCTTTTGACATGGTCCGGCTTTAGTAATGAGATATGAAGTTTGAGTTGAACTATGTTTTCTACTACAGGCATTATAGGGCTTCTGACATATTTTTAACATAATCAATATTCAGGTGCATATATTTAATTCAATGCCCACTGTTTGGTAAATAACTCTCCAAGCCTCTTTCAATTTGCCCTACTATGAGTTAGTCTGGTCCATACTGTGCAATAAGGCATGTGATGAATCGTCAGGAATCAATACTGGCTAACTAATAACTACCAAAGCAGGTAAGGTATTTTAACTCAACACATTCTTAATTTGTACCATATCTACAATTTTGGATGTTTTCTATGTATTTATTTCTCTATATAAGTATGTTTATCGTTGTCTAGTACCCATAGTACAAGCCTAGAGCTTAGTTTGGGACTAGGTATTTAGGTCAATTTGTGTGAGATGGTCCCCTGATATTTATTTATTTATTTTTTATTTATATTGGTACAGCTAGATGCTAGTTATGTTGGAATGAGAGGAAGATACAATTTATAATTAAACATGGGTACAATAAAACCACTGGATTGATAGTTGGCTGCATGCTAAAAAGGTGCATGCACAAGGTTGTTGAGTTGCGGAAATTAGCCAATCTTTCTACTTCAAAATCAAATTTAACAGAGTCGACAGAGCTCCCCGACAGCGCAGCTCCTATGTCTAAGTTACCTAAACCTACACAATTTTTATAACACTAAAATCGGTCAGTCGAACTACGCAGTCGGACCACGCGGCCTAAGCCCATCTGTCACTAAGAATACTATGATTTTACTGTAGTAACCTAGCCTATAAGAAATTATGTATAAAGAAGACTCATTCTGTGGCGGCAAACTGACGGTATAGCAAGCCACTGATTACAAACAGACATTACAGATTTCCCTTAAAGGGTTAATTCGCCTTTGTACGCTCCTATTCTGTGAATATTGTATTTGAATTTCTGTAAAGTGTTACAATATTATTATGATTTTAATCAAATTAAACCTGTTTGAATGCAATAGGCGACTTGCCGACCAAATATGAAAGAGAATAATTTTATTCTAGTTGTGTATAAATGTCGTTTTTTTTCGTGCCGTCCCGTCCCAACAGTGGATACCGCCAAACCGCAATCAGTAACTAAAAAACTAGTTCATGATGAAATTAAACTGAGTTTTATAATTCGTAAAAAACGTTTATTTCATTATTAAAACACAAGAACTATAAACACAAAACTATATAAGGTAAATGTACGTTTCGACGAACGCTTAAGACCTGGACGCAAGTTTATTTTTTTAATAAGGTCTGGGATTTTGATACGATAATGATCAATAGAATAATAGTAACTTAAATAAATTTGTCATCATTTTAATGTACCTGGAAATAAATTACATGGTTAGAAATATGTTTAAAATATTTTTAAAGGTGTTTGAATCACTAAACCTGGTTTGTACCATTAACCGAACTAAGAAACTTGATTTGCACATAATACCGAACCGGGCCGCCGCATCACCGAACTAGAGAAGAAATGTATGAAATTTTGGCGCTGAGTGGTGCTCAAACTTTAGTAAAACAATAGGCATTTGTATTTTATTTCTTATGATAGCAATTTAATCATGGTCACCTTTGACACACGTCATGCTGTGTAATGTAACCAAATTGAATGAAATAACATTTTTTACATATAATTTGAAAATTATTAGGTATCTATATGGTAGCTAGAAACCCTTTATTTAAACTTAAAATATTAACTATTTAACAGTCTTGGAACACATTTTTTTATTACTTTGGTGTTCAATTATTTCTATAACTCTTTATCAAAAAACACTATATCTCAGTAATTAAAACATTCATCATCATCATCATCATATCAGCCGAAAGACGTCCACTGCTGGACATAGGCCTCCCCCAAGGCTCTCCACTTAGACCGGTCTTGTGCCTTCCGCATCCATCGCGATCCCGCCATCCTTACGAGGTCGTCGTAGCAGTGAATCCTATTTCTTGATAAAATTCAACATTCGGATAAGCTTGTCCCCGCCTGAAACACCTTTTCCAATATTCTAGTTAAATTGGAATTGTTATAAACATCAATAAGTACATTGCTCTTACAATTTTTTATAAGTAAATACCTAATAAAGCTTATTTTTTGCTTTTCAGTTGTTTTTTATTGCAGTCGGGTTTTTTGTTTTTTAAATAATTTATTCTATTTCACTCTTTTTAGTTTTTATCTATAATAAAGCAGTTGTTTAATTAATTATTACTTAGCTATATTATGAGCTCAGGAGCTCGGTGTTTAATATCGCGAAGCTACAAGCGAAACTCTTTTTCTAGCAAAAGGAGTTTTTTGACTTTCCTGTCAAAATAGTAGCATCAAAGTGTTATAATGTATTATATATTTGAAATGAGCTATTCAATAGCTTTCATTTGATACCCATATTGTTATAAATATAATTGAAAAAAAAACATATCTCCTCCATATTTTTTTTCGGGTACGCTATATTGAAATAGTATACAGCCTATGTCATTTTCGCAATCAAGACGAATCGAATGACACCTCGTACGTTAAACTCTGTCAAGCCGTCTAGGCTGCAGAGCGTGCCCAGAAATAGACATACATACATACATACATACGCTCGAAAAACATAACCCTTCTTCTGACACAGTCGGGTAAAAATAATAATTGACAATTAACTCCGAGCTAGTTTTAAAACATTAACGGCTTAAATGTTGAGAACCGCTGGCCTTTACAAAAATGCACGAAAAAGAAATACATTTTAAAATCGGCCTAGCTGTCAATGGATTAAGGATGATATTCCAACGAACACCGTGCAGTAATTGCGGCAGAGGCAGACATGGATTCGGTAGTAGAGACCATGGGTACTAATCACCGAATGCCTTTCGGTGAATTGGACAAAGCAAATTGTGTGGAACCTATCAAGCGAACAGATTTAAAAAATAGTGTTTAGACGTAAAAGTATCGGTGTAATTACAAATCTGACATTATTACTAACAGTTCGAACTATTATGTAACAATGAATACATATGGCTTTAGCTACTATTGCTTAAAAAGTATATATAATCCTTTTTTTTAAATACCCTTGCCAATAAGCTTATTTTTATGTCAAAAAGTCGTAAAAAGCACAAATTTCCAACGAAGTTTTACAAAAAATGCTTAGTTTATTGATGTTCGGCAATTACTCATTAAATTTTGAATACTTCTAGTTATTCGAAAAGCAAATTAGTTTATATAAGTAAGTCATGATTAACTTGTAAATAAATAATTAAAAAAACATACGCTTTCCCTAATTCCGAACGCTGTTCGGTAAAACCTTCCAGCAAAAATGAGGGTTAACTCATCACCGAATTCACATTTTTGTTAATTTCTATAAATATGACTACACTAAATTCACTTCAATTATCAGAACACAAAAACTAATTAAATAACAACACAGGAAAACCACATTTTCAAACACAAAGGTAATGTAAAACGGTTTTATGACCTTAAGAAGTATACACGATTTCTTACCGATTTTCACTAGGATCCCCTTACAAAACGGAACTCGACCGACTTGTTCGCTTGTTGCGTCCCGACTGAGATAGCAAATGGACGGTTTTGCCGCGTAGTAGAAGGGATAGGTATTTAGCTAGCGTAAAAAAATATTACAACTTAATATCAACTGTAAGTACTAGAATAAAAGTTAAAAATATAAGAAATTCGGTGATACCGCAGATTCGGCAAAGCGTACGTTTACCTTAGTCTGTTTCCGGCTGTCAAAGTGTTAACGAAACAACCTGAATTGTTTTCGTTACCAATTTTATTATTTTAATTTTATACACAAGTGCAGAATCAGTCCTAAAACCACTTATATTCATAGTTCACGTGCCGATTCACTACACCAAACGTTATCTTCGCTATTAGCATCAGCTAAATAAGTAAATAACCGTGCGAAAATAATTTGTCGTTTGACGTTTTAACAATTTGAATTTTGATAAGTGACAATGCACCGCCAGTGTTGCCATAGTAGTAATCTAATATTTACCAGCAAAATTATCATTTATTTGAATAACTTTTGTTCCCATAGCAACGGGGTCGTATTTAGGAATAATAAATAAAATGACACAACGAAAACCAGAAGGCAGTTACGAAGTTATTTGGTGTTATTGTCAAAAGCAGCTAATGCGAATTCGTCGACGAGTTATAAGTACCTTGTGTAACCTTGACCTCGCAAGTGACGTTCTAGGCGATTGTAGAAATACGATTCTATTGAACTGTTAATCAATGTAATCACATACGACTGCGATTCTACGGGTTTATTTTGACCAGAGCTCGTCGACGAAATCTTTGGTTGAGTTAGTTAATTTAATACTAATATAATGAACAATGCCTTAGTACCTACTACATATCGTTACGTTCGCACGACCAGTTTTGTTGATTTAGCGTTTTTTATTTCAATCGCGAGACTTAGGGCCGTATTTATAAACTCATCTCAGCCGAGATGCCCGTCTCAAGATACGTCTCAGTAAACGTCAAGCCATAGAACACTGTCATTTTTGACACATCTTGAGACGAGCATTACAGTCGAGATCAGTTTATTAATACAGCCCTTAGGCACTGAGGCGCGACGCGATTTGCGACATAAAATATGTGATTCCAAACTGTACTTGTGCTTATTGTTACCCGACTCTTGTATCTATTTTGTGTCGAAGATAATTTGTTAATTTTATTTACCAAAAAGTTTTCAGTTTTTAATTTCCAGATAAATATTTCCATACCTTACTAACCAACTCTGGGGGGCAATTTTTGAAGCTCACTGACGAAAAACTACTAACTTTAAAATCAATTTGTGCTGCAATTTAATCTACGACCGGGGCCCAACTTTTGGATTTAATATGAAAAAGGAGTTATGAAATGAAATCCAAAAGGTGGGCCCGCTCGTAGATTAAATCGCTGCACAAATTGATTTTAAATTTAGAAAGTAATTTTTCGCCGGTGAGCTTCAAAAATTGCCCTAAACGACTCCGTGTGTCCGTCGGGTGTGTATCTAAAAAAAAAATATGTTCGTTTCGTTTCGTTTTTTCTCGCATCTTTTCCAAACCGTAAGCTAATTAATTGGAGACTGTCGGCTGAATCCATTATACTTTACTTAACAACCTACCTATTGGTAGAAACTTAAAACGAATTATACCGGTAAGAAAAGTTGTAACTGGGATGAAATGGGAAATTTTCAAGGATTTTTGTAGTCTCAGCCTTAAGGTTTACTGTGTGTGCGGGATATTAACTTTTTATATCAAGAGTCATTATGGCAATGGACAATGAGCAGGAAGTGCTAGAGTTATTTGATGAAATGGATACCTTATTGGAAAATAGTTTTAAAATTTTAAATGAAAATATACATGGAAGATATTTAGAAGTATTGGAAGAAACTAAAGAAATATGGCACGATTTAGATACAATATCAATAATTTTTGAGAAAGTAAGTGAAAATTAATTAAAACAACTAAAAAAACTAATTAAAATGTTACAGACCCGCATTCACGGCAAACCTTTCGGCTGAGGCTTCGTTCTGTGCCCCGATTACCGGCACATTCCGATACATATTTTGAAAACATTTGGCTGCGTCCTGTATTATCAGAGGATAAGTACTTTTTGTCTCAAAATTTTTTGGAAAGTCCAATTGAAACAATGCCAAACGAGTTATATATAGATTAAATCTCGGGCGAAAGGTTAGTTTGTATTACTAAAAGTAGGGAGTAGATGTTCGTTCCTTTATCATGTTTAAAGCTGGCTACTGACCAAAGTTACGAGGTATAATGTAACATGTTACACAGCAAACATATTTATGCAGTCAGTACGTAATTGCTCGCTGGTTTCCCCGTAAGGCCGCTTCCTGACTTGTCGGTATGCTTGCAGTAAAACACGGGATCGGCAAGGGTTTCTAGGTAACCAGTGGCATCTACCAATCAATGCGCCTGTGCGTTTTACTGCACGCATAGTCCCATACCGGCAAGTCAGGAAGCGGCCTAGCACTACGTCCTGACTGCATGAATGCTCGCTGTGTAACATGTTACATTACACCTCGCAACGTTGGTCAGTACCCAGCTTCACAGATCGCGTCGCGATTCAATGTAGCCAGGGAATGCAAATAACCGGTTAATAACCGAGTTTAGTATGCAAAAGACGGTTAATAACCGGTTTTAACCGGTTATTGGCATTCTCTAAATGTAGCCTTACTCTAAAAAACGCCGTGTGCGCTCGTTTGTAACATTTTTTAACATTGTCGAGTATAAGCAGGAATGATAGATATGGATGACTTGCAAGACCTATTTCAAGATTTAAGAACTAAAATACAAACCCAGATTCAGACATTGAACGACAATATGAATCAAAGAACTCAACTAGTTTTGGATGAGACTAGACAAATAAAAAAAGAAGTGCAGGAATTAAGAGTGTCGGCTGATGCTGTAAGTAAGAGAAGATGAGAATACATAAAAAACGCTCATGAAATAAGTTTTTGAAGCGTTTAATTATGTCATCGGGAAAGTGATTTAATAGTAGATTTCATATATAATCTACTAGAGACAGAAGAATGGTATTGACCTGTTTTCTGCTAGTTTTTTTTTTTAAGATGAGAATAATAAGTAATAAGTTATTAATTACTTTTAGTACACACAATTGTTTGTAATTTCTAAATTTGACCTCGTTAAAAGCATAAACGGGTGCAAAACAACGGTCCCTAATTCTCAACTTAAAAAAAATAAGTTTAAGTAATGCAGCCTAATATACAACTAAAACTAAAATGTACAGCTACATCTCAGTTCGACTGTACAGTCTTCAAAATCAGCTTGTTTAAAAATAGTAGCAGTATATTAAATAGTACATTGTGCATCAAGGGAAGTAAGCTGGGGATAAATAATGAGAGCATTAGAAGCCCGACGCCGAAGGCCGTCTCTGAAATAATAGTAAAATATAAATATAATGCAGTTAAATATACCGTGTAAGTTACATAGTAAAGGAGGACTGTGTAGTAAAAAATCTATGAAAAATGTAATAACGTTTTTCTCCTCTAAACGTTTACCGATTTATACGTTTTTGAATATGCTGTAGATATTATAAAAAACTAAGTCTGTATGTTATTCTTTCCATGAAAATATTTAAGGGAAAAAAAAAAACGCAAAAGCGAAAACGTACCGACCTAGTTTTTTATAATATCTACGACATATTTTAGTAGAGAGATTTAGGGGGTGAGAAACTTTATCGCCCGGAGCTAAATTTCTATGGATTATTTTTGACAGCTACGCAATATAAGCATCGCTTCACAATTTTTTTAAGGTAACGTTTTTTCACAGATTTTGGACTGTCAGGGCCCTATTTTACAAGCGAAAGTTTATTTCTAGCAAAAGGAGTTAAAAAGAGACTTCCGCCTGTAATTTGAAGCTTTATAAAACAGGGCCCAGGTGGCCTGACAGTGTTGAAACTTCGTTAATTTCGTGTTTGAGGTAGTGGTTTATCGTTACTAATGGATAATCCCCGCTAATAAAAAAAAGATTATATAAATGCTAAAGGTATCAGCGTAATTCGTCCCATTCGTTTTTCGTTCATTTCTTATGTCCGTCTCATTCTGTGTTCGTCACTCATTCTTTATTCGTCTCGATCGCTATATGTCCCTATCGTTTAAAGTACAATTATGTAACCTGTCTCTTTCTTAACAAGTCTTTTTCGTTTTTCGTCACGGTCTTCCTAGGACTATGTCTTTGTTTGTGTCTCTCTTTTTTGGTATCATTCGCACTTTATCTTTAGTCACTTTCGTTATTCGTCTCACTCTTTTTTTGTCTTTAATGGTAACTCGTTCCGTTCTTTTTTGGGCACGTTCGCTAATCGTCCCGTACTAGTAGGTCTTAGTTGCTATTCATATGTCCTCCGGATCGGAATTCATAAACAAATTGAAGTTTATATGTCCCGTACATATACAGAACGGAAAAAAATGAGGGCCCTGAAGGGTCTGGGACTTAAGATACTTAAGATAGTTAATTTTTCTCAAGATAAACATTATTTCATATGAAAAAATAAGAATAACTGCATTCATAGATTTTGATATGCCGTCAATAATGGTCATGGTATTCTTTTACAATAAAATCATGGCCAACATCTTGAAACGCAAATTTTCTAATAATGGAGAGTCCACATCCATAATGGAAAGATATATTTATTATTTTAGTATCATTAATTGTTCCATAGAATAGAGTCATACCTCCTTAGCATTTCCAAGGAAATGAACTGTCAGAATTCAAAGTGTTATTTTAAATGTATGAAATTACATGAAATTATGACGATCACTCGGTCAATAAGATATAATTTAAAAAAATAAGATTGACGGAAAAAGATAGTTAAATAGTGACCGAGACGCAAAACGAATGTAACGAACTTAGAATTAGACTGAAAATGAATGAGACTAATCACGAATGTGACTAATAACGAATCCATGACAAAAAATGAGACGAATAAGTGAATGAGACAAAAATCGAAAGGGAATAAGAAAGAATGAGTCCTAGGAAGACCGTGACGAAAAACGAAAAAAACTTGTTAAGAAAGAGACAGGTTACATAATTGTACTTAAAACGATAGGGACATATAGCGATCGAGACGAATAAAGAATGAGTGACGAACACAGAATGAGACGGACATAAGAAATGAACGAAAAACGAATGGGACGAATTACGCTGATACCATGCTAAAGTATGTTTGATAGTGCAGTTTTGATGGTTCAATGTTTCAAAAGAACGTGAAATTAAGGTCAGATTGAATCCCATCCCAGCCATCAGATACATTTTATCCCGGATTTTAGCCTGATCACAAGGGAACTTGTTAAAATTTAATGTTGAGAAGTGATTCAGGGGACATATCACCTAATGGTTTTCAAATTACCACACATTGTATACATTAGGTCCGCGTAGTTGCCGGGTTAGAATAGTGTCACTCCATGTCTTCCCATGGATGTCGTAAGAAGCGACTAAGGGAATAAAGGCTTGTAGTATTATTAGGCGATGGGCTTGCAACCTGACACTAATACACTGATAAACAACTTAGACTGATTGTGCAAAATGTGGTTACAGAATTAGGTATTAACAAGTTTTTTTGAGGTGTTGGTAATTCTGTAGCTCTGCCTACCCCACTCCGGGAATGAAGGCATGACATTATGTATGTATGTATGTATACATTAGGTGTATCCCAATTCGATATGGCTAACTTTGGTGGCAGATCGTCTCCCGACTCGACTCTCTGGTCAGTGTAATGTTAGCCTAAAACCTTTTATCGGGGATCTCTTAATATCTAGTTTCGTCACTGAATACTACGAGATCCCCAACTAGATGATGTTATTAATAAATTGTTTTTACAGAAATGGCGTTGAAAATACTTAACGCTAAACACGGAACTAAAATTGATAAAATGTTAATTTATAGTTTTCATTTTTATTGTAGACTTAATAATTGGAATAGTAGTTTAGATCTAAGGTGTTATTAGTATATTGTTAACAATAATATATCGATACCTTTCCCATAGACTAATCGACTAATTTTATTTAAAAAAAATAGGGTTTCGTGTCCAAAGGGTGCCAAACGGGACCCTAATACTAAGCATTCCTTGTCCGTCCTTCCTTCCGTCCTAACTCCTAAAGAGTTGTATCTTTTAAACCTTAATAGATAGCTTGCTCTCTTACAGAACATTTGTTAAAACGGCGTGTTTTATTAATAATTAATTATGGTCAAAATGGCAAAACATACAAATCGATTCATGATTATATTTTAAATAGTAATAACTGCCCAATTATGAGTTGGTACGGGTGGTTGGAATTTGACTCGCACTCGACCGGTTTATATTTTACGTGTAAACATTTGCTAATTACACATATAAATCAACCTAATCTTTTGCTTCAACATTGCATTTACTGGCTCCCACTATTTTGTAGCCCTAGGGTAAATGTTAAAATGCTTTAATTGACAGATACAGGATTCCCGTTTCCCATTGACGTGTCCCTAAATTGAAATACTTAGATTTTTTCTTTATATTCTAATGAGCATTACATAGAATAAAGTCTTTATGGTTTCAGGCTCTACAGTTGGCGCGACAACTGCTCATGCAGGAGGAGGAGGAATCGGAGGACTCTTCATCCGGGGAGAAGAAGAAAAGCACCTGACTGCCAGGTCCTCATCGCTCCCCCCTGACTTCAGGGGCAGAAACCAACAGGCTCATAGAGCGTGTACGACTGCATATTGTTTAAAAGCCAAATATTTTTTTTACACCATGGTGTTCCTATGAGGTATGTCTACAAAATTGTTTAAATTGCAATGATAGACACTTTAAAACGAGGAAGAGTGCTGCAGCTGGGATTTTAACGCTAAGTGTGAACGTTATAACCATAGTTGGTTACACTTGGGCAACTAGCTTTAGCATCGATTTTTTGATATTGGCGTCAGCTTCACGAAAGTCGCTAGCGCCCTCCATCATGGAACGACTTTGTTCCCACGCTGTGGTAACTAGATCACTTGTATTCTCCATCGGTGCTGAATGAACACAGGTAGCAAGTAAATAGTCACTAGTGCTAGTAACTAAAACTACTAAAATAGTGCATTGTAAACAGGTTTTTACTATAGTTAGTCAAACTTGATACTTAATATGCATGTTATTGAAAGACGGGTCTTGTACGTTTCATAGCATTTCATGGCTGAACAGACCACAGGAACAGGGGGTTCTTTTCAACTTGGTAAAAAGAACATTGAAGATAATGTCGGCCGATTTAAGAACCAATACCATACTATAACACGTCAAAATCGATATTGTTTTACCATGTTGAATAAAGGCCTAGAAGTTACAGAAGCCTTTTGTCTTTAAGATATTTACGGCTGGTTCCAATCTTCAATCTATCTCTTATCTATAGTTAAGGATATAGCTATCCTCGTTTTTGTTAAGGCGGATGATAAAAAAGGTATGTTAATATTATGTCAAGCAGGTCTAATGAAGAGATTACATTTTGGAATGTGACAGCCTAGCCTATGAAACTGGTGTAGGTAGGTTTCTACTACGAAGAACTCAATACGAAACTTTCGCAAGCTCCATCTCTATCGCTCTACAGTTATTAACCTATGATAAGAAAGGTAACGTGAATGACTTAAGCAAATTAAACGGAAATGTCTTTGGTTGTGATCTGCTTAAGTGAAACTTATCGATTTATTACATGTTCATTCAAAGAAACTATTCTAAAGTACCTACTTGTTATCTTATTTATTTATTAAGTAAGGTCACCAAGAATCGTCGTGAAAATGGACCTAAAGTTATTTTAAAATTATATTCTTGTTACGAAGATTCCCCAAAACTTTTAATCTGATCTTCTATAATGTATATGAAATTAAGTTGCAAAAAACGTTTTCAATAATTTGTTATTTGGTTGCAGAAAATCTCTAGTTGTGCCCACGATTGCTTATGATAGAAATTCGATTAAATCATGATATTAAATACTGTTTACAATAAAATAAAAATCTATGTCTTCAGCAATGTTTAGAAATATACCTACAGAAATATCCTTTCAATTACCCTAAAATGTTTAGATTCTTATATCTGAAATCCAACATTTTTTGTTATTTTCATTCAAATGTGTTCCTCAAAGTTTGCGTTGTTATTTACGATAATACTGCTCCGTTTGTAGTTACGTGTAGTCTTCCTGATTGAAAAACGGTATCTGCTATCGTATAAATAAAGTTCAAATTATTACCGCGTACACGCGTTGCCTTCAGTAGTAATGTGATAATTGGATTGGTAAATCAGTTAGATCGGATTCTCGCGAGGCGTCGTATAGACGGCAACACAAGTTCTTTATCAGGGAAAGTGGAGTACAATATACACAACTCTTTCCTCTTAGAGCGTAAGAGCGTATATAGATATTTATGCCAGCCTTAGCATAGTTAGTGGTTTACTTATTCTGGTAACTGTATGAGTATAGGTCGTGTCTTACTAATCAGATAGATTGAAGCTATGTTTCCACACTACCTTCAGAACGACAAGACGTTGTAGTTTAGGGCCCTATGTTCTTAATTATAAAATTATCCATGATTACTTAATAAAAATAAAAGGCATAATAGTGATTGTGACTTTTTTCTGTCGCAATTTAATTTAGTGTTGGAGCCTAGTTATATAATAACATTAATAACTTAACGTAGCATTGCATTTCATATTCTTAAAAAAGATGTATTTGATCAAAATATATTTTTATCGATAATCTATCAAATATTTTTTATAATTTTACGATATTAATACATTTTATTACTTTCGCACTTTCACTAATAATACTGGTTTTATTATTCAACATTTCTCTGTTTGCATTTTTTATTTGTAATCAATTAATCATTTCTATAAGTAGAATTGCAAAGTATGTTTTATGACGAAACTCCTATGATTATTACCTTGTTTGTGTACCTGCAAACAAAAACCGACTATACGATCCACTAAAATTACCCGTTGGTGATAATTGATAATGGAATAGAGAAATCATATCGATTTATGGGACACTACCTTGTAATTTATTGGATCTTCCTGGGCATTTTTAAGAGTTGCCCGATTCATATTAACTGATTTCCCATTTTTTTAAAGGTCCTATATAGAACTTGTTGCATTTACTAAAATTGTATCAATGTGTATCTTCATAACGAACCGAACAACACCGTACAACGTTTTTAGAACACGTTAAGACATTTCATCTTACAGCATTGCCTTTTTTTTTAAACCAGCCAAGCAGGCAGAGATGACTGATGGCTAACGGGTCACCTTTTTGGGAATACTAATGCTAACAATCGGCCAGTTCTAATACTCAATCTATTTCTTGTCTATAGGTAAAGTAAATATACAACACTCTTCGAAATTGAGGAGGAAAATATAACGTAGATATAATATTCTCATTATATCTCCAGTAGGTCTAAATAAGAAATATATTGAATTTTGAAATCGACCGCTACTCTACTGTACGAGTAAAGTGCCGTCACGTCATAGACTTGGAATGCAATACAATAGTGAACTATTGAAATAGGAAGTGTAGGTGCAGGTTTCAATAGAACGGCAGACTATTATAATGTTGAATTGATAATTTTCTCAGGGTTAGCTTCGAGAGTTATATAAACTGTTTGTAAAACTTTTGTCAAAATAATAAACGTTTAAAGTGCGTTTCTATAAAGAGAATTATGCTTGCTCAAACGAGCTATCGCACAGTAAAATTCGTCAGCGTCCACATTAGATTGCGAACTAATGAATATTTTGTCTATAGGAGCGTCCTCACCGGGAGCATTCGGCGTTGAATATTCAAGTTGTGTGGACCACAGTAACGCTCAGCTCAACGTCCATACCGTTAAATGGTGGTAGGACCCCGTGCAGGGTCCGTCCGGATCGCTACCACCATCTTATCCATTAACCACCCGCCAAGCAACAGTGTTCGCATTGTTGTGTTCCGGTGTGGGGATAAGACAACCGGTGAAATTACTAGCATAGAGGCATTCCATCTTAGTCCTCAGGGTTGGCAACGCATTTGAGGTCTTGGGATTATAGTCTTGAGAATTCAAATGTCTATGGGTCTCAGATTCCACTTACCATCAGGTGGCCTGAGTGCTAGTGTGCCTTCTCCTTAACATAAAAAAAAAAAAAAAAAAAAAAAAAACCACTCAAATATTACACGCGAATGCTCTCACTGAAAGCGCTCATTTAGACCACTTAGCCCACAGCCCATTATAACAGCCATATTGACCGAGCATCTTCCTCGCGTGCGCGGCAAGAAATGACGGGCTTAGTGTCCAGTATCCTTACCATGAGTTGCAATTACCGTACTCGCTAGCGAGTCGATTGCGTTGTCCCTCACTATATTGTAGTACTTAGAGTGAGAGGAACAGAGCATAAGAATCTCTAGCGAGTATCGTAACTGTAACTCATGGTAAGGTTACAGGGCTAAGCTTCTACACGGTAAAACAATACTGCCTTTGATGTCTTATCGATGTTATCGTATTGTCAACGTTTTAAAGCTCATATTTACTTGACAGTGTTGGCGGCCGAGCTAAAAACAATACGACAACATGTCATAGGCAATATTGTTAGTTGTAAGAAGTATTCGGAAAAAAAAAACAGAAAAAAAAACAGAAAAAAAATATTATGTTCTCACTTTACAAAAGAGATAAGTATCTACGTTCGACACTGATCTTGAATCTTGTTTTTTATTATTATTTTATTATGTTTATAGTATCTGAATAGTGCATTTTAACAGAGCCGTGAATCAGTCATTATACTAGGGAATTCATGTAAATTCGACGTTGTATTTAGTCGGTAAAGGTATTTTATCTGGCTTCCTTAGCCAGCTTTAGAATTCGTAGAAGAGCTTATTGAGAAAGCAAGACGAGTACCAACTTTTCCGACAATATACGATGTCGTATCATTATGCACTAAATATATCCTAGCAAACTTCCTTTTACAAATTCTCGAAAAATGTCGCGTGGTTTTCGCGCGCAACAACGTGTCATGTTATACTACAAAATTGTGACTCGGAGAGCAAATTAACCTAGCTGGTAATGTCTTATTGATATATGTATTGATGAAATACGGCCTGCATTTATCATATAGATGACCCTGTGATTGTACTGCTGTTTGATATATATATTATTGCTCCCTAAATTTTAAGCTGATTTAAAGTGACAAAGTATGATAATGTATTAATAGAAAATATATATATATATATTGTGAAATTCTTTGACGTCGGATAAACATTTTCTGGTAACTATGTATAGTGCCACTCTACGAGACAGGCCGAGCCTAGTGTAGGTGACACAGGAAAAGTTTATATACTTGTAAATTTTGTGCAGTGTTTAGTACTTAACTACTTGTGTTTCAATTTAAATATGTAAACTGAGTCACTGTAATAATAAATATATATTTGATTTTTTTGATTTTTTTGAAAATACTTTTTTTTAATTATAACGTGCTTGTGTTCACTTCATTGTAAATTAAATGTACTTGAATTAGTTTTCTGTTTTTACAGTAACATGGAATCTTAAGTACTAAAGCTTAGACGTATAATTACTGCAAAATGTCATCACCTCATAACCTCGGCGGGTACGCGTGTATTTGACCTTCATAAAATAAGTATGCTATGCAAATTCTACTGTTTATCAATGCAATAAAGTCGCTAATACAGTGTACCTTCTCTCTAGTGTAGCTGACCCTAGAGGTAAATAGGTTTAAAGGTCAATGGAATCAAGCTGACTCTGCGTACTTAGTCTATTTATTAATAACACAGTAAATTGCAAAGCAATACGTGTAATTAAATTTACTAGTGTAGGTTGGCCTTAATCGAAATTAAGTTGTTGGTATTTTGTAGAAATGTACAGAATAAAACGGCTTTTTCTAAAATGTATGTGTAAATAGTAATAAAGTATATTGATATCCTATTTTGTTTGTTTCTTTTATTATTAAACTAAGCCTTGTGATGTAGAATTATGCATGCCACAGTAAGGCGCAGTATCACAAACCTGACAGAACTTACGAGTAGCCATTCTTGGTGGTGGGGGTCCAGACGTCATTACCTACCTCGCAAAAAGCCTGGCGAGAAAAGCCTTCAACGCAAAACGACTGGCGTGAAAAATACTCGACAACACTATACTCTACAAATCAAAAAATCTATGACGTGAAAAAGCTACTACTGAAAATAACCACTTCGCCTTTATCGTAAAATGACTTGGTCGCCAAATGACTAACTACTTTTAAAACGTGCAGTCAATTAAAGAATTACATTCTAAAAAAAGCAAGAAATAGTATTTAGAAAATAAATATATTTGTTTCACAAACAAAAACATTACATACATACATACATAACATCACGCCTTCATTCCCTGAGTGGGGTAGGCAGAGCTACAGAAATACCAACAATTCTAAAGACATGTTGATAATTCTGTAACCACATTTTGCACAATCAGGCCAAGAAGTTTACTAGTGTATTAGTGACAGGTTGCAAGCCCATCGCCTAACAATATTACAAGCCTTTATTCCCTGAGTCGCCTCTTACGACATCCACGGGACACAAAAACATTAAATTCTTCTATATCTATTATACTACATAAAATAGGTATTAAAGTCAAAAACGAATTCACTGCCGGAGAATTTGTCTTTTTATACGTGAAATCCCTCCCTTTCTTTTCATCGTTAAGAAAGGGACAAAACACAACAGCGACGTCATTCAAGGTCACTTTTCTTGGCTTCAAGGCGTTTTCCGAGCAATCTCCAGTGTCATAAATAAGGTTTTTGGCTAAAATTCATGATTAACATTACCGTGAATTAAATTAATTCATGATTAATTAAATTCACGATTATTCATGACAAACTTGAACTTTACGGTAATGGGTGTCGCTACAGTCGTATGATAAACGCAAATCAAGTATGCGAGCAAATTAGTTAATACCTTTCGTCACTAGCCAATAAGCTTGCAGTGATATTAAATTCAATTATAGATGACCTACTACACGCATTTAACTGTGCATTGGTAATCTAATAGATGTTTAGTAATAAGATATTACCCAGTGAGTGGTGAAAGCTTTAATAATTCCGTGAAGACATCTTCACCGTTCTGATATGCAGTTATGCACTCGTTTAGCGTGAAAATAAGTTTCAAAGCCACGGCGCAGGTAAAAACATAAAAAAAAACTGAATTAGCAATAAGTTCTTGTGTCTGACAACACCACTTTTTGACCTCGATGTTTAAGTATGTATGGATTGATTTATTAATTTAGAACAAGATTCTACTAATTAAATAAAAAAACATTTTAATTTAGAGAATTGAAAATGTCACATTTGACGTCAAATAAAGCAGCAGAAACGAAACGCAGAATGTTTTTTTTAATAGGTAAGCCCTTCGTTTGTATTTTATTTGAATAGAAACGTCGTCTTGACAACCAATTTTAGTGAACATTGTAGATTTTACGATTGATAAATAATATGAATTTCTTAAATTATGGGTGATACTCAAGAGACGCCTCCGCTGACAACAGATGCCAAGGTAAACGTGACCTTTAAATGATTGTTAATCGTTTCTAAACGTTGAAGTGAAAGCGAAACAAACTATCGCGTCAAAGGTTTATATTCGTCGATACGTTAAAAATAGTTCAGAAAATGCATAGCCGCGGTGCCTCACCTGCGCTCTAGGCTGACCTACTCGCTATTCACGAGCCGCGAGCCCCAGAAACTGATGTTTTGCAGCTTTCATTCAAGTTTCACTCGTCGATGGTCGTAAATCAACACTCCCATTGATTTTATTTTTAATTTATTTTTAGAACGTTCTTCCGGATGTCGTACATTCTCAACAGATTCCCGCGCAAGCGACCGCGGTAACCAATACAGAAACAATCCAAATAGATACAGGACAGGAAGTCACAGGCAATCCAATTATTGAGGAGGATGAAAGCCAAACAGAATCTATATCTGAAGATATACCATCCAAAATGGAGTACTCCACCACAGACTCAGATGTTGGTGGTGGTGGTGATATTGTTGGTGATGTTGGTGATGGTGGTGATCAGCCAGGACAACTAAAAGTTGAGATGCAGGACACTGATCCCTCTCGCAATAGTTCTTTGAATGTTCCATTACCACCTTCACCCAGTGACAATCCCAGCACTCATGACCCTAGTAAAAGCACATCATGGCCTATTGACCCTAAGTCAACAGATATCTATCATATTAGTGAAGAGAGCCCAGTCAATTTAGCTTCCGAATCAATATCCAAAGAGACACATGAAACTCTGCAAGCAGAGCTAGAGAAATCTCAGGTTGAGAACATGTTACAAGCATCTCCAAGAAGTGACAAATATCTTGATTCACTCAATGAAGAGACATATCCAAAGTCTGATCCGTCTGAGGATGCTTCAGAGATGAATAAAAGCCACTCTTCAAATGATGATCCACCATTATCAATGTCTGTGGGTGAGGAATCTTTAAAGCAAGATAGTTCTGGATCTGAAGAGATAATCAAACTGGATATCAGGGGTCATGGTGTGCCAAAATTCCCTCTATCAACTGGAAAGATTTTCTTCGGGCCCCCTCCTGAAGGCAGCACTTTTATTGACCAAAATGCTCAACCTTTACCTGTCTTCCAAAATCTACTGTCACCATTTTTGGTTGGTGTGAGTAATTTAAATGTGGATGAATTTGTTGATAATAATAAACCTGAACTTAAGCAAACTGAAATTCCTGATATAGAAAAGGATAGCTTGTCTAGTGATGATAGGATTGAGCAAAGTGATTTGTTAGTTGAGGAGGTTATGGTAGATTATGACACAAAAGGAAAACAGCATGAGGAGCCTTTCCCAAGTAATATTCCATTAGGTTCTGAACAGCCTAAATCCTTCGCCCCTGATGATAATACATCATTAAGTACAATGACCACGGATTACAGGACAATATGCGAAGAGTTCCAATTTAAGGTACTGCTTTTTTGGGTGCCGTTTCTCAGTTTTGTCATGATCTGTAAAATGTATTTCTACCGCTAATCCTGCTACTAACACAAACTGCACTGCTTTAAATTATAAACTATGCACTATTGTTTTCTTTGGAATGTTGCAAATTATTTGTTTTTAACACTGTTTTTATTTAAATAAATGTGTTTGTTGTGACTGTGTATGTTTTGTAGTAACGAGGCATAAAGTAAATTCCAGGTACAGGTATACAATTTCAATAGTTTTAAGGTGTTATTAGCATACATTAAACAAACCAAAGGTAGTTACAGAAAATAAGCAAAATGGCCAAACATCTAAACAAAACATTTAAATCTCTGGTATTTCATACTCTTGCATATAAAGGAATTAATATTGAAGTTGTATCACCAGTTAAGTTAATGCAAGATAATAGTTCATATGATGCTGGGCACTTTAAAACACTGGATTAGAAACTTGAAGATCAAATTGGCCCTAAAATCCACTAACAAAATAAGTGACTAATTTTGCTTCTAAGATTGTGTTTTACCGATTTACATGAAGTGATGATTTGTTGTGATTATTTGTGTTGTGAATATGTCACCCACATGTGTGTGTCATTTACTATATAAACAACTAACTTTAAACCTCTTACTGCAACACAATACTAAAATATACATCTACTTCTAAATTTGACTCTACTAGTATATAGTAAAGCCACATTTAACATCACAATAAACTATCAGCTCATCGTCAATCGAAGGGTTAAAGGAACATTGTGTGCAAAAATATCTTAAACACTCTTATGCCAGCTTTTAATATTAGAGATATCAGATTGGGAATATATTGTCTGCCCTTTTGTTGTCATGATCTGTTTTGATCATATCATAATCTGTTTTAGGTCATAATTATCACAAGTATTATGAATTGCAATACATACACACATACATAACATGACGGCTTCAATCCCAGAGTGGGGTAGGCAGAGCTACAGAAATACCAACAGCTCTAAAAAGACTTCTTGATAATTCTGTAACCACATTTTGCACAAACAGGCCAAGAGGTTTACTAGTGTATTAGTGACAGGTTGCAAGCCCATCGCCTAACAGTACTACAAGCCCTTATTCCCTTAGTCGCTTCTTACGACATTCACGGGAAGACATGGAGTGGCACTATTCTAACCCGGCAACCACACGGGGGATTGTAGGATTATATGGGCAATTATGTACACAAAGAAATTATTTTTATTGGAAATAACAGGTTTCCGTCAGATATTTCTTGAGCTTAATGTTGAATGATATTATATTATTGCTGGTGACTGTACCTAATTCTGTGTAAGTTTGACCTAGTTTTGATATAAAGTCAAAAATAATTTATATGCTACTAGCTGTTTCCCTCAGGAAGGGCATTGGAAACTTATTATCTCTGAATGTTGGGCAACTCAGTAGCCGCTGTTGCTAGCTGTTGCCCGCGACTCTGTCTGCGTAGAAAAAAACAATATTAGTATTGATGTAATTTTCGGGGACTGATGGTCTACATTCACGCTGACGTATTACTAAAGCAGGCGGCTGCTAAACGGCATAGTAATCGTATTAGAGTTTTAAATTGTGGTTACCAATAGAGTATAGAATGCTACTACTACATTGCAGTTAGCCGCGTATTTTGGTATTACGGCAGACGCAGTCATTTCAAATGGAATTGATCCAGACCAGGTCCATTTATATAAATAGTAGTTATATTTAACCGACTGTATGAGGACTCATAAGACCCAGTATTTATTTTAGTAACATTGTAATTGCAGCCTTATCGAAATAACTATAAGGTGCCATTTGGGATTATGTCTCAAGCATATCTGGGGACTCGGGAGGCCATTCAATTTCTATGGTGTACTTATACACTGATTTAGGCGGTTGGCTTTGGCCGTCATCGGTAGTTGGCTGTTGAGTGCTAATCACTCAATAGTTAGCTGAAAGTGATCCCTTCAAGGGTTAAGTTCGCCTTTGTACGTCTTTTTTTAATATTCTTTGTATTATTTTGGGTTTCTTTTGTAAGTGTTTACATACATTCATACAAGATACAGGCTCAGCCTAGTTTGGGGTCGACTGGATATTGTACCTAATGTGTAAACCGTTTATTTTCTTTTATTAATTTTAATCTTATTCTTATTCATACCCAACTGTCGCAAAGTAGCCAAAGTCACGACACATTTTACCACGACGCGTGCCATGGCTAGGTGCTATGTGACAATGACATTGTTTAATTTGAATAAAACCAACGAAGAAAAATGTGCGCGTTCAGCATACGGAGTGTGGAAGGGTAATTAGAAAAAAGATCGTACAGGGTTGAAATTTATCCTCTTATGTACCTATATGAGAACATAAGATAAGGTCACACGCAATAGAATATTACACCTACGCATACCTTATGCAAACGGCTTCAATAGAATAGTTGTGCGTTAAAATAATTGTCGCAATGTATTCGATTATTTTTAACAAGTTTTCAACAAAAAAAAAATCCAAAATTATCACAAGTTTAACCCAAACAAAAAGGCGTCACCTATCAGTCTTAACACTGCTCGTACCCTCACCTTTATTGTTTGTTAAACTTTTTGAACGCCACAGCCGACGGCATTTAACGTGTCCCTGACCGTGTCGAATGCCGACGTAAATTGTATGACCCTTAAAACAGCTCATTGATAATTCGGCGTCACGGCACGGAAATCTGCTATGTCTGAGGCGTTCAAATCCTAGCTTTGATTGCTAAACGCTTGCTTCTGTGTTCGTGTATTGAATGCCATTGTCCTTTCAGCTTGTGCATTTGGAGTCTGCTATCGCCCAACGCGATGAACTAATCGAGGAACTGACCGTTACGTTACAGCGCTCGGTCCAAGACCGGGACGACTTGAAGCATGAGAACCAACACCTCACAAAGGAGCTCATATCGCTGCAGCAACTCATCCAGACTTCCGAACACGACACCGTCAAGGCTCAACTCTCTGATTATGCTAAATACGAAAGCATGATCAAAGATGACACCAAGTACTATTCGGCCTTGATGAGCGGAGAATCGTCTTTGAAAAGTTCTAATGGAGAAAAAGACAACGATAGAGAAGAAATGACAGTTAATTACTCTAGATCTGATCTTAAATCCGATTCCGATGATTTTCAAGGTCTTGAAGTGAAGATAGCAGCGATTATTAACAGATTTGATGAGAGCATTGAAGAGAATCTGAGAAATAAGCTGAGGGAGAGTTTGATCCAGGTTCTGTGTGATGAGATCGCGAGGATCAGGATTGAGTCGGATACGGATATTAAGGAGTTGGAGACGCAACTGCAGCAGGATAAGAATGCGTTTACTGTGGAGACTCGACGCATCAGGGAACTGCTGGCTTCTGTCAAAGCTGGCAATGCCGATATAGATGAATTAAGGCAGGAACTAGATCTGAAACATGAAAAGGAAATGGAGAATCTCAGGACTTATTTCGAGAAGAAGTGCTCTGATATGGAGAGAAGGTAATTTTTCTTTGTGCCAGATTTATTATTTGTAATATAGAAAATGTCCTTAGTAGATCCACGTCAGATTTCGTCAGATGAAATTATCATCCTAAGCAAACAGGTAAAAGATCAATATGACTTTTCGAAATATACTAAAGTAACGCCCCGCCCCGGTTTTAGCCATTATAACACACAAAGACCTACTGACGGAAAATGATCGTAAAAACCACATCAAAATCTAGGTAGAGTCAAAGAAACAGAATTGATGACTTTATTTTATAACACGAGCAATACGCGTATTAATTTAAATACTCGAAGATTAAGATTCTTTTCCCTTAAGAGTTTAGCTCGATTGTAATCGCGCTAGTCTACCTTAAATTGGATATGGTAATATTTCTCTTTGGTTACTATGCTGAAGCATTATTGATGTAACAGCCATCACCCAATTTTAGGACCAAGTTACACGATATCTCCCCATTCGTTCCAATTTCGATCTTATTATGAACACCAAAAAGAATCAAATTTGTTCCCAGTCTCTCAGGGACAAGGTTTTACGCAATATGAACCTCAAGGTCACAGCTTAGACCGTGAGTTAGGTTATAATATAAATGTTGTTTTGGCACTAAATTGGTATTTAATCTATTTATAGTCTGAAATTTTAATGTGGTTTTCTTTTTATGCGGCCAAGGCCAAATGTGAAGAAAAGGTAAGGCATTATAAAGTAACGTATGTTTAATTACTATATTTAGGATTTCGTTCGTGTCCTTATTATGATTTCGTGTAAGATTTGTCTGGATGTTAGTTTTCTGTTTTGTTGCTTTCGCCAAATAGTCGTGACATATTAGTTGGCTGATGAAATCCCAGCTGGTAATACAAAATCCGTAGTGTCACACTAATATGTAAAATTCTTGCCATTGTAAAAATTTTGTAATGAATTATTTGTGATGCGAGTCATCACGCAAACTATTTTTATTTAAATCTGATTTATGGTGAGCTATTTTTTATTTAATAGTGGATATATTTATCAAGGGACTAGTTTAACAGAGGGATGTAGCTCATGTCGTTGTAGAGGCTGTTGGCCCGACCGAAGTACGGTCGAAGACGTAAATATGTTTACAGGGACTTTCATATATTATATATGAACTTGTCTCAGTGAATGAAAGTGACAAGGTACTAAAGTGTAAACATATTTTTGACTTCGACTGTACTTCGGTTGGGCCACCTTCGGTTGACCTGCTGGCTGTTTATCAAGGAAATTAAAAAGAACTACTTTAGTCCTAGAGACAAAATGTATCACTTTAGTCCTAGAGACAAAATGTATCACTTTTGTCCGCTCGTCTATACGGCGTGAAGATTCTGCAACTTTTTATGATAAACTTGCGACCCGCCCTCGCTTCGCTCCGGATTAAAGTATTATACATATAAACCTTCCTCTTCAATCACTCTATTTATTAAAAAACCGCATCAAATTCCGTTGCGTAGTTTTAAAGATTTAAGCATACATAGGGATATAGGGACAGAAAAAGCGACTTTGTTTTATACTATGTAGTGAAGATAAAAAAAATGTTTATTCAGTATGTAGGCCGCACGGGCACTTTTACTGCTTTTACACGTGAAAATCCTACCAGCGCTTCCCAAAAGGAGACCACTGCTAAAAATAACGCCGCAAGAAATTCAACAGTCAGTCATTTTAAAAAAATGTTTTATGATAATGATAGAACTTAACTTAGCATAAATGTCGAATCTCTAATGTTGTGGTCTCCTGCGCAGTTACTCCGAGGAGGTGTACCGAGGGCGCGGCTGCGCGTCGCCGCTGTCCGCGTCGTCGCTGGAGGCGCCCCCCGAGGCGGGCGACTGCCTGCGCCGGCGCACGCGCAGCGCCGACCTGCCGTCGCTTACCGCCGAGGTGACTACATATGCTTGACCTCCTTTGTAAACCTTCACGCTTATAGAGAGGTGTTATCAGTTAACGTGTGTATCGGTCCCAAACGGAGGGACCAAATTTGATGCAATTATTGACATACATCATTTATACATAATATCACGCCTTTATTCTGAGAATGGGGTAGGCAGAGCTACCGAAATACTAACAACTCTAAACAACTTTTTGATAATTCTGTAACCACATTATGCACAATCAGGTTAAGATGATTACCAGTGGATTAGTGACAGGTTGCAATTCCATCGCCTAACAGTACTACAAGCCTTTATTCTCTTAGTCGCCTCTTACGACATCCACGGGAAGACATGGAGTGGCACTATTCTAACCCGGCAACCACACAGCCTAATTGCGAAAGTTAGTTTAATCGGGATGGTTCTTAGCTAAGTTTCATGAAAATCGGTTGGGCCGTTTAACCTCATAATAACCAGTGTGCTATTAGGAGTATATAATCACGGCAAAGTAGTTTGAACTTTATTCTAATGAACATGAAGTTCATTTTCGTTTGTTTCGAAATTGAAATTGGTACTTTAGAGCAAAGTTAATTAAGTTTTATTCCCTTGATGGTAGAATCAAATTCCTACTTCCAAAAATATCCCTGTTGTTAGTATGATGGGCCTTATGAGGTGAGATATCAGCTCTATAACAATCGCCGGTATATGTAAACGTATTTAAAAAAATATATATATGTATTCATAAACGGACTAGAAATTAGTTAAAAAAAATCAACCTTATTTAGTTAAATTATGCTTCGTCACTTGTTAAAATGACACAAAAAGTAACATAATTTGTGGGGATAAGACCATCATCGGTGAAATTTCTAGCATAGAGGCATTCGATCTTAGTGCTCAGGGTTCGCAACGCATTTTCAGTCATAAAATTAGAGTCTTGAGAATAGAAATTTCTATGGGTGTCAGATCCCACTTAACATCAGGTGGCCTGAGTGCTCATGTGCCTTCTCCTTGTCATAAAAAATAAATAAATTGAATTCTAGATGGCGCCTTTACAAGCGGCAGTGAAACAGGCGAACAGAAAGACGGACACGTTCGAGGAGCTCCGCGAGATGCAGGACCAGCACAGGAAGACTGTCATAGCCATGCAGGAGCAGGTACCATCATTGGGAATAAGTGATCGCAATTTGATTGACGTGTTAAGGTGCAATCACACGGGCATTTTTAGGGTTCCGGAGCCGAATGGCAAAAACGGAACCCTTATAATTTCGTCATGTCCGTCTGTCCGTCTGTCCGTCTGTCCGTCCGTCCGTCCGTCCGTCTGTCTGTCCGTCTGTATGTCACAGCCATTTCACTTGGAGCTTATTGGCACTATATAAATGAAATTTGGAGGATAGATGTTTTCTATGAACCGCTATACAATGATGTAGTAAAATTGAAAAAAAAAAATATTTAAGGGTGGCACTCCATACACGTAACTAGGGAACGAAATTTTTTTTTTTTGAATTACTTCAGCGTGTGGGGTATTTTTAGATAGGGCTTCCAAAATGATACAGAGGTTTTTAAGTGACTTTTTTACGTAAGTGAACAGTTGGCGAGATATACGCTTCTAAAGTCGTAAAAATTCTGTCCGGGTGGGTAGCTTTTGAACTGTTAAATAGAACATTCTAATAAAAATTACAGTAGTAGAACATACGAAATACTTCCAACCAAAACTGTTTTGAACACGATACGCTGTGTAGTTTTTGAGATTTTAATAATAATAAAAAAAAAAGAATTTCAACCATGAACGTTCATGCCAGCTACGGAACCCTTCACTGTGCGTGGTCCGACATGCACTTGGCCAGTTTTTTAAGAATAAGAATAACTTCGTCAACGACCTAGCCATCTCTATCCGAAGGGACATCAACATTTATGACTAAGGATGTTACGGAGGCGGCTTTACCGGAGCCGGAGCCGGATCCATCATTCATCATTAGTGGTGGTAGGACCCGGGGTGCAGGGTCCGTCCGGATTGCTACCACCATCTTTTCCATAAACCACCCTCCAAGCAACAGTGTTCGCATTGTTGTGGTCCGGTGTGGGGATAAGACAACCGTCCATCCATCTTAGTCCTCAGGGTTGGCAACACATTTGAGGTCTTAGGATTATAGTCTTGGGAATTCAAATGTCCATGGGTCTCAGATTCCACTTACCATCAGGTGGCCTGAGTGCTAGTGTGCCTTCAGGAGTTTAATTTTTTTATTTAACGGAGTCTGAACCGGATCCGGAGGTTTACCGAAACTCGAGCCGGAGCCGAGTACCTTTCAAGTGGAAGGTTGATGAATTGAAGGGCAAGTTTAATTAAACAACGCAATACAATCAAACTTTTTGCTTTAATTATGTGTACCTAACTAAATGTCTATTTTAGATAAACTAATCAACGCGAAACTTAAATTAAATTTTCACTTCACCACGAAGACAGAGATAATTTAAAACAAATTCAAAACTACAAGCCAAAACTTGTAGGCGTGCGCCGCGCTGCCGCGGCAAATGCAATACCTTCAGCTCCGGAATAACTTCGGTAAAAAATTAACGGAACATTCCTAGTTACAAGAAAAGAGCTCTTATTTTCATTAAAGGCCGGCAACGGACCGATAACTCTGGTTGAGTTGCCGGTGTTCATGGGTGGTGGTGATTACTTCCATTCAGGTATCCCGCATGCTCGTTTGCCTCCCTCATTTATATTTAAAACAAAAATGGTTTAAATGTGGTAATGAGATGTCATTAAATTAAAAGCTTCACAAATCTCCAGCATTCGGCACAAAAAAAAATACAAATTGTCATCAATCTTGTTTGTAATAGTCAAAATATTCATTAACAGAATAAAACACACATTTGAAGTAGCCACTTTTCGAGTACACGTTTAAACCTGATAAGGGACAGATCTTTTATCTCATCGTATAGTCTGTTTTAAATTTCTCCATAAAAATTTCGTTCTTTTTCCTCGTATTGTCAATTAGTTTTTGAGCAACTGCAGTCTCACTCTAATTGTTGTGATAGAATGAGGCGCCCGTACTCTGAACGGGCGCGGTTTTTGCTCATAAAATTGCCCGTGTAAATGCAACTTGTTGGTAGTGACCCTGCCCACGAAGCTAGCGGTCCTGGGCTCGATCCCAGTAAGAAAAGAGTATGTGTTCCTGAATTGATGGTATGTTCTATGTATTTCAAAGTGTTTATTATGCATTACCTTATACATCAATACATAAAAGAAAGAAACACATTTATTCATAATAATCACACATAAAATAACATAAAAGAAGGAAAAGAGACCACAGAAAAGTGATGGTGGTCGCGAAACGGTCCCAACCCAACATAGCATGTGGTGGCTGTGAAGCCAACGCGCTGGTCTTCCGCTGGGACCTCTCGGTGGAAACACGGAAGGTGACACAGGCATTACGGATATTTTAAGAAACAAATATCGATGGTCTAGAGGACAATCGTGCTAAGTGCTCGGATGGCTTAGAAGGCAAATGTGCTAAGTGCAAAGATCTTGGCACTTGGCACGATTTTCTTCTAGCTGGACCATCGATAAAAACAAAAGCAGAAAATAACAATAATTAAACGACAATAAAAACGAAAAAAGTGGGTCAGTTGGACGTAGGAAACATCCAAGACTTAGAAACAAATACTCGCACAAGGATACCAGCGTCGTCAAGAGAGTAGCATTTGCCGTGCGTGTTTTATCTCCCAGTAATTTCACCCTAAAATGGTGACCGTAAAGTTATGGTGGGTTACAAGCATTTAGAATAGAATATAATTTATTTGGCACCAAAAGAAAATAACATTGAGAAAATAATATACAGTGTATGCACGTATTCTGCCGCCAAAAAGGTTCCAACTCAGCATAATGCTGTGGTCAGTGGACCGCAGCGCTGGTTTTCGGTTGGCACCTTTGGTTGAACCATGACAATAATTTTGTTACATTATTAATAATTAAACAAGATTTCCGGCAGAACACATTTGTATCTATGTTTGAGATTTCTAATTTTATTGTAAGTCTGTAAGTAAAGTAGGTAGTGGTATGACCTTTTGCAGGGTCCGTCCGGTTCGCTACCACTACCTTAGCGTTCAACCTAGCGCCAAGCAGCAGTGTTTTTTTATGTTTCGGTGCTGGGAAAAGACAACCGGTGAAATAACTAGCATCCATCCATATCCGTATCCATATTCGTATTCCATCTTAGTCATTGGGGTTGACAAAACTCCTAAGGACCGGTCCTTGTGGCAAACCAGAGGGGCTATTGTCTAACGCACTCGCAATCGCAACCGGCTTCAAAATGGAGCCATTGTTTTCATTTTGTATGCAGACGAGCGTTCGATTTTCAAAATGAAAACGATCGTGATTGCGAGTGCGTTAGACAATAAGCCCTCTGGCCTAAGTCGAGCACTGGATAATAATCAATAATAAAGAAAATAAAGAAATATCTAAAAGAATAATAATAAATCTTTATTCATATCACTTATTTTACAATATATAACACTAGACTAAACATACCAAAAGACAAAAAGCTAGGAAGTTCCTGTGTTTCAGACGTAAAAGGACTTACAAAACAAAACAAACAATAATAAAGTTCATTTTGAGACAGTCAATAACCTTTCTGTATCTTCGTAGGACATCATTTGAAGTGCATCTTGGACACAAATAAATAATAATAAATAAATTAATATCACGACACAATCTCACACAAATTGACCTAGTCCCAAACTAAACTCTAGTCTTGTACTATGGAACTAGACAACGATGAACGTACTTATATAAGGAAATACATACTTACTTAAATACATAGAAAACATCCAAGACTCAGGAACAAAATTCGCGCTCATCACACAAATATCTGCCCTTACCGGGATTTGACCCCAGGACCGCTGGCTTCGGAGGCAGGGTCACTCCCAACTAGGTCACCGTATCGTCAAAATCTTTATCAGTGCACAAATTTTAACATATGATTTTGTATCGTTAATATAATATATTACGACAATAAAACGTGTTCAAAAAAATTTTTTTTTGTTGCACTTTATCTCTCTTGTACCTTCTCGTGTGGACACAGAGCCACACTAGAAATGATGACATGGGTTGTCAAGCTGTAGGTATGCGATACACTGTATTGATATTCGAAATTTGAAATTTCATGTACAGCTTATCAGACAACAAGCCCCTCTCCTACTGATATTCTAAATTTGAAATTTCATTTATTAACTTACTTAACAACACTTCACTTTCCTCGCACCCCTGCATTAGAGGGTCCATGAATATTGTTAAGTTAGTGGAATCATTGAATCGGCAATATTTCTAATATTTTTTAAGCTAGAGTAAAAATAACACAGCAAGTGTTATTGATTAACAATAGCGAAGCGAATATTAAAGTTTGTGCACATTTAAAAAACTACCTTGTGTAAATGGTTTAAGGTATATGAAGACGATGATTACATTCTCTTACTTGTACAGTTGGGAGTAATTTGCTTTTCGACAGATCAACCAGCTTAAAGCCCGCGTGCAGACCGCCGAAAACACAGAATCGAACGTCTCCCTCTATCAGCAGGATATCGACTTGGAGCTAGAAAAGGTCAGCATCATATTAATCGTTTCAAAGGGTGTTTCATAAAAGGAAAAGTTTGAAAAAAACACGTTTAAAGTTTGGTCAAAGCTTTTTCAATGGAATCGTAAATAATCGTGACGCGTTTTTTTAAATTGTAATTTTATGAACTAGAAATTAAACGTGATTTAAACAACTTATTCCAATAAAACCCTCTTTTCTTTGGTGTTGTGAATAATACATTAAAAAGAGTGTGGATAACCTACTCTAACTCTTTTAATGCAAAGGTGAAAATCATTTGGCGATTATTCGATAGAGTCTGATATCATTCTAAGGACAAATACATTTGCATGAGAGGTGAAAAGATCATACAATTAAAAATGATAAAGCTTCTGATGACTTAAGGATTGGTTTCTAAATTATCAGGGTGTATGGCATTTCATACATATTCTTTTGTATGTCTTCAATTTCGGTGGTGCGTATTATTTTGAAGGGAACAGAAATGTATTGAAAACCATGTTATGATTACTTACTACTATTTTAAATTGGCGTTGCACTGAATGTATCAAAATTCATTTTAATTTAATCCTTTGAATACAGAACCACCGTCAAGAACCTACTTATTTTTTACTAAAAGCTATGCCAAGTGTATTGCTAGCTTGCTTGTCACTAATAATTTGTATACATACACAAAAAAAAACAGTACTTTGTCACATTAACATGTCAACAAACCTATTTCTCATCGACACTTATCTTATCTGAAACAAGTCTTTTACGTTCTAATAAATCTCTATCCGTATTTAGACTATTTTAGCTCTTGTATATGCACTTAGAATTGTTGGTGATGTTCGGTAGATGGCGTTTGAAACCTGCAATGTAAGTAAATATGCAGTTTCAAGCGTTCTCAATCAAAAACCGACCTTGTATAGTAGTCAGAAAAACTCAAGGTGCAAATCACTAAACTCTCTTTTCTAAATTTCGGCAGCCACACAAACTTCAACCATAATAATGAGAAAGAGTAGAAATTAAACGCGCTTCAGTCGCAAATAAAACTAAAACTGTAGCAATCATAATTTTACGTCTGGCAGGCTTTTAGGAGAGCACATACGCCAATGTCTATAGGACTTAGCGATCTGAGAGCGCTGTTGGAATTTGACAGTTTTCAAGAGTTCAATATGCCTATGGTTTTGATATTTTAATGTCAATCTATGTTGCTAAGACAACGATTTTTCATTTTTTTTTTCTTAAAGCTTTATAAGGCTATCATCTCTAACGATGATTTTAAGTTTAAAATCTCAAGTAATAATAATTTCCTAATTCTGGTAAACCGTTATAGTAAACAGCAATTAAATGATTTGGCGCTAACGACCAAAGTGCGCTCGAACTACCTCCATCTCGCATTTTTCGCGCTGATGTACATAAAGCCATCCCTTTTGGCTCTCATGGTTCTTATGTGACGATTTTAATGCAGTTTAATTTCTACTCTTCCTTATTATTATGAATGAACCCACACATATTCTTTGTAAATACAATATGTAATTTTATTTCTTTTCCTGCATGGATTGCACTAACCGTGTGCTACTAAATCGGGCTACTTGACTTGCCACTTGCAAGGACGCCATGTTTGAGATGCGGCTCGAAGAGGCGAAGCAGGAGGTCATTCAGCAGCTACAGGAGCAAATACAGGTATGTTTGGGTAACTAGAACTATATGTAAGAGTTGTTACCGCGTTAATGGCACGTGCACGCGTACGTCACTCAAGTGTTGTGACTTTATTCATTGATCTGAATTAGGTGAGCTAAAATACGTACTATTTTAATCTAAAATGTAAATAAATATCGAATACCTGGTATTCACGAAAAAAAAATTTTTTCGACCCGGTTGTAACCACTCTATACAACGTGTTACAAAATATTCTGTAAAAAAGAAATTACAAAAGTACTGTCAACCCTTAATAAATAACGTCAGTTCAGTATCTTAGGTATACAGTATACTAGGGTTGACACTACTTTCGTAATTTATTTTTTACGGATTATTTTGTAACACGTTGTATTATGTCCACTTGCGAAGAGTACGTACACTAGTTGTCCTAACTCCCAAAATCAACAATGTGATCACTTGCTTGGTGGCAGGTTAAATTTGATATAGTGATAGCGATCGAAGTATAAACTGGCACGATTTCCGATTTATAATATTTTATTACACTGTGAAGGAAATTAATGGTAAATATTTATTCCCTCATTGACGCAATTCCCGGATAGAGGGCAATCAATATGTTATAAATACACTATAAAACTGCTATAAACCGCGCTAACACCAATCGTTACTTACTATTTTACGTTGCGTAAATTCTCGTTGATTTACTGCTTTTGAAGTGTTCACACGTTCGCCGCCAAGTTTGCAATAATGAGCCAATTTAGTATCGAAATGAGTTAGTTGGGCATCGAAATCGACAAGTGTTTCGTATTGGACAGTAAATCTTAGTATTTTGGGTCAACAACGGATTGGGACGCTCGGAATAAAACATTCATAATACGCAGTGTATTTAATTTTAGACAATTATTCTCATTTAAAAGTGCTATGTTGAATGAGACCAAGCTCCTTTGACGATCCAGTTTTACAGTATATATATTTAAAAAAAAACAATACACGTGCGAAAGTGTGTGTCTGTCTGGCTGTTTGTTACGTCCTAACGCTTAAACTGCTGAACCGATTTAGATGGAATTCAGTATGGAGATAGTTTGAGACTCCGGGTAGGACTTAGGCCGCACTCGCACTGCGACTAAACCGCCGCGGTTTTTAACCGCGTGTTTTTTTTTCATGAAAAAAGTTAGCTGCCAGTGCGGCCGTTCCCTTCTAACCCTTCTAATGCATAATAAACAGACAGACAGACAGAGCTACTTTCACATTTATCATATTAGTATGGATGAATAATTCGTGAAGAACCTGCGAGTGTGGTTTGCGTTAGCTCAAAGGTGTTAAGATCAACCGTGGTATGGTCCAATTAAAAACCTTGAACCCAGCAAACTCGACGTTACATATCCTTGTGCTAACAAGCCCAGACGAGGGACCCAGCATCCAGAGGCCCTAGCATCCTTGGCCAGGAGCCAGCGCGGAAAGTGCACCATTAATAACTACCCGCGGGTAAACGCAAATAGAGCAAGGCGTTTAGTTGTCGTCACGGTGCCAAATCGGACAGAGCTCTCGGTCTACGATATTAGACATGTGCTTTTTAAAACACGCTTTTTTTTGGTGTTCGAGGTTATGTTTTAGGGAGGAACTTTAATAAACACTACGTAATGTAGTGTATGAGTGTTTTCGGGATTGTTGTTTTTTTTTTCAATAGCGTTTTGTAATTACTGAGTGCCAAGTAAAGATTCGTTTTGACTTTTTTTTATATGAAGTTTAGTGTTGTGTTGAGTTGTGTGATTTTGTGGAATAATGTGTTAAGTTATGCCGGATCGGAACCATCTGTGCTTTTATAAGCGACGCGTGAGTTGTTTTCAATGTTTCGGCTGATGTGATGATGAATGATGCATATCAGAAATAATCAAAAGCAAGGTCGTTAATATTTACTTAAGCGCTTTCGATATTTATTCATTCCGTTTATAAGTTTAAATACTTTCGATATGTAATGTGACGGTATTATTGTCAATCAATCAAATCAGCCCGTATCTATTGTCGCGCCACTCACTACGATCCTGTGCTGCACGAATCCACTGTCTGCCCGCCGATCTGTCGACGTCGTCCGACCAGCGGGCTGGTGGTCTGCCCACTGATCGGCGTCCCTGTCTTGGCCACCACTCGGTCACCGCCTTGGTCCACCGACCGCCATCGCTCCTAGCCAGGTGTCCCGCCCATTGCCACTTCAGTCTCATGATCCGCTTACCGACATCTTCGACCTTGGTTCTCCGGCAAATTTCGATATTAGGTATGCGGTCCATTAGAGAGATTCCTAGCATAGCTCGCTCCATAGCTCTTTGTGCTACTTGAATTTTGTGCAGATTTTGCTTTGTAAGCGGCCATGCCTCGGATGCGTATGTTAAAATAGGCAGGACACACTGGTTATAGGCCTTGGTCTTTGAGGCATTGCATTATTGTAGGTTTAATTAAATTTAAAAAACTAAATTTTGTGTGGAAATTGACAATAATATTGACTGCATATAAATCTTTGATCGTCTACACGTTAAATTCGAATCCAGTTTCCACATCAAACACTATAAATTTGCCTAAAGATTCATGTGTTTTCCATGATTCTTAAGCTAATATTGTGCCACGGTTCGATTTGAGGTTGCGCCAGATTTTGCTGTAGTTAGTGTTAACTTTAGTTATAGTGTACAGTCAAACGCAGAAGTTGCTGTGAATTTTAGTACCTTGTCGTGGTAACGTATTAAAGTGAGAGTGGTTTGAATGAAGTCCTTATATAGCTACTTATTTTAAAATATTTCCCCTAAAAATGAATAAAAGTAAAATTCTAAATACACGTTGATATTTTATTTTCGTTTTTTTTTTAGGATTAAAGGAAAGTTCTTACCTTGTCAAGTTTCAATCAAATTCGTTAAGTTATTGTAGCTTTGTTGTCGTCTAATTATCTAAGTACGTTTTAATTAATAAATATGGGGAAGACTCTCTTGTTTGCAGTCAATTTAGGCTAAGTCGCTACTATGACGTTTCATAAGAGTTTATTATTTGTAAACCTACTTGAATAAAGATTATTCTGATTCTGATTCTGATTCTGCCTTTTGGCGTTATGTAATTTTGTTTTACGGTAGGCCATATGAGACAGAATAGTCGATTGTTAACCAAGGGATGAAAGTCATCAATATTTTCCCGTCCGTCCCAAGATATTTTGGCTACACGAGCCCTAACGATTGCGCCTTTAGGTCGAGGGATGTATACTTAATTTAAAGTCAAACATTTGTATACATTTAATTTTGACTGAGATGAAAGTGAACTAAAATTTTGTTTGTTATTGTCACGAACTTTGTCTTTAGGTATTGTCATAATAAATTATGAGTGTTTTGTGTTTTTTTTTTAAGTTTGACATATTTTGTTATGGCTGTATAAGATTCAATCATGGTTTAGGAAAGAGTCAAAAATGGCTGAGTGTTTGACCAATTCACATTTCAAAATAACTTTCCGCGTTAGGGATGGAAATGCCATTTTCAGCCCGCTAATGAAAATTTATTTACTCATCAGCCAATAGTTGACAGTAATTTAACGTCCGAATGCAAACTACTAAATTTTTTGAGGTCGGTCATCGATTTGCTTGGTCAAACACCTCCCAATGACGCGCTATCAGGCCTGATAAGAGACTAACCCTTCATCATACATTCCAGCGTAAATTGAAGAATCGATATCTTTACACCTGGCTGCGCGAAGAAAAATTAAAGTTATTCTAAACACATTTATGTATGTGAATAAAATTTGTTTGTTCCAATTTAGTTCGACTACACTAGAAACTGTTGGAATTTAATTGTGGCATAAACATGAAAAATAACGAAATCGGGCGAGCTGGCCATATTTAGTTCGTTATGTTGTGAGTAAAATAAGGTAGAAAAAACAAAAGAAAAAATATTTTTCGATAAGTCGTTGGCGTGCTCTATCAAACGTTGCCATAAACGTTTTAACCGAATGAATAAACTTTTCTCAACGTAAACCTGCAAGGTAAACCCTTCATTGTCACTTACCATGTAGTAACACTAAATAGTACGCTCCGTTGGTACCATAGAAATAACGTATGGGTTCTAATTATATGTCGAGTACAGTCATCGCGTGAAGTATCGCTTGGCGCGCCGCCAGGTGGCGGGGGACATATTTCGCGTGTTTAACCTCATTTCTGACACCATGCCGTCTCGCGACATCATTTTTTGTTGAGCATAATGAGCTTGGGAGCTCCTATGTCTCTAAAAGTATGTTGAATTATGTTAATAATTGCGCACGATCCTCATTCACGGATTCTGTTCGTATCACTAAAGCACTACTTCGAATTTCACTTCATCAAATGTGTCAATTTATCGAATTTCATTTCATTGAAAGATGTTTTCTGCTGAAACCATAATATTTTCAGGGTATCTTAAACATTACTTACGTAGGTTAGGTTAGATGTTCAAGATACCCTGAAATTAATTATGGTTTCAGCAAGAAATTGCGTTTGATGAATTGATAGAGACCCGTTTGTAACTTGTGCTAATTAAAATATTTGTCCCACTACTGGGCAAAAGCCTCCCTCCCTTCCTGCAACGAATCTCTATATTGAGCAGACTCCCACTAGTCTTGATGGAAAGCATCAATCTCATCTCGCAAACGTTGTCGTGGATCCGGCAGTTAGGCTGGATTCTATTATGGATCCTATTTCGTGTGGACGCTGCTTCGGCTACAGCTATAAGTTTGGAGCGCATCAGGAATACAATATATTAATATTGTATTCCTGATGCGGTTTTTAGGGTTCCTTAGCCAAATGGCAAAAAACGGAACTCTTATAGATTCGTCATGTCTGTCTGTCTGTCCGTCCGTATGTCACAGTCACTTTTTTCCGAAACTATAAGAACTACACTGTTGAAACTTGGTAAGTAGATGTATTCTGTGAACCGCATTAAGATTTTTACACAAAAATAGAAAAAAAAACAAATTTTGGGGGTTCCCCATACTTAGAACTGAAACTCGAATTTTTTTTTTCATCAAACTCTTACGTGTGGGTATGGATAGGTCTTCAAAAATGATATTGAGGTTACTAACATCATTTTTTTCTAAACTGAACAGTTTGCGCGAGAGACACTTCCAAAGTGTTGAAATGTGTGTCCCCCCTCCCCTCCCTGTTAACTTCTAAAATAAGAGAATGATAGAACTAAAAAAAATATATGATGTACATTACCATGCAAACTTCCACCGAAAATTGGTTTGAACGAGATCTAGTAAGTAGTTTTTTTTTAATACGTCATAAAAACATTGATCAAAGCTACAACGAACTTTTATATTATGTTACTTGCTGCTACGGAACCCTTCATGGGCGAGTCCGACTCGCACTTGGCCGCTTTTTTATAAGTAAATAGATAAAGAGTTGCCGGCACATTTGTTAAAGATGAATATAAACTACACTCTGGAGTAATGAAGACGGGTCACTTTCTATGGACATTAAGTACTGAGTGTTTTCTTTTGCTCTTGACTATATTATTATGTTAGGGGACAATCTCACACAAATTGACCTAGTCCCAAACTAAGCTCCTAAGTCATGGATATTTTCTATATATTTCTTTATATAAGTATGTTTATCATTGTTTACTACTCATAGTACAAACCTAGTTTGGGAATAGGTCACTTTGAGGGAGATTGTCCCCTGATATTTATTTTGAATATTACAAGAATTTTCAAACCAAAAAGTGTCTGGCACAGTTTTATGGTGGGTCAAGGTTCCATTTTGCCGGGTGTACGAGAAATAAAGAACATTTTGCGTGATGCTCAAACAAACAAACAGCAACAAATGCGGATGAGTCTGATATTTATTTTGAATATTACAAGAATTTTCAAACCAAAAAGTGTCTGGCACAGTTTTATGGTGGGTCAAGGTTCCATTTTGCCGGGTGTACGAGAAATAAAGAACATGTTGCGTGATGCTCAAACAAACAAACAGCAACAAATGCGGATGAGTCTCTTAATTTCACGTCACAAGTTCTTCTTCTTTTTTATTAATGGCGGTCCACCGCGATATTCCGCAGTGATTTAGCCAATGTCAAGTGAGTAGAGTAAAACAGTAAACAGAATAAATCAAATGCAAAAGCTGGACATTCAATCGGCCATCTTCCCTCCCCGAAGGTTACCGGAAGACCGACCCTTCACAAGTTCACAATATCTATTGTTTAGTGGACTAATTGCTCCCTTAACAGTAACCTCCTAAACATGTACAATAAACAGATTACTTAATTAGTTTGTTTTCCCTGTAAATCATTATAAGGAATATTAGTAGGCCAGTGGCCTGATAAGGCTGGGGTCGGCCGGGCCTTGTTTACATTTGATAAAACTGCAGTCCGCGGTCCGGTGTGAATATGGGCGGTTGTTATTTATGTGATAGATTTGTGATTTTGTGTTATAGTGAAATGCTTAAAATGGATAGTAACGTGTTACTTGTAAGTTTAACCTTAAACTGTTTATATTAGGATTTCAGAGGTCATATTATTAAACGAGCAATTTTTCTACAGGGTATTTTTTTATCAGGGCACAAATTTTAACATATGATTTTGTATCGTTAATATAATGTACCTATTATGTACGACAATAAAACGAGTTCAATTTTTTTTTTGTTCCAAATTATTTCTCTTTTACCTTCTCGTGTGGACACAAAGTCACACTAGAAATGATGACGTGGGTTTTCAAGCTGTAGGTATATACGCGATACACTGTATTGATATTCGAAATTTGAAATTTAATTTACTTATTAACTTACTTAACAACACTCCCCTCTCCTCGCGCCTCTGCATCAGAGGGTCCATGAATATCGTTAAGTTAGTGGAATCATTGAATCGGCAATATCTCTAATATTTTTTAAGCTCGAGTAAAAATAACACAACATGTGTTATTGATTAACAATAGCGAAGCAAGTATTAAAATTTGTGCACCTATTAAAAAAATACCCTGTATACTTATTTGTGATCACGTTGTCGACAAAGACAAATGATTTTGTTGAAAATTGCGGATAAGGCGTTTTTCGGGTAAAAAAATCGATCTTTCAAGTAGGCATCTTCGGGACAATTCGGGTTCCGCCGACATATCGGGTTCCGAGGTATTTGACATATATAGACGACATTATCAAATTGTGATTTAATAGTGTCTACGTACACCCGAATAGAGATCGGTCGAGCAGGAGGGCTAGCACTAGTTGTCCGCGACTTGTTTGTCGCTCGAATCTCCCTTTCTACCTAGTCTGTAACGATAGAGACGCACTGTGCGACTAGCGAGAAAATACAACTAGCGCTACCTGTATTGGTACAATGTTTTAATACAAGCTTTTATTTAGTTTCACCCGACCCGGTGTCTGTAATGAAATCTTGCAAGGTAAATTTGACCCACTTCCTGGTTTCTGATCAAGCTGAAATTTTGCATGCATATGTATATCGCGTAACTATGCAATATTATGATGACATGGAGCTGATTTGATGCTGGAGTGGGAAGATGGCGACAGGGTCTCCGCTAATACTTATCTTAGACCCGTCGAGTTTGGAGTCATTAGGTTGGTTTTGATAAGCAGTAAAAGACTGCAAAAAAAAGTACAGTCGGCAACAAAAGCTTGTCTCAAAAATTTATTTTTGGACAAACTTATTGACGCCTCCGTTCGCGTATAGTCATCAGCAATAACGATGTATAACATTGAGTTTAATAGTTATTAAATAGATATATCCCTCAATACAATGGCGAACTTTACTTCCAAAGCTAATATCTCTTGAATGGCCCAACCGATTTTAATTAAACCTAGCTGCAAACCATCCCAATTAAATTAGCTTTCTTTAAAAAAAAAAGGCATCTGAATCGGTCCATCCGTTTGGGACTAAGACGCCACAGACAGACATACAGATAGGGGGTTGTATATCTGACACGCTCTTATGCATCTAGTACTGCCCACCTAAGCCAAACAACAGTATGTCAAATTAAGTTGCCAAAGTAAATTCAATCCTCTTACCGTAGTAATAAGGTTGTGATTGCAACAGGAGTGATTTGAGTTGCTGCTTTTTTTCTTAGCAGGGCAGAGTAATAGAGAGTATTTTGAAGCCCAAAGTTTGAAAATATATTATTACCGGTAACTGTACAGTTCTAACCGTAGATCGGAGAAACTGCCAGACTTTCTGTCCCTTGCTCTGTTGCAACACGCTGGGATGCTAGGTTTTGTTCATTAAAGTATAAAAACAATAAATAGCTGGCGGTAAGACTTTGTGCTAGGTCCGTCCGGATCGCTACCACCATCTTATCCCTTAACCCACCTTTATCAGCAGTGTTGGCGCGTTGTGTTCCGGTGCGGTGATAAAACCACCGGTGAAATTAGTAGCCTAGAGGCATTCCACCTTAGTTCTCTGGGTTAGCAACGCATTTGCGATCTTAGAATAGCACCCATTAACCACCCGCCAAACAGTGTTCACATTGTTGTGTTCCGGTGTGGGGATAAGATAACCGGTGAAATTACTAGCATAGAGGCATTCCATCTTAGTCCTGAGGGTTGGCAACGCATTTGAGGTCTTAGGATTATAGTCTTGAGAATTCAAATGTCTATGGGCCTCAGATTCCACTTACGAGTACCATCAGGTGTCCTGAGTGCTCGGGTGCCTTCTCGTTAGCATAAAAAAGCAGTCTTAAGATTGTAGTCTTGAGAATGCTAATGTCTATGGGTCACAGATGCAACTTACTATCAGGTGGCCTGAGTCCTCGTTCGCCTTCTACGATAATTCATTCATGTTGAGAACCTCGTTATCGCCTGCCATATTACAAACAAAGAGATTTTTCTAAGTGGGAATTTGAATCTAACATAAAGGAAATAAAGTTCAATTATCTTTGCTCCTAAATGACACCTTTAACTTTGAAACAAATAAAAATTAACGTTATACTTACTAAAATAAAGTTCAAACTAAATTAATTACCTTGATTATTCTATGGCACACCGGGTCTCACGAGGATATTCCTGACCTTTTAGTAATCTCCAGTTTTTATGTATAAATTAATTGGTTAAGAATCGTATGTGCCAAAAACCTATCAATCAAACATCAACCTTACCTGTAAGTAATACAGCATAAATCGGCAGGTGCTCCTGTCGGACCCCGACGCGGAACTGTCGAGTTGGCCCCTGGAGTTGGTGGCGCTGCGAGACAAGATCCACGAGGCGCGCCCGAGGGATAACGAGGTTAGTCTCTGTCTCTGTCTCTGTCTGTGTAGGTTATTAGCAGAGCCCGGAATTTTCGTAGCAACTTTTATGTGTCACAGGGACTTCTCGTTTATCGATTTCCGATATACATAATTTATCGATGCATTATAGAACGCAACACAACATATCAATGAAGATTAAAAGTAAAGGTAAACAACAGGCGGTCTTATCGCCAAAGAGCGATCTCTTTTATATAAATTTTGAGTGGCTGAAATTGTTAAATAGAGATTTGCAATGAAAATTTAATAGTTAACAATTCTACATTTAATCAGTTCAGTTCAGTGTTTTTACATTTATTAATTTCATGTTCTAAGTCAGTTTTTGCGCTAACAAGTGTTTCATCATTAGTTTGTCTATAAAATAAATATATAGTCATAATTTTATCTTTTCTCGAAGAGATCGCTCATTCGCGATAAGTTTGCATGTTGTTTACTTCTTCCTTGCATATTTTAAAAAAATGTATTCTGTATTTATCGATATACACATTTATATCGGAAGTCGATAAACGAGAAGTCCCTATGACAGCTCAAAAATGCTACGAAAATTCCGGGCTCTGGTTATTAGTGTGGAGGGAAAGAGATGTATGATATCTGATATGGTTTACATTTTGTAAAAGCCGTTTTACGCCCTGCGTTAAACCTTACTTTCAGAGTACTAGCGACCCGCCCTCTCTTCGCTCCGGATTAAAGTATTATACATAAAAACCTTCCTCTTCAATCACTCTATCTATTAAAAAAAACTGCATCAAATCCGTTGCGTAGTTTTAAAGATTTAAGCATACATAGGGATATAGGGACAGAAAAAGCGACTTTGTTTTATACTATGTAGTGATTCACTGAAAGGCAACAACTTGGCTGTGCCCCTGGCTTTGCTGATGTTTATGGGCGACGGTGACTGCTTACCATCAGTCTGCTCGTTTGCCTTCTTATGCCTTCGTTCGCCATTTATAAACAAATGCATAACTTAATTAGAATGTCCTGTGCTCTTACGGGGTCTTCTAAACGAGCAAAATCTTCGCGGCAATGTGTGTTATTCATAGATTTAGTATATCTGTAATAGACGCCTCAGAGTAACAGTCGAACTGAAAGGCCGAGAGGGACGCAGCTATCTACGTCTATCTATTATATCTATTGTGTTGTGTTACGTTACAATAAGAAAGTTATACGTCTCTGTTCTAATACAATCAACTAATATATTTCTTCAAACATATTTAATTCTAATTCTAATTAATGCCTTTTAATCCTGTTAAGGTGTATTTCGCCAATGTGGAGTTATTTATAGACACTCGCATGGACTTATTAGCGAAGTACGTCCATGGATAGCACACGCGAGGACGTTCGGTAAAAGTGCATTCGTCACTACTTTAAAACAATCTCGTATCTCATATTTCGTGATTTACGATTTTAAACTTGTGCATGAAGACAAATAAGTTTAAAGTCGTACATCACGAAATATGAGATACGAGGTTTTTTAAAGTAGTGACGATTTTCTCTTACTAAACAGAAGCACATGGGGTTAGCTCCACGCGCTTCAAGTCCCTCAAACATATCTGCATTTGTTGGTTGCTGCTCTCCGCAAAGTCATGGTCAGGCCGTTATTGATAACTGATTAGTAATCACGGCAAAACTTGATCAAAGATCACATATGAGAATCAGTATCGTAGGGGCTTCCCATGATGAACATGTGCGTAAATTGTTGTCGGTTCGTTCGCTCGGCGATCAACGGAGAGATTATCGGGTGCGTCCCACGAGATATAACTACATAATAACTATTTTCATGTTACTAACGTTTACGAGATATAATGAACGTTAGCTATAATAACAAAATCAATATTTTTATAAGGAATAACGGTCAAGTCATATAATATTCATTTTATATAATATTTTTTAATATAACACTCACAATGACTAATTTCAGTTCGTATAAAATACATGACGTATACTAAAAGATAATATGTATTATGATCGCTATACGTGTTACAAGATATAATATCGTATGATATAAATGTGAGCGAGCGAGCAAGACCTATCTGGGCAGAACCGACTCGGATAGGTTAGGTTAGAAGGCTAAGGCGGGAGCGAAGCGTAGCGAGCTCCCGCCTTAGCCTTCGAGGTTTTTTTTTTTACATCCCTTGAAAAAGCTATGCGAAACAGTTTGATTGTAAAATTAAAAAGGCCACGTATTATAATATTATACGTGCATTATATTTTTTGATGTTAGATTTTTTGATTTATATGTTTTATATGTTAGGTGTCATGTACATTATACACTTGAATTGTTATATCAATTGATATTATATATTAATAACGTTATACTTTATGGAAATAGTTATTTTGACATTATATCTTTCGTTCATTATCTCAAGTGTACGTTATATTAAACATATTTATACAAAGTGAGCGTATATATTGTGACTGTTATATGATAAGTTCTTATATCTCGTATTACTTACCCGAGATTATCAATACGGCCCACACTGGGCGTAGCGTAGCACGTGTTTGACTTGCTTGTTTACAAACAAAATGCAGTTTTTTATGACATGGAGAAGGCGATACAGGCCACCAGACCAAAGGTAAGTTGGTTCTGAGACTTCTGAGGTCCATAGACAAGGTTTGTCCGTCTGTCCGCGGGTAATATCAGAGACCCTTAGTACAGACAATAGCAAAAGTAGATGATCATTTGAGTACTTTATCGCACTAACGTAACAATACTTGGACAATTGGGATGCGGCAACGTAATGAAAGAGACAACGTACTAAAATGATCACCAGCTTTTGCTGTTGAATGTACTAAAAAGCTGAAATTAGGGATTCAATTATTGTTTTTATAATTATGACATTAAGTGAGGTATCATAATATCATTGGATAGCTCTTACACAATCATTACGTATATGTTATCAATTTTTAGATTTGAGCGACCGTTCACGAAATATTGAAATAGAAAAGTGTAGTTTTAGTAGTAATAGAAAGCTGAAAAATATCAATTAGATGTCAATCTCGCCGCATTGAAAACACCTTCCACCTCCCCACGCCCCCGGCTGCACCCGCCCAACAATCCGACCTTTCCTCCGCGCGGGGGTGACTGAACTGCGCGTCTAATTATACCACTTAGCATTCGTCTACCGGCGCCGGCGCCGGCCGCCCGCACTGCGTTGAGACTTGCAAAAAGATGCATTTGTACCGATCTGGGTTTAGTTTGTTGTGAATTTTGTAGATTATTAGGGAATTATAACAATGTTGTCCATCGTTGACTTTGGAATTACACTACAAAAAATGAAGAAGTCAATTCTTCAAGGATGGCTGGTTGATTGACTTTGTATCTCCTTTTAACGGTTGTACACTGTTTTACAGAAACTCATTTCATAGAATGTATCACATGGAAGAATTTACATTCCATAGAAAGCTAATTTCTGCTGTAACCTTATTGTTTTCAGATTATTTTTTGGTGGTCACAGGTCTAACCTAACCTAACCTACGTAACTCATGCTTAAGATAATCTGAAAACATTAAAATTTCAGCAGAAATTAGCTCTCTATGAAATTAAACTTCTGCGAATTGATACATTCTATGAAATGAGTTTCTATAAAACAAGGGGACCCCTTTTTACGGTTCCGTACCTAAGAGGAGCTAAAAGTCCTTCCGTCCAACTATCCTAACGTTTTTAAACCGTACGAGATAAAGGATTGATTATGTTTTCAGAATATGTGATATTACGGCGGATTTCCCAATAAATAAAAATAATTATGGAAAGTAATAAATAAGGACAGATATTTGTGTGATGAGCGCGAATATTGGTTCCTGAATCTTGGATGTTTTCTATGTTTTTAAGTATATATTTCTCTATACTATAAGTAAGTTTATCGTTGTCTAGTACCCATAGTACAAGCCTTGAGCTTAGTTTGGGACTAGGTCAATTTGTGTGAGATTGTCCCCTGACATTTATTATTATTAAAGGGTGTGTATTTTAAAAACGGTAAAACACACAAGCGTCAAATTTAGTATAATAACAACAAATACTAAAAAAAGGTCATGTGTGAGCTGGGCTCGCGCTAACGGTTATAAGCTCTAGTCAAGATTAAATCCTATTATATTAATTAGCGCGGCGGTATGGACGCGAGCGTGAGTTCGACTCGCACTTGACCGAATTTACTGTTGCTATAAAAATACATAAGTAGTGTATATCTTCTATATTTTAATGTTAAATCTTAGAGCTGGTGCTATATCTACAACTAAATTGACCTAATTTCCCATTTATGTTTCCGTTAAACAACGTTCCGTTGACGGAGGACATCATCTTACAAAAAATCATATAATAAAATCAGAAATGGGACGTTTCTCGAAATTAATTAAATTTAAAATTGTGACGAATACGAAGATTAACTTAGTAATATTAAAGAGCTTATTTAAAAACATCAACTACGTATGGCTTTCCAATCTATATTTCTTTTGCAGAATAAAATTATTCATTAGATTGAATTATTTCTAATTTATAAACTTTTCATTCACGATCCACATTTAAAACGTTCAAACACCCCAATTTAACTTAACCTAATATTTTATCTTTAGCCGTTACAGCATTTTCAGGAATGCAGTTCGACGCAAGCGCATAAAATGCGCCGACATGCATTATAACCGTTTATAAACAACGCTAAATAATATTAGCTTACAGGAAACTATGTTTTCTTTTCTAAATGAGACTTTATGTTGTAAACAGCAAGATAGAGATTAGAGGGGTGAGTGTGTAGCGGAATACGTAGAAAGTTATTCCACTGAAAGCTGTATTGTTTTAGTTAAATTAACGTGACTCTCAATTTTGTAAAAGTGTTGATAATGTGATGTTGACATTAGTGGAATTTGAAAGAATGCTCACAAACTACCTTAAAATCTATTATATATTATTAGTTTTTGCCCAAATGGAGCAGTCACCACTTTAATCGTCACTATCAAGATTATTAAATACTACCTTCGGCCCGCCAAGCGTTATTCCTTGGGGAACTGTCTAATTTCCCAGGATAAAAAGTACCCAATGTCCTTCACCGGGATTCAGACTATTTTCATACCAAATTTCATCTTTATTGGTTTAGCGGTTTATCTGTGAAAGCGTAACAAACAGACAGACAGCGACAGAGTTACTTTCACATTTATAACATTAGTTTGGATATAGGTACTATAACAAAAAATAACTCTCTTTTCAGGCAAAAAATGTCTTCCACGGCTAAGTTTTCTGTTTTATCTGAATCTGTACAATGTGAACTCTTATCGGAATTTTAACCCAAGGGAATGTTTTTCGGTCCGATTATTCGTGACCCCCTTTTGTTTATACGGCTTGACAGATTTTGAAGTGCGAGGTGTCGCTGGATTAGTCTTGTCCTAGTAGTATCATAGACTATATCGACGCTTGAAAGGCGAAATGGGATAAGCGACATTTTTTGTGATATTGTATGTAACTCAATATCACAAATAATGTCGCGTATCCCATTTCGCCTTTCAAGCGTCGTATGTATTGTTAGACATCAACATGAATAGTCAAGTACATGAAAATCCTAAACATAGCAGAGGCAGAGTCGGGTTTCAAAAGCTTCCTAAAAGACTTAGTTCTCTATGTTTTACGGCAGTTGGATATGAAGAGATTTCCGAGTGCAACGTACTAATTTCGTAACTATATTTTGGAATAGCACACTTTTGCAACGCGGATATTCCCCCTTATCGCATTTAACTGTGTTAATTTCATGCTGACCTAGTAAGATGTCTCTGGAACATGTTATTTTTTGAATTTTAATTGATTTATCATGTTCAGCACCAGACGACCCTAATGCTAAAGAATTGAGTCCATTTTGTATAGACGTCAAAAAGTATGGTTCTTAATTGAATTAAAAAGCATCCGCATGCGCCTGAGTGTGCTCTGTTCAATTACGTGCGCACGACCATCTAATTGATGCATTACGAAATGCAATTCGATAACAGTACTTGTGGTTCTTTTAGGGTTCTTTCGAAATCGTTTCCTATTCAGATTTAGCAAAATTGACAAAGAGCCGTCTGCTTATCAAAGAGATTGATCTAGGGCTGTTGTTGTGCTGAAATGAACAAATTTGATTATCCTTTGCTTATTATGAAATTGAGGAGGTAACTCTCGACTGCATCCATTTCTTACTTACACTAGATATGAAATTTAGACCAAAAAGTCTCGTGATGGCTAATTCTCTAATTTATCATTGATGAGATGATAATTATGTGGTATCTTTACACATTTATTTTATGGTTTTTATTTCGCAACACTTTGCCAATTGAAAGTCATACAAAACACATACAACAAAGCTGTCATACTCGAACTCTTTAGTTATCTATCTCATAATAATGCGTGACGACATCACGCGTCATCGTTAACCTAAAATGAAGGTGGTCCTCAAAAAATAATATTTCCTTACGGAGTTGTCTCCTCAATCTAGTTTTATTTTATAACATAATAACGATTAAACTTTATTATGTGTTTATGGCCCCTTTTTCTTTCAGTTATAAATCGACATAATATTTGGTGGTTCTGTAAGTGTGGTCTTGATTTGCCATCATCTCATTGGCTTGTTATTGGTCATCACTTCAATATAAGAGACACTTTTTTATGATAAGTTCTTTTACACAGCAAGCACAAGGCATAGATAAATCGAGGTACATATATAAGTTTTATCTTGTAATGACAAAACTTTTGTCTAAAATTTGGATTTGATTTTCATTTTTGTCGTAGGTGTCAAGAAAGGCAGGACAACTATTTATTCGCACAAATTAAAATAATATTATAATTTGTATTGATACTCAAAAATGATTAGAAACAATAACAATAAATACGATTGTTAGGCATCTTGCTTTTCAGACAACTCGCTTGGTAGTCATTATGCTTCTTAGACATCATGCTTGTTAGGCATCTTTGTTCGCAACTCGCTTGGTAGTCATTATACTTAGACATCATGCTTGTTAGGCATCTTGCTCCATTGGCAACTCGCTTGGTAGTCATTATGCTTCTTTAGACATCATGCTTGTTAGGCATCTTGCTCCGTTGGCAACTCGCTTGGTAGTCATTATGCTTCTTAGACATCATGCTTGTTAGGCATCTTTGTTCGCAACTCGCTTGGTAGTCATTATACTTAGACATCATGCTTGTTAGGCATCTTGCTCCGTTGGCAACTCGCTTGGTAGTCATTATGCTTCTTTAGACATCATGCTTGTTAGGCATCTTGCTCCGTTGGCAACTCGCTTGGTAGTCATTATGCTTCTTTAGACATCATGCTTGTTAGGCATCTTGCTCCGTTGGCAACTCGCTTGGTAGTCATTATGCTTCTTTAGACATCATGCTTGTTAGGCATCTTGCTCCGTTGGCAACTCGCTTGGTAGTCATTATGCTTCTTTAGACATCATGCTTGTTAGGCATCTTGCTCCGTTGGCAACTCGCTTGGTAGTCATTATGCTTCTTTAGACATTATGCTTGTTAGGCATGTTGCTCCGTTGGCAACTCGCTTGGTAGTCATTATGCTTCTTTAGACATTATGCTTGTTAGGCATCTTGCTCCGTTGGCAACTCGCTTGGTAGTCATTATGCTTCTTTAGACATCATGCTTGTTAGGCATCTTGCTCTGTTGGCAACTCGCTTCGTAGTCATTATACTTAGATATCATGCTTGTTAAGCATCTTGCTCTGTTGGCAACTCTCTTGGTAGTCATTATACTAATTAGACATTATGCTTTTAAGGTATCTTGCTTTTTAGGCAACCTGCTCGAAATGGTTCACGATTGCGTTCAATTAAATAAGTAGTAGGGCGCGTCTTTGTGAATTAAAAACACTCTAGCTACAATTCACTACACGGAAGCGCACTCTAATTATATAATTGTCCGAACAGGGACTGTTAGAAAGGCGACGGGGTCGGGGACCTCAATAGATAATGATTGGAACACATGGCTTGACAAACTGATGGGAAAATCATTTAAAATACGGTAATGTAATTATTCCCGTGAGATATTGGAAATTAGAGTGTATTCTTCTGGCGTCTGTAGCCTGCATGTTTATTTTATAATACAGCCGTCCAAATGAAGATGGCTGTAAAATAATACGAAGGTAGTATGTTCTATACTTCCTTTTTTGGAAGGCAGTATAATCGTTAGTTTTAACCCCCGTCGCAAATAATAGGAGTGTTATATATGCTTGAAGCCTTTGCCTGTTTGTCCGTCTGTATGTCATAGCCAAATTCAATGTGCTTCTTTTTCCCCGTCTGAGTAGATATCTACTCCAGTATATTTAATCGGTCAAACCACATTTTCCGTCAGTTACTCCACAATCAAACAGTTATATATCACAACAGTATCGTGCTACCGTATCACTACATAGTATAAAACAAAGTCGCTTTTTCTGTCCCTATATCCCTATGTATGCTTAAATCTTTAAAACTACGCAACGGATTTTGATGCGGTTTTTTAATAGATAGTATGATTGAAGAGGAAGGTTTATATGTATAATACTTTAATCCGGAGCGAAGCGAGGGCGGGTCGCTATTATCTTATAATTATGTCATGTCATAAATTTCACGAGTGACGACACGTTTACGCGTGTTTTATGGATGGCGTGAATAATGTCAAAACGTACAGCCATGTAAACGGTCGTGTAACGGTTTCCTTATGGTCCCTTACAGGGCAGGCTTCCGTGATTATACATGAATTTTACTACAAGCCTTTGGTAACTCAGTGTAGTAAGATGCCGTAAACGCGTAGTTACTGCCGTTTTAATTATTACGATCATGTTCATATTTGTATGATGTGTCGGGCTTAGAACGTGAATCGGGATATAAAGGTACAGAGTTCGATTTCCAGAATAGCGTATGGTTATAGGTGGGTCGAGTTCTATTCCGTATTTAGTTGCCTTATTGAGAACGCACGCGGTAAAATGTGTTTTGTACACTCTTTTGGGACTATTTAAACTTACCGGTTAGAATAATATAAACTGCGTCGAGATGAAAAGTGATACGCGATACGCTATAGAAAATTACACCCCAGAATTCGCTGTTGTCAGTGGCAACAAATTATTATAAACGGAAAAAACTGCAGATTCAGAATTCTTGAGCATATTTGCGGTTAATGTTTTGTTCTTTTAAATATAGGATCAGTATCGTGAATTGGGTAGTTTGCTAACGACTCCTTCTGCAATATAAGTCGTGTATTGCTATTCTCGCGCTTATTGCTTGTTACTCAGGATTAAATATACTCTTTCACTACTTTCTAGTTTTCCAGCTGTCTCTGTGTAAAATAGGTCGATGAGTTGGTCCGTTGTTGCGTGGAAGAAGGGCAAACCAAAAAACACACTTTCGCTTGTATAATTTAGTAGGGATGATCAACGGATTCAGTTTGATCGATTTATACATTTTTGGTATCATTTTAAGGTGTATCCCTAAAATTTTTAAAATTACTAAGTAGATGTTTTGCGTTGTTTTGTGTTTAGTTTGTTAAACTATCCTAAAGTGGGTTCTTACCTATTATGAAAGTAGGTTTTATCAAGTCATCTACATATTCTACTAACTTATAAGTTTGTTTAATGAACCCGTGACATGTTTAGATATTAATTTCCTTGACTTCTTTAGCCTCTTATCAGTAGTGTAATGTTAATTATTGTCGTTGTGCTTATTCTTTCAAAGAAATAATTATTATTTCAAGATTTTCTACCCGAAGAAGAGTTCCGCTAGCGCACATATTTTTAGGCGGCATATAACATAAAGTACCCCATATCTTTATAGAACACTTGCTGCAAATGAAATAATAATGTTGTAGGTTTAGGAGACCTAATACTGTTTAGCCCGAAAACGGAAATAGGTACATTTTATCTCGAAAATCCCAGGAAATAACAACAACAAATATCAGGGGACAATCTCACACAAACCTAGTCCCAAACTAAGCTCTGGGCTTGTAGGTACTGTGGGTACTAGACAGCGATAACACACTTATATAGAGAAATACATACTTAAGTACATAGAAAACATCCACGACTCGGGAGCAAATATTCGTACTCATCACACAAATATTTGCCCTTACCGCCATTTGAACCCAGGACCGCTGGCTTCGGAGGCAGGGTCACTCCCAACTAGGCCAACGTGTCGTCAAATAGCGATAAATAACTAGCTAGCTAAAATTTTGGTCATGAAATACCACTACTAATCATACCGCCCAGAGAGTTTAATTAGCAACTCGCATTAAGCTAGTTTAAGTTAATCTTTCCATTTGTCCCCTCGGGAGAAAGCTGCGATTGTCCTACAGGATGTCGCTATATCGGGACGACGGGTTCGCGGGGTAACGTAGGGCTGGAGGGGGAGATTGATTTGGACTACTGAAGTTTGGGGAAACGTAATGAGGCTTGGAATGTTAGGAAGATGTTACGGTAAAGATTGGTATTTCCTGTGGTACCAAACACAAATAAGAGAAAAAGCGGATACATTACTAGTTTCTTTATAGTGATTGCAAGCTTAACATGTAGATATTAAAATGCGCATTACTGTAATTGTGATCTTAAGTTAAACACACCTATATATCACTACATAGTATGAAACAAAGTCGCTTTTACTGTCCCTATATCCCTATGTATGCTTAAATCTTTAAAACTACGCAACGGATTTTGATGCGGTTTTTTTAAATAAAAGATAGAATGATTGAAGAAGAAGGTTTATATGTATAATACTTTAATCCGGAGCGAAGCGAGTGCGGGTCGCTATTTATAGGATAATTTTCGTTTAATGCTTTTTTTATCCATCGCTTTATGTGAACTTTGTTTTATGGTAATTTGAAAACTATTGACGTTACCACGTTTACGCCGCTACCACCGTCAGTTCGTTTACAACATAAGCCATATCTTTATATTGGGTGTCTATCATTTTATCGAAACACCTTTCATCGAATGTATCATTTTATCGAACGCTATTTTCTGCTGAAGAGAGTGACACTATGCAAAAAAGGATTTCATTCAAAAGTAAATTATTTTTAACCGCAATAATGTCACTATTGAAATGGTTTTGTTTTTAGTTTAGTGTCACTCGAAATTGACGTGCGATAATGTTTTCGTGTATCTTGAACATCTAACCTAAGCTACGTTATTAATGTTTGTTTAAGTTACTGAAATATGGTTTCAGCAGAAAATAGCGTTCGATGACATGATATATTCGATAAAGTGAAATTCGATAAAATGATGAGTTACCTTAAACATTAACAGGTTTAACAAAAACGGCGTTGTACTCCGGTCAAGTGACAGATTATTTGCTGACTTTGCTTGTCTTTATCTATATAGCCATAGTCATGGTCATATAATTTATTGCCTTATATAATTGTAGCATGCTTTTTATTTTTTTATTATTAATTTTTGCCCTGTTGTTGTATGTTTCGTTTCTACAGCACTGCCACTATAATAATTGTTAGAAGTCATAGTGGGAATTGCCCCAGGATATAGGCTACACTTATTTTATATGTCCTATTTTGTATATTCTGTTTCTAGTGTCTGTATCTGTTTTTTTCCCCAATAAAGAAAATAAAAATAAAATAAAGCGACAACCCTATGTTACCAATGTTACCATACTAAACTCGCGTAGATCCGCATCACAAATTATAGCCGCGACTCCTTATAATTGTAAATCCTTCCTCGCGCGCGCCAAAAATACTCGTCGAATCTACATCCGAATGGTCCAGTTTTGTAAACTAACTTCTTTTACTTTGTTACTTTTTAAATTTACTCTGTTGAAGTCTACACCAATAATGTAAAGAGGTAAGAGGAGAGGTTTGTTTTTATGTTAGGGTAATCTCTGGAACTACTAAACTGATTTTAGGTTTTTTTACTAATAATAAGTTACATTATCCCTGGTAAATGTCCTTCCCCGGACTCAAACTACCTATCTTCATACCAAATTTCATCTAAATCGGTTCAGCAATTTATCCGTGAAAGCGTAACAAAAAAACAGACAGACCGAGTTACTTTTAAATTTATAATTTTAGTATAGATATTTTCTTTCAGTAAACTGGACAAATGATGTGATTGTAAGACTTGCCCCCCCTAGAGAAACAACTTATACTGGCTTTTTAATGTTCCATAGTCAAACTAGGAACTCTTATAGTTCCGCAATGTCCGTCCGTCCGTCCGTCCGTCCGTCCGTCCGCAGCCTAGCTCAGAGACTCAGTACTAGAAAGCTGTAATTTGACATGAATTTATTTATTAGTGGTGGTGGTTATTTTAGTGGTGGTAGGACCCTGTGCAGGGTCCGTCCGGATCGCTACCACCATCTTATCCATTAACCATCCGCCAAGCAACAGTGTTCGCATTGTTGTGTTCCGGTGTGGGGATAAGACAACCGGTGAAATTACTAGCATAAAGGCATTCCATCTTAGTCCTCAGGGTTGGCAGCGCATTTGGAGGTCTTAGGATTATAATCTTGAGAATTCAAATGTCCATGGGTCTCAGATTTCACTTACCATCAGGTGGCCTGAGTGCTCGTGTGCCTTCTCCTTAACATAAAAAAAAAAAATGTCACGCTAACAAAGTAGTAAAATAAAATAATGAAAAAAAAAACCTACACGTGGGGGTGTCGTTGGATAGGTCAAACATATTACCGGTTTGTAAAAACAATTTTTCGTTTAAGTAATCCGTTTGTGTAATATTAAGCTTTAAAGCGTTATATTTTGTTAGAGTTAAGTGTGAGTTAATTGCATAAGTGCAGCTTTGCCCGATCTAGATTTGTTTTTTGATTCGCTTGCAAAATTTAAAACTAAAATTCTGGCTTGTTTGTTACGTACTAATGTTTAGTGTTACCTATTGTTTCTATTTAGTCCGCTAAGTTTTCTATAAATGCTGTGTATACTTGTAGTTGGCTTGTACACTAGACATAATACCCTAATCTGTTTATATGTTATAAATGCTTTGTGTACTTGCTGTAAGTGTACCTTTCAATAAATAAATAAAGACTTAAAAAAAACTTAAATGAAAGAACATGAAGCGAATTAAAAAAAAAACTATCACGACTAAGTTTATACCTACTAAAATCATCTAAGACGGCACCAATTGACTTTAAATAATAGAAAATTAGTTATTACTTGTTGTTGGTTTTTGCTTTATACGGCAGTAAACCAAAATAGGAATTATTAATTGAGGGATATTAGGTGTGAAGTCATCCAAATAGATATATGGGTCACTATGGCACTATGTTAAAGTGATGTAATCACCAAATCCTAGAGATTTTACGGTTTGACTTATTGCGTCATTTGACATAGTTTCATAGTGGCAAAGAAATCCATTTCGTTGACTGTACGAGTAATCGAGTACCTAGTTTTAAATACAAGATAACAGTAAATTTGAAAATTGAAGGCACTTGCGTGAGACAATGTCAGTTGTGATTTTTATCTTTATAATACATGCTGACTTACACATATGAAAACGCAAAGGTAAAGCGATCTTAGTATAACCTCGTGAGACCCGGTGTGCAATAGGAGGTACATAATCATGGCAATTTAATTTGAACAATATTGTAATGAGTATAAAGTTCATTTTTATTTGTTTCAAATTCGAAAATGGCATTTAAGAGCAAAGGTAACTGAACCTTATTAATTTGCTGGTAGATTCAAATTCCCAATTACGAAATCTCCCAGTATTTAGGTGTGCGTCACAAGGATAATGTATTCTATCCCCCTTACTTATGAACGTGGAATAGTTTATGCCATGCTTTGTCCTTATCTGTAATTGTGACATTTGCATCTGACAGAAAGTGACAAAGCATGGCATAAACTATTCCAAGCTTATTTCACGTTCATAAGTATGGGGGTATGTATGTATTATTTTAACTTTATTTTTGTCGAATACAAACCTAGTGCTCAGTTTGGGATTAAGTAAATTTTGTCCATTCATGTTTATTTATTTATTGTTGACTTGCGTTTGCCCACGAATTCGTTCTTGTATAACTCGTTACCGTTATAAAGTATGGTTCCGAAAATGAACTACTTAACTGTGTACCAAATTTAATCTAGTTTTTTATGTAAAACGTGAGAAAAACATCGTACTAACCCGACAAACTTTTAAATCTATACACTTTTGTTACACTTTCACTAATACATCAATGATTATAAATAAATTAAATTAAAGCTTCAAATCCGGCAAAAAAAAATACCACAGAAATTATACAATTCCCGGCGAAATAGCGATAAACGACTTGAACGCTGACAAAATTTTGAGTAACAGCTAATTGGTTAACATTCGTAGGATTTTATTTAGTTCTGAATTTTTGGGCCCAGATGTATCCACTCGGTGTTTTTTGTTACACACAAGAACATCAAGTGTCGCCTGTATCTATCAATCTCCACCTGGCTGGAGTTTCTTAATGTATGTATGGCTTTCTGAGTTGTGTTGAATCTGTTAAAACGTTTACGGTAGCTACTTATCTACTGAATTGAAGTATGTATTGACTGCTGTCACAGTAGTTTTAAAACAGTAGGTGAACGTAAAAGCTTACTGAAATGTTTAGATAAAATTATTTTGTTTTAACACAACACTGAGTGGATATTTATATTTATTTATAAATTTACTGCATGGCTCTATTCTACTCTGTAAAACCATATTACTTTTGTCATCTATCGTATTGTTTTTAACTCGGCCTTAAATAAACCTTTACTGACAAGTAAATAAGAGCTATCATAACATTGACGATACGATGACATATCAATAGCAATATAGTTTACCGAGTAGAATAGAGCCCATGTACATGTTTCTGGTATGTGAAGTCTTCACGATATGTTGACATCTCTTCCTGTCCTGAGCATTTCCCCGCGTAAGACCTACTATCTTGCGTCCAATGTTAATAGTATGTTGCCTAAAATATGTACTAAGTGACACCCATAGCTCCTTTCACCGTGTCGTGTTATTTTTAGTATACTACCTGAAATATTTCTTTACAAGCTTTTATCGGTGTCTAATTCTACGTAAGGTTTGACTATCGCTGTCCTCTTGGGAACGATTCAATATGAAATATAGGAAAATGTGGCTTTTAATGCTCCTACATTGCATAGAACCGGCTCAATAATTTTATCAATTAAATATCACAAACAAACATTAAAAAATCCTTAGCGTGAATTTCTTTTAACAACCTCATCGTCTTTATTCTACCTACTAGGGGACAACCTTTCGAATAGTCGAAATCAGTTAAACCTTTCAAGCTCTTGGCGATGACAGAGATTATTTCCTTGGCCCTTTCACATTTATGAATATTGGTTTATTGGCAAGGGGGTTCCCTTGCTTACTGTTTCTCTCTATGCTATATATTTAGCCACAGGATCAACACCAGAAAAAACTAAACGCATCTCCGCTGTAAACATCCCATCCTCAGTATAGCGGTGATCGGCGCGCGCGACGCACGCATGACGTCACAGGAACACGCGTCGCATAACCTATCGCGAAACAAACAAGGATTGAAATCGCTCGCTCGTTAGGTTTGAACTGTTTGAAGTGACGGTTTTTAATTTACTTCTCTGATTGGCGCGTGGTGTGATTGGCAGTTGTTTTTGAATGTTCCAAACGGTTTTGGTCGTTGTGTTGACTTGTTTTCTATTCTCGGGATGTGTATTTCCAACTGTTCTTGGTAGTAAAAGGAGCTGTTTGTTGATTCTTGATTGTTTTTTTTCATCTAGTTGGATTAGGATGGCTATACACAAGATGCTGTTTTAGGATAAAGAAGTCCTTTTTAAGGCATTTTTTATTGTTTTTTAAACCACAACTCAGTGAACTAAGCTGTTTTCCCCAGGACACTTCTTTATTTTTGTGGCCAATTCCATCCTTATTGAATTAATAAGTATTTTACGCAATGATTCCAATAAGATTTCGTTTCACACGACGCGTGTAAACATTAAAAACTCCCCTCGGGTTCCCCTAGCGCGTACAATGGCGTCCACGCTCCATAAATAAATCACAAATGGTCTAAATCACAATCAAAACCCTTTGCTGGTTGATTTGATTCGGTAAGAGCCACTTGTCGTGTTTAGTGTTGAGTGTTATGATTCAAATAACAGTTTCGATTATTTTAGTTGATTATTTATTCATTAATCTTTAATCAATACAAATGTTGCTATTAAATAGATAATAAATAGCTCCACTTGTTTTTGAGTTTAATATTGACGAAAGTACTAAAGTCGTTCGTTTGGAGGATCTCTTTATTATAGTTATATGGTCAGCCGAAAGACGTCTAATACTAAGCCAATAAGTAGTATCTCAAATTCAATAACCAAAGCAGTTTTAATTCTATTCTGTTAGTAATAAGGTTGATATTCCTACAGGAGTTTTATCGTAGATACTGCTTATTGGCATAGGAAGTTAGCTTTACATAGACCTTCCCCAAGGTCCGCCGTAATGAGCGGTCCCGCGAATTGCTGCGGCCTTAATCGGGTCCACGATCCTTGGATTTATTTCTTTCGATTTATAGAATGTATTTAAACATAAATGATCTTAGGCCGTAATCACACTTCTACTCATTGAAGTTCCGGGGGGCTTTAAACATAGCTGCGACGCAAAACTTAATTACAGCAGTAACTTGCAAGTCTAATGCGGCGTTTTGTATTCGGTAAAGAGAGGTTTTGTTTACGTTTAATCGTGATGTTTATCGTTACTACAGTTACATATAGATTAATGAACAGTATTTTATTCATCGTAAGTAGTTTTAGCTCTTTTATTAGTTCTTCCTGTGGTGGGTTTATGACCTTTGTGATTATTGTAAGATAAACTTGTTAACTGAAACAAGACGATATAACAAGGGGCCTTTTATCACTATTGATAAATATCAGGGGGACAATCTCACACAAATTGACCTAGTCCCAAACTAAGCTCTAGGCTTGTACTATGGGTACTGGACAACGATAAACATACTTATATAGAGAAATAAATACTTAAAAACATAGAAAACATCCAAGACTCAGGAACAAATATTCGCGCTCATCACACAAATATCTGCCCTTACCGGGATTTGAACCCCGCTGGTTTCGGAGGCAGGGTCACTCCCAACTAGGCCACCGTGTCGTCAAAGGCTTAGATCTTAAAGGGCTAACGTTATCACGTATATTTGAGATGAGATTTTTTCGCTCGTTTTTTGATTGAGACTGGTATAGAATCATCAATATCCATCCTCATATTAGCCGAAAGACGTCTACTACTAGACATAGGGTTTCCCAATGCACCGACAATCTGTTACAGATCGCGGTAAACCGATAGACGCAAATTTAAATTCCCATTGACTTGTAGGTGGTTTTTAAATAACCCAATGAAAGCGAATAAACATTTTTTTACTATGCTACAGTGCACTACCGCTTCCTAGAATCGCATCTGTCGATCCGGAACTGGTAACAAAATGATCAATGAGAGACACATGCGCGTGCACACGACAGGGGGGTTGCGTCACTATTGTCACTCGCACAAAAGTCATTTGTGGCCTTTAATACTTGTCTATGTTCGGGTTTCAATAGGAAGCTTTTGTTTATTGTAGTGTTCCAGTGGAAACGTTGGGATCGCAGATAAAAGATTAAGATAAAAAAGAGTAGTTAATTCAGTAAGTAGGTCGCACGGGACGTTAACACGTCAAAATTCTACCAGCGCTTCCCAAGAGGTGACCACTACTGAGCAGAAAAGCCGCAAGATAGAAAAACTAAACACTATTATGACCAGAGGGCGGAATTCCTCATGGCAAAAATTGATATGTCATAGGGATAGAACGAAGTATTTTATCGACTATCGACAAGTAGTTCTGGTTCACGTAGCACAAGATCTTTTACCAAATAGAATTATACCTTCTATCGGTACATTACGCTTAGCAAGATAATTCTCCAATATTAACAATACCCTCTAGTAGCGGTTTTTTAGATTAATATAGTTTTTGGTAAATGTAGGTGTAGTTTTCATTATTATTGTATAGTTCTATGTTTTAAATTTAGCTTTATTTTCATTTGTTATTTACCGTTAATAAAGACATGTGTTTTAGACAAAAATAACATAATATTTACAAATTAAACCCTAAAACTTCACGTATTGTTGAAAACAATAACTAAATGTGAATCAATAATGACATTTACATTTTAATATAAAAGCAAAACTGAAACAACAAAGAGATTAGTGATTACACAATATCGATAACTGGAAAAGTCGATAAAGCAAAATGTTCAATCACTATGACATTTCAATTTTTGCCATGAGAAGTTCCGCTCTCTGATTATGACTTATGATATTAGTAAAAGGTCTTCCGGTAACCTTCGGGGAGGGAAGATGGTCGATTGAAAGATGTCCGCGTTTTCCTTTTGATTCATTCTGTTTACTAATTTACTCCACTCTAAGTAGTCTGTGATTTACTCTACTCACTTGACATTGGCGAAATCATTGCGCTGGACCGCCATTAATAAATAAAGAAGAAGAATATTAGTAAAATTATGTTCTTTTTTTCTAAGCCTATATGATTGTTATACTGCTAGGCAATGGCCTCTAGATTTCCACATCTCCTTCTGCTGATGCTTATCAAATAATTGCTTGCTTACTTTTTGTCATCGCAATAAAACGTATTGAGATAGGTTGGAAATAGTGCTGAATATTATCATATGACGGCGGTGTCATAATTTCAAGGCCCTGTTTTGAATTTATGTAAAACAGAATCTAATAACCCGGTCCGTGTGGTTGCTGGGTTAGGATAGTGCCACTCCATGTCTTCCCGTGGATGTCGTAAGAGGCGGCTAAGGGAATAAAGGCTTGTAGTACTGTTAGGCGATGGGCTTGCAACCTGTCACTAATACACTAGTAAACTTCTTGGCCTGATTGTGCAAAATGTGGTTACAGAATTCATACAAGTCTTTTTGGGGTTGTTGGTATTTCCGTAGCTCTGCCTACCCCACTCTGGGAATGACGGCCTGATTTTATGTATGTATGTGTAGAATCTAATAAGATATGGGATTAATAGAATAGTAACGTCAAAAAAAATCACAAGGCGTCCCACAACCCGCATCTACTTTGCGTACTACGTCACATTCTTTTATTTCACTTCCAATGAACTTGTATCGCATACACGTGCATCCGTTGCGGCCACACATGCGTAGTTTTTTTACTAATCGTCTATTTCTGTCTGTCCATACAGCTGCCTTTGTTTTGTATGAGATTAGCTTTGAGTTCGGACCCGCTGCTAGATGTTATTAGGTCAGATTTGTTGTTTTTGACATAGTTAATCTTCTCTTTGATAAGTGATGTGGATAAATCGGAGTTCTTTTAAATAGGTTTACGGTGTGATTTTAATTAAAATCTTACAGCAATTAACATGTCGTGTCGTGTCTGAGCTTACTAGCGATGCGTCCCGGCTTTACACGGGCGTAATCTATATTATCTAAACTAAAATAAAAAGAAAGAGTGAAATGTTTAGGTTTATATATATGTGGAGGTATTCCCCATATAATCGCAAATGGACTTTTTTTTATTCTGTTAGACCTGAGAGAGAGCAGGTCGCTAATTTATTTTTATAGTTTTACTCTCCGGTCTTCTAACTATGTTCCGCCAACAATTAAATTGATTTGTTGCCCCGTTCCGAGGAATAAAATTCACTTCCGCAGTTATGAATCATTTTTAGGGTTCCACGTCCGTCTGTACGCCGTTTAACTCAGAGACTCTTGGACCTTGGTACTACAAAGATGTTTTTTGGCTTAGTTACTCGTATACATTGAAATTACGCCAGCAAAAAAATCTTGGGATAAACTTTTTCTTTCAGGTAAAAGTAAAAATAGAAATCATTGGATAGCTCGTAAAAAACCCTTCTGTACGTTTTATTATCGATTTTTAGATTTGGGGCACCGTTTAGGAAATATTGAACTGAATAGTACATTTTTCGCTAGATGCCCCTATAGCCAAAACTACAAGAAGCTCTTGCCCCGTTTTTAAAGTTCTCGCTGCGGTTAATGTTTCAATCCTTGATGATTTGGTCCTTAAATACTCGTAGACCATCTCTCGCCATATTCGCACGGGTATCAAAGACATTACACTGTTTACCAAACATGTTTTTATCCGAGAATTACTCATCCTACCCTACAATCCTCCCCGTCGGATCCCGCGTGGGTAGACAATGCGTCATTCTGTGTGTCACCACTGACGAAATAACTCTTTTCGGCACATGTTTAATTGTTTATTTATTGTGATCTTTAATAACAAGTCTGGACCGTCTTTATAAGGTATTTAGTCGTTATGTGGTAGGTTCCTTTGCTGTACTTATATTCTGAGGTTTTCCTTGTTTGTGTATTTGCGGAATATTTAGCGATGCTAATGAATTGTTTTATTTCAAGTGTTTAACGAGTTTACAAACCAGAAATGTGGATGATAATTGACAGTGTTTTGGTGTTTGTGAAAACGTGTACTGTTGGGACATAGTGTGGTGGCATGTTACATTATGGTGATGTTTCGGAGGTTTGCGGTATGTTGTTTGTATAAGATAGATTTATGAATAATGTTAATTAACATAGTGTTCATTATTAGTGAGTGGATCAGTAATGATCTACAAACAGAGCCTTTATTTCACATCGTCTTTAGCACTTTTGTTAACTTCATGATAACTCTTATTTACTTGTCATTAAAAGCGGCTGGTTCGTTAACCACACGATAGCAATAGGGGTAAAACAGAGTAGAATAGGGGCACACTTAGATATACAAAAAGTATCACAGGACTATGTCACACAAATTGGCCTAGTCCAAAACTAAGCTCAAGGCTTGTAATATGGGTACTAAGCAAAGATAAACTTACTTATATGGAGAAATATATATGTACTTAAATACATAGAAAACATCCAAGACTCGGGAACAAATACTCGTGCTCATCACACAAATATCTGCTCTTAACGGGATTTGAACCTAGCCCAGGACCCGTAGCTTCGAAGGGTCACTACAAATTAGGCTAGCGTAGCGTGACTTGTTGAACGATTGGTAATAATGTTATATGAAGTATATTCTAATTAAGTGAAATGTAAATTTCTTCTGAGAAAAGTTCATTAATCTTAACAATTGGGTTGATTAGCTTTTGCTTATTTCTGCAAGTATGTCACTATACAACCGAAACGTGGTGTTAATTTATTTTGGAACTAGATAAAAATCCTTTTTAAGTCAAAATTACTATACAAGAGTATAACGGTTTGCGTAAAATACTGGTGACTGATAAAAAGTTTAAAATGTAAAATAAATATGTACACTCCGGCATACAATTTAGTTTTTTTTGTGTAAATTAGACTTGCAAATTTTCAAGTCTTATAGTTGATTGACCAAATTCATTAAGAATTCGATAACAACCTTGGCGTGTATACGGTTATTGGTTAACAATACTACCAAAGCAGAGGTGTGTAATAGACCACTTGCAGAGATTACCGCTTGTATCCATCACGTTTGTTGCGCACAATGACCCGAGTGGTACTTGGATCAGGTCCAAGACTATCGGCCAGGTGGATCTCTTCTTAACGATTTCAATGCCCAGGACACACTTGCGCTATTCAAATTCTTTACGATAGCTAGTTGGCGGCAACGAACGTGTTAAGTGTCGGATTATGGAGTAATGAGGGACTTATCGTATTATTGTTTTTTTAGTGAGCTTTGATATTGCATTGAAAGGTGTATCTTCAAAGTATCTTATAAGCTGAAACTGTACAGTATATGGATGTGAAAAATTATTTAATTAATTGTGATTAATACAATTTAATACAATTTTAAAATGTATCGAATTTCTTCATTAGATTCACTCATTTTGACAGAAAGAAAAACAAATGAAAACTAGCGGGAAACAAAATTTTACTAATTTGTTTCATTTTTTTTTAAATGTAATTGTTTTAATGTCCTCAAATCCAGTCAGATACAAGTAGTACAGCCAAAGAGATGTTGTTACAAGTTTATACATACTAAATGATACTAAGACTTTTTCCCCGACCTATTAAATAGGTTTTTCAGATGAATACGAGTAAGTAGTTTTATTAAGGTTGGTTTATGTTTACCAGTGCATACATCCATATTAACCATGATTCTTTCCACCTGCTACGATCCTGACAAATCTCTTTCGCTTCTTCTACATTCATATATCGAGTCATGCATGCATGTCGGTTTCGGGTACTTAAATTCGGCTTTTTTGCAGAAGTTCTCCGATTTGATTTGTAAAAGTACTCCTAGGGCGGCCGCTGCAAACCCTTACGTTCACCTTTGCACTGTATGTCTATTTATATCGAATTATATATACAGGGCGTCCCACGGCTATGCCACATGTAGAGAAAGTACCTTGAATATTGTAGATGGAACATTTTACTGAAAGAAGACATTATTTTAATTTAAAAATCAATTTAAATTGCATTCATAGATTTTTTAATAATTACATGGTTGAACCGGGAATCGAACCGATACACGAAGCATACCCTTTTCAATCTTAGTCACTACATCTTCTTTCAGTCCACATTTCTCTCTGGTCTTTTCATTCTTTACTCTATCTATCAGTTTCACACCACATATACCTACTACTGGTTTTTAGGGTTCCATAGTCAAACTAGGAACCCTTATAGTTTCGCCATGTCCGTCCGTCCGTCCGTCCGCAGCCTAGCGCAAAGACTATTAGTACTAGAAAACTGCAATTTGGAATGAAGCATAACAGTTACGTTAACAAAGCTGTACAATAAAAAAACAAAATTTTTCTTAGGATACCTCCCCTACACATAACGTGGGGATGCATTTTTTTTTCTCGTCTACCCTATAGTGTGGGGTATCATATAACCAATTTTAAAGGAAAACTATCACGATTAAGTAGACATCATTGGCTCTTGAGATACAGGCGATTAAAGTGTTTATACCTACTAAAATCATCGAAGACAGCACCAATTGACTTTAAATAGAAAATTAGTTATTACTTGTTGATTTGCATGTTTGTAGTACTTAACGGCTTCGGAACCCTACACTGAGCGTGGTCCGACATGCTTTTGCCCGGTTTTTAATAATGAACCTAAATCAATGTATCAGTTAATTTTGCTAAGTAATTTGCAATTCGATCGTCTAGAGAGTCATGACCTCATGACGTATCCTCGTAATAATGATATCTCGTATCTCTCGGTGGTATCACAAGTAACGAACAGTCATAAACAATACTTTAAGGGCATAATTTATTATTGTGTTTCAAGACTAGTTGTTGATGCTATGGTACTTTTGGTGATAATTAGCTGAGGTCAGGCGGGGCGTACCGATATTTCCAAGGGAATGCAATGTTTTGAAGCTGTTCGCCATTTTATAGTACTTTAAGTACCTAAATTTCTATAAAAAGGAGCAAAATTAATTTAAGGATGCTTTATTCCTTTACAATCTTTGACGCATTTGCCTTTCAGTTGGAATAACGCCGCATGACTTTACATATTTTTTTTCAATGTCAAGTATTCGACAGCAGTATGTTTTTCGTAATTTGGAATACTATACAATGCGAAATAATTAAGTGGCTGAAAGTTGTACCAAGTACTAACCTACGAGTAAAAGGAGAAAAAAATATGTGTAGGGCACGTTTGCGAGAAATGTCCAACAGTTCTGCCCTGCAGTAACTTGCATGTAAAAACTTTAAGGTTTATTTGCAGCCTAAGAATAATTCGGCGATATCTAAAGCGTCGAAATATTTCAAATATCGCACCTTCGGTAGAACAAGGGCACAATTGCCCCTTTAGTCACATTGTACATTGTGCCCTTTGTTCTAGTGTACGTAGTAGGTACGTGTAAAGTGCGTAGTTTAAAAAGATTCCACCTGATGAGATCACGGTGAGGCCGTAGATGAAGCAATTTTAAATACTCCTAGCTGTCAGTATTCACTTAGTTTGCTTATAACCATTTCACTCTCAACTTAACACGTCCAGGTAAGTAATGTCTGGTAAAAAGGTCAGCGGGAAGAGTTCCATGCCTCAGTGTTATGGCATTGCTTAATCAGCACCTTCAGTCATAATAGATAGATAGATAGATAGATAGATAGATAAAAGCTTTATTCATCCAAAAACACAACACAGGTTGATAATATTTAGGGAAAGCACCGCTTGATGTAAAGTATTGGTGTCCATTGAAGTTCGTGCAAACGTTGGAATGCACGGAACACTTTGAAGTGTACTAAAATTTAAGGGCAGATATTTGTGTAATGAGCGCGAATATTTGTTTTCTATGTATTGAAGTATGGATTTCTTTATATAAGTAAGTTTATCGTTGTCTAGTACCCATAGTACAAGCCTAGAGCTTAGTTTGGGACTAGGTCAATTTGTGTGACATTGCCTGGCGAACTGGTTATCGGTAGAAAAACCGGGTGTTTATGTAAATACGTTTAGAAATATGTCGAGGAAAAATCTTCAGAAAAATAACCTTGTTCCAAACTAAGCTCAAGGGCTTAGAATAACCCTAGGTTTATTCTTTGGTAGACAACGATATACACACTTATAGGTAAGGTTCAAAAAGTTGGGCATGCTAACTCACGCAATGACAGTTTGTATGAAACTTTTCCGTTTGCGATGAAAATGAACCATACAATTGTAAGGGTGTTCGTCGCACACGGAACTTTTTTCGCCTTAATTGTTTCTATGGTTAACTACGCTTTACTATGGTCCAACTGTTTAGTCCACAACCGAATGAATAAATGAATAAATACTTACATAGAAAACATCCAAGACGCAACAACAAGACAAGCATTTGTTTTCATCACAAATATTTGCCCTTATCGAGAAGCGAACCCAAGACTGCAAGCTTTGTAGGATGGGTCACTGCTACATAATTATCTTGAACACGGTGTATGCTGCGAAAAAGCAGTCTACACAGTCGATCCTAATATTTTCTGTACCTACGTCGTAAATTCCCAAAACCTCCGCATTCGGTCTTATTTTACATGAAAATTAGGGTGCAGGGTACTTAATACCTATTGTTTTTAAACGCTAGGGAAAAGCATTTACGCGCACAACCTGAGGCTGGGAGGGCCGATGGTTGTTATGTGATCGCCAACTGAGAAAGGGAGGATTATCCACCGAAAACCCAGCGATTCTGCCTCGACGCCGTTGTTGGCTTAGCCGGAGGCTCAGCTTGCGGACTAAGACCACACTTCCCTCCTAAGCGAATAAGTAGTATCTCCGATTCAATGGCCAAGGCAGATTCAAGCCTGTCCTATTGGTAATAAGGTTGCATTTGCTACAGGACTTTTGTCTGAGATACTGCTATTTGTGTTGGCGGGGCAGCACAGTACCTTATGTGGGTGTCTATCATTTAATCGAATGTATAATTTCATCGAATTTTATTTCATCGATTTTCATTTCATCGAATGCTATTTTCTGCTGAAACCATAATGTTTTCTGAGTATCTTAACCATCTAACCTAACCTACGTAATTAATGTGTATGTATGCTAAAAACATTATGGTTTCACCAGAAAATAGCGTTCGATTAAATAAAATTCGATGATGTGAAATTCAATGAAGTGATGAGTTACCACCTAATATATACATATATGCCTTATGTGACCTGACTTATTAATTGTTCCAGTTGTCGAGCCTTCGCGACGAGGCGGGTGAGGCGGACAAATGGAAGCAGCGCCGCAACCTCAGCTTCGACCAGAACCGCCAGTTCGAGGAGGTCACTAAGGAGAGGTGTGTATACGGCGCCAAGGTCTCTTTACTAAATACCATCGACAATCAAGCTAACAAACTTTTTATCAATTTGCAATGTATGTTAAATCGTCACCACTTTGGAAAAACCTCGTTTTTCATGTTTACTGATGTTTGTTTTTAAACTTAAATAGGAAGAGAAATAAATTTAAAATCGTACATCACGAAATATGAGATACGATGAGGTATTTTTGTATGTTCGGGTTAACTCTTGCAAGGAAGATTTGAACTTCTTCCTGGGGACCGATTGAGCTGAAGTTTGGTATACTTACGTTACATCGATGAGATTACAAGGCACCATCGAGCTGGTCTGATGATGGAGTCGGAAGCAGCCAAAGCTTGCCGCAGACATTTTTCGACAGAAACTTTTTTTTTCGGTTTGAGGACACTTAAATAAATTTTATTGGCATTGTAAATATTTAATAACATTTTGTTGAAACAACTTCTATAATTCCATTTAGATCTCAAAAAGGAACATTATGTTCATTGTGAACAGTCCTATTTTTCTGGTTTTCATGTAAGTTTTCAACATAGTAAGCTTGAGTGTCGTATACGCCACTGCCAATCAAACTACCAATAAACTGGTTTCTCTGTTGTTTACAGGGACAGCTTTAAGCGTGTCGCGACCAGCCTGCAACGGATAGTGGGTCAGCTGGTGGCGTACTGTGCCGCCGCGGAGGATGAGCTCAATCGCACCGTGCTCGCTGAACTGCTCGCGCGAGTGCTGCCCGAGTGAGTAACGGAGTTTATGCACCATACTTGACCCAATTGGTAACACTGGTGACCCAATTTACTATCTGTACTGTTGGTGTAGTGGTGGTAGGACCCTGCGCAGGGTCCGCCCGGTTCGCTCCCACCACGCGTTCGCATTGTTGTGTTCCGGTGTGGGGATAAGACAACCGGTGAAATTACTAGCATAGAGAGCATTCCATCTTAGTCCTCAGGGTTGGCAACGCATTTGAGGTCTTAGGATTAAAGTCTTGAGAATTCGAATGGGTCTCAGATTCCACTTACCATCAGGTGGCCTGAGTGCTCGTGTGCCTTCTCATTAACATTTATAAAAATATTGGTGATCCAAACAAGTGCCTTTAGTGAGCCAACTATAACTATGTAATATGAAAGAACTAACCAATGAGTACAATAGGTGATCCAAATGGAAGGTGATCCGTTGGTGAGCTAATGAGTATCATTGGCGAATAAGTCCCTCTGGGGACCCAATAAGAAATGGAGATGAAAAAAATATAAATTAGGTACACAAAATTATTCTTCGGTCTGATCGTTTCGTGAGTACCATTGGTAATCCAATAAGTGCCATTGGTGGTCTTGTTAGTTGTTTCTACTTACAATAAACAATAATACATACATACATACATAAATCATGCGTTTCCCAGAGGGGTAGGCAGAGACCACTTCTTTCCACCTTCTACGATCCTGAATCTCTTTCGCTTTCATACCGAGTCATGATGCACGTCGGTTTCGGGTACTTAATATTCGGCCCTTTTCCAGTATTTCCCCGATGCCTAGGGCGGCCCCTTCCGACCCTTCGATAGTGAGTGCACTATCGCACAGTATATTTCTTTCGTCAATCGTTTTTCATCCATCCTTTCCAAATGACCGAACCATCGAAGCATGCCCTTTTCAATCTTAGTCACTACATCTTCTTTCAGAACATACTTCTTTTAAAAATATTAATTATTTTGAAATGTTATAAAACGCCCCTCTTGTTCTCTATTCTAAGCAGAATACTACAAAAAAGTAATTATATCTTTAAAATGGTATTTACGAGTATGTACCTATTCTCACATATATTCTAATCTAAACCAACTTAGCAATACCTTGACGAAAATCAACACTGAACTAGCTTCAATTTTAGTCTTTAGGTGATTCTAAACTTAGTGTCCCTATTTGTGTATGAAGGGGTGCGTTAATACGCTGGCGGGCGGCCAACGTAACCTTTGAATGTGGCTAGCGGTGGGTTCGCTGCAGCAATTAGTGTTCCAGGAACCGAGCTTTGTGTCATGTTTTCTTGACTTTAATGGCATTGGTTCGGCGGGATTTATTTGTGAATGGCTGCTTTAACCCAGTGTGATCCTGCGTCGCTAAAAAGAAAAAACACCGGGAGATTCGCTGCCCCTCAGGCCGAGTAGTTCGACAAGGTTGTCTGACTGACCAATCTTTCTATTTAAAAATCAAATTTTTCAAAGTCGACGGAGCTTCTATTTCTATGTGGTTTTGGCTCTCCGGGCCAGCTGAAGGACTGACATAACCTGAACCTACCTCATGTTTATGACACTTATATTGGTCAGTCGGAACACGAGACCTACAGCAAATTTACATCGGGGTGAAGCCGCTGGAGGGAGGCTAGTAAAATAAAAAACCGGGCAACCTAATCCAAAAACAGTTACCACAATCTCGTAATTTCTCGTGAAAGAACTATCCAACGACACCCCACGCTATATGGTAGATGAGAAAAAAAAAATATCCCCACGTTACGTGTAGGGGAGGTACCCTAAAAACAATATTTTTTTAACATTTTATTGTACCACTTTGTTGGCGTGACTAATATGCATGCTAAATTACAGCTTTCTAGTACTAAAAGCCTAGTTTGACTACGAAACCCTAAAAAAACGGTTCATTCATCACATACAGATACACAAATACACAGCTATACACGTTGAACTCATGGGCAACACCCCTCTATTTCAGTCTGGGTTTATAACACGTCCACCACCTTCTAAAGATTCCCACAATTATCAGTCAGGAGAACTGCGAACTTCAAGAGATTTGAAGAGTCCATTGACATAATTTACTGTACAATGAATAAACATCGGTATTGACTTTCAACTTTCGTGGCAGAGTATGGTTTACAGAAAAACAAAAACATCTAGTATTTTGACTTTCGACGTCTGTTATAATATATCCATTTTAAATGACTAAATGACTTTTCCACACTGACCTTGGTTATAGGAAGGTAAGTCAAGTACCTACTCAAAATATTGAAGTGTTTTATTTACACTTGCTGTTATTTCAACTGTCTAAAAACAGTTGCTTTACAATTGGAATAGTGTTATATTATAACCAAGGTTTTTCTTAAACACATTATTTAATTTAAGATAGATTTGTCTGCTATTTGGGTGTAAAAATAACACAGAAAATAAACGTTATTATTCATTAAATATTCGAATGTATTTCTTTTTTGCTTATCAGATAGTTGAACGTTGATACCGATGTTTTATAACGATTGCTTCTCAAACTATAATGATCCCATTATTTCTAGCGCGTCAATGATCGACTCTCGTCCCTCCACGCCCGGCTTAGACTTGTCAGTTCGAAGCAAACACGTACACTTCGCTCCGGACCTCTCCGTCCTCACGGAACTGGAGTCAGAGGGGGTTGCCGGCTTCCTGCAGGGACAGAGGGATGTCAGCGCGGACATCAAGAGGGAACTGGAGCACAGCCTGAAGAGGCTGAGGGTCGAGGCGCAGCAGCTGTTGGAGAGCGCCGCCAGGAGTAAAGGGAGTAAGTGTCAGCTAGTATTAAAATACCAGGTTTAGGTATCGGCACGAGAGTTGACGTGAATGATTACACACACAGCTACATAGAGTACTAATAGCAAAAAAGTTGTGAATAGATAAATATTCATTTGAATAACATATTTTAAACGGATAATGTTGCGTAAGTATATATAATTATTTAATACTTAAGTAATTGGAAATAAAATATTTTTCATTTAATTTTCATTATGATCTGTTTTAGTAATTAGTAACTTGAAGAAACTTAGTCAATCTTGCAGTTTTCCGTTGAACTTGCTTTCGGTTCGAAAAAAGAACACTTATTTCAAAATTCCGCTGTCATTACATTACATGTTGAATGTGTGCGTGTCGATTCCTATAGTATTAGTGGCATTGGCAGTGTTATGATAATACAACATACATACATACATAACATCACGCCTTCAGTCCCAGAGTGGGGTAGGCAGAGCTACAGAATACCAACAACTTTAATTTTGTTAGTAATTCTGTAACCACATCTTGCTCGATCAGGCTAAGATGTTTACCAGTGTATTAGTGACAGGTTGCAAGCCCATCGCCTAACAGTACTACAAGCCTTTATTCCCTTAGTCGGCTCTTACGACATCCACGGGAAGACTTGGAGTGAAACTATTCTAACCCGGCAACCACACGGGACAAAATGATAATACAAAATCCAGGCAATTTAGTTTAAACTATATTTTAACGAGCATAAAGTTCATATTTATGGGTTTCACAAAGGAAAATGGCATTTAAGAGTATAGCTAATTGAACTTTATTTCCTTGGCGCTAGATTCAATTTTCTAATCAAAAATACCTCCCTATTGTTGGGCCTCACGAGGTTATATAAATTAATTATAATTTCAGAAATTCTTACCGAGGATCCCGTAATAGAGTCCAGCCAGTTGCAGATCACGGAGCTGGTGGAAGAATTCGACCGGCAGTCGAGGAACTGTGACAACTGCGAACTGCACAGAAAGGTATGATCCTTTATAATTCCAATGCAAGAAATTACTCCGATGAACGGGTTTTTTTTAGGGTTCCGTAGTCAAACTAGGAACCCTTGTAGTTTCGCCATGTCCGTCCGTCCGTCCGCAGCCTAGCGCAGAGAATCTTAGTACTAGAAAACTGTAATTTGGCATGAATATGCATACTTATTAGTCACGCCAACAAAGTACCTCCCCTAGACATATCGTAGGGAAAGTTTTCTTTTCTCTTCTATTCTATAGTGTAGGGTGTCGTTGGATAGGTCTTTCAAAAATATTACGGGTTTGTGAAAACAGTTTTTCGATTAAGTAATCTGTTTATGAAATATTAAGCTTTAAAGCGCTAATTTTTGTTAGACTCAAGTCTTACCCCCTACAGCCCTTACCCCCTACAGCCAAAACTACAAAGACTAAAAATCAGAAAAAAATCTTACATAAAAGAACATACCCAATTTTAATGGAAAACTATCACGACTAAGTAGGCATCATTGGTTCTTGAGATTCAGGCGATTAAAGTGTTTATACCTACTAATATCACCTAAGACGGCACCAATTGACTTTAAATAGAAAATTGGTTATTACTTGTTAATTTTTATGTTTGTAGTACTTAATGGATTCGGACGGAACCCTACACTGAGCATGGTCCGACATTCTCTTGCTCGGTTTTTTATGGACACTCCAGCAACCTGATGCTAAGTGGGATCTGAGACCCCAAGACTTCAAATGCGTTGCCAACCCTTAAGACCAAGATAGAATGTCTCTATGCACACCGGAACGTAACAATATGAACATTGCTGCTTGGCAGTAGGCTGATGGATAAGATGGTGGTGGTGATCCGGACGGACCCTGCACCAATATAATTGCCCATTTCTAATAGATTATTGGTCCCCCAGAACCGGCTACTTATAAGTTAGGAATTTAATAATAATAATTTTCACGATATTTAAAATTTTACAATGGGGTTTTTGTTTGTTTTTATGTTGGTAGGTGATCTCTGGAACAACTAAACCGATATAGAAATTCTTTTACTAATTGGAAGTCACATTATCCCGGTCTAATATTGACTATGTGAAATTGCTAGCATAGAGGCATTCCAGCTTAGTCCTCAGGGTTGCAGTATTAAGATTATATTCTTGAGAATTCAAATGTCAATGGGTCTCAGATTCCACTTACCATCAGGTGGTCTGAGTGCTCGTGTGCCTTCTTATCATAAAAAAAACTTTGTTTTAATTGGTTTAGTAGTTACTATTAAGTGAAGTTAGATAGATTCGTGTTCGTTTCAGACGATGGAAGAAGCGATGACGGAGTGCTTGCAGCGCGAGAACCTACTCCGCTCAGACTTGGAGGCGGCGCTCATGAAGGTCGCGCAGCTCATGCACTCGGAGAGAGACCACTCCGACTTGGTTGTTGAAGGGTATGTGCTTATAAAAAATATTCTTGCTCGTTTCTTTTGATAGTCATAACTCATAACACTCTTATTTCAGAGATAATTTAGGCGGGATAAAGATTTGAAAAAAAAAATGAATTTGAAATTGAACTTCCATAGTAAATTAATGGAATTCAATACTAATTCAATGCTTAGATCTGTCGTAGAACGAGAAACGCTTTATCTATCTTTTAAAAAATCAGTAAAAAAATATCTGTGCTGTGCGTCCTACTAAAGATTGCGATTTATTCTTATAAAAAAATGTACATGCTATAAATGTGAATGTGTAATGTATGCTATTTTTTATCTGTATCTTCTGTCTCTTTTATTGTTGTACGTTTAGCCATCCGCTGTTTTATTTCTCTCAATCGCTCAAAGGTTAACTGGAAGAGATCCCTTAAAGTACAAGTTCAAGTTCGCCTTTGTACATACCTTTTATGTTTCTGTTTCGTTTTTTTTACCTTGTTATCTTTTTTCTTTGTGCATAAATACATTAAAGGGTTAAAGTGTTTGTACCTACTAAAATCATCTAAAGGTTTTTGTCATTGTACATACATCCTTTATTTAACATTACTTTTGTTTAACAGTTACAAGCAAAAATTGTAGAATCAAGTGAATACCAAAATATTAGAGTTAAGGTTTGTTTTTTTTTTGTTTGCATAAATGTCGTCATATTTCTCAAACATTTAAATTTTCATATGAGATCACGGGGTTTGAAGCTATATCCTTACTAAACTTACGCACCGAAGTCCCGTGAAATAGTACTAACTAATCCGATCACTGGTGATTGTCGTCGCCTGGTGCTCATTAATACAGTCTAGTTCGTGTTGTATACACTTTTGCACCTTATTATAATGGGATAAGGTCCAAAATAAGGTTTGGGGCGTGGTTAATTTAAGTGAGTGTCCCCTGAGATGAATGAATAACGTTGTGTATGCAGGTACGGCACGGGGCAGCACCACCAGTCGCCAGCGTCGCTGCCGGCGCGGGCGGCGCGGCGCGCGGCGGACGCGGGCTCCGTGTCGCTCGACCACTGCGCCTCGCCGCGCGGCCTGCGCGCCAGCTGCGACGCGCTGCACAGGGAGCGCGACGACCTGCAGCAACAGGTACGACCACGACACTACGCCTTGCGTGTCCTGCTCTCCTGGTCAATATTAACATGAAACGTCTCTAAATAAACTTATAAACACTGAACAATGTTGCTGAAAACAATAATATTTGAAACTAGTACTACCCCCCAACATACAAACAAACAAATATCCAATTTTACCGATTTACAACATCGTAAAAATCAATTCATTATATTAGCAGCCACTTGTAGATCACCGGTCTGCAGTGATCGGATCTAGGATGCAATTTGGGGTGAACGACCTCTAACGTTTATGCTTAACATGGATGTGACTCGGGATTTCCCGGGACTTTGGAAAAACTGTTATTGTTAATAATGAATAACTTTTATCGAGGGTTAAACTAAATAAACAAAATAAAAATGTTCGCTATCTATATTTACATATACTTTTGAAACATGTTTTAGATATAAAATAACTCTTAAGTAGAAATGCAATTCGTCGGTGAAACTACAATTCCGCGTAGCTAACGAATTGAAAAAGTTGCAAAATACTCCTTAACAAGTAAGTCAGTAAGGCACATTTTGCAACTTATCGAATTTGTTAGTTACGCGGTATTGCAGTTTCACCGACGAATTGTGTAAATAAAGGAGTTACCCTGGTAAACAGATTAAAATAATTAAAATACCATAAAAGATAAAACGTGCAAATTATGTTCAGTTCTTCTATGCAGTACTGTATTTTTTTTGTAGTTATTACATATTTTGTTAGTTTTATAGTGTTAACTACATAAAGTTAAACGTTATTTACCTTTTTATAAAGGTAAGTAACAAAAAAACTCGCGGGATTGTTAGTTATATCCATGTAAAAATAACGGACTTAAACCCCGGGAAAATGCATCCTAGATCCGATCACTGCTAGACCGGAGAATATTTCCTGATTAAGGAAATAGTGATGGTAGGACCTTAAGCAGGGTCTGATCGCCACCACCATTTTGTTGTTTAACCTACCTCCAAGCAGCAGTGTTCGTATTGTTGTGTTCCTGTGTGGGGATAAGACGACAGGTGAAATTACTAGCATAAAGGCATTCCATTCCATCTTAAGGGTGAATTTCCATCGGAGCTGTGCGAGGTAGGGGAGCGGTGTCCGGAAAAATATCCACCAATAAGAATACTATACAGTGTGTTACCGGCATGAGGGCTTTAAATGTAGGTATCGATTCCACTCCTCAAATGCTACATCTTTTGTTCTACGACTTAGAAAATAACTTAATTTACAGTAAGTTATAGGTGATCAAACTTTCAAACTTTACTAGTAAAATCAGTGAATTAATTTATTTTGTATGAAAAATAAAAAATAAAAATTACCTCATTTTTTAAAGTCGTAGAACAAAAGGAGTTCCATTTGAGGAGTAGAATCGATACCTACATTTAAAGCCCTCATGCCGGTAACACACTGTATTTCTAGATAGCCTTGCTCAGCGCAGTTCTCCTATTAGTGGATTTTTCCTCGTACACCTCTTTGCTATCTCGTTTATCTATCGTCGATACGCACAATGCGTTGCCACCCCTGAGGATAAGCTCAGGGGTGGCAACGCATTCGGGTGACAAAAAAGTCGAACCATAGTTAGGCGTAGTTAACCATACAAACAACGAAGGCGACAATAGTATCCTTACAATTGTATGGCTAATTTTCGTCGCACGACGGTAAAGTTTCATACAAAATTTAATTGCGTCAGTTAGCGTGGCCAACTTTTTGGACCTTACCCATTTCGACGGTTCTGTGACTCAACCTCGTATATTTAATATTGTCCAGTGTAAACTGACACGCACTAAGTATGTACTCGCGTACTTAGTGAGTGTCAGTTTATACTGGACAATATTCTATATACGAGGTTGAGTCACAGAACCGTCGATTTAGAGTCTTATTGCAGCATTGGGATTGTGACAATCATCAAAATTTCAATGTCTTTGTGTCTCAGATACCACTATCTATCGGATGGCCTGTGTGCTCATGTGCCTTCCTTGCCATTAAACTAACCCCGATAGTAACTCCCGCCGCAAATACCTTTCGTATATGCCATTATTTTTGTGGCGTGAGTTTAAATAACAAAAGACGAATGCTACACGTGTGCACGCTAAATTGTTCACTATGTTTATGTCATAACGTTTTTTATCGCACGGCACACGCAGGTCAAACGGCTGACCGAGTCACCCGTGCACAAAATATGCTGCGAGAAGGTAAAATTACGATGAAGGGGTAAATTGTATAGTTGAAAGATCGCTTTTTGATGCTTGACAAGGAAAAAAAGGTGCTTTTTAATTTAATACTGTCTATTTATGTGTAAAATACTATACTATTTTCTTTTTTTAAATAGAAAAACAGAATTCTGCATTACACTGCTCACACTGAAATTATTTGCTTTCGGTATCGAAAAAGTTCTTTGAGCTTGTGTAGATCGATTAAAAATCAACATCAGAAAGCGATATTTCACTGTTTATTTCCCTTTGTAAAGTAATCGATATCGTGATTGTGGCATGTTCTTTTTTTTACCCATGTCGGTCAACTTTTACTTTATTTTTATAGGTTTATTTGAAGTTTTTTTTAGCATTTATTCTACGCAGCAGCATGTATGTCAACTATGTGGATGTTTTATTTTTAGGTGTTTTTGTACAATATTATGCTTATTTTTGTTTGTATAGGATTTTTTTAGTTCAGTCATAGTATAAGTACAATAGTAGTTAAGTCTTCGCCCCTGAAGTTTCTGTTACCTATCGCCACTCGGGCGTTAGGGTTTTGTCGATGCGCTTCACTCGATACTTAATACGCTCGCAAACAAACGCGACAGCGCAGCCCCGACTAAACCGGCTCGGTGCGTCCTGTTCAGTTTGCTTGCACACATGCAAGCCGCGTGATATACCTTTGTTTGAAGACGAACTACTGTTTTTATTGTGGTTCAGTTGAGTTATTTCAAAGCTAGGTTCTTCATTTAACCCATTTTTAATAGTCGTTTAAAAGTGTTTACTAGTCCCTTAAGAAATGGTGAAAATTTGAATTTTTATTTTAGAACGCTCTTTGTATTTATCCTGTAGATCATTTTTGTTCTGTATCTTGCCGTCCAGATGTTTTTTTTTCTAAATTACTTTATATTCTAATGTCATGGACTAATAGAACATTTCTTTTAGCTGGAGGCGGCAAATCGGCAGCTCCGCTCGACCCGCTCATTCGTCGACGAACAAGCAACCGAGCGCGAGGCGGAGAGAGACGAGTTCATCCGAAGAATCGACGCGTTGCGTGACGAGAACTCACGACTCACCGCGAGGTTGCAGACCAACGCTACCATATTGAACGAGGTAACTTAGAACTAAGGTAGAATAATGGTCTCACATCACAAGAAAACATGTTTATAAAAGCAACCGAAATATCCGGTCAAGAAATGATTCTTTATTTGATCACACCCAATATCAATATGTCAATAGATCACATTTTGATGTTGTTTTGAAATTAATAATGAACCAATCCATGGTCTCGTACGCACCATCCGCACTGAATTGTAGGTAAGTATAGTAAAAAGAAGACGCCGACACCTGTCATCGTTGTATAATTTATAACCTACTAGTTGTTATCCGCGACTCTGTTCGCGTAGAAGTAATTTATTGCCATTCTCCCAGGAACTGTCAAATTTTAGGGATAAAAAGTTCCTTATGTCCTATTCCAGACTATAATTGCCAAATTTCATCTAGATCCGTTCAGCCGTTCTGGCGTGATTGGAAAACAACCTTCCATCTATCAAAACTTTTGCATTTTTTAATAGTTTTAGTATTCTTGGGTTTGAGATTATAATTCCTACTGGAATGACAGGTGTCAGGAGTGACTTCGTATATTCCTTTTAGTATAGTGCGGTTAGCAAGTACGGTCAAGGACTTTGATTGTTATGCCACTATGGGAGCCTGTCATAATAACAGCGTTAATCATTAATGTTAGTTTTATTTCATGTTGTTTAACGTTGTCACTATGACAGGGTTCCATAGTGGCATAACAATTAAAGCCCTTGACTGTACGACGAAACACTGTTTTTTACGCTATCGTGATGAGTTTGATATTTCGAGGGCCGTGTATAAGGATTACATGGTAACAAATTTGAGCGCTATATCTGTGCATTATTAGCGTGACTTAGAACGCTTCTTTATTATTATTATTCAATAAAATGTTAGGCTGAGTTTTATAATGTTTAAAGTAAATAGTTATTCGATTAAAATGAGTAAGTAATTATATTTATCCTTGTGAGACCCAGTGTGCCGTAGAAGGTACATAATGAAGGCAATTTAGAATTAACTTTATTTTCACGGAATAAAGTTCATTTTAATTTGTTTGAAAACTTAAAATGGCATTTAAGGGTAAAGGTAATTGTACTTTATTTCCTTGCCGGTAGATTCAAATTCCCAGTCACAAAATATCCCTGTTTTTAGTGTGGGCCTAACAGGTTAAAGCATAAATGGATCATTATTTATAAACGTCAGCTTGACAAAAACTGGACGATATTTAAGTAGTTAATGTTATTCACACACTAATTTGGTTGTGGCACGGTTCTCTAATTGCATTTTTTGTATGTTTTATAATATTTGCTTGTTTTTGTTGCACTATTTCAGGTGAACGTCTTTTTACTGCACTGTTTCATATAAAAACTGACAAGATATTTTAAAATATTCTTGGATTAAGTCTAGAAATCACGTTTTAAAAGTTAATTGTTTGCTTAAGTTATTAAATTTATTCTTCCTATTGGGCTTTATTAAAACAAAAGTTTGATAGTGTATTTTACATCTTGTCAGTTTGCGTGTGTGTCTGTCTCACTAACACCAGCACGGGTTGTGTCTCTCTCTCTCTCAGATGCTAAGCCTGCGTTACACTTGTTCCGAGTGTCAAGAGCACAATACACACGTAAGTGTAGGCTTGTTTGTATGTACCACATAACTCTTTGAATGACAATGCTTACAAAAACAAATGTACTTCTGAGAATTGTAACACATACAATAGAATGATAGTTTCATACAGCCGCACACAAGTGCACAAATAATCTGTCCTTAAAGGGCAAAATGCATTATCTCAGAAAAAACTGCTGTAGCAAATGCAGCCTTATTACTAAGTGGATAGGATTTAATTTTGAGTTGGAGATACTGCCTATTGACTTATGAGGGCAGTAATGTCCTACTGAGGGGGCGTAGTGTAGATGCAATAGTAGTTTATACTACACTTTGTTAGTAAGTGCATAATTACTACCCTAATAAAAGGCGAGAAAGCCGTTCATTAAACCTTCTCAATAATCAGGGTAGTAATATTGAATGGAATTTCATAACTGCCCTGTTATCGCAGAATACTGTTACCCACGTCTAACGATTTAGTAATAAATATTTTATTTGTACGGAATTAAAGCTGAAAATTAAATGAAGTCGATCCATCTGTCAGTGGTAAACTTAAAATAATTCTACTGTAACTTACCGTTACGCATCTTGACTACGCCCTCTGAGTAGACCAAATTTCATCTGGTTTGAATTGCATCACATTGGTGCGTGATCTAGCTTTTCTACGTGTTATTATTCTAAGATGTACTCGAAGTAGTAATATAAAATGCATTTGAAAAACCTCGAGTTCGGGTTAAATTGATTAGATTAGAATCTTCAATGCTTAAAAGCGAGCTAGAAAGCCTAGATATTTTCAATTTTGTTGCACTGTGTATTTTTTTTAATCAAACATTTTGAGTTTACTAACAAATGGATGTAGTTCACTGTTTAGTTATTTGTCTATAAATTAACCTGTTGTAGATTGTAGCTTTTAGATTTGACGTTATTAATTTTACTAGATTAAAATAACTTTAGCATTATTAATAAGGTGGTGGCGATGATTGATAATTTTAACTAATTATTAACTTAAAAGTGTGCAACGAAATGGTATTTAACTGTATGTATTACGTTTTAATTTTGACACCGAAGAATTTCGAACAATGACCCCGCATTTGTTTTTTTCGCTCGCACACAGACACATCGTCGGTGAAACTGACCGCGTAACGCGTAACGATTAAATTTAATGATGTCCAAAAGACACCTTAACTACTAAGTCAGTAATGTACATTTTACAACTTATTTTATAGCTAACTTACGCCGAAATAGCTCTCAGGTTCAACCACATGCGGTGTGTGAACGAAAGAGTAATAAATTAGTGAGCTAGCAACAAGTACTTTTCTGGGATAAAAATGTAGGTGTATCTTTTATTAGATAAATATAAGCTCTTGTATTATTTTAACACTACCCATTTATAGGTCGAACAACTTGAAGCCCAAACCCGCGAGATGAACGAAATAATATCAGAACTAGAAACCAGAAAAGCAGCCACCGACGAAGAACTGAAAGCTACCAATGAAAAAGTATTAATTTTAAGGGAAATCATAGCAAATCTCGAAAGCCAACTTGAACAAAAGAATACTAACGAAGTAAAGATACTAGAGCAGTTGGAAGAGATGAAGAAGACGATAGATGAGAGAGACGGCAAGATGAGGGGGTTGCTAGGGGAGTTGGAGACGTTGAGGAGTGAGCGGGCCGACATGAGCCAGCTCACGTCCGTCGTGGACTCTGATGATAGAGCCGAGGAGTTGATGGAGAGAATTATGGAACAGGTCAGTGGTTTAATGTTTTGATATATATTTATTAAAGTGTTTTTAATCCATAATGACGCGCCTAGCGAATCATATTGACGTTGAAAGGTTGCATCAATGTATGAAAAATTAAATAGTAGGGTGGGACACTCATTTAAGACAAGCCTCCGTAGTGCCTCGGTATCTTATACTGAATCTTTTATATTTTGCAAGAGTTCTTCGAATGTAGTAATGAATTATTGTGCCTAGTTAATTAGAATTAAATAGAGTTAAATTGCATTGCCCTCACAGGGTTTATTTTGAAGCATGTAATAGTTTAAAGATCTTTTGTTCAACATAAGGCAAAAAGCCTAGTCCGAGAAAGGCACCTATTGCATGGATTTTAGATTAATATTTATTTTTAGTAATTATTGCTAAGAAAAACTTAAAATTATGTCCATATTACTTTATGTTATTATTATCTATTATTATTTATTACTTCATTAAATTTACGTTTACTTACGTGTCGAATGCAAACAGGACATTTTTGATGAGTGGTCAGAGATATCATGTCGTTTAGTGTGTTGCCTCTTTTGTGTTGTTTTTTTCGTGTTTGGCGTATTTTTTTCTTATGTTTTTATTTTATTAACACAGGAAACACTATAGGACTAAAAACCCGTTTATTTCATCTCAATAGAGCTCATATGAGGCGAGATTAGTGGTGGTAGGACCCTGTGCAGGGTCCGTCCGGATCGCTACCACCATCTTATCCATTAACCACCCGCCAAGCGACAGTGTTCGCATTGTTGTGTTCCGGTGTGGGGATAAGACAACCGGTGAAATTACTAGCATAGAGGCATTCCATCTTAGTCCTCAGGGTTGGCAACGCCTTAGGATTATAGTCTTGAGAATTCAAATGTCTATGGGTCTCAGATTCCACTTACCATCAGGTGGCCTGAGTGCTCGTGTGCCTTCTCCTTAACATAAAAAAAAAGATATTTCATTTTGTTCCGATAGGGAATTTAAAAAAAATGACGCCCATATTTTCTTGTTTGCGGAATTGCGTCTAGTTAGTTCCCTATCCGTTTGTGCACCTTATAGGGAAGGACAGTGTATACAGTATGTTCCACCCGCAGGCGCGTTGTTTGGAGGAGAAGTTGCACCGCCGCACGCGCCGCCTGGAGCGCGCGCACGAGACCAGCTCGGCGCCCTGCAGCGAGCCCAGCGAGGACGTGTCGCTGCGGGACCGGCGGCCCGGCGAGGTCGGTTACCGTGCCTATAGGACGCTGTGCATCAAGGGAAGGAAGAAGCGAGAAGGCCAAGGCGTCGGGCTTCTCTCGTTGGTTATCCCCTTACTGCCCGTGATACACACAATGTTTTTCATCACATTTGCAAGGAAATCAAAACCTATTAAAGAAAATAACAATCAAAAATGAATGCAACTGGAATCGCTGAAAGAGATTGTCAACATGACATATCAACTTTTTTCAATGTAGCCTTCCACAGATAAAGCTAAGAACTGCCATTCGTTTTCAAACTGCCAAATTGTACCAATTTTCAAAATGAAATTTTACCTATGAAAATAATTGGAAATGTCTCTGAAATGATAGTAAAATATAAATATAATGCATTTAAATGCACCGTATAAGTTTTACATACAGTAAAATTGGTTTATAGCCAAGTTTTGAATAATTTACCAACACTTTACCCGCTGCAAACCTATATTACTTATGGCCATTGGGACAGAAAGGTTCTAGAGTAGCAAGTACGTACTAGAAATCGGAGTCTCGATTTAACAATATAATTTTTTTTTCTCTATTTAAGTAGGCATTAGTTCTCATAATACAAGTCGAGAGCTTAGTATTTGACTATGACTTCATCAACGTATGTAACAGTGTCCCTAAGAGCCTTTTTCTACGTTGTTTTTACTATATGACGCTTTAGTGGTGGTAGGACCCTGTGCAGGGTCCGTCCGGATCGCTACCACCATCTTATCCATTAACCACCCGCCAAGCAACATTCGCATTGTTGTGTTCCGGTGTGGGGATGTGGGTTCATATTATATAATATATATTATATTATATTTTAAAACTAAACCCATTACTCCTTTGGAAGGTAAATAGGCTATAATTGCCCTATACGCCTGCGTGTTATGACACCCTTTCCGAGCATGTGGGATGTGATGAACAAATATAAACTTGGGTATGGATGGAGACCACAAGATTACACCATAGTTTAGCGTAGTTAACCATACAAACAACGAACGCGAAAAAAGTTCCAGCTTAGCAGTTAGCGTGCCCGACTTATTATATTGAACTAGCCTTTAACTGCGACTCCTCACGCGTAAAACTCATTTATCGCTTTTCCCTTCAAAACTTTATTATTTTCCTTTGTCTCAATTCTGGATACGGACTATAAATGTATGCCAATTTCATCTAATTCCATTCAGACGTTTATGTGTGATTGAGGACAAACATCTAAACATCTGTACAAAAGTTTGACATTTGTAATAGAAGTGGAGTAGGATTATTTAATTAAACATATTTTCCTTGTGAAAACCCTGTTATGTATATGTAACGACAATCCAAACCTTCTTAGAGTAACTACGCTTTGCAAATTAGCTAAAGTATATTGTGGTTTGAATTCTTGACTCCATATCAATAAACCACCTGATACATTCCTCGTAATTACTTGTTCATATCCCCCACAAGACTAAACGGTAACTGTCAGAGTAATCATTTTGAAGCACTGAAAACCACGATATGGTCGGTCATGTAGTAGTTTTTCAATTTCGACCTAAAGTCCTGTGACATAAAAAGGCGTCTTATTCAGTAGCGTAACGTAACTATACTATCTGAGGCCCGTGGCAAATTCTTTGGATCAGGCCCTAGACCATAGTTACAAAATTTTGTTAAAAATGTTAAGTTATTTCTGAGCTCGCGGCCTCTTGGGCCGGGGCCCGTTAGTTGGCATTTTTCCAACCCTGCCACCCTATAGTTACGCCACTGGTCTTATTAACCTCATTGTTTTATATGCAAAATACGAGTACATATCACAAATAATAATGACATATCACATATTTTCTCATTGAATATCAACGTATGTTTGTCAGCTGGTGTCCCCGGGGGAGGGCAGCCCGCGCGGGGGGGGCATGGTGGAGCTGCTGGGAGTGTGGGAGGCGGCCGAAGCGTTGTCTCGTGCCGAAGACGCGGCGCTGAAACGCATTGCTGACCTCGACATGCAGCGCGCGCAGCTCAAAGACATCGCGCAGGTCAGTGTCAGTTAACTACAAGTGTCACCCGGACGATTAGGGCATGGGGGCATGGTCGAGCTGCTGGGAGTGTAGGATGCAGCTGAAGCACCACGTGGGAAGCCGATTAAGCGGGCGCCAAGGACGCAGCGCTCGAGCGCATCGCTAAAAAGAGGGATAGTAAATAGTTTTAATGGTTAATATTTTTTATGCTGATGGTCACGGACCGGCGGCCCGCTATCCCATTGAAGGGGTTTCGAATGGGTTTTATAAGTCTTTTACTTAGAAAAGCCGTTCGATATGCTTTTTAAATGCTTTTTATAAGGGTTATCAGTGCTTTAGCTTTTAAGGTTTCCCTTATAGTGAATGGTTAGTTTAACAAATAACTTAGTCATATATTTCGTTCCAAGAGGTTATACTTTTAGTGGGGTATTCTATTGAGAGGTTAGAGTTTCAAAGGCTTTCATCGGTTAATGGGTGGGCGGGTCTGGTTAGAGATCACCGCAGCCTAAGACACCTCCATTGCCAAAGGCATCAGTAGAGAAAGAATAAAGAAGGCATCAAGGTCACGGCATTTAGCGTAAAGAAGAAAAATATACAATACAATACAAATACTCTACATAGCGTTGGAAATTATTTTAGGATTACAAAACCTACCGTTAGTACATGTGTACTTTATGTAGGTAGGATTACTTGAATGGGCACAAAATGAATGCCAAGCAAGAATTTACTCTGCAATAAATCACGAATAGTTCTTTTTTTTTAACAATACGTCGGATATCAAAATAATTCTGTAGTTGTAACAGCAACCTTAACTTTCCCGTTTCAATATCAAAATGTATTGAGTTTCTTAAGTTTATTATTAACCGACTTCAAAAAAGGGGGAGGTTATACGTTCCACTGTATTTATGTTTTTTATTAATGTTCACCGATTACTCCGTCAATTGTAGACTGATTTTAAAACTTCTTTTTTTGGTTTGATAGAGTATACTTCCGAGGTGGTCCCATTATCACAAAATCTGAATCTGATGAGGGGATCAGTGAGGCATTGAGGGAACTCCTCAAATATTGTAGGCAAACATATAGCGATTTTAGTATTTCTAGTAACAAGTCTAGCATTTGCATTCAGAAAGTGTCACTTGGTGAAGTGGAACTGATGGTGAAGACCACAGATGGCCACCGGAACCCCTCAACGGTACCTATTTCAAGGGTGGCGATAAGATATCTCGATTAAGATAGTTGAGCGACTACAACGAAGAATATTTACTTGTTGAAATATGACTATTACTTTCCCGCGGCGTTGCTTACGGCGCGCTTGAAATAACTTAAAGTTTCATATCAACTAAGAAGTGGTACTTCGTAACAGCATACCTATTATGATCACTAAAAAGTATAAAATAAAATAAATGTTTTAAAAAACCAAAAAACCACCTTCAAAAACGCAAAAAATAACTTTTTTTATAGTTGTAGGTACTTACCTAATAGGTTAGTCCAACTGAAGTCGGCGACCACAATATTTTCAACAAAAAAAAGCAGACTTCAGTTGGACTAACCTATTAGGTAAGTACCTACAATTTTTTAAGAAGTTATTGTTTGCGTTTTTAAGGTGGTTTTTTGTATTTTATCTAAACTAGAATGAGCAATTTTACTATGCCTACCAGATGTACTAATTTTAGAGCAGTTTCCTAGTGGCTGAAAGAACACAAGTCACTTATTACTACTGACGTTTCATCACACGTCCTAATCTTTAGTTATCAAAAAACAAAACGATAAAAATAGAGGAAGCATTCAAAGTTTTTACATGTTTTAGAATAACCACCATGATTTTCCTGTCTCCAGCTGACCTTGCTCGTTACCTGGCAAGTTTCCAACACGGGTTTATTCTGATCATCGTCACGCGTGTTGACGCTGTTAATATAATTTAGATTAAATAGATTGAAAAAGTTGTTCTGCACTAGTCGACCTTGCTTATACATAATAATAATATAGGACATGCATGACAATCAGAATTGAGTTTTATTGATACGATTTCGGAGAAAATGTAAAAAAAAAACTTATGGAACGCACTTATATTTGACCCGTTGATTAAGATTTTATATAAAATCAAAACTTTTAAATTGTTTAATTCTTTTAATGTTAAGATTGTTTTTTTCGGCATCCTCTTTTTATTTACGTAATATTTTAAATCAACGATATTGGCTTTAACATAGTGATTTATGGAATAAATGCAATTCTCTTTATAAGGTCCTTATATTTTAAACATGGAACAGCAGCTGTGACGTCATCCCTGTCGTCTATTTTGTATAGAGTGTTTTTGCAGGAGGTCTGGAACTATGACTTCTTAAAGCTTCATATCTTATGAAAAAAATACACGACAGTTTTTTATACAGTTATTCCTCTCTTTCATAGCACTTTCCAGAGAACGTAAGAACAAAAAATATGTATGTTCCCTATTGACATGAAGTTCTCTATATAGAGAACTTCCAGACCTCCTGCAAAAACACTCTATACAAAAAAGACGACAGGAATGACGTCACAGCTGCTGTAATAAAGAAGCCTCTAAAATTTTAAGAGAATATTTCTCGGAATTCAGTCTGATATAAAACTATGGGGTAAATTGCAGGAAAATCTAAAGTCGCATCCATCCTCTTACTTTAAATATAGATCTGATGAACAAACTTAAGTACATACATACACATACATAATGTCACGCCTTTATTCCCAGAGTGGGGTAGGCAGAGCTACAGAATTACCAACAACTCTAAAAAACTTGTTGATAATTCTGTAACCACATTTTGCACAATCAGGCTAAGATGTTTACCAGTGTATTAGTGACAGGTTGCAAGCCCATCGCCTAACAGTACTACAAGCCCTTATTCCCTTAGTCGCCTCTTACGACATCCACGGGAAGACATGGAGTGGCACTATTCTAACCCGGCAACCACACGGAAAACAGAGGAAGCATTCAAACTTAAGTTTCATTAGATAAACCAGATTAGGTTTATCTAACTTTATGTATTAACCATACGTAAAGCAAAGGAGAATGTTTTATTGATATAATAAGAACTTTTAGCTCCTTAAAACAATAATGTGCCCTAAAAAAGGTAGCGACATTGAAACTGGAATTTATTTATATGATTTTGCAATCAACAGCGTTCCTAACTCGCGCACCTGAAATGATACGTGTGAGTTATTTATGACAGCATGACTTCGTCCTTTTGTCCTTCTGTCTATCACGAGGCTGTGTCATACATGGTTTACCACTCATTCCATACAATATTTTACTTTGCCGAATTTTCATTTCATCGACAGGCAGTTCCACGTGCAGAAGTTATAATTTTTTGGTGATCACAGGTCTAACCTAACCTTAGCCTACGTACCCATGCGTAAGATCATCTAAAATCAATAATTTTTCAGCAGAAATTACCTATCGACGAAATTGAATTCGGTGAGACGACACATTGAAATGAGTGTCGGTGATTTAACGGGATCACACAAGTACATATCTTGACGCCTGTCTCCCGAATGGGGAGGCAGAGACTATTGCTGGATCTTTTAAACCGTATTTTTTACAGAGTGTGTATTACTCATACTGTGGCCGCTTTAACAATAATATAAAAAAAAACCGGTAATTTTCGAGTCAGATTTGCGCACCGAGGGTTCCGTGCCGCCGCACAGTAGGTATTATATTCCGATTCGAAATCGATTTCGAATCAAATAAGGGTGAGCCCAACTCACACTTGACCATTTTAGTATTTGTTGTGTTTCTTCAGAGTTTTCAATATAATCATACCATATTTACAAAAAGAATAATTTAATTAAATTCAATATTTTTTTGCGTATCACATTACAATTCAAGGTGGAACAAAAGAGAATAGGCATACAAGAATAAAAATAAGTTAAAAAACAATTTTGTATAGGGTTTCCGTTATTACTTCTATATCGCATTTAAATATGACTGTACATGTGTTCTAAATAAATAAAATAAAAATAAATAAAATAATTCTCTTTCGTTAAAAACAATACAGTAAATCCGTCGAAATAAGACATTCTGACCGCTATCTATTACGGTTCAAAAGATCTTTAAAGTCCAATTCGATTGAAATTCTCCCCTAGCGTCCTAAGTCCGAGGTCGGCCCAATAGGGGCGCCCTTAGGCATGCTAGTGTAAAACCCACTTATAGCGTGGACTCCCATCAGGAGTCCGCCCTCTCTCCGGCGGTTCGGAAAACTATTACGGTTCAAAAGATCTTTAAAGTTCGGACGGACGGACAGGGTAAGCATATTAATAGGGTACCGTTGGGCTCCCTTCGGACACATAACCCTAAATATGAAGTAAAATTAATCTAAATATCGTTCGGTGGTACGTAAGAGTAAACCTCCGTGTGCGAGTCCGACTCGCACTTAGCCTATGGTTTAATTTGTTTCGGTAATTCATTACCGTAATAATGATCTCAATACGCTTCGTGTCGAAAACTTCGTTAACTCATCGCATATTTACGCCGCGATCGCTTGCCAATTCACAGGTTTTCATTGCCACGGATCTGTTTTCAAAACCATGTTGTTATGCTTATGATCGATCCTAAAATATAAATGGTAACGCGATTGAAGTCTAAAAACAAACTGACTTATCTTGATGTGTAACATGTGGGCGCCATCTTTGAAAGTATTTAAACGTCAGTTGACTTTTCCTTTTAAATATAGAGTTACAAATCTTTTAACACGCTCATTACGAAATCGGAATGAATTTATTCGAGAAACGTCTCTTATTTTGTGCCATATTAAAATTTGGTTTATGCTGTGGCCCGTTTCACGAAGCTACAAGTTACAAATTACAAGCCGAACTCTCTGTCTAGCAAAAGCAGTTAGAAAGAGACTTCCGCTTGTAATTTGTAACTTGTAGCTTCGTGAAACGGGCCTCTGTTCGTTTAAATTTCAACTCATACTTTCTCTTATATTTCTATATTTACACTAAGGATTTGTTTTTTTTTTTTCACTAGTAGAATGCCTTATTATCACTGAGTAACAAAGGCTACATTTTAATTTTAAACGAGGGCTGAGTTACGTGCAACGGCTATTGCTAATAAAACGACAGTTAAACTACTTTATTCTTGACATAAGTAATGCAATGTACAAAATAAGTGAATTTAGATACACCTAATAATAGACCTATTAAAATCTGTGTCTTTCCTATGATGGTTTAACCTCTGTAACTGTTTTTATATCAGTAATCCATCCAAAAAACTCCATTTTTTAGCACTTACATACATGCATACATAACTTCACGCCTTCATTCTGCGCTTCACGACTTGCTGATAATTCTGTAACCACATTTTGCAAAATTAGGCCAAGAAGTTTACTGGTGTATTAGTGACAGGTTGCAAGCCCATCGCCTTACAGTACTACAAGCCCTTATTCCCTTAGTCGCCTCTTACGACATCCACAGGAAAACATGGAGTGGCACTATTCTAACCCGGCTACCACATGAGCAACTAAACTAAATACTCGTCACTTAAATCACCTTAATAGCGCCATCTCTTCATCTATTCCTGGCTCTGTTGTTTTCACTACTCTTCACCATCCATCAAGCTCGCTCAAACGAACACAATTCACGTTTTCAAATATCAACACTAAACTATACTTTATGTGTTTGCAATAAGTATTGCATTATCTCATTACTTTGACACATTCGCTGCCACTCAATTCCATTGCTATGAAATTTTGACACGCTTACGTGTCGGTAGTTTCAAAGGATTTTGTTGCAAGATTGAGCTTTATGCTGCAGTAATAACGACTCAGTTTTAACGTTGGTTGTTAGGAGAGGCACTTGGTCGGAACGGTTGGTTGATTCAGTTGGCAGACGATCAAGATTTGTTTGGGCTCTCACTGCGTTGATGGTCTTTGTAAATGCAGTGATGTTAGTACTAAAAATTGGGTTTGATGTCAGTTCAATTTCGTCGGTGATAACTTACCGCATAAGTAACACTAACAGAATAAAATCCAAAATCAAGGAATTTTCGAGTGTTGTACTTGAATTTTTTAGTTAGTTAGAACTATAATTGGGGATACATTTCACAGTACATAGTAGCATTTATTTTATTTTCAGTTACCTGCTTATGTTTTGTTGTCTTCTATCTCTTTGGTTCGTTCTGACGGGGGAATAGGTGTAAATGTTAATATTTATGTAGTGGTAAACCCATTTTACGTTGACAGCCAGATTGTTGGTTTGCGTGTTGTTACCCAATCGGATTAAAATAACATCCTAGAATCCTAAAATGTATGTGGACAAAGTCACGGGATGAAGCTAGTCTGCTATAATTTACTAGAGGGGACAAAATGAAAAGAACGTGACGTTGTCTTTTAGTTTGTGATGAGGTCTACTTGTTACTCGTTCAATGAATACAAAACGACCACATTTCAAAATCAGTTAGTGTTGCATTTAAAATTATATGCTGTTGGTATAAGATTTTCAATGCAAAAACAAATGATTTTGGCATGTGTCCGTTTTATATTCAATGAGCGAATTGTTTTATTCTGTATCTTGATTATAATATCGAGTCTGGAATCATGTGGATTAAACTTTTAAAAAAAGCGATGAAATTTAATATTTTGCAGAAATGTAACGAATATTCAGACTCTGAAAGGCATAAAAACTAAGATATAATAAAATTTTGACAGGGCATTATTTAAAATAATGCGTGTAACGTTTGATATGGAATGTGCGTTCTAAAAACAATATTGAACGCTCACTTTTTCTGGATATGAGTCACACAATGACATCTCACTCACATTTCTTCATTTCCGTTCCATAACTAAGATATACGAGTCAATACATACGAAAGCTCCTACGATCTAGTTAGGACGCCGTACCCGATGTAAAAGCGTCACTAAACCTCATTAGTAATGGGCGGATGACGGATGCAAATTACGTCAAAATCATGTCAAACGATATACATAATATTGATATGACTACAATTGGTTTAAAAAAGAAAATATAATTGCAAAGTAGTAATAAAAATTATTGTTGTAGTAAATAATCAATGTCTAGGACGTTTTAGATATTGATTATTACGTACGTTATATACTTCGGAACAAAGAAATTGACCCATTTTCAATGGTAATTCAGTAATAAGTGGCACGATTTCTTTGCTCCCAAGTGTAGATATAAACACTTAACTTAATGGCTTAAGACTCTCAAGAGGTGATAACTTTCAATTGCCAGTACTTTCTTAATATACTAATTATTTACTTACTGTGAACAATAGAGGTGTTTTGCAGTTACTGATATATATATAACTAAAACTGCATATATTTTTTTACATAAATATCACTTGAAGTTTAATGAAAGTCCTATCCATCCTATGCTTTCGTCACCATATTGCATCCATGGTCCGCCCTTTAATTCGTCATCATAGAGATAGAGAGATGATCTTGCAATTTGATAAATCAATTATCCCTAAATCGTGACTTCTTTCTGGTAACTCATCACTCCATCGAATTTCATTTCGTCGAACGCTATTTTCTGCGGAAACCATAATATTTTCCGGGGATCTTAAATATTAATTACGTAGGTTAGGTTAGGTTAGATGTTTAAGATACCCTGAAAACGTTATGGTTTCAACAGAAAATAGCGATCGATGAAATGACAGACGCCTCTTCTTGCTGGCAGAATTTTCCTTCGCGTTTTTTCCCATGACGCGTTTTGTTATGTTGTATTCTTCTCCATTGCAGAATTTAGTGTGAGTTCCTTTTACGAAGAAAACGGTAAAATAATCTACAATGTCTGCGCTCCGAAACTTAAGGTATATAAATAAATAATTACCACGGGACAATCTCACACAAATTGTCCTAGTCCCAAACTAAGCTCTAGGCTTGTACTATGGGTACTAGACAACGATAAACTTACTTATATAGAGAAATATATACTTAAATACATAGAAAACATCCAAGACTCAGGAACAAATATTCGCACTCATCACACAAATATCTGCCCTTACCGGGATTTGAACCCAGGACCGCTGGCTTCGGAGGCAGGGTCACTCCCAACTAGGCCAACGTGTCGTGTGATATGGTTGAATACAGACTAATTTTGATCGATTAATGGCCGTATTCTACTGATTTCCCGTTTCAAGCGACGCCAGAGTAAATTTTAACACCAAAAAAGCTATGAGAGATTTTTTCTTTAAACTTCCGTACAAAAAGTTAAAAGGAAACTCTTATTAAGGAGACTTTAGCTTCCGTATGACTTGTCATAATATTTAGGTTGTTAGTTGACATAAATTTAATAAATTAGGTGTATAATACAATAAAATGCACTTTACTATACTTACAACATTACGTAAACTAGGTAATATCAACAAAAAATGGTAGTTAGTAATAACATCAAGTTGTTTTTTTCGTAAAGCTTTGTCTATGCATTGCTGCTGCAATTTAGATTAAATTGCTATAGGTAGTAGGTTAGGCTTGACTTATAAACTAGATCAAAAATAAAGTTTCGAAATAAAAACAATGCGCGTAGAGTTATTTAAATTCAAGAGAAGTCTAAAACGTCTAATTGTAGAGAAGTCATATTACTACGTCGATGAAGAAGGTAACTTAGATGATTTTTCAGTGTATGGGCGTTTTCCAAAAAAAGTGTACATCGTTAATTAGCCATACATTTACATACGTTAATTTTCGTGACGAAATGGAAAAAGTTAAATTTCCTTAATTTTGTCTTTAACGATGTACACTTTTTTTGGAGAACGCCGGTATACCTATTTATCAATCTGTCTACCTCTCCTCTTAATCGCGATGCCTGATAAGGTTCATATGTATTTAATTACTGTTGTGCACTTGACTTGTAGGCACCTGAGTAATGCAATTATATGAATAAATAAATAGATTGCGAACAATTCGGAATTATGACATTTAACTCTTCGGAAGTGATCTCTTTTAGACATAGCAGGCGTAGGCTTGGTACTGGCACTCTCAAAATTAAACTATTACGGCCAAGATGGATTATGATTGTTTAAGGGATAAGAATGAAAGTCGTCCTACACTATCCGCCGTGAGTCAGAGCCTCGGATCACTTGCGCGCGCGACCCTAATGCTGTGAACCCCGTTTGATTGGTATGATTATGTGTGATGTATGTATCATTGAGTTTCAACTCAGGGCTGCCACGGTATTAACATTAATGTTACATTCAAAATATTCTTACGGCTTCTCAAGACACGGCTCGTCCAAAACACTACATGATCGCGATCACACGCCGATGACATGTACTCCTTAGCAGTAGGATGTTTTATAGTCTAAATCAAGGAAAGTGTTATCTTTGCTATCTTGATTTTCTCTCTCTTATTAAACCCACATTCATACATCGAGTCATGCATGCACGTCAGTTTCGGGTACTCAGGATTTCGGGCCTTTTGCAGAATTTCTCCAATTTGAAAGAAAGAGAGAAAGAGATTTGTCAGGATCGTAGCAGGTGGAAAGAAGTGGTCTCTGCCTACCCCTCTGGGAAACAGGCGTTATTTTATGTATGAATCAGAATCAGAATCAGAATAATCTTTATTCAAGTAGGTTTACAAATAATAAACTCTTTTGAAACGTCATAGTAGTGACTTAGCCTAAATTGACTGCAGGTTCAAATCGCGACTGATCAGAGAAGAACCTGTAAGAAACTCTGTCGGATGTCTGTTTTTTTTCGACGCTCGCAACCGTTTGTCGTAAGGACTAAACATTTTATTACAAGCAATTCAGTCCCAAGCATTGTTATCATTAATATAGTCTTTAATATTATAATATGCTTTAGAAATTAGTTTACGCTTAACGTAACTCTTAAATTTATTTACTGATAGTTCAGTAACATTACTTGGGAGCTTATGTTTATTTCTGGTATTAACATTATGTATGTCACAGTTCTTTCTAAATTTAGCGATGTTTTTTGAACATATATAATGTTTTCATAAATGTATTGACTGTGCATAGTCAATATATTATTTTCTTTAAACTTATCTCTAAGCGAGTCTCTCTGGCCCATCTTGTAGACAGCACGAATAGCCCTCTTCTGCAGAACAAAGATGCTATTTACATCAGCAGCACTACCCCAAAGTAAAATACCATATGACATAATACTATGGAAGTAACTAAAATAAACTAATCGAGCGGTATCTAAGTCTATTAATTGCCGAATCTTATTAACTGCAAAAACTGCAGAACAGTATGTATGAAACCTATTCGATCCCATGGCGTCCATACTGTCAGTTCTTTTGTCCGTCATCCTTCATCATTCATAATGGTCATACTAAAGACATACATAATATCACATGTCAAGTTATTATTTAATGTGGTTTTTTTACTTACTTAATATTAAAAAAGTCAGTGGGTAGGATTATTATAAAAGTTAAACTCATCTTCATCTGCGATCATGTCCATTCCAGTTTCATTCTGAATGCATTCTGAGCACCGTATACCTTTACATCTGTTTTTTTTTTATTTACTGAGTTGTTTATTATATTTGAGATGCTGATTTCTAACGTGTTCCAATTTTTTCTATGGTACACAACAATTTACTTATAGCAGTAGTGTTCTCATATAGCAGATGTTTAGGTATTAACTGGTACAAATAAATAAATAAAATGTATAATGAAAAGTGGTTAAATTATTAGCGGTTATGGAGTTAAATAGGTACAGCTCAGTCGCAATCAAAATACGAATCACAGCAGCAGCATTATTTTTTCATCATTTATGACTAAAAAGGGCAAAATTGAATCGATTATCTTATATAAATGTCAATGCCAGGAGGGCTATCACATAACCGAGACTTGTTTCACGCTCGGATCTCCCTTTCAATCTAGGCTGTAAAGATAGACGCACTGAGCGACAAGCGAGAAAATACAACTTGTGCTAGCCATACAGAATAGTATTTATGACTATTTAATCATACAACTTTTTATGACAACATAAGAAAAGTTTGTTGAATTTATAACGTTACTTGATGTTTTTTTTACACTTTGGGTGGCATTGTCTTATTAACGATATCAAAATTAGCGGGTTTTAGTACGTGCGTAAAAACCCATTAACGGCTCCATTAAAACGAAACACATAATAGTGGTAACCTATTTGCGAGTTGCACAAGGAAGGTAAACAGTCGCGCGGAATTAGACGGCAGCCCTAGCGCCGGGCTAAATATAATGTTCGGGAGCCGTGGCGGAACTAGCGGAGTTCATGGATGCGGCTCTGAACATTTACATTTGTATTATAAACTAACGGCCCGCCAGCGGCTTTGCCCCGCTGCGAATTTCTGACCTTCCCGGTGGATTTTTCAGTTTTTTTCTTTCATAAGAACCTTCTCCTGACAGTAATAAACACAATAAAAAAAGAATAAGCGAAATCGGTTCAGCTGCTCTCGAGATTTACGCTTAGCAACACATTCAGCGATTCATTTTTATTACAAAGATATATGTATATGTTATTTAATCATTGTTAATTCGCATGATGTTTATAATGTATTCATGTAAACAATTTGTTGAACAAAATAACAAAAATACATTGAAGATAAAAATAATGTAACTTAAGGGATCTCAGGGGAGAGGAAGTATTACAATAAATAAATACTTACTTAAATTGGGTTTGGAGTTAGTTCAAGGAGATTTCATTTAAAAACCAAAAGATGTTTTTTTTGTATTGTTTTTTGTAAACGAAATTCGCGACTTGATTGACTATTTTGAAAATTATTAATTGTAACAATTCTAATTTAATTTCAAAAAGCAACGACAAAGTTTAGGCTGTATTTATCACTGAAAATTAATCTCTCCCCACGTTTAAACGATTAACTGTACACAGTAAAATTTATTTGTATATTTCTTCAGCTTGTCCTCGCTGCTGCGCTGCATTTTCACAGCTCGCTGAATCGTTTATTTTCCGCCGCATCCATTCGCACCTCTCTCCCTCCTACGCGCCGAACTCCGCTCAGTCTGCCTCGATGCTTCAAAGAGTGCTCTGCTGTCGCAAGGTCTATAACATCACCCATCGATCTCATCGAAACATCGACCATCTATCCATCGATCATGTAGTGCCGTGTAGGGTAGTGAGGGGGGGATAGTGCTGTGTCGTGTGATGTTTTTGTGGAGGTACTTTAGGAAGATTGGTATGGGGTTGCCGGAATTGACGGTGAGTGCGGATAAAAAAAATGATAAATATTATGAGCCCGTTATTTCCCATATTTTTTTTGGTCATAATGTCATTGTTGACATAATTAAAAATTGTTTACTTTTCAGAATTCCTTTAGTATCTAACGTGTGGTCAAGGTTAGGTTAGGTTTGATTTATAAAAAATCCTGAATAAGTAACAGCTTCATAATAAAATACGTGATAACTTGGGATAATTATGACTTAAAACACATTATGGCTAAAAATAATGACGGCAGGCAATTGAGTCCCATTTTAAACTCTGGTCTTTGTAAAGATATTTTTTTATTTTTTTATAGTCGATTAACTAAGCTATCAGGAAAAGAATAGCAGAATTTAACGCCTCCTATTGTAGACATTTATGTTCATGTAAATAAAAACCTTGGTGGTTGGACTTATTTATTTGTTTACGTACAATTTAAAAAAAAAAGTATTGATCACGATTGATCACGGCAGCCCCGTTGGACAATACCATAAAAACATACCTCCAACTAAATAAGACTCAGAAAAAAGGGAAGGTTTAAAACTAAATTTGCAGCATCCGTCGCTGGTTCTGCCGAAATGGACTGAAACATTCCGATATTCATTATATTCAAATTGAGTTCAACAAGTAATCCTTTCCTCTTGTTTTGAGTCCGGAAACATTCCACTAACAAGTGATACACATCCTCAGTGGTCGGTCTTAGTGTACATAACTCAATAAATACATTAAAAATAATCAGAGATTCGACTAGAACTTTTATTTTTTGTGCTCTATGATCAGTGATCAATTTATTCTAATGTAAGTAATTTAACTTTATTTCAAACAAACAAACTTTTAACATTTATTTAAAGTGATACTGTAATTTGTGATGTATGTAGCGAGTACTGCAATAGCACAAAGCGATATAATGTTATTAAATTGGCACGTTCTGAATTTCCTTACACTGGCTCCACATTTATATTTCTACTAATACAGTGCCGTTTTGTTGTGTTGATTAGCAAAACATCTTATTTATAACAGATAAACACACACAAAGATCACTTTATATTAATACTTTGCATATACTATAAACTAATTTGCCGTGTGGTTGCCGGGTTAGAATAGTGCCACTCCATGTCTTCCCGTGGATGTCGTAAGAGGCGACTAAGGGAATAAGGGCTTGTAGTACTGTTAGGCGATGGGCTTGCAACCTGTCACTAATTCACTGGTAAACATCTTAGCCTGACTATGCAAAATGTGGTTACAGAATTATCAACAAGTTTAGAGTTGTTGGTATTCTGTTGCTCTGCCTGCCCCACTCTGGGAATAAAGGCGTGACGTTATGTATGTATGTATGTAATTTTGCACAACATGGACAACACTTATCATTCAATGGTGAATGCCCCATGTGTAATTATAATAAACAAATGAAATGATTTTATTTAGGCTGCCTTTCTGCCACGAGCTTTACGTCGCCATCAAAACAAATGAATTTTATTAGAACCTACGGAATTTGATTATCTATTTTGCCCAGCTTGTCGCTTAAGTGGGAAAACAGTTTCAGCAGTATTAAAGCAAACTTCCTTAGATAATATATTATTAATATTATTATATATCCGCATGATACTATGAAGGTTTATCAAGTGATATCAAACCTCTTCATATAGGCAATAAATCTGTTCAAGGATTTATTTTATTTATTTATTTATTTATTTATTATTAAATTAAATTTCACAGCATAACAGTTTAACCAAAGCACTATGAAACTAAAATACAATTTAATACACCGAATACAGGTTAGGAAAGAGGTATTTAAAATATCACAGAAGAAGGGCGTACATCCATCTTCTCGCAGAACTTCAGACATTCGTCACACACGTTAGACCATCTACTTGCAAACACATCACAGATTGTGGCTGATTCGAGGAGCGAGTTTATCAGATGCAAAGCCCGTACTAGCGGAGATTTTCGGCGGGACACAGTACGCGCAACAGGCGCTGCTAACAGATGGCGACAACGCGGTCGAAAAACAAATCTAGTTGGAGAGGGAACATACAGACGCAGCAACTGAGCTACCAATTCAGGACAGTCGGAATCCCCACGCAACACACTGCTAGCTACAGTAAGCAGTCTGTAATCTCGCCTCACCTCAAGTGAGTTAAAACCCAAGACGCCTAACAAGAATTTAGTTGGATATAAAAAAGGGTAATACCCATGCATTTTTTTGTACAGAAAACGGAGAAACACTTTTTGTACTCTCTCCAGAAGCAAGATATAGGTCGTTTCGTGGGGGTTCCAAACAACACTGGCTGCTTCGAGTTTACCATAGTTTAGGATGCCATATTCTTTCTGGGTGAAATATCATAACAACGTCATTATTCTATTATTCTATTTTTTCAATTAGAAGTGTATAAGCGGATAAATAATTAAATTAATGTTTTGTAAAAGACAACTGCGATTTTGAGCACGCCGAAAGTTAAAGAAAAAATAAATAAATAAAAAAAACGTAATACTCGTTTTGTAATGAATTGTCAATTTATTTTAATAATTTCAATTGTGTTCTTTAATATCTACAAGACACAACTGCATGACATTAATGACAGATAGCATGCGCTTAGGTACAATTAGGTTTAGTATGTTACGTATTACAAATTGAATTAACTAATACGGATTACAATTTAAAAACTCTAATACAGAATAAAACGCTCTATTGTTAAAAAAAACCAATAATAGTTTTTTGAATTCTGGCATGTCAGATTTTTTAATATATACCGGTAATTAAACACTTTTAGTGCCATTCCAAATACACCCTTTGCAAGTAGAGCCGCAATAAAGAGTCAACCCTCAGTGTGATCATTCTCGGTTGACCTTTTTTTGCCAAATAATTGTGGAACACATTTTTGCGTAACAGCGTCATATGTAGTTCAAATCATGAATTGCTATTTAAATATTATTACTCTTTGCTCTCAAGTGCTGTTGCAGACTGTAAGGTCAATTGCTTCACAATGACAGAGCGCCTTCCCGCCATTTCAGCTCGGTAACAATAAAGATGAGTTGTCATGGAGTAGAACGTTATTGGTGATATTTCTGTTTAGCTTCGGTTAAAACAAATAAAATAAATGCTTTCGTTAGTATTGATTTCTATTAGTGTTTTTTAAAGACATACACATACATACATAACATCACGCCTTCATTCCCAGAGTGGGGTAGGCAGAGCTACAGAAATACCACCAACTCTAAGAAGACTTGTTTATAATTATGTAATGGGGACAAGAAGTTTACTAGTTTATGAGTGACAGTATAAAGATAAAGAAATGTATTACAGGAACGTAGTAATTACACAGATCTTCGTGAAACAAAGTGGATTATGTTCTACCTTAATTAGGCATGCAATGTTACAATACAGATTGTTTTTCACCACGAAACTCCCGTACAGGAGCTTAAATGTAGGACTAAACCCTAGGTACCTAGAGATTATCCCGAACACAAACATATATAAATATTACCTCTGTAAGATATTAGTATAGATTTATCGTATAACACGGTATTTAAACTACTAAAGTCGATGATGATGTCTTTCATTTGTTGCTGTATATTAATGGTAAAGTGGATTTGAAGCAATAATGTGTGTCTGAAAACTCGAATTTCCGTTAAAGCCCATCAAATTACGTATTAAAAAAAGAGCTTTAAATGACCACTCCAAAACACGACACGAGGTTTACAATGAATCTATTTAGTGACGTTTTCAATGGCATATTGTCGGGCTATTGAGACTTGCTCTTTGTAAGATTATTTGTTGCTATCTTGCCTATTTACATGCCTTTAAACAAGAGCCGAATCAATGTGGTGACCTTTAAAAGTATTTAACAATGACTAGATTTATTTATGTGAGTGTTTTGTTTATACGCCGAAACTTGGCTCGAGTATTGCGTCTCTTTGTCCTACCTTTGAAACGTAAACAAATGTTACTATTCGTACTGGCTTAAACAATATTTTAATCAGTATTTTGTATTCATTGTACAATGTTTAATGTGCGTAAGTTGGTTTGATGGCGGGCGGGCCTTATATTATTAATTATTATGATTATCACGCGCATGGCGATGGGCTTGCAACATGTCACTGATACATTGGTAAACTTTTTTGCCTGATTTTGCAAAATGTGGTTACTGAATTATCAACAAGTCTTTTTAGAGTCGTTGGTATTTCTGTAGCTCTGCCTATTCCACTCTGGGAATGAATGCGTGATGTTGTGTGTATGTGTGTGTGTATGATTATCATGCGGAATGCAGGTTGAATGCAAAATTAATTAAAAAACGACAGTTTAACCAGCGGAAGAGTTACTGATAAATTTCAGTTTCTAAATAAGATCTGGGATCATACTTTGTACTATGACTCCTAGTTGACCATCAATGTGTTAACCCAAACAGCCTTGATATGATGTAACAAGTACACAAAAAAACTGATATCTCTACAAAAACTGAAACATACCAAGTCTATTTTGGGAACACCACCGCTAAACCGAGTGACCGAAACACAGCGGCAGATTCTACGCTATTACTAATCATGCCACTGTAAATATAATCATTGATAACGATGACTAAGGATGACCCAGTGATCTTTGCGGGCCCTGCTGACCGCGCCGTTAAAATTAGCGCGGCTACTGCTGTGACCCGGTTAGTTTTAACTGTTGTTTGATTACAGACGCGTTGGGTTTACTGTTTATTCAATAGGCCTGAAACATATGTTAGGAAATGTCTGGTTTATTTTAAAATGTTACGTCATGGCAAAGTCACCATCTTTAGAATATAGTCGCAATCATTGGTGTTCCATGGACAGCTTGAAGCAGTCCGTCGGCTGTCATTGACCTGGGGTTCGTTTCACGAAAGCTTGTAGCTTGTATTACTCATTGGAAATATCTGCTCAATAATCATGCATCGAAAAGAGCTTCCACTTTTAATACAAGTTACAAGCTTTCGTGAAACGGGCCCCTGGTGGTGAATTATCGTTCTTAATAGTCGTACCGCTGTCAGAATAAGCAACGTGCAATGTTGTCATGTCGTGCTGCTTTAACACCAACGGCAACACTACTGGTATTGTGCAGCTGGTCTCGACTGCTTTAAGAAGTTCGTCTATGAAAGACCTATTACAAAGTCTTCTTAGTTGATCCCTCAGAACTGGCTAAGGATCGTGACTTAATGCAATTGTACTCCATGTCTCGTTTATTTGATCACCTTAAACCACCTGACAGTGTTGTGTTTGCGTTGTGCTAGTCACCTAGCTTTCCACGGCTCCTTCCGCGTAAAATGCACATTCTTCATCACTGTGATGTAATGGTGTTTCCTGAATTACTTTCGCAACATTCTCACATGTCCCTACGTAGTGCACTACCCTAATTAAATGATCTCTGTTGTTAAGGAGGTGCGAGCAGAACGCGATGTGCTGCAAACGCGCATGTCCGAGCAGGCGCTCAAGATCTCGTCCCTGTCGGCGCGGCTCGAGACGCAGCGGAACAACGCGTCGGCGCTCGCGCACCAGGCCGCCTCGCAGCTCACCGTCAGCCTGCACGACGCGCTCGCCGAGGTCAGTACCGCCTCCCGGTCCCGCTGACCAGCAACGAGCCCGCTGGTAGCCAACCACTGACTTTTATTTGGTCAAACTGACCATTAACCGCTGTTTATTAGCATACCTGGGATAACTTGGGGCATCTATACTAAAGTGATGTACTCGTAGCAAAATATTTTGTCGACAAAAAATATCGATGTTACTGTCTAAATCTAAAATCTAAATGTTATTCGACATAAATAAATGTTACCTATATTCTCCTCATTTTTAAATAAAACAAACAAATTAAAACGTGTATTTATACGTTTATTTTAAAATAGTTTTCATAATATACAAAAATATTTTTTCAATATTGGTCGGTATTAATGATTGCCATCTAGATGAAAATATCCAACGTTCTCTCAACGTCCTCAATGGTCAACGGGGCATTCTTAAAATGTTTGTAATGACTACAAGCTAATTTCTCATTCATAAGACTGTTTACTTTTGCATGGTGTCATAACTAGTATTAAATTACATCGGCATCTCCTTTATCGATAATAAATCCCTAGAACTTGCCTAGAGTTATCCCAGGTTTGATTATAAGCGTTCGCGGGGTACTGCCACAGACGTGTCCCTAGCAGGACAAGGTTTTACTCGGGTAGAGAAAAGAAGCCCGCTCCGAGGAACCTGTGTCTTTTTAGTTAAAATATAACAGGGTAAATAAATATCACAGGACAATGTGACACAAATTGACCTAGCCCCAAACTAAGGTCTAGGCTTTTACTATGGGTACTAGACAACGATAAACTTACTTATAAAGAGAAATATATACTTATACTCGACTACAGGAATAAATACTCGGGTCATCACACAAATATCGGCCCTTACCGGGATTTGAACCCAGGACCCCTAGCTTCGAAGGCAGGTTCACTACCAACTAGGCCAGCGTGTCGTCTTAAACAGTCAAATAGTCAGTTAACATGCGGTCTGTTTCTATCAACAGGTACAAAGATTGAAAGAGGAATTGGAGTCGAAAGACAAGCAGCTCCTGCGAGCGAAGCAGAATTTAGAAGAAAAGGAAAAACTGGGCGAACAGCATCAAGCGTTATATGGAAACTCATGTGAGCAAAACCACGTGTTTACAAGCTTTTTATCAATTTGAAATTTAGTTTGTTCGAAAACTTGCAAGGAAGATTTCAACCACATCCCGGGGACAAATTGAGGTGAAATTTGCTATACCTATGTAAACTCGATGACAAGGCAATACTATGGCACCAATGAGCTGATCTGATGATGAAGTCGGAAGGTGGTGACAGGATCTCCGCTATACTTAACGTAGAACCTCCGTGTTTGAACTCATTAGGTTGGCCTTGATAAGCAGGAAATGATTTTGCAAAAAAAAGTACAGTTCTTTAATAACAAAAGCTTGTCTACAGAAACTTATTTGACTGTAACTTTAACTATAGTAATAGGAAACAGGATTATATTTGCAAGCTAGGAATATAGCTATATTAGTTTGCTGTACGAGGTTTTTGTGATTTTTATAGTGTTACGAAGTAACCTAAAACCTGGGGCTGTTCTTTTTGCTTTTTATGTCTAGTTAAAAATAGCGTAATTCTGCTCACATAACACTTGAATAGCCTATGTAACATACACTTAGCACGTCGACTGAAGTAATTGACGTATATGATTATCAATCCAGGTAATCCTAAAGACAAGGTAGTGATTCTCGAGCGGGAACTGTCCGCCGCTCAGACCCGCATCGCCCAGCTGGAGGCGTTGGCCAGGAGTTTGGAACAGGACAAGGATGAACTGCAAGCCTCGCTGCGAGAGCATCAGAGGGCGCTCGCGGAGAAGGAGGAACAGCTCAATGAGATAATGGGTGAGTTAGAGTATATTTTCCACCGTTGGAGGGACGAGAGGATTGTATTGCAGATAATTGAAATTTGTATGGTAGGATTTCAATTGGCAAGAATATGCGAGAATGTACTCTAGTTTAGGCAAAAACTACTCTAGCAGTATCAACCAATCACGCGCGTGTATGTTAGAAATAACACCAAGTAGTGCATGCCTGTCTCACTTACCTGTAAGTTGTACGAGTGTTAATTGATGTAAGTTGAATTAAAAGACACATGTGACAAAATAAGCTCCATTTCGTACCACCTGTGTCTGTATTTAATTGGTGTGGGGACTCAAGTTCAGGTTTTTTACTTTACAATACATTATGCATTTGGTCTTTGAAGTAAACAAATATTGACTGTAAGATACGCATTGTATTTCATTTTAAACTGTGTATTATTTTGTCATTGCCATTAATTTAATTTCTAGATTATATTTCTAAATATATTAGATTATCTCGTATTTAATTGACTTTACAACCTAACTGGAAAACAGTATAAAATTGCAGTTTGATTTGAGAAGTCATTTGACACATACAGTTTTTGTTTCAAATCGAAGTAAATTAATGTTAGCCAACTTGCGGCGCCTTTACCGTTGTTGCAATACTCGACTGTAATTTCAGACCCGAAAATCAGTCTAGACCGTTGACTCAGTGCACATGTTTGGCTCCCCGCCAGCTTCCATTAGCCCTAACAACTGCGCCACTGACTCATATATCTCCGCAGCTCTCAAACTCGACGACGAGAACAAGGACGAGGAACCCGAGAACAAGGCCTCCGCGAGGACCCTCAGCGACATAGTCTCTATATCAGAATTCGATGAACAGGACCTACAAATGAGAAGAGCCGAACTAAAAGGCCACAATCTTAATCTAACTGGAATACCCTATGCAGATAACAGAGATAAAACTCACCTTAATAGAACCCTACCGCCCGATTTGTCTAAAGCCAACATGAGCTCGCTTAACATGGACTTTATCGACCATTTCGATCTTCCAAGTTTTACGCCGCGTGGCGATTCATTACCACTTCATCTAACTTCCACGCAGAATAAGGATGTCCATAAAGAATTCAAAAGGAACGTCAATGAGACCACTGTATTTGGAACAATTGATAAATTCGGCGAGAGCGCTAAACATTCGACTGCTCAGAACATACCGGATAACTGTTCCTTGTATCCGAATAGGGACGTCGATGTTAGTAAAGACGTTAGCGTCGAACCGAAGAAAATTAACTTCTCAATAGACGCTATGAGTGACAATAAAACTCAGGATGATGAATTTACGTCTCTTAGAGAATTGGGTATAACTATCGATGTTAGACAGAAGAACTTCCCTGATATACTGACGCAGTTGAAACATGAAATAAAGAAATCTAGAACTGAACTTGACACTTGCAAGTCAGAGTTGAAGAATGCAGAAGAACAACTCTGCGAGTTCCCCGCTCTCAAGGAAGAAGTAGATGAATTAAAAGGATTGCTAGAAAACACCATGGCTACAATGGAAACTGATAAGAAATTCTATGAGAACCAATTAGAACATTTCTCTTCAAATAAAACATTATTAGAACTAAGAGTATCAGAACTTACGCAAGAAGTAACTGAAAAATCTAAAGATTTGCACTTGCTCAAAGAAGACATTCTTAGAAGAGAAAATATGATACTGGAACTAGCTAAAGAGAAACGTAATTTGACAAACAAATTAACAGAATTAGAATGTAAAATTGACGAATTGCAGAATCGAAATACAGCACTAGAAAAGAGTGAATCGGAGAACCGCATATTGAAAGAGAAACTGTCTGAGTTGCAGAGATTAGAACAATTGGTTTCTGAAAAGAATCAGCAAATAGACAGTTTGAATCAGCACTTAGACAGATTAGACGACATGCAGAGATGCCTTAATGATAAAACAGAAGAATTAGACAACTTGAAAGAAGCTTTTGAAGAAAAAACCAACGAATTATTCAGATTACAAGATACTATCGACGCGCAACATCGAGACATCAATAAAATCAACGAAGAAAATAACAATCTTAACATAGCTAATAAAGATCTTAACCTTAAATTAACAAAACTAGAGAAAGAACAAGAAAACGCGTCACTTAAACTACAAAATAGTGAAAGTGAGCTCGAAAGAGTGAACTCTCTGAACAACGAATTGACATCGAGGATAGATGAAATGAAGGATTTGGCTGATAAACTTAAAGATAAAGAAACAGAGATAGACATTTTGAATGAAGATATAAACTCTTACCATGAGGAAATAGCTTCATTGAAGGAGCAGATGAAGATGGTGTCGAGGAGTCCTTCTCCGAAGAGCAAGGAGGAGAAGCCGAACCGACAGGCGAGCAACGACAAAAAACAGCTGGCTAAGATCCGGAAGCAAATATCACTATTGCAGCACGAATTGGACTTTAACCGGAAAGAGCTAAATGAAAAGGTAAGATTAATATGTATTTTTAGCCTTTCTTTATTCGAAATCATAGATTTCGATCTTCTTAGGTTTCAAATGTAACGAGTATGCTACGAACCGGCTCCTTTAATTTGGAAGTCTGTGTACATGTCTGGAATTGAGAACATGTCCAATTTAAAACTCACATCGTCTGGCTGTTCTCAATTTATTATTTGCATGACGTACGTTACCGAAAGTACATTTATTCTTTATGTCGCTTCGTTCCTACATTTGGTGGGTTGCCAAAAATCTGCGTCAGCTGTTAACATGCCAGCGTGTTCGTGGTGTTGGATGACTCCATTGTAATACGAAGACGACGTAAATATATAAAGTCGTTGGCACGTTCCCTGTACTTGATAAAATACGTCGAGTATTAATAATTACGTTGTAATATGTTATATTGCTATCAGGACACGAAAGTGCGCCTAGTTTCTGGCCCGAAGATCAACAGTCTTTTACCCATATTTCCTCGGGACCTATAAATTTCCTGGTATAAAAAGTAGCCGGTTTCCTTTTACAACCTATCTTTTTGCCAAATTTTATTGAGATTCGATCGGCCGTGTAGTCATGAGAAGCTAAGAAGAAAACAGAGTTATTTTCGCAATAAAGTTGTTTAATTAAGTAGCTGTTGCCCCCGACTCCGTTCGCGTACAACTTGATTATCGCTATTTGCGCGTAAAGAGTACTGTATGTCCTTTCTCGGGGTTCAAGCTATTTCAATGCCATTTTTTGTCGAAATCTATTCAGTGGTTTAGCCATGAAAGCGTAACAGACAGATATACACAGTTAGTTTTGATGTTTATAATATCAGTATGACTGGAATTAATATAAGGGGATCTTTTTAAATTTGCCCAGGTTGTGCAAACGGAGTGTAGTAAATAGAATAGAAAACAAAACATTACTAAAATACATTAGCTAAATGCTTACAAGAATACATTTGAAATAAATTTCAGCTAAAATAACATATTGCCTGCCATGCCATGTTTACATGGCGTTGTCAAGGGTCCCTACTCAGCCTTTTGCCGCAGCAAACCGCGGCGCTGGTTTTCAGAGGATCAGTCGAGTTAACTTTAATTGCTTGCAGGCTTTCGAGCTAGCCAAAGCCAAGCTGGACGTGACCGAGCTGCGTTGTAGCGCGTCGCAAGCCGGCGCGCTGGCCGCCGAGCGCGACGCCGCCAACCTCCAGCTGCGCGCGCTGGCCGACGACGCGCGCGCCCGCGCCGACCGGCTCCACGACCAGCTGCAAGCTGTCGCCGGGAAGTGAGTGCCATCGCTCCGTTGTTGACTAAGCTAGACGTGACCGAGCTGCATGTAGCGGCCCGCATTGCTAAGTTATTGACCAAGCACGAAGATACTCATATGACTACGGCTACCCATCATTTTATGGAATTTTGCTTCATCGATTTTGTTAAATTCTTCATTGCACAAAATTAAAAGAGTGCACAAAAGGCGAACATAATGCTAAGAACATTTTCTACCAGTTAACCCTATGGTGAAAGAGATATCTGAAATTAGGTAGATGCAATAAAATGACCATGTTCCCTTAAAGCTAGAAAAAGTTTTTAACTCTCAATTGATTTTATTATTCTACAATAAATATATACAAATATGTGACTAGCTATCAGAAATAATGATGATATGTAAGCCTCGACAGCAAAACTAAAGAGGGACAGAGACGAAAAGTAAAAAAAAACTATACTGTTTGGGAACTTGTTCGACTGTATCATTTTATCGAATTTCATTTCATGGAGCGCTGTTTTTTTGCTTCATCTGATTCTATGATGTTTTCAAAATATCTTAATTAATTACGTAGGTTAGGTTACGTAAGACTTGCGACTACCAAAATAACTCAAGCCGCGAGAAATACCTTTCGATGACATTTGTAAAATAATAACAATTGTATTTTTGTGCAGGTTAAAAGAGGCATCCAACATATCAGAGCTTAAGACGAAGCTGCAAGAGAAGACCGAACGATGCCAGGAACTGGAGGCCGAGATTCAAGACATGAAAGATCTTGTCGATAGGTAATAAATAATTATTATAATTAGAAAGCGGATCTGAAGTAGCGATTACAAGTTTAATATGGATATGACTAGTGCGATTGGTTAGATAGATAGTTAGTTAATTAAATTCAATAAATGTTATTCTTGTAACAAACTATATGAAAAGCAAATATTTGATTCTAATAAAAGGAGTTATAACCCTGATTTTAGTACTCTCTCAAGTATAGCGCGCCGGCAACGCACCTAGCACTCGCGCGCAGATGCTCCTTAACGAGTTTGTTTCACGGATCCAAGATGTCGATGTGTTTGTTGACAACTGGCAACAATTGTTATGTAAAATTCACTCCTTCTGTTGTTCTCTATAAACATAATATTTGTAAATGTCTCTATATGTGTAAATCTATAACATTGTAGGCGCCTTGGTCCATACTGTAAGCCTATAATTGTAATTATAATAATAAATAAATAAATAGTGAATCTCTTTGAAGAGAAGGAAGCGAATGTGTCTAGTCCTAGTGTTTTCACTCAATCATTAAATTATTTTACTTTCTTTAAATATGCTGCTAATATCTGTTGATGTTGAACTTTCATTTTCGGATTATACTTGGATTTTAGATAATAAGCGTCACATATATAAAAAATAACAAAAATATTAATTTATTCACTATCATTAGTGTCATCATAAATCATTTGTGTCAACAAATGACCTTTGTAAAGATGATATGAAAAATAAATACTGACTTGTACTAGTCTTATCCATATTAAACTTGTAATCTCTATTTCAAATCCGCTCTCTAACTATAATGCCGTACCTAAGTAAGTGCATGCTTTTGTCATAAAATAATTTTGTATGCCTAATGGCTAAACATAGTGATACTTACCTACTTTTACGATTATACCATTATTTTTACCTCTGTTTTAAAAAAAAAATATTTGATTTGAAATTAAAATGGTTTGTATGGGAATACGGTAAAATTCGTAGTATCGAAGTACCGTTTTCTGAATATTCATTCGTCCGAATTTTCATTTTTCAGAAAGCCATGTTATGCTCGAGTTATTTTAATTTAAATTTATAATTAAATTGTTATACTTAGGTTGTTAGGTTTGATTTATGAGCTACATCAAAAAGTAAAAAAATCGGAATTATGAATATTCGGAATTTTGATCAATTTAAAAAAAATGAAAGAAATTATTTTTAACATTTTTACTTAAACCTAACATTCTGTAAAGCTAATAACGGTAGAAAATTAAAAACTTAATATAGCTTAAATTAGCTTGACATGCAGGATTTTAATTATGTTATATTTAATGTAACAGATTGCGAAAAGTGAATCCACTCGGCATGGTGTCGAGGCACTCAGGAGTGTCTCGACGCTGATCTTCCGTGGATCCAACACTGTGATACACGTGACAGCAACCGAATAGTCATTGTCGGTTGCTGTCCATCAATTAGCAGTAATGATTCTTCGGAATTATGTAGTGTACCTGGTTTGTATATGCAGGCTGCGTGAGCCGCGAGGCGCGGACGGCTCGGGCGCGGAGCAGCGCGCGCTGGTGCCGAGCGGCGCGCGCTCGCCCACCGCCGAGCTGGAGCGCGCGCTGCGCGACCAGCTCGACTACTCGCACCGGCTCGACCAGGACATCATGGAACAGGTGCCTCTTTATGTCATTTTCCAATGCGTTACCCACGGCGGGGGGTACGTGGGACTCACAAGAGTGAGAAGGGGAGGAATGTTACTAAAAACCACCCTGGCGTAGCCCCCTGCCGGTTAGGCAAGGCGCCGCGGAACCGCCGCAGACCCACCGACTGCCGGGGCTACCCGCGCCGAAGGAGAGAGAGGCCGAGCACGCGTGGCCTCTCTCCCAGACCACTTAGTGACTAACCTATGGCAGGCGAGGGACTCCCATCCCCATGGAACAGGTGCCTGACCCAACACAACACAATACTCAATCCGCCCTCCTAACACAGATCGCAGTATCTCAGACAAAACTCCTGTACCAAATGCAACCTTACGACTAATGATTGATACTGCTTTAGGTATTGAAAGATACTGCCTATTGATTTATGATGCAATTGTTGCCGAGGATACAAAGTACGCGATTCATGGACGAGTCCCTTCAAGGTGCTCAAAAATATCCGAACATGTACTCTAACGACTTGACTAGAGTAGTGTTCAGATATTTGTCAACAGCTTATTCGCTCCGATATATCGGATGGCGACTGTACAAGTCTATATATTACACTCATTCTCATTCTTTATTGGTTATTTAATTAACGTAAATATTTCCAGAATATGTTTGTATAAAAACGCGTGTTATAAATGTGATGTTTTCTGACCCCAAATCAGACGAAAAATGTTTATATATTCCGAACAGTGTCGAAAAAATGCTCTTTATAAAACACCAAAAAAAGAAAACATGTAACAGTAGAAAATAACAGACGCAGATAAAGAGTGAATTTTTTTTTTGTTGTGATGCATCTGACGAAGGATTCGGTGCAGTACTGGTACAGTTGCGTAACTCAAATATTGTACGTATCGTATTCGCTGCGATTCGTATGCCCGGGTATATCCTCAAGTGGCGCATTTTTTGTCTTAACTCGCATATGCACTCAAGACGCTAGCTTGAGGCTTAGATCGTCCCTTTACTTTCTCAACCACTTATCCGATCGAATAGTTTGATAGAAAAATATTCTTTATTCTTCTTGGAACAGGAGTACTTTTTCTACTAATCAATTAGATACTTTGTCGGAAATAAATACAATGGCAAAATCACATTATTTTTCAGATATGCCAGTTTGTTTATTTTCGAGTTGTTTGATTACCATTTATTTTCAGATCCTGTCTGCCAGCAGTGACGAGCATGAAGACATCCCGCGATTGGCGTTGAACTCCTCAAAGTAAGCGTTATCTTAATTTGACCACATTAAGTAAGAAACAAATGGGGAATTATGCAGAGTACAACAGAGATGGGACGACGGGGAAATGTCAATTTTCAAGTATATACCTGCCCTGTGTCCCGAAAAAGCGTTCAATTTGAAAAAAGTTCTTTAAAAGCGTTTTTTTTAACTTTTATACTTATAAAGCTTTTTTAGTTAACGGGTTGGTCATATACATTCCGTGTACATGGTTATATACATTCTTTTGACTCGAGAAACTGTCGTATCTTTCATTGGAGAACATAAAATATATACAAAACTTTATTTATTTATTGAAAGGTTTATTACAGAATTACACTAATACACTGTGAAACTAATATAAAATAAAAACTAGACTTTAGGGTTATACCTCATAGAGGAACACTAGAAGGCCTGTCATCCATCTTCTCGCAAAACTTTAAGCACCCCTGACACACGGCCATTTATGTGGTCTCGGTCGACTTTTACACAGTTCTTTGGTTAAGTAAAGAAAAAGCTTGGCAAAGGGGACTTTAAATGTGAAAAACTATATCTGCAGGTCATCAAGTTCGATGCACTCGACGTCATCGGACCGACTGAACCGACTGAAAACTGAAAACGACAAGCTCGTGATGCAGGTCGACAACCTCGAGGCGCGGCTGAAGGACAAGGACGCGCTAATCACCGAACTCAACAGGTAAAATAACATAGAATATTAGCACAGACCAGGAAAAAGGCCGTTGCAGGAGTGTTCGCATTGTTGTGTTCCGGTGTGGGGATAAGACAACCGGTGAAATTGCTAGCATAGTGGCGTTCCATGTTAGTCGTCAGGGTTGGCAACGCATTTGAAGTCTTAGGATTGCAGTCTTGAGATTATGGTCTTGAGAATTCAAATGTCTATGGGTCTCAGATTTTATTTACCATCAGGTGGCCTGAGGGCTTGTGTGCTTTCTCGTTATCATATAAAAACCGTATATGTTAGCGCCGCCGTGAGGAAATATAACAAAACTGCTTAATTACATTTTGAGCACAATACTAAAAATAACTTCGCATTTAAAAAACATTGCTAACATTAGCATTGACGTCCCTCATAATGCCATTTATATTCTAAGTATGACATATTATCAAACTGAAATACCTTAAAAATAAATTTATTAAATTGAAATCTATAACATTTAAAATAAAAAAATACTAGCACAGAGGCATTATATCTTAGTCTTCAGGGTTGGCAACGCACTTGAAGTCTTGGGATTGCAGTCTTGAAGATTAAAATGTATATGGGTCTCGGATTTCACTTACATTCAGGAGGCCTGAGTTCTCGTGTGCCTTCTCATTGCAATAAAAAAAACGTGTTGAAACGAATCCGGCAATTCATTTTGTTTATGAACGCATCATCAAGAACATGTCGGACCATGCTCAGTGTATGATTCCGAAGCCGTTAAGTAACTAAAAACATAAAAAAGACAAGTAATAACTAATTTTCTATTTTAAGTCATGTTTTGGTGCCGTCTTAGATGATTTTAGTAGGTATAAACACTAATCGACTGTATCTCAAGAACTAACGATGTCTAATTAGCAGTGCTCGGAATAGGTAGTGCAATTTCGCGAGACTTCCGTGCGTAAGTTTAGTATGGATATAGCTTGTAACCCCGGGATTACATTTGCAAAGTGTTAAAGTTTGTGTTTAATTCAGAAATGTTATTAAAATATGATTTAAACGATTATTTTGCTTGCATAGAATATCGCATTGACGAAATATGTAGACACTTGCAATGACAAAAAGTAAAAAAGTATTTACAATTACATATTTTTTTTAGATTTTTCGCATGTTTCCATTTAACTTCAATTAAGTTTATGTCAAGAAAATATTCTGGAGTCCCGGAATCTGGGGTCTTATCCATATTTAGTATAATGTTTAAAGTCATTCACCCGAAATTGCGCTACCTACTCCGATCACTGCTAATTAGAAAGACCTATCGGTAGACGAGAAAAAAATACATTCCCATGTTACGCGTAAAGGAGGTACACAAAAAAAACAAGATTTTATTTTGTTACTTTGTTGGTGTGACTAATATAATATAATATATTCATGCCAAATTACAGTTTTCTAGTACTATGAGTCTAAGCTAGTCTGCGGACGGACGGACGGACGAACATGGCAAAACTGTAAGGGTTCCTAGTTTGACTACGGAACCCTAAAAACTTTAGACGCTTTAAACGCCGTTTGTAAAGGTTAACTAAAATTATTTTACGTGCAGGATACGAGACAAGCTTGTCCAGGACTGGCAGGCAGCCAAACTACGGCTGCAAGCAGAGAAGGACAATTGCGGGAGACTACAGTTGTTACTGCTCACACACAAGGAGAGCGCCGACACGTTGCAGGTTTGTACTTTATGCTATATTCAGTTGGAAATAGGCAATAATAATATTTAGGTAAATCCGTATATGAGTAATATTACATTCGTATTCATAAGTATTTTATTTGTTGATAATTAGTTAAAACTAGCGACCCGCCCTCGCTAAGCTTCGGTTTATGGAAGTTTTCTGTAACACTCGTACATAATAAACCAGAATTGATTTTATACTAGCTTCTGCCTGTGACTTCGTTTACGTAGATTTCGATTATCGCCATTCCCCCGGGAAATTTTCCGGGATAAAGGTAACCTATATGTTAATCCAGGGTATTAGCTATCCCCATTCCAAATTTCATCCAAATCCATCCGGATAATGTTGAGTAGAATTATAAACGGGTTGATACGGGTTAATAATTGCTTGCTCTTGTATACTTGAAAATAGTTATTTATGAGTACTCTGTAACTTAGTTTTTTATAATAAGCTGCAACTTTAAATTGCAAAGTCACATTTAATGTATGTTGTGTCCACATCTAGAAGAATGTACACTTTTTGTATTGTTATCTCTAGTGCAATCCTCTTTATATTTGTTTTGTGTAGCATTCAGTTTTGTGGCCCTAATAAAAAAAAAGACATGAGTATATAAAAAAAAATACCAGGTAGCAAGTTTCTAAACAAGTTGATTTTATTCATATTCTGATTATTTTAAGTGTCTTTAGTAATAAATCAATTATTAATTCTATTATTTTGTTCATCTCCATGTGGCACTCCCGTGTGGTTACCGGGTTAGAATAGTGCCACTCCATGTCTTCCCGTGGATGTCGTAAGAAGCGACTAAGGGAATAAGGTCTTGTAGTACTGTTAGGCGATAGGCTTGCTACCTCTCACTAAAACACTGGTAAACATCTTGGCCTGATTGTGCAAAATGTGGTTATATAATTATAAACAAGTATCTTTGGAGTTGTTGATATTTCTGTAGCTCTGCATACCCCTCTCTGGGAATGAAGGCGTGACGTTATGTATGTGTGTATGTTTTATTAATTTGACTATATTATACTCTAACCAACTTGTAATCGTTCCCCGTAGAACCAAGACTCGAACATGATCCAAATCCTGAAGAAGCGGCTGGAGAGTGCGATGGCGTCGGAGTTGGAGCTGCAGCAGAGAGAGCTGCAGCACAAGGCTCGGCTGGCTCAGCTCGAGCGGTTGGTTCCCACCTCGCCCAGCAGTGGGCAGGGCGAACCCACGGCCAAGCTGCTACAGCGCGAGGTTCCTACTTTTCATATATTTTGAGTGGTGGTACGAACCTCTGCAAGGTCCATCCGGATCGCTACCACCATCTTATCCATTAACCACCCGCCAAGCAACAGTATTCGCATTGTTGTGTTCTGGTGTGGAGATAAGACAACCGGTGAAATTACTTTTGTGCCAGTAACTGCAGACCGTGTGGAAAGAATGAGACATAACCTAGTGCATAATTTGCCCTTTCTAACAACTGATAAGGGACCCAATGACATGTACAACTCATTCTTTCACACATTCATGAAACAATTTAACGCAGTATTTACATCCAAATCGGTCGTGGTTGGTGGTGCAAAGGTTTTCAGTGACTGGGCTACTGCGGACTTACATAAGCGTAGAAGAATACTGTATCAACTATATGAGGAACGGCGGTATAACGCGAGTGAGGAGTTTAAGGAACATGTCAAACAGTATTCTAAGCAATTCAAGATAGACTGCCGTATAACTAAGCGAAATTTTTTAAGTAACAAAATCTTGAATAGTTCTGATGTTATTAAAACGACCTGGAAAATAATGAATGAAGAAACAGGTCGCCGAAAAAAGAACATTAACGACTATCGTTTAAAAGTAGATGGTAAAATAATAGATTCCAATCCAGATATCGCAATTGAATTTGAAAAGTTTTTTACCGATATACCAGTGTCCACGACTAAGTGCTTGAACTCTTCGCCTGCGTCTGCCATTGTACTTTTAGAAGATAACGTGCCTGAATGCAGTATATACTTTGAATTCAAGCGCGTTACTGCCTTGGATGTAATTAAGGCATTCAACTCAATCAATATAAAGAAAACCAGTGACCTTTGGGGAGTGTCGGTCCATGTACTCAAATCCTTAATTGAAGTCATAGCATCTGACTTAATGGTCGTATTTAATCACTGTGTTGATTGTGGTGAGTTTCCTGATCTTATGAAACATAGTAAGATAATTCCATTATTCAAAACGGGTAGTACTTTTGACCCCACAAATTTTAGACCAATATCCATACTACCCACTTTCAGTAAAATATTTGAGAAATTGATTTTGTCACAGTTAGCGGAACATTTTCGGTATAATAATTTATTACACAATAAACAATTTGGTTTTACTCGGGGTCGCTCGACAACCGAAGCTGGTGTTGAGTTGATTAAAAACATTTTTAATGCCTGGGAAGGGTCACAGGATGCTTTAGGTATTTTTTGTGATTTGTCCAAGGCCTTCGATTGCGTTAACCATGACACATTGATCAGGAAACTACACCACTATGGAGTTAGAGGTACTGCGCTAAACTTAATAAAAACGTACTTATACGGGAGAATACAAAGGGTAGACGTGAATGGAGTACGATCACCTGGGTCATTGGTCTCAATGGGCGTACCACAGGGCTCAATATTGGGTCCATTTTTATTCCTCATCTACATAAATGACTTACCTTACCTTATAAAGGACAACCATGATATAGTATTGTTTGCTGATGATACGTCACTTGTGTTCAAAGTTAAACGACAACAGCAGTTTAATGTCAATGTAAACAATGCTATATCAAAAGTAGTCGATTGGTTTAGTGTTAATAATTTATTACTGAATGAAAAAAAGACGAAATGTATAAAGTTCATGACTACTAATGTGAAAAATAGTCAAACTACTGTAACTATTAAAAATGACAAACTAGACCTAGTTAATGATACAGTGTTTCTTGGTATAACGTTAGACTCCAAGCTCCAATGGGGTCCTCATCTTGCTGGATTGGCGGGTAGACTCAGTTCAGCAGTTTTTGCAGTTAATAAGATTCGGCAATTAATAGACTTAGATACCGCTCGATTAGTTTATTTTAGTTACTTCCATAGTATTATGTCATATGGTATTTTACTGTGGGGTAGTGCTGCTGATGTAAATAGCATCTTTGTTCTGCAGAAGAGGGCTATTCGTGCTGTCTACAAGATGGGCCAGAGAGACTCGCTTAGAGATAAGTTTAAAGAAATTAATATATTGACCATGCACAGTCAATACATTTATGAAAACATTATTTATGTTCATAAAAACATCGCTAAATTTAGAAAGAACTGTGACATACATAATGTTAATACCAGAAATAAATATAAGCTCGCAGTGCCCTTCACGCGGCTCCATAAAATAAAAAACTCTTTTATGGGTAATTGTATTAGGTTCTATAATAAGCTCCCAAGTAATGTTACTGAACTATCAGTAAATAAATTTAAGAGTTACGTTTAGCGTAAACTAATTTCTAAAGCATATTATAGTATTAAAGACTATATTAATGATAACAATGCTTGGGACTGAATTGCTTGTAATAAAATGTTTAGTCCTTACGACAAAAGGTTGCGAACGTCGAAAAAAAAAAAAAGACATCCGACAGAGTTTCTTACAGGTTCTTCTCTGATCGGTCGCGATTTGAACCTGCAGTCAATTTAGGCTAAGTCGCTACTATGACGTTTCAAAAGAGTTTATTATTTGTAAACCTACTTGAATAAAGATTATTCTGATTCTGATTCTGATTCTAACATAGAGGCATTCCATCTTGATCCTCAGGGTTGGCAACGCGTTTGAGGTCTTAGGATTACAGTCTCGAGAAATCAAATGTCTATGGGTCTCAGATTCCACTTAACATCAGGTGGTCTGAGTGCTCGTGTGCCTTCTCTTTATCGTAAAAAAAAAGAAAATAATCGAGCACACAGGCCATTTCATGGTAAGTCTGCTCTGCTAAGCCAAATAGCAGCATCTTAAGTAAAATTCCTGTAGCAATCTAAACCTCATTTGTAAGAGGAGAGGATTGAATCTACTTTAGCAATTTTATCTGAGATACTGTTTATTGACTCGCGGGCAGAAGTGCGGTCTAACCTCCATAGTTTGCAAATGCGATGTTGCCCTTAGGGCTTATATGAAATGTTTTAATACAAATAATTTCAACAGTTGTTTTACTTACCGAAGCAAAAATTTACATTCATAGAAGCTATAAAAAAAAACTGTATTCAAAAAGCTATTGACTCCCTTTTGGCGCTGAAGACGTTTACTTAATAACTTAAATCCTTTTTTTTATGAGTGTTTCGGGTGCTCACAGATAAATTTATATTAGATTAAGCTTGTTCTCAATAAGTGAAATGTATAATTTCTTTTGGGAAATAAAGTTCTTTTACCATAATCAAGAAAATCGAAAATATGCGACATTACCAGCACAGCGATTGTAACAGACTTCTTAAATAATTTATCTAGTGTTGAGTGTGGATAGCGATATCTTTTAAGGTGACGCCGACGGGTAGGGCAACGTTTTTTTCATATTACTAATGGTCCCATCAGCAGAAATCCTCAGTTTTGGTAAATGAGTGCGTTCAACCTAAATTTGTAGTATAAAAAAAAGTAACATTCAAAATGGAAAGGCGATTGCCCTACCCGTCACATTAAGTTGGTTGGCACTACCCTTCGTTTTCATTTGATTATGGAGGTAGTTAATCGTTATAACAGACTGTGTAAAGAATAACGGTAAATTAGAACATATCTGGAGAGTTGTAGGGATGGATTATTGATTTAAAACTGAGTCCAAGTATAAGTATTGTCCTGTGGATTATTTATTTATTTATTTATTATTAACATATTTTACACGGCATTACAGTAAACCATTGCACCGAGAAAACCAGATAGATGCAAAAAGATTAATAATTACTAAAAAAATATTTTAAAATAATAAACTTACATTAGTACACTCGATTGCCTATCATCCATCTTCTCACAAAATCGCAAACATCCTCGGCACACAGCATTCCATCTCCAATCAAACAAGTCGCATTCGGGGCCCGATGCCAGGAGCGCGTGAAGGAGCGCCAGCGCGCGGAGCAGCGGGCACTCGCGGGCCGCGGTGCGCGCCGCCGGGACCGCCAGCAGCGGCCGCGGCTCAGGGCGGGGACAGACAGCGGGGGCTTGCGGCACGTACAGCCGCACGACCCGCCCCACTAGCTCGGGACAATCGGACTCACCGCGCAAAATGCCACAAATTGTAGTCGGCAACTTGTTGTTACGCCTTACCTCAAGAGAATGAAACCCAAGAGTCCCGAGTAAAAACTTCGTGGGATAAAGGTATGGGTAATACCCATAAGCTTTTTTATAAATAAACCGAAGGAAAGTTTTCTGTATCTTCTCGAGAAGTAAGGCGTAAGTAGCCTCATACGGATTCCATATAATGGACGACGCTTCCAGTTTACTACGCACAAGCGCGTTAAATAAAACTTTTATAGCTCCAAGGTGATGAAAGTCTCTAACATTGCGAAGTACGAATCCTAACCGTTTAAAACAACTACTAGCGAGAGTTCTGATGTGGTCATGGTAGGTTAGGCGAAAGTCGAAGACGTATTAAAAAACCGTTTATTTTAAATGCTCCAGTCAAATACCGAAGTAATATCCTCCTGCAACATGTCGCAGTCCGCCTGATGCTGCACACCATAAACCAGCTTAAGATCGTCAGCGTACAACAGACACCTTGCGTGGTTGACAGCTGTTTCTAAGTCGTTAACCAATAGTCCAAATAATAGGGGGCCCAATATGGATCCCTAGCTGACTCCCGACCGAGTATGATATGGATTTGAAACGAAGTGTCCATGCCTCACATACTGCTGACGATCACGCAGATAGCTTGCAAACAACTTAAGAAGCCTAGGAGAGAAACCTACGTCATTGAGCTTATCCAGCAGGATGTCGTTATCTACACGATTAAATGCTTTCCTGAAATCAAAGTAAACAACATCCACCTGGATACCCCTATCAAGATACCCAGAGATGATGTCAACCAAGACCAGGCGATTCATATCGACAGAACGATTTGCCCGGAAGCCATGCTGTGCATCACATAACGAGGGTCTCACCTGTGTAAATATTTCACGGTGCAAAATAGACTCAAATAACTTAGCTAATGCTGAGAGAATAGCTATAGGCCTATGGTTTTCAACATTAACACTATCACCGGATTTTGGAATGGATCTCACCCTCGTGAGCTTCCATTGAGGAGGATATACCCCAGTTGATAATGCCAAATTGAACAAGAAGTGAATAGGGACTTTTAAGTGCTCCATACACCCCTTGACGATATAAGCGGGAAAATTGTCAGGACCAACAGAGCTACGAGGTTTGAGTCGCCTTATACCCGCTTCGACTTCCCGCATAGAGATGCAATCCACGTGGACAAGTAAGGCAGAGCAGCTCAGTCTACTACAGTTCAGAGAGCTAACATCAAGACTTGGGATGTTGGGCAAAAACACACTAGAGAAGAAGCTTGCAAATGCATCTGCGACCTCCGCACCCACTATCTTTTTACCTTCATACATGACATCAGAGACAAAACCGCCCTTCGACCTAATACTATTAATATGCTCCCAAAAACAGCGAGGATTACTTTTAAGTGTATCCTGAATGCGCACAATGTAATTGTTATAAGCCAAAAACAGCCGCCTTTTTATATCGGTTCTAAGTTTGGCAAATTCCGTGTACATACCAAGGTCTTCCGTTTCTTTCCACTTTCGATGGTAATTTGCTTTTAAAGCTACGTCTGAGATAAGGTCAGCAGTAAACCATACTGGAAAGCATCTCTGAACCCGAGCCCGCCGGATCTTTTTAGGAATACTCGCATCAAAAATATCACCAATTGTCCTATAAAAACCATCCACTGCAACGTCGATGTCTTCGGACTGCAGAACTTCCTCCCAACTAACTTCGGACATAAGTTTATAGAGAAGCTCGTCGTCACCCTTCGCGAAGTTCCAGTCCTGTCGCAAGTCTACATTACTAGGGGCTATTTTATTGGAGGTAGATCGCATGATCGCTTCGTCGACGGAAAAAAAGATGTCCAAAGGTGGGTGATAGGCATCACGTCGGGGTACTAAACCTCCTCCTTCAACTTCCAAAACCGAGACACCCCGAACACGCTCTGACATCAGCACTACATCAAGCTTACCTCCATGCACATTCGTCACCACATTCGTCTCATACAGGCCACAGACATTTAAAAAATAACTATAGTAACATAATATGGTTATAGCTAGAGAACTGCGAGCGGCTCCGCGGCGAGGTGTCGCTGCTGAAGTCGAAGCTGGAGGTGGAGCGCGCGCGCGCGGGCGACGCGCTCGCCGCGCTGGAGCGCCACCGCGCGCGTGCGCAGAGGGACCTCGACGCCAAGAGCGACCTGTGCCACGAGCTCAGGAACGACCTCGCCGAACTGAGGAGGTACTTCAAATTCTCAATTAAAAACGCACTATATTCAATGCAATTTCGTTACACGAAAAAATTCTATCAGCACTTCCCAAGAGGAGACCACTGCTGAAAAGAAACAGCGCAAGAAACTCAACAGTCAGTCATTTTTAGGATTCCGTAGCCATATGGCAAAAAACGGAACCCTTATGGATTCGTCATGTCTGTCTGTCTGTCCGTCCGTATGTCACAGCCACTTTTTTCCGAAACTATACTGCTGAAACTTGGTTCTACTAACCAAGATTGTATTCTGTGAACCGCATTAAGATTTTCACACAAAAATATGTTCGTTGCCATGCAAACACCACCGAAAATTGATTTGAAAGAGATCTAATAAGTATTTTTTTTAATACGTCATAGATCGTCTTGCTGCTACGAAACCCTTCATGGGCGAGTCCTGCTCGCACTTGGCCGCTTTTTTTTATTGACAACTTGCGAAAAATTGGCTGTCATAATAATTGTTTTTTTAAAGATCTAAACTTTCGTAAGACATATTCCCTGTCTCATCTGTGGATATGTATGTAGGAGTGAACGGATTAGACGAAATACCGATGATTGAGATGATTGAATGAAAGGGATGGAAAGGCTTAAACGATGAGTGAGTGAGCGAGAAAGATGATGATGACTACAAGGAACAGTAGTGATAGGATAGGAGGTGTGCGTTGTTTTAAATTTGATATGTGCTTAAAGGTGAAAAGTACTAAACCAGAAAATAAACTCAGTTGACGATTGTTTGCTGTTTATATTAAAACCCAGAAGCAACGTCATGTATTTATTTAATCTGTCCCAATTGCAAATATCACTATATTTGCTGCTATACAAACAGACATCAAAAATATAAAGTAGGGTAATAGAACCAGTAATGGACTAGAACCAATATAGACACTTGATTCTTATTTTACATAAGGTAAGGGTTATGTTTTTATTATTATTGAATGTTGCCTGTCAGCTTAAAGCTTTAACTTCCATTGTAAGATTTTTTTAGAATATTTACTTTTTAATAAACATTCTAACCTCTACACACAAACACACGCACACACACACACGCACACACACACACACACACACACACACACACACTCACTCACTCATCTCGTGTCGTCTGGCCCTACTGAAAATCAGCGTCACATTATCATCATATCTTGTGACACAAGCTGAGTAGGGACCGTTTTGGACACCATTGTGAATAGTTAGTTGTAAGTTATTGTTATATAAACTGCCATATGTCATTTTATGTAAATGTGTGTACAAATAAATCACTCTTATTCTTATTCTTGTTCTTATTCTCTAAATTTGTTGTTATTGTAACAGACTAAAGCACGACTCGGGCGTGGAGCTGCTCCGCGCCAAGGAGCTGCTGAACATACAGAGCAGCGCCATCACCGAGCTGGAGCACAAGCTGGCCGCCGCCTCGCTCAAGCACACACCGCTCGACGACGCACTGGTGAGGCCGTATAATATAAACTAGCTTTGTCCGCGGCTATGTGTGTACGCGTACAATTTGTAATTTTACCATCTCACGGCCACAGGGATTTATTTCGATGACTACCTCATTTTTTTTTTTTTTTTTTTATGTTAGGAGAAGGCACACGAGCACTTAGGCCACCTAATGGTAAGTGGAATCTGAGACCCATAGACATTTGAATTCTCAAGACTATAATCCCAAGACCTCAAATGCGTTGCCAACCCTGAGGACTAAGATGGAATGCCTCTATGCTAGTAATTTCACCGGTTGTCTTATCCCCACACCGGAACACAACAATCCGAACACTGTTGCTTGGCGGGTGGTTAATGGATAAGATGGTGGTAGCGATCCGGACGGACCCTGCACAAACTATTAAAAAAAAAAAACAAAAATTTAAAACTATTCATTCTATTCTTTTTTATTACGTTGTAAATCAATTTGTAGTGGTCTATGAGCGATTTCCAAAAAAGTGTACATCGTTAAAGACAAAATTAAGTAAATTTTACTTTTTCCATTTCGTCACGAAAATTAACGTATCGTATCGTAAGTATGTATGGCTTATTTTCGTAACGAAATGGAAAAGGTAAAATTTTCTTAACTTTGTCCTTAACGATGTTTGGTCTAATGTATGTTTTTTTTAAATGTTATAAATCGAACTTAACCTAAATTAACCAATCTACACAATAGATGTTTATTAAATTTCATAATTTCAGCTGATAAACTTCGACGAAATGATTTTAGATCAAACAATACATTAGCTCAAACAATTTTATGCCTTTCAAAGGGATACCAATTTGTACACTTGCTTACTCGATGCATAACCTTTCACTTTTCTCAATCTCTCAAGGGTTAACTGGAAGCGATTTCTTAAAGGTACTTCGCGTTTGTATATCTTCGTACCGCCGAGCAGCAGTGTTCACATTGTTGAGGTTCTGTGTGTATAATATAAGGGCATATATATTTTAGTGGTGGCAGGACCCTGTGCAGGGTCCGTCCGGATCGCTACCACCATCTTATCCATTAACCACCCGCCAAGCAACAGTGTTCGCATTGTTGTATTCCGGTGTGGGGATCAGACAACCGGTGAAATTACTAGTATAGAGGCATTCCATCTTCGTCCTCAGGGTTGGCAATGCATTTGAGGTCTTAGGATTATAGTCTTTACAATTCAAATGCCTATGGGTCTCAGATTCCACTTACCATCAGGTGGCCTGAGTGCTCGTGTGCCTTCTCCTTAGTAGAAAAAATAAGAAAAAAAAATACATATAACCGCTCGGCGCCAGATCGGCACCACCTCTCTAGCCGTTCAGTATTCTTTGTGAAACTTAATACTGTAACTCACAATTACCGGCATCGCCTTGTTCTATACAGGGTAATTTTTAATAGGTGCACAAATTTTAATATTTGCTTCGCTATTGTTAATCAATAACACATATTGTGTTATTTTTACTCTGGCTTAAAAAATATATGAGATATTGCCGATTCAATGATTCCACTAACTTAACGATATTCATGGACCCTCTAATGCAGGGGTGCGAGTAGAGGGGAGTGTTGTTAAATAAGTTAATAAATGAAATTTCAAATTTAGAATATCAGTAGGAGAGGGGCTTGTTGTCTGATAAGCTGTAAATTAAATTTCAAATTTGGAATATCAATACAGTGTATCGCATACCTACAGCTTGACAACCCATGTCATCATTTCTAGTGTGGCTTTGTGTCCACACGAGAAGGTAAAAGAGAGATAATTTGCAACAAAAAGATTTTTTTTGAACTCGTTTTATGGTCGTAATATATTATATTAACGATACAAAATCGTATGTTAAAATTTGTGCACTGATAAAAAAATTACCGTGTATAGGGTGGAAAAAACGAATGCCACATGCACGGCAGCTACCTTAAATATTGGAAATAGCGAATTCTACCATTTGTTAGACCTTTACCTCAAAAGCATAAATTCCTTGTAGCGATTCACCGAATCGCATTTCACCTCGGATGAACAAAACTTCAATAGAATCTTTTACTTGAAGCAATTTCTCGCGTGGCTTTTTACATCAGTATAATTATTTTGTAGCATTTCATTTTTCGCTTAGTATTTTACCCTAGACGCATTTCGTCGCGATCGATGTTTGTTTGGGACTCTATTTAATTTGACGCATTAATTGATGTTCGCACTAAATTTCTGTATCATTTTTTTTAAAACGTTATTTGTGCTTGTAGTTTCATGTCTTAAATGCTATCAAATTCATTGAAATATTATCATCATCGTGTTCCTACCGCGACGCGAGCGTCTCCTGCAGCGGGACCGTCGCGCCGCGCCGTAATAAGCGCGCGAAGACTTTGACTAAATAAACAATTAGATTTTATTATAGAGGTAATTATTAGTAGATTGGCGAACTATGATATTAAGCGATCGCAGCGAAATACTATTACAAAATATGCGATTGAGGTATACTGTGATTTATAATATTTGCTAATAATAAAATTGACGATCGAGACCAAACGAAACAGTAAAATAAGCGATCGATGTGAAATGCGAGTAAAGCTATAAACGAACAAAAAAAATGACGACTTTGACACAAAGCGAAAATGAAATACACGATCGAGGTGAAATGCGACTCGGTGAACCGCTACAAGAAAATTATGCTTTTGAGGTAAAGGACTAACAAACGAATTCTACGCATAGGAGACTTAATTTTATGATTGAAAACAATAAATACTACATTCATGGATTTTCTGAAAATCGAACTTGACAATGACATGTGACAGGTGACAATTCCGTATACATTGCAAAGTTAGCAGGTGTGATACATCACTCGGTTACATATAAGCTGTGCCATGTACGCTGAAATGTCACTTGTCACTTGTCATTGTCAGGATGGTAAAACAGGGGGCTGGTCTAATATGACTAAACAATATACTGGTTTTACACGGTCTTTATTTCGTTGAAAGGTGTATGCGTTGTAGATATAAATGATCCCTATATCAATGACCCTTTCGATCTGTACTATAACATAAAACTTTACTGTTTTGGCATATTTGACCTTAGTTATTGATTATCTGTGCGTTAACCTTTTGACAACCGATGCTCAGTGCACCGGCATTCTATTTTATTTAGTTTTTAAGGTTGGCAATAATATTGGTGTAACCAACGTTTCACAAATGATTAATTTCATAAAGATATCATTTGATAACCCGCGTTTTTTTTCGGAACTGCAAATAATTCTGGATATATTTCAGGACCATCATGTAGAATCCTATAGGAGGTTAGGGGGTTAGGTTAGGTTAGTTTTATAAAAAATCTTGAAATATTTGTGGGTTGGCAAATGAATAGGTTGCGAAACGATGCATCTCGATTTTAGTGGTGGTAGGACCCTGTGCAGGGTCCGTTCGGATCGCTACCACCATCTTATCCATTAACCACCCGCCAAGCAACAGTGTTCGCATTGTTGTGTTCCGGTGTGGGGATAAGATAACCGGTGAAATTACTAGCATAGAGGCATTCCATCTTAGTCCTCAGGGTTGGCAACGCATTTGAGGTCTTGGGATTATAGTCTTGAGAATTCAAATGTCTATGGGTCTCAGATTCCACTTACCATCAGGTGGCCTAAGTGCTCGTGTGCCTTCTCCTTAACATAAAAAAAAAAAAAAAACTGTCAAAGATTTGTCGGCGAAAACGCAGAGAACCTTCAGGCCCACATTCTAGCGGGCTTGTGGGTTTACAGCTTACCTTGTCTTCATTTACAACTTGACTGTCACATGTTACCCATCCTCGTGTTGTCGTAGACGGAAATCGAGTCCCACAAAACAGAACTGGCTCGCGAGATCACCAACCTCCGCTCCATCGTGACGTCCCCGGAGCTGAGCGCGCTGCGCGAGTCGCGGCGCGAGCTGCAGGGCCGGGTGGGCGCGCTGCAGGCCGAGCTGGCGGCGCGCGCGCACGGCGACAACCACCACGCTGTGAGTTCTCCTCACGGGATCTTCCACCTCAGCCTGCTGGGCTCTGGACTCTTGAGGGCTGTCCTCTAACCAACCACTGCATGCTACCTTCGGGTCTATATCCGTTGGTCTAAAAAAAATTGCCTGATATTTTTTTCGGCACATAATCTTTGGTCGATTGATTTTTATGTCGAAAATTGTGTGGCCGAAATTGTTTTGCATTTTTTTTTTTGCCGAAAATTGTTTAGTGTAACATTTGTATGGAATAACATTGTCTGGTCGAATGTATTTTAGGCAAAATAAAAGCCTCTCGCTCCCTTCGCTCGCTTGAAAGCGCGACAAAAATAATTAACATCGAAGTCTAAGGTGGGAGCTACGCTTCGCGCCTGCCTTAGACTTCTGAACCTAACCTATCCGAGTCGGAGTGCCTCGAAAGGTCTTGCTCGCTCGCTTTAGCATATGGGTTTTAGGAGGTTTAATGTTAAGCTAGTGAATAAATTATACTATACTTTTAGTCATAAAAAATATACTAAACAATTTTAGGTCCAACACGGTTTAGGACAAAAATATGTATGCAACAAAATCTTTATGCTAAAGAATAAGTATACCATTAAATATTACACCAAACATTTCCGGCCTAACAATTTTAGAACATAATATTTTAGTCCAAGCGAAGGGCACCCGCTACCTTCATCTCACACCTCCTATTCCCTTCAGTCGTCTAGGGCTGAGATTCTACACGGTTAAAACGATATTGGGTCGTTCTTCTTTTTAACCGACAACGGCATGTCCCCCGCAAATAAAGTATTTTTAATATTGTTTTTGAATAGTTAGATTCAAATAACTATACTGGTCATCAAGTAGCTATTGAATTGCGTTGTTATTTATATTTATTTAAGCGAGAAATATACACAATTTATAAAATAATACGCTGCGGTCACACTTTCTGACCACCCTGTCACAATGTTTTCGCTTAAATAAATACAATTTCATGATAACACGAAGATATTATGTTACTGTCGGTAAAAAAAAAAATGACCCTTTTGCTTTTGATGTGTATTGTCAACGTTTTTATAACTCTTACGTACTTGATGGTAATGCCAGCCAAGTTAAAAACGATACTAAAACACGTCGAAAGGAATATCGTGTTAACTCAGTAGAACAGGGGACCTGTTTGCATCTTGACTAGGGTTTGGTTTACGGTTACTTCGCACGTTTGGGTACAAAAGTGTCCAGGAACGCATATCGCCATTTATTAATTACTTCAGTAAATCAGAACTGTCTAATTGCTACAAATGCAGCTGGTGTTCTCAATTATCAGTAACTATAGTGTTATCAAACCATGAAAGCGCACACTTTTTAATTTTACATTCAGTAATGCAAACATGCTACGTAAAATTAAGTGGTACAACGCGCCACCGTGTATGAAAATTACTATACTTTCAGATCCACCGTACCACCGACCATAACCCAATGGTACGAATGGTACGATACCAATGCTGAGGTTTGCGATTACAATTTTCCCACATATCATTAGGCCAAAATACGTAGATAGGTTTAGGTTATGTTAGTTTTTCAGCAGGCCCGGAGGGCCAGACCACCCAGAAGTAGGAGCTCTGCGGTAGCGGAGCGCCGTCGACACTTATTGATTTTAAATTAGATAGGGTCGATAGAGCTCCGCCTCCGCGGTGCTCCTATTTCTGGGTGGTTAGGCCCTCCCGGCCAAAGTACCTAGGTGGAATATTGGAAAATACTGTTAATGTACTAGAGTTGACAGTAAACTTAAATGGTTTTACTACAAAAGGGTACTCAATGAAGCCACAAAGCCACGCCTGAAAGTCTTCATTGAATTACTAGGTAATAATACTAATAATGTAAATAAGTTTATGTTAATAATTTGAATTTGTAGACAAACTTTATCGCACATTATTGAAACCAAACCAAACCATTCAGGCCCAGATAAAGTGTTTTACGTTGGGTGTTTTGGGCCACGCGATGCCGAGGTTCTAGCCATCTACAGTGTCTATCCACATGTTATCCCTTAATAGGGCAGAGGCCATATATTTACCGCATTACAATAAGCTGAAATTAAACTTTACTACCTACGTTTTATGATGCAATTCAATTGTATTTTACTCAAATATAACATCATCTATTATTACTCTTTAGAGACTTGCGATTCCATCACTGTATTTAATTTTGGTCTAGATTTTTTACTTCTACGGGGCCCTATTAAGGGTTATAGGGCGACCGTGTTTGCGTCCAGTACAGGTAAGTCAGTTGTCGCGAGAGGACGTACCGATCTGACAAACAAGGCGTAATTTCAACTGAACTCCGAATCCAGTCTATTGCCACAACAAGCCCATCTCTGGCCGGACCCAAACGTCTCAACTGGACCTGTTCTAACAACTCCAAACTTGTTGCGTGTACGATAAAACGGGATTCCTGTTACCATCTTTCAACTTCATCATCACATCAGCTTTAAGGCATTGCAGTGACATTTGTCATTGTCATACTGATGCTTCGACCACGAATGACCAATTTCGTCAGACACTTTTACAGTTTATTAGTTTCGTTAACGAAATTTACAATAAGAATAGGTATAATCGTTTTTTTCCTACCTGAGCTAAGTACTAAACAAACATCACTCGCTAAGCTTTAAGTTAAGCGACTAATTAAGTGTTCATTGCCTGATTGTGCAAAATGTGGTTACAGAATTATAAACAAGTCTTTTAGAGTTGTTGGTATTTCTGTAGCTCTGCCTACCCCACTCTGGGAATGAAGGCGTGATGTTGTGTATGTTGTACATTATTTCTATCAGTTACCTACCCCCACGCACGTAACATTATTTAAAAACCTGCGTTTCACTAATTTCATTTATTCATTAATAAATTCACACATTCACTCTATGATTCCCAACCTTATGAAATGTAAATAATGCTCAAGTATTAAAAAAATCGATCATGGAAGTACCCTACTCAAAGCACAGTTAGGATCTTCTCACACCAATCGAGGTGGAATTAGCTTAAGCCAATCAGAAATATCTTTGTCTGTTCAATAAGAGCGTTAATTTATAGCCGACATCAATAACTGCCTTACTCTCATTTCGTTGAATAGAACTACATGCACATAGATTGTCGATTGAAAATTGCCGAGAAAATTGGCACGTGTAACTTCACTTTTAAAAAATAAATAAGAAACAAAGAAATACATTTATTCGTGACAAACGTCAACAAATAACAGAGATACGCACCAGAAAAATGTAGTCACGAAATGGTTCCAAATTAGCATAATGCTGGCATTTGTCAGCGCTGGTCTTCCGTTGGAACCACTAGGTTACGCGTGATTATTTAAACAGAAAAATAAACACGAAATTGTGCCTAGCTAAGAAAATGAAATGAAATAAAATAAAAGTCATACTTAAGACTTTTACAGGTTCAGTTAAATGATAATGATTGGAATTTGCTGCACTTAGGTGAGTTAAGACTTTCGTATTTAAGATGGCGGCTAAAAGGTTAATTTGCTTTGTGAAGATGAATAGGATGTCCCAAAGGATAAGTAAATTAGTTGGCTTAGACAAGAAAATAACGTGTCAGGGCCCCTCCGTCCACTTGGATCCATTGCATGGCTCCATTGATGGATCCTAGTACACTTTTTCCTCCACCTGAATCCATCGTACCAGTCAGTTCCAAATAATGGATTCTAAGACACTTTAAGGTGCACTTAGATCCTCCGAATTAATCAAACGAAGTATAATTTAAATGGCCGTTTCCTCGTGGTCCTACTATTTTTATCCTACTGACTTTCGACGGAGCCCCGCCCAGGGCGGGGCTCCTACTTCTAGGTGGTTTTGCCCTTCGGGCATCTGAAGATACCTAACGAACCTAACCTACCTTCTTTTACAACCATAATTAGTATTTAAGTAAGTGGAGGATCCAAGTGCACCTTAAAGTGTCTTAGAATCCATTATTTGGAACTGACTGGTACGATGGACTCAGGTGGAGGAAAAAGTGTACTAGGATCCATCAATGGAGCCATGCAATGGATCCAAGTGGACGGAACGGTCAGGACAGGGTATTATCATTTTCATTAATTATAATTTATAAAGTTTTTGTTTTGGTTTGTTTTCTTTTCTAGTGCTAATAAAACATGTTTTAGTAAAACGACATTCGCTTACAGCTAATGAAATTGACTAAATAAAACTAATAACTGAGGGGAATAAAATCAAAGACAGCTAAATTAGTTAAATAGATTATGCTTTCTTTGATTCTACCCTTCAACGACTTGCTTGAAAGCTCTTACCATTTTCCATCGTATTCCTTTAGAAATACCATGATGTTTTTGTTCGTTCCTCTCAGGGAAAACGCGGTGGGACTGCGGAAATGGATAGTCTACAAAACATAAGTAAAACCCCGCTTAGTATTTATATGGGATATATTCAAAACAGTTCACGATAATAATTTACAAGTTAAACCAAGACGTGGGCATGATAACCACTTAAATTCCTTCTTCACGAAATCCACAAGAAGTTTGAAGGTAACTGCTGAATCGTTGGTTCGCGTTGCTCTTCGATTAGCAATTTTTTTGAGTATTTATAATTGTTATTTGATAATATTCAGCAACAACGCGAATACTTTAAGAGTATACCTATTCCGGAACAGTGTGCAATGCTGAATGTCATAACTTCCAAATTCCATTGCTCTTTTATTTTAAACTCGCATCACTCTTGTTGCTTTCGACATAATCGGTGACCTTGGTCTCGCTACCCTCCTGCGAATACTGCACTTGGGCGCTGGAGGACAGTATGCGGGCGGTGAACGGGCAGTTCCTTGATTCCTCGTTGTAGAGCGGTTCTATGGACCAGAGAGCTATGGCATAGAGGAAGTAAAGGGCGAAGTAGAGCGCGTAGAACAGGCCGGTGAGGAGCGCGAGGGCCACGGGGACCACGCGCTTGGGGTCGCTCTCCGCGCGCCAGGACTCTTCGGCCCATGTGCGGAAGTACTGGCAGAGTTGGCTGAGGACAAGTGAAATATACTAGCTTCGTCGTTTACGCTAACTGGGCGCTGTCCAATTTCCAGGATAAAAAATGATCGTCACTAGGCAATGAACTATCTATAATATACAGTTTTACGTTGTAATCTACGTTAAGTAATAAAGATGAAACAATAAACAAACGCTTTCGCATTTTTAATTAGTTAGGTTTATGGAGTTTCGATTGTGATGATCGATGAGAACGAGGAAAAAAGTTTTTGGTCTCGCCTCTCGTACGCCTACTTATACGGACTAACATATTAAATGCCAGGGCTTGGAAATTAAACTCTGTGTGTTTTTCGAAAATATTACAGCAGACTGGCGAAAAATTCACTTGGTCAGATTACATAGGCGCTAGATTTTTTAGTATGCAATTTGGTTAGGCCCCCTGGTCCTAAATGCAAGAAACTACACATTACCGTTTAATAATATTAGCTAAAGAATGAGGTACTCAGTATTACAATACTAGTTGTTAGCGGCAGATTTAACGGTGCTCATCGCAGACAGGGCAGCTGGTAGCGGCAGACATAGGTGCTCACCGCAGACTTGGCGGCAACTAGCCACCGATATAAGCGTTTTCACTGCAGACTTGGCGACTGTTAGCGGCACAAATAAGAATACTCACGGTAGACTTGGCGACTGTTAGCGGCAGACATTAAAGGGTGCTCGCCACAGAATTGGCGGCAGATAGCAGCAGACATAAGGGTCGTTTTCAAAAAAATTGTACATAGTTAAGGGCTTATTGAAAACAAAATCACGATCGCGTCCTTTGTATAACGAAAGTTAGTCATACAACCTGTATGGGTAACTTTCGTCACACAAAGGAATCAATTAAGTTTTGTTTTAATTAAAGCCCTTAACTATGTACAATTTTTTTGAAAACGACCCATAAAGGTGCTCACAGGGTAGCTGTTAACGGCATACATAAGTGTGCTCATTGCAGACGGAGCATCTGTAAGCGGCAGACATAATGGTGCTCACAGCACACTTGACGGTAGTTAGAA